>JAUIMM010000039.1:23335000-23955000 GCA_031769625.1 Taudactylus pleione
CGCATTAGCCTCTCTAATATATCAGAAATATGCACACAAAAGTATACAGTCAGGTTCATAAATATTGGGACATTGACAGAATGTTCATATTTTGGCCTCTATTGACCACCACAATGGCTTTGAAATGAAACAAACAAGATGTGCTTTAACTGCAGACTTTCAGATTTAATTTGAGGGTAATTACATCCAAATCAGGTGAACGGTGTAGGAATTACAACGGTTTCTATATGTGCCTCCCACTTTTTAAGGGGCCAAAAGTAATGGGACAGACTAAACAATCCTAAATCTAACTTTCACTTTTTAATACTTTGTTGCAAATCCTTTGCAGGCAATTACAGCCTGAAGTCTGGAACGCATAGACATCACCAGATGCTGGGTTTCATCCCTGGTGATGCTCTGCCAGGCCTCTACTGCAAATGTCTTCAGTTCCTGCTTGTTCTTGGGGCATTTTCCCTTCAGTTTTGTCTTCATCAAGTGAAATGCATGCTCAATCAGATTCAGGTCAGGGCATTGACTTGGCCATTGCATAACATTCCACTTTTTAGCCTTAAAAAACTCTTTGGTTGCTTTTGCAGTATGATTCGGGTCATTGTCCATCTGCACTGTGAAGCACCGTCCAATGAGTCCTGAAGCATTTGACTGAATATGAGCATATAATATTGCCCAAAACACTTCAGAATTCATTCTGCTGCTTTTGTCAGCAGTCACATCATCAATAAATACAAGGGAACCAGTTCCATTGGCAGCCATACATGCCCACGCCATGACACTACCACCACCATGCTTCACTGATGAGGTGGTATGTTTTGGATCATGAGCAGTTCCTTTCCTTATCCATACTCTTCTCTTCCCATCACTCTGGTACAAGTTGATCTTTGTCTCATCTGTCCATAGGATGTTGTTCCAGAACTGTAATGGCTTTTTTAGATGTTGTTTGGCAAATTCTAATCTGGTCTTCCTGTTTTTGTGGCTCACCAATGGTTTACATCTTGTGGTGAACCCTCTATATTCACTCTTGTGAAGTCTTCTCTTGATTGTTGACTTTGACACATACATACCTACCTCCTGGAGAGTGTTCTTGATTTGGCCAACTGTTGTGAAGGGGTTTTTCTTCACCAGGGAAATAATTCTTCTGTCATCCACCACAGTTGTTTTCCGTGGTCTTCCGGGTCTTTTGGTGTTGCTGAGCTCTCTGGTGCGTTCTTTCTTTTTAAGAATGTTCCAAACAGTTGATTTGGCCACACCTAATGTTTTTGCTATCTCTCTGATGGGTTTGTTTTGATTTTTCAGCCTAATGATGGCTTGCTTCACTGATAGTGACAGCTCTTTGGATCTCATATTGAGAGTCGACATCAACTGATTCCAAATGCAAATGTCACACCTAGAATCAACTCCAGACCTTTTACCTGCTTAATTGATAATGAAATAATGAGGGAATAGCCCACACCTGCCCATGAAATAGCTTTTGAGTTGATAGTCCCATTACTTTTGGCCCCTTAAAAAGTGGGAGGCATATATAGAAACTGTTGTAATTCCTACACCGTTCACCTGATTTGGATGTAATTACCCTCAAATTAAATCTGAAAGTCTGCAGTTAAAGCAAATCTTGTTTGTTTCATTTCAAAGTCATTGTGGTGGTGAATAGAGGCCAAAATATGAAAATTCTGTCAATGTCCCAATATTTATGCACCTGACTGTATATCCTAGAAATTAAGAAAGCACCAATCAGGGCTGTAACTAGGGGAGCGCAAGCGGGGCCACCACACAGAGCACAGGGCTCTGTGGGTGGCACCATCGCTGCCCCACGGCACCTGCATGTGCATTTATGATGAGGGGCTAGGAAGAATTGCAGGAGAGCACAAGGGGAAAAGGGAGCACAATGAGGCAGGTGGATGTGGAAGGGGATCACAATTGGGAAGTGGAGCAGTGAGCACAATGTGGGATGGGGAGGGAGAGCACAGTGTGGGATGTGGATGGGGGAAGGGAAGCACAGTGTGGGATGTTGATGGGTGAAGGAGAGCATAGTGTCGGATGTGGATGGGGGAAGGGAAGCACAGAGTGGGATGATGGAAGGGGAGCACAGTGTGGGTTGTAGATGGGGAGCACAGTGTGGGTTGAGGATGGGGAACACAATGTGGGATGTGGAAAGGGGAAGGGAAGCAAAATGTGGTATGTGGATGGGGAAGAGGAGCACAATGTGGGATGGGGAAAGGGGAGCACAATATGGATGTGGATCGGGAGCACAGTGTGGGATGTGGATGGGGGAATGGGAGCACAGTGTGTGATGTGGATGGGGGAAGGGAAGCACAGTGTGGGATGTTGATGGGTGAAGGAGAGCATAGTGTCGGATGTGGATGGGGGAAGGGAAGCACAGAGTGGGATGATGGAAGGGGAGCACAGTGTGGGTTGTAGATGGGGAGCACAGTGTGGGTTGAGGATGGGGAACACAATTTGGGATGTGGAAGGGGGAAGGGAAGCAAAATGTGGGATGTGGATGGGGAAGAGAAGCACAATGTGGGATGTGGATGGGGAAAGGGGAGCACAATACGGGATGTGGATTGGGAGCACAATGTGTGGGATGGGGAAGGGGAGCACAGTGTGGGATGTGGATGGGGAATGGGAGCACAGTGTGTGATGTGGATGGGGGAAGGGGAGCACAATGTGGGCTGTGAATGGTGAAGGAGTGCACAGTGTGGGTTGTAGATGAGGAAGGAGAAGACAGTATGTGATGTGGATGGGGGTAGGGGAGCACAATGTTGGATATGGAAAGGGGAGCACATTGTGGATGTAGATTTGGAAAAGGGGATGGGAGCATTGTGTGGATGGGGAAGGGGAGCACAGAGTGGGTTGTATATGAGGAAGGAGAAAACAGTGTGGGATGTGGATGGGGAAGGGGAGCACAATGTGGGATGTAGATTTGGGAAAGGGGATGGGAGCATTGTGTGGATGGGGAAAGAGAGCAGAGTGTAGGATGTGGATGGGGGAAGGGGAGCTAAGTGTGGGATATGGATGGGGAAAGGGGAGCGCAATGTGGGATGTAGATTTGAGAAAGGGCATGGGAGCATTGTGTGGATCGGGAAAGAGAGCAGAGTGTGGGATTTGGATGGGGCAAGGGAAGCACAGTATGGGATGTGGGATGTGGAGCACAGTGTGGGATTTGGATGGGGTAAGGGGAGCACAATGTGGGATGTAGACTGGGGAAGGGGGATTGGAGAATGGGAGCATAGTGTGGATGGTAAGGGGAATACATTGTGGGATATGGATGGGGAAGGGGAGCACTGTGTAGGATGTGGATGGGGAAGGGGAACACAATCTGGGATGTGGATGGGGAGCACAGTGTGGGATGTCGATGAGGAAATTGAAAGAACAGTGTGGGTTGTCGATGAGGACGGGGAGCACAGTATGGGGTGTAGCATGTAGATGGAGGAAAGGGAGCAGAGTGTGGGATATGGATTGGGATTGGGAGCACAAAGAGGGATGTAGATTGGGAAGGGGGATGGAAGCATAGTGTGGATGGGGAAGGGGAGCAGAGTATGTGTATATATATATATGTGTGTGTGTGTATATATTAATATATGAATAGTAAAGTATATGGGGGAGGAGCGGGTACTAATTACCTGGGCCCAGGCTTGATGGAGGGGTACAGGTCTGTCACCTGCCCCCACTTCCCTTCCTTACCTGTCAGTGACAGTCACTCTTCAACCCCGCACACGCTGCTATGTGCTGGGCTGCAGTGGGACCATTGAGGCTGCTGCTGCTGATCCTCTGGCTGTACAGGGGGGAAGGGGAGGCAGCGATCACACTGAGCCCCCCCTGGATTTGCCCCTGGCTGAGGGGCACATGGCGCCCCTCTGTGGAGTGCACTGTATCACATTTTTTTAAGGAGAGTGGGCATACCTACTGAAATTAGGCCACAGCCCTCAACAATAACCAGGGCTCTCAGCGTGTCAAGAAAGACGCAGTGTTTGAGACAAGTCAGACTTGACTCAGAAGCTGCGTGGATGTCCAATCTGCTTCGATGTTCCTGATGTTTACGCTGTTGTACGTAATTGAATAGATATGAGAAGGCAGCAGTGAGCGTCCCTAGGCTCCGGTAAGCTTCAGAAGACATTACCATATTTTCGAAATTGTGATCCACGAGAGATTTCGCAGTTGCATTCGCATTAGCTTAAAACTTTGAATCAGGCCCTATATTTGTATGTATGTATGTATGCAGAGTTGCCTACCCTCCCGAATTTCATGGGAATCTCCCAAATTAAGGTGGGAGCTCCCGCCACCATGCAAAGTAGGCTGAATCCCCAGCATTTACACAGCCATGTCTAAAAATCCGGACTGCGCATATGCGAGTCCGGAGGTAAAGGAGGTGGGGCCTGAGCTTAAGACGTAGGGGCGCACTCACCGGGTGCAGGGAGTCAGAAGTGTGGCTGCTACTGGCCTGTAGGTGTTCTGGGCACGCCTTCCCCTGCACGCAGACTGCTAGGGTGTCAGCTTATAGATATATATATGCCCATAGGTGGAGCTAGACACGCCCTTTGGGTGGAGCAGACCATGCCCACGCATGCGGCGCATTCTACAGCCACCTGCACTCTCCCTCAAAGTAATTTTCTGAAGTAGGCAAGTATGTACTGTATGTATCTATCTATCTATTATTATTATTATTGTTTATTTATATGGTGCCACAAGTGTTCCGCAGCGCCTTACAAAGTACATAAATAGATTGATTTACAGTGACTTACAGTACAATACAATACAATACAATACATTACAGGGCATGGATAATATACTTTGCTACATTCGCGACCATAACACCCAGATAAGCAACAATGCAAAGCAACCAAGTGTTAGGTGCCCTGGTAGAGAGTAAGAAGTAGATGAAGGTAGAGTAAGGAGAAGCACAAGAGGGTAGAGGGCCCTGCTCATAGGAGCTTACATTCTAAGTGGGAGGGACAGGATGGGGTAGGCAGGGAGAGAGGAGTATGTAGCAGCAAGTTAAGATGAGAGCTGAAAGGCTTTGATGAAATAGTGGGTCGTGAGAGCCCGTTTGAAGGATTGAAGAGAGGTGGAGTCTGATGGGAAGCGGGAGAGAGTTCCAAAGGTGGGGAGCAGTGCGGGCAAAATCTTGGAGGCGGGAGTGGAAGTAATCAATTGGCATGATAGGCGGCGTGCATTTGTTGAACGAAGAGGGCGGACAGGAGAGTGAAGGGAGATGAGATCAGAGATGTAAATGGCAGAGGAATGGCTGAAGGATTTGTAAGTAAGTGTGAGAACCTTAAATTGGGTTCTAAAAGGGAAGGCCAGTGGAGAGCTTGTAGGAGAGGGGAGGCAGATGCAGAGCGTTTTGAGAGGAAGATGAGCTGAGCAGCAGCATTGAGGACAGACTGGAGAGGGGAGAGAAGGGATTTGGGGAGGCCAGATAGGAGGAGGTTACCGTAGTCCAAACTGGAGCTGACCAATGAGTGAATGAGGGTTTTAGTGGCATCCTGGGTGAGAAAGGGAATAATCTTGGAAAAATTTTTAAGATGAAAATGACAGGACTGTGAGAGATTCTGGATATGTGGTTTGAGGGAGAGGGAGGAGTCCAGGATAACTCCAAGACAGCGCACTTTGGGGCTAGAGGAAATAGTTGTGCCATCAATTGATAAGGAAATTGTGGGAAGTGTGGTTATGTAGGGGGGAGGGAAGATGATTAGCTCAGTCTTAGACATATTACGTTTAAGAAATCGCTGGGACATCCAGGAAGAGATGGCAGAGAGATAGCTGGAGACACGAGTGAGGAGAGAGGGAGAGAGGTCAGGGGAGGAAAGGTAGATCTGAGTATCATCAGCATAGAGATGATATTGGAGGTCAAAAGAGCTGATGAGTTCACCTAGTGAGGATGTATAGAGTGAGAAAAGGAGAGGTCCAAGAACAGAACCTTGGGGAACACCTACTGCAAGAGGCTGTGGGGGAGAAAAGGAGCCATGAGAGGAGACAGAAAAGGATAGGTCAGAGAGGTAGGAGGATAGCCAGGAGAGGACAGTGTCACATAGACCAAGGGAGTGAAGGATTTGCAGAAGGAGAGGGTGGTCCACAGTGTTGAAAGCAGCAGAAAGGTCAAAGAGAATGAGCAGAGAGTAGTGGCCCTTGGATTTAGCCGCAAGGAGGTCATTGCTGACTTTAGTGAGGGCAGTTTCAGTCGAGTGGAGAGAACAGAAGCCAGACTGAAAAGGGTCAAGGAGGGAGTGAGAGGAAAGAAAGGTGGTAAGGCGCTTGTAAACAACACGCTCAAGAAGCTTGGAGGCAAAAGGGAGGAGAGAGATGGGACGGTAGTTGGTGAGAGTGTTAGGATCAAGGGTAGGTTTTTTTAGTATGGGGGGGACAAGGGCATGTTTGAAAGCAGACGGGACAGTGCCTGATGATAGGGAGAGATTAAGGAGGTGGGCAAGATGGGAGCAGGCAGAAGGAGAGAGGTAGCGGAGGAGACGTGAAGGGATAGGGTCAAGGGGGGAGGTGGAAGGGGGGGAGGACTGGATGAGGGACATGACTTCCTCTCCAGATACAGGGGAGAAGAAAGTTAGAGTCGGTAAAATGGAAGGAGAGGGGTGATCTGGGAAGAGAGGAGGTGGATAGCAGGGGGCTGGTGGGATATGATGTCCTGACGTATGGAGTCAATTTTAGATGTAAAGTAGGTAGCAAAGTCAAGGGCAGAGAGCGAGGAGGGGAGGCGAGGAGGGGGTGGGCGGAGGAGGGAGTTGAAGGTGGTGAAGAGACGTTGGGGATTTGAGGTTCTTGAAATATGATTGTTTAGAGAGGGAAAGGGCAGCACTGTATGATGAGAGCATACATTTGAAATGGAGAAAATCAACCTTAGAGCATGATCTTCTCCACTGTGGCTCGGCAGTTTGTGAACACTTTTGCAGGTATCTGGTGCATTTGGAATGCCAAGGTTGAGGTGTAAATCTGCGAGGGTGAATAGTGATCGCCGGAGCAACAGAGTCTAGAGCAGAAGTATGGGAGGTATTGTATAGAGAAATGGCTTGTTCATTTTCCATCAGTTTTCTTTCATAGAGAAGCTGGGGCCATTTGCTTGTGTTTGCCCTCAGCCTGAAAGTAGCCAGCCAGCCCCTGACCGGTAAAGAAATTGGGGGGGACCACTTCACTGGAAGGAAAATCAAACCCCAGGTAAGTTATATTCAGTAGTATTGTTTAACTTGATAAACTCCACCCAAATGCTCATTATAAAAACCTGTTGTCTGTTTGTTTGTTTTTTTGTTTGTTTTAAATAAAAACAGCTCAGTATAACTATATATAATAGTTTGATTCAATTCTATCGTCAGGTGCAATTACTCATATTACTCAATGTTATGTCATCATTGAACTTGCTAAAGCTTTTATAAGAATAACAAAATGACTGTACCTTTTAGTGCTGCCCTTGAATGTCTTGGCCTTATTTCCTGGAGCCATGTTACTACCTGAAACAAATACAGTAGCTATAAGTTATTATAACATGTTCCCCGTTTACACATATGCGCTGTCCATATATTGTTTCAAAAAGGGAAAGTAAAAAAAGAAAAACAAATCACATTCAAGGCTGATGTACAATAACTACACCAATGCTGGAGTCACTTTTCATTGGCTGTTGGGTTGGTGGGTGTAGTTTAGGAAAATCCACCTCCTGACTAAATGCTGGTGGAATAGAGGGGCTGATTTAGAGGTGGACGCTATTCATGATGTGCAGCTGCGATTTCTTACGGATTTCGCAAATTATGAAAACACCAGTTTCAACATTCACCTTCTGTAATATCGTGCGACTGACTGAGTAACCCTGAAACGCCCAATTACACTATCTGAGCACAGCGCAAATCCGCTGGTGATTAAGAGCACTCCTCCATTGAGGCACCATTGCTGGCACCATCAACCCCTGAGCAGTCTATGGCTCACGCGATGTATCTATCTCAAATCCCTCACAATATGGCCTCTGTGATTGCGAAAGAGAACGTAGCTGCGTGCTTTTACACTCCTATGACACTCCCATTACTCGCCCATATGACGCCCTTTTTTTGTGTTCACTTCAGGTCACCTCCCAGTTAAAGCCCAGAAATACCTATGATTCACAGTCTCCTTTTCTAATGATACCGATCCCACAACTGCAGGTACTATCGTAAAGTTATGTTCGTGCATGCGCAGTATGACTTTTGTGGACTTTATCGTACATGCATAGCAGCCAAAAATCGCTCAACTGCGCAAACATCAACACTACAATCGACCTTGGAATCAAGCTCAAAGTTTGATCCCACACATTGATAAGCAATAAATTGAATACACATGATCTATTAATAGATCACTGATAACTATGTTACACGGCACACAGGGCCTGATTCAGACGCACTCGCAAGTGGGTCGATGGTGCCCTAGTGCGCATGCGCACGACGGAGGGAGCTCCGTCGTGCGCATGCGCGAGACCCGAATAGCGACGTCCAAGCCGTCGCTATGGGTCTCGCACCAAAGGGGGCGTGCTGTCGATGGTGAGTGACAGCACGCCCCCTTTGCTGGGCGTGCTGGGGGCGTGGCTGCCCAGACTGAGGCGTTCCCATGGGAACGCCTACCGTCTGGGGCCGGCCCCACTGACATCACTAGTGATGTCAGTGGGAGTGCTTTTGGCTCTGATAAAGCCAAAAGCACTCCTGGGCTTACGGTAGCAAGACCCTACCGCAGGGTCTCGTCGCAAGCCCGATGGGTCAAGACCATCGCGACCATCTTTTTGGCCGCTCGCATAATCTGTGGGTGGTCACCCACAGCTATGCGAGCGGCCTGGAGGCCGCTCCAATATTAGGTAGGAGGGCCCTGATTCAGAGCGAGCGCTCTTGTCACAGCGTCCGGCTCTGAATCAGGCCCACAGTCTTCTATCCATTGGCATTACATTTGTTTGTTTTCAGATGTGCCAAGAGAAGTCACATCATTAGTGATGTAAATATGAATACCCATAAAAGTGATGTTTTAATATGATCTATCGGCAGCAATCAAAAATCTGATTTTCAGCACAAAACTTTTCCATCGGGGCCAAGAACATAATGCAGCAGTCCAGAGCTCAGGAGTAGATCTGACTGGTTTTGGAACACCAGTACTCACATAACAATTCTCTGGCAGAACTGATGGAAATCATCTCTTAGGCCAGATTATTTTATAGTATGTACCCTACTTAACACATTGAAGTTACACAATTCACTATCCTCTGCCGCTGTCGTGGAATATTGGCAGTGTACAGGAAATTAACAGCCAACTGGAACTTGTTAACCACTTAACTGACAAGTTTTTTATTCCTTAACTCACCTAAAAAATTGCCGATTGCCTAGAGGAATCTAACATCCTCTAGTGTTCATAGGCCCCATTGTAATATTGTAACATTAACATTAACTCCTCCCCAGCGGCAATAGATTGCACAGTGACAATAAATGTGAAAGTGGTATTACCCCTAACTCTCCCAGTGGTATTAGAAACCCAAATTATATCAAGACTTTATAAAGTCTTGATAAAAGAGCTGAGGGCTCTGAAACGTCGATCCTTAACCATTCGACTGGTTGTCTGTATTATTATTTTTTGCTGAGGCCTGGAGTGCCTCCCGTTTCATACCTACGCTATATATATATATATATATATATATATATATATATATATATACACACACACACACACACACACACACACATATATATATATACATACACACATATACAGTCAGGTCCATAAATATTGGGACATTGACGGAATTTTCAGATTTTGGCCTCTATTCACCACCACAATGATTTTGAAATGAAACAAACAAGATGTGATTTAACTGCAGACTTTCAGATTTCATTTGAGGGTAATTACATCCAAATCAGGTTAACGGTGTAGGAATTACAACGGTTTCTATATGTGCCTTCCACTTTTTAAGGGGCCAAAAGTAATGGGACAAACTAAACAATCCTAAATCTAACTTTCACTTTTTAATACTTTGTTGCAAATCCTTTGCAGGCAATTACAGCCTGAAGTCTGGAACGCATAGACATCACCAGACGCTGGGTTTCATCCCTGGTGATGCTCTGCCAGGCCTCTACTGCAAATGTCTTCAGTTCCTGCTTGTTCTTGGGGCATTTTCCCTTCAGTTTTGTCTTCATCAAGTGAAATGCATGCTCAATCGGATTCAGGTCAGGGGATTGACTTGGCCATTGCATAACATTCCACTTTCTAGCCTTAAAAAACTCTTTGGTTGCTTTTGCAGTATGCTTTGGGTCATTGTCCATCTGCACTGTGAAGCGCCGTCTAATGAGTTCTGAAGCATTTGACTGAATATGAGCATATAATATTGCCCGAAACACTTCAGAATTCATTCTGCTGCTTTTGTCAGCAGTCACATCATCAATAAATACAAGGGAACCAGTTCCATTGGCAGCCATACATGCCCACGCCATGACACTACCACCACCATGCTTCACTGATGAGGTGGTATGTTTAGGATCATGAGCAGTTCCTTTCCTTCTCTTCCCATCACTCTGGTACAAGTTGATCTTTGTCTCATCTGTCCATAGGATGTTGTTGCAGAACTGTAATGGCTTTTTTAGATGTTGTTTGGCAAACTGTAATCAGGTCTTCTTGTTTTTGTGGCTCACCAATTGTTTACATCTTGTGGTGAACCTTCTATATTCACTCTTGTGAAGTCTTCTCTTGATTGTTGACTTTGACACATATACATCTACCTCCTGGAGAGTGTTCTTGATTTGGCCAACTGTTGTGAAGGGGTTTTTCTTCACCAGGGAAATAATTCTTTTGTCATCCACCACAGTTGTTTTCCGTGGTCTTCCGGGTCTTTTGGTGTTGCTGAGCTCTCTGGTGCGTTCTTTCTTTTTAAGAATGTTCCAAACAGTTGATTTAGCCACACCTAATGTTTTTGCCATCTCTCTGATGGGTTTGTTTTAATTTTTCAGCCTAATGATGGCTTGCTTCACTGATAGTGACAGCTCTTTGGATCTCATATTGAGAGTTGACAGCAACTGATTCCAAATGCAAATGTCACACCTAGAATCAACTCCAAACCTTTTACCTGCTTAATTGATAATGAAATAAGGAGGGAATAGCCCACACCTGTCCATGAAATAGCTTTTGAGTTGATAGTCCCATTACTTTTGGCCCCTTAAAAAGTGGGAGGCACATATTGAAACCGTTGTAATTCCTACACCGTTCACCTGATTTAGATGTAATTACCCTCAAGTTAAATCTGAAAGTCTGCAGTTAAAGCACATCTTGTTTGTTTCATTTCAAAACCATTGTGGTGGTGAATAGAGGCCAAAATCTGAAAATTCCGTCAATGTCCCAATATTTATGGACCTGACTGTGTGTATATATATATATATATATATATATATATATACACACACTTATATACATATCAAAGGGAGCAGACTATGGTAGAAAGTGGAGAAGTGTAACGTGTCTCACCGTAGATCTCATACTATGGTTACAGCTTAGTACATCATCTAAAAATTACCAATCTAGACCATTTTATAAAGTTATGCCAATTGATTTACTATTCAAACTAGAGATGAGTAGTCCAGATTACCTTCAATCCGGACCACTTCGAACTTGTTAATCAGAGTCCTGGCTCTGGGTTTGCCGCCTAGCTCGGATGTCAGATTGAGGCCAAGCATCATCCTCCCAGCATTGCATTCTCATGGGTTTGGGACTCTATATAAGTAGCCGCGGCCGAGCTCTCTGCACCATTTCTCTCCAGTCATGCTTCTGCATGCTGCGCTCTGCTCTGAGGTGTCCAAGTGTGCTGCTGGGGCTGTGTCCATCTCTAAGGGGCTGTGCTGCTGGGGCTGTGTCCATCTCTAAGGGGCTATGCTGCTGAGGCTGTGTCCATCTCTATGGGCTGTGCTGTTGGGGCTGTGTCCATCTCTAAGCCATCGGGTTTGCGTACAACTCTGAATAAGGCCCATTAAGTACAAAGATCAGGAAGAAGGAAATTGGCAATTGCAGATGTTGCTGAACTAAAGTAGGGTTGGGTACGGGGTGCGTATAACCTGCTACTAAGCAGAGCCTAAAGCACATAAAGAGATCTGTGCCTCTAAACTAGCAGAGTGTTGTGGGCGGAGCCACAAGCGCCGCTCTGCCCACACCATGCTTCCTGTCTGGAGGCACTGATCTTTTATGTGCTCAGGCTCCGATAAGCAGCAGGGTCTGATGGCTGATCTCTGGCGCCCTGGATGGAGCAGGAGCTCCACTGGCACCACCCTCGCTACTCCCCTGCGTGTCGGACTTCCAGTATCGGGATTGAGACCGGTGGCATCCCGGCCGCCTGTGTGCTAACTACATCCCCTCACATATGGCACTCATTATTAATAGAAATAATACTGTAAGGGTACTGGTGACATAAGACTACACAAAGATAACTAAAGATAGGTGACATATTTGGTTTGCTGCGGTGGTGGGTTCTTTATACTGTCCCTGTGCCATTCCGGCATGCCTACCATTTGGCAGAATACAGATCACTGATCCCTACAGCGGCCATGCCACCTCTTTCAAATGCTAATCTACTTATTGAGAGTTGCCAAGTGAATGGGTATAGTGGCCATATGGATCAGCAATCCCTATTTTGACTGATGGTTGGCAGATATTGGTATTCTCACTGCTGAATGAATGCACAGCAAGTATGTCATACCCCATAGCATGGGAGGGAGTATTCATTATTAGGTACCTGGGCCACCAACTACATTATTAATTTAATATGTTAATATAAAATTTTACTTTACATGGTTTTATGAGCATATTGGCAAACTGGTGCCAGGTTGTCAGGTCTGTATGAACCATCTGAAAGTCTTCCTTGATGTCAGGCTACTTTCGCAAAAACAATTTACTAATTAATTAAGGTAATTCTGAGCCATGATTGATGTGGATATTATTGGAAGTGTGGAGAGATTAATTAGACTAAATGGGAACAGGCAGGAATTGATTATCTGTAAAAGCAGGTATATGTATAGTGTAACCCCACCTGCAAGTAGTTAAAATATGACATTTAAATATCACAGGCATGTTCTGCATAGTATCTATCAAGGGTTATTTAGAAAGAGGACACTGATCTGCAGATCTCCAGAGAGTAAACTGATAATCTGCAAACTGTTATCATCAAGCTCATTACCACTTTCACTCACATTACAGGTCGTTTACAAAACGGCACAAACGCATCACTGTGGTTGGCATTGTTTTCTTGCTGCACTGTGGCCTTGGATTTTATTCTAGCCAGGGTGCTCTTGTGTGGAGTTTCTATGTTCTTCTCCTCTTGTGGGTTATCTCCTATGGTCAAATAATATTCCTTTTCCACTGCTGCAATAACACAGGTTATTGCTGGGTCTTACTGGGTAGCCGCTCAGTGGAAAAGGGTTCGCTGAAAAATAACCCGGTTCAATGACCTGGAAATCCAACCCGGGTAGCTACCAGGGTTGGACCCGGGATGGACCTGTGTAATGGTGCAGTGTAATACCGCTTTTATACCTAAGTTCCAAGTCTGACTTGGAGGTTGGAACAGGGGGCCTGACTCAGACCCGCTTGCTAGGATGCGTTCGCACGCAGCCATCATATGCCAATGTATGCAAATCCTGTGATCGCTAGCAAGACATTAGCACGCCCACTATGTCTTGCCATGCGATCACGGTATGTATTTAGACACCCACCAGCCTGAGACAAGACGCCCACTTTCTCTTAGTAACACACGTCATCTTCAGGAAGTGCATGCAACAATCGGTAACATCGAGTAACAGCGGACCCATATGCAGAACTTGTGGCTGACCATACCCTACCACAAGCACTGTGAGTGCTGCTGTGTGACGTGTATGCTGACGCTGCGTCTTAATTATGCACACCCCTGAAACGGCGTTCAGATGCACAGACACGCCTGTGTTCGCACCACAACACCCCCATTTCCATTGGTCACCACCCGCAAACGGCATGTCCTGTCACTCATCCTAGCGGGGCATCTGTGTACATGGAGCGAACTCTTCGCGACCTCATAGACTGGTTCGCACACTGCATCTTATACGCATGCGCAGATTGCAAACATCGGCTGGCCATGTGCGAACGCATCCTAGAAAACGGGTCTGAATCAGGATCAGACCCGGAATTTAGCTGGCGCGGACCCAGGATATTCCCAAGTCGGCACCATTCATATGGGAGCCGGGTCTGCAGTGACCCGGCTCTTCTGGCGTGAAGTGGATGCTTGGAGATGATGATATAAAAGGGGTATAAATGGCGTGACCCAGATTATCAGACCAGGTCATGCCTAAAATGAGCTGATTGGTGGCTGTGGAGCAGTCACCTCTGACTTTTTATGACATCACAAGTTTAGCAGGTCAGACCCGGGTTTTTGGTGGAAAATGGGTATAAGAAACAAGTAGGGTAACTGGATACTAACTAAATCGTCTGAATGTGTGTAGGTAAATTAGTTTGTAAGCTCCACCATGACAGATGTTAATGAATTAACGTTATCTGTACAGAAGTACAAAATATGATGATAGTGTATAAATGAGTAATAATAAATGTGCCCTTTTCATGTGTTTCCCTAGAAATGAATATATTTGTGATCTGCATGTCACAACTCATCACAACTATTCAATGCAGTTCCCACAAGGGAAAAAATATAAAAATATGCTTGCACACATGAATATGAATATGATGTTCAGAGGAAACGGCATTATATATATATATATATATATACACACGCACATCTATATATATATATATATATATATATATATATATATATATACACACACACACATACACATATATATATATATATATATATACACACACACATATATACATATACATACATACACACACACCTACATACACTTTTCAAGATATTATTTTACTTATTGACTTTTATTTCAAAAACAGAACTGTAACATTTTTTATACAAACAAAGTCTATTTAGACCAAGGCAGAATTAAATTAACTAAATGTAATCAGCCTGCAGCTCTCCAGCTGCTGTATGACCGTAAATCTATACTGAGTCTATACTGAGACTTGTAGTTCCACAACAGATTGAGGAGCTAGAAATTACTAATCTGTACCTCTGTTGTAGAAAAATAATTAATAACAGGAAAAAAATTGTTGATTTAGTCACTAGTGATTTTTTTTCCATTCTCTTACCTGTGTAATGCTTTCAGCAAACATGCATTGGTGATATTATGATATATTAAGAAACTGGGAATTAATGGACCGTTGTCACAACCAAGTCTGAGCAACAGAGATTCCAGTGCTCTCTCCCTCTCATTGCAGTTTCCTGAAGTTCACTAACCACCACAACCACCACTAGGTGGCGCGCGTCTGCTATAAACACAATCGTTGCCTTAACAACAAGGACTGCATGATGCAATAATAATACTGGTCAACAAGGTTTCGGAAACGTGGATGAAAACTGTTGTTTTCTGTTAACTCTTATGTGCTGATTCAGAATATGACACTAAAAATGTTCTATCATGTCACTTTTCTGGATACAAGCAAAAATATCTTAAAAAAGGCTTAAAAATTTGCGATGCCGCCTGGAATCAGTATGTATTGTTTAACCCCTTCGCTGCTGTGAGTTTTCTCTCCATTGTGCTGTGGTAATTTTTTCACATTTGTGCTAGTCACATTCCAAGGTTTTGAGTATTAACTTAGGCGGTGATTCAGCTTAGTATGGAATTGCAAAGCTGCACGCAAGCAGGCTGGCCAGCTTGCGAGTCCAGGAAGCTGCATCCCTGGACGCAGCCCCTGGCCTTGCCACTCCTGGAAAATGGGGCCTGTCAGTTACGCAGGACCCATGCTACACATTCGCAGAACGGGTCCTGTGCATGCGCAGATCCTCGATAATTGGGAATCTGTGGTCAGCATTGCTCATACATGCAATGCTGAATTAGCCCCTTAGTTTCCAAATTGAGTGATGCCAAGTTAAAGGAAGGTATATTTGTAGGCCCTCAAATTAGTCTACCGTACTTGTAAAAGACAAAACCTTACAAGAAAAACTCAATTTCGGCAGAGTTAGCTACATGGAAGTACTTCCGATCTGTGGGTGGTGTATTTTAGGAAATAAACAAGCAGAAAAAGCTGGTCGCTGAATTACTGAATACAAAAAGTTAGGATGCCAATGTTATTGAAGATACATTTCTTACATTCGCACCTTGACAATTTGGGAACTGTGAATAATGAACATTGAAAAAAAAAAAACAATTCCATCAAGATATTCGCACAATGGAGCAACTTTATCAAGTGATATGGGAACCAGCGACGATTGCGGATTATTACTGGATTTTGAAACGGAAAGACCAAACTACTCATAGGCCCGTATTCAATTTGAGGTGCAAAGTCTGTATCCGCGAAAAAGTATTGCCGATGATGTCATTTCGCCAGGCGGAAACTTATCCCCGTATTCAATTCCAAATACTTTTCGCTGATGTTGAAAGTCAATGTAATGGACCCGGCGAAAAAGTTTCGCCTATGAATAGCAGGCGGAAAAAAGTACAGAATTGGGGTTTTGGGGTGCAAACGTCGGAAAACCATCCAGCACCCTTGGGACAGCCTCCCAAAGATAAACTGTGTTAAAAAAAAGTTAAAAAAATACTTCAGAACACCCTAAAAAAGTACTTTGTTTTGGGGGTGAAAAATACCAAAGTTGGGTGACACACTTAAAAACTAGCGAAATAGAATCCAGGGAAGTCCCCAAGTATGCCCCAGGTGTTTTTAAGTTTGCAGGTGCTTGCGGAAGGTGGATTTTTCATGATTTTTTTAAACTTTACTTTAGCAACTTTTAAATATGCTACCCTTCAGGTACCCAAAATTTGCTGGGACTAGTTATTTACACCAAAAAAACCTTCTAAATGCTATTCTTCACCCCTTATGCAAATGCGCAAAACAGCACCTTTTGAGACCATTTAAATGCCTCAAATACCTTCAGCAAGCCAATTCGGGGGTATCCATAGTGATCTCCCATATCAGTGCATCTTTTGGGGGGTGTCAGACAGATTACCCCATTTTGGAGAGAACTTTCTGCCTGTTCAAGTTTCGCCGGGTGCCGTTTTCGCGTACTTTCAGATTGAATACGGGGAATCGTGGGGACGCGCGCAAAAGGTTTTCACACCCAAAACACATGATATAGGCAAAAAGTCTGCCAGGCGAAAAAGTATTGTGGGTGCGAATATATTTGAGAACGGGCCATAAGCGTAAAACAATAACTGTAAGAAGTATATTTTCCTAATTTATCCACCACCTTTGTGGAATTATTTTTTTATTTAAATATGTGTGTTTTAAACATGTTATCAAATGTGACTGTTTTTCCAGTACTATCCCTACATTAAGCCATTCACTTAATTTAAAATAGTAAACTTATTACATTTTTTAAAACAAAGGGCCTGATTCAGAGCCGCTCGTAAGCGGCCGCTCGTTCGCTCCGAGCGATGTTTGCCCAACTGCGCATGCGTACGGATTTTAATACGCATGCGCGAACCAGTCAGTGCGGCCGAAAATCGTTTGTTCGCTAAATAGCGAATGCCTACTATTTTGAGTGACAGGAGGAGGCGTATGTGGGTGGTAACAGGGGAAGGTGCTTGAAAACGGGGAGTGGAGATCCGAACACAGGCGTGCTTAAAGGTCAAAACGGGCGTTTTATGGGTGTGCATAATTAATACAGCAGCGTCATTGACCACGTCACTGGGTTATTTTATAGTCAGAACTGCTCGCAAGATTGCGGTAGGAAAAACCAACCACAAGAATAGCGAGCAGTTAATACGCTGGTCGATGTACTCGATTAATCTAATAAATAGCGGACATGACGTAGGATGCGAGCGGCCAGGGGGCGTAGTTATCCAAAAAACGACCGCAAGTTTTGTTCGCTCGTTCAGATATGGAGGCGTCAACAGACCGCAAAGAGCAAACGGTTCATTTGAATAGCCACCTCCTTTTCCTGAACGACCGTCCGCAAATAGCGTCCGGCTCTGAATCAGGCCCAAAGAACACAAGACTGAATAATACAAATGTGACATGTTATAATTTTTTTACTGCCAAAATCGTGTTCATCTAGTACAATTTAGTCATAGACCATGTTCTTCATTCTGTAGCAGCAGATATACTTAAGAGTTTATCATCCATATATTATGTAATTTTTATTGCCTTTCATGTACATTATTGTTTCAATTTTATTTTCCGTTCAAATTTTGTTTCTCTATAAACAGTTGCAACATATCACTGGATCCTCTTTTTCTCAAACAATTTTTATTGAAATACAGTTAAATATTTAAAAAAAAAAATTCACAGCCACTGAAATATCTTCAGTACAATTCAAAGAAACACTGTAAAAAACAAACAAAAAAAAACAGTAGATTTGGAATGCAATGCATCACATTGTTTTACAGCAAACAAACACAATATCAGTGAATTGTGAACTGAATACATACAACCGTAAATATTAATAACAATAAAATAATAGTGATCTTGGCCACGATTCCATTAACCAAAATAAAGTATCGACACGGAACCCCAGATGAAAGACCCACCAACACCCCACAAATTAGTGTTATGATATTGGTTGGTCCTGCGCTGCTGGTCTGGTTATATACCATGTTGAATTTTTAAGACTGCGGTGGACTTGTAGTCTTACTGGTAATGGCAGGTTGTTTACGTAAGACTCCCAGGTGAATAATCTTTCTGCTCTCATATGCCTAAGCAAAAGCATTTCTATCCAATCCATCCTAATAGGAAGGTAAGTTTATTGAGAAACAAAGGTATTTGGGGGGGGGGGGGAGGTCTGCAGCAATCCACCCCAGCAAAATAGTCTTCCTCCCTGCAGCACTAAGCGCTAGCAAGAGTTTTTTTCCGTGCTTTTGTAATTCTGAGATCTGGATTAATAATCCCTAATATTGCCCAGTCCGGAGTAAATGGTACGTAGTTAATCAATTTCGCCTCTACGGATAAGGTGCCAGAAATATTGAGCAATTGGGCGTGTCCATAACCAATGATAATTGACAGCTCCCTCACTATGGCATTTCAGGAAGGTAGTAGTGACTGAAGTCCTCAAACGGAGATGTCGAATCGGAGATAAATAAGTATTATGATAAATATTTAGAAAGAGCTCGGTATACATACTTGCTGTCAAGGTAGTCCTAGAGAACCAGAGAGCCTTGTCAAGTTGTTCCATACTCAAAGTAGGGAAATGTATTAACCATCCCGCCATACCCCCAGAAGTCGTGGCATGATCCATAATCTCTCTTAAGAAAGTATAATGAATCGATATTGCTTTATGAGAAGGTACTGGCCGGCTCAGAAGCTGATCTAAATTATTCTCCCAATCCTTATCCGAGAAATGACTCAACAAATGTGATACATAGAACTTAACGTGTAGAAAAGCCAAAGGATACGGGCTAACCACTGCATGTGATGCTGAGATTTCAGAATGTGAGAGAATATGTTTTTGGATCCTCCTTTGATATTTTCCATTCAACTCATTATAACATTGTTGCAAAGGAGTAGTAAAGTGGGTAACAGCAAGTATGGAGTAAGATCATGCACTTTATTCTGTTGCAGCAGATATACTTAAGAGATTATCATCTGTAAATTATATATTTTATATTGCATTTCATGTATCTTTTAATTACATAGAAATAAAATGTTTCCCTCCCAATTCTTGACCACTTATCAGAAGTATCCATCCATTGTCATCATTTATAATTGTCCCCATTTTTAGCTTCATAAAATCGTATGACTGTACCCATGCTCTGTACTGTATATAGCATAACTTTCATCTTTTCAGCCTCCCAACTACTGTACTATTTTCCATTAGCCACTCTGGTGGTCTCTCTGACCTTGTTATACCTCCTAGCCTCGCTACCTTCTGAAAACAAAGATTGAATCGAGCAAAATCTATTTTAAAATTAATTTATTAAGAGTTAATTTACACTTTTATTACTCTGCATTACAAAAGAAGGAAATTAGTGACCAAGCTTGGCCTCCGGCTCTTACAAGCTTGTCCTATAAGAGGACCAAGATGGTGAAAGCCTCACGACTCACAAAGAGTCATCCTTAAGCACTCAGGAGAGGACAACTCCCCTGTGGAGGAAACCTCTGGGGACCCTTGGCTTGAAGGACTGCCCATCCCTCTGGGCACTAGGAGGCTAAGCAGAGCAACATTAGCAAACTTAATCAAATATGAACAAGTGGGATTAGACTATACAGCACACCATACTAATAGCTAACATTGGCTGATGTAATTAATATAGCTCCTGTCCACATCTCCTGATATTTCCCAATTCACATTCCTCGTAAAGCTGCGCAATTTTCTGGAGAGGTTGATCATCCCCTTTTGAGAAGCACCAAATTTATCCAAATAGCAAAGATATAGCGATAGCTGCACGGTCCTGCTAGAACCTCGAATGGTATAAGTAAACAAGCTCAATGTCATTATTTAGGGTGATCAAGTTCTAAGTCTACAGGCACATCCAAGTGAGACACTTTTGTATTTGACAAGATACTTACCTCACGTGGACATCTTTCTCTCACTGCGCTGTGTGTATATGAGGAATATATCAGGGTGCAAGAGATGTATATTGAGTATGTTAATGGCAGCAATGATAATGCTTTGTCAGTGTCCTGGATGTGTGTAAGAGAGGCAGTAACAGCAAAGAGTTACCATTATGACATCACTCATTTTCTACATTTCATAAAGGAGAAGTGCACAATAGATTTACTAATGATGTGTGATACAGTATGTTTGTATTCCTCCATCACCAGTGTTTTCCATTATACAGCTGCCATTTCATACACATCTGTCCCATTACCATCAGCAAGGTTCTCTTATACTGCATCCAATCATCCCATCAATCAGCTACAATCACCTCTTTCTTATGTCAGTAATCTGTTGCTTCTGTCTCCTTTCCATTTCTCAGGACGGCTACTTGGTTAGAAATAAGAAAGAGATTTACATAATACAAAAAACACACAAATAAAAAAAATACTGTTTTGTGATGTTTATACATACAATTTATATTAATAGCGAGTTATTTCAGCTCTTTAATGGGGTGAGCACAAAAACGAGTGAGGTTTTCTTGCTCGATATCCTGCTTTACTTCAGTGAGTGAGATTCTGATGTAAACTTGCTGCTAATTGAAATGCCCCCAAAGTCACTGTGCCCAGTATACAATATAGATGGCCATGCTAAAGATACAGTATAGGCCCCATCATGCCCATTATACAGCGGACCTTTATAATTGATGAATATTCAGATTTGCCCTATGAAACAAATGTGAACAATATAGAGCAGGGATGGCCAAGACGCGGTTTTTAAGGTTTTGTGATGCGGCTCCCCCCAATGGAACTGTGAATGCTGGTCTCTAATTGCTTCAGAAGCCACCGTTCCCATGATGTCACCCACGATATGAGGCGCCTGCTCAATCTAGTTAGATCCAGTCAGATGCAGAGTCAGTGGGAGCCACAGCCAAAACCAACGTGGTCAGGTAAGTACTGGTTAAGGGGCACTGTGTATGGGCCAAGACTACAGGGGGCACTGCATAATGGCAAAACTATAAGGGGCACCAGTGGCAAACGCAGGATTTTGAAAGGGGGGTTTCCAAAGTCTTGGTTACCGAAAAAAAACATCTAGCCACAAATAAATAGATAGATACTCCCAGTAGTGCCCTTTATACAGTGTCCCCAGTAGTGGTCCCCCTATGCAGTGCCCCTTATACAGTGCCCCCAGTAGTGTCCCATATACAGTGCTCCCTTATGTAGTGCCCCCAGTATGGACCCTTATACAGTGCCCCAGTAGTGGTCCCCCCTATGCAGTGCTCCCAGTAGTGCCCCTTATACAGTGCCCCCAGAAGTGTCCCATATACAGGGCCCTCCCTATGAAGCGCTCCATATACAGTGCCCTCCCAATGTAGTGCCCACAGTGGTGGTCCTTTATACAGTGCCTCAGTAGTGGTCCCCCTATGCAGTGCTTCAGTAGTGCCCCTAATACAATACAGCGCCCCCAGGGTGGTCCCCCTATGCAGTGCCCCAGTAGTAGTCCCCTATACTGACACTTTTATAATAAATTGCTCTACAGTGTATTGCTGCTATACTCCTACAGGTCCTGATCTGAATCTCCTGCCATGCTTTTCTCATCCCCCCCGCCCCCCCCCCCCTAGCCCACACACATTGACAAACACACTGACACAGGCAGATACATACACACAGACACATACTGACACACTCATACACAAAAACACAGACACATACACTAACACAGACACACACACCGCAGCGCAGCCAGCGCTTACCTAAAATGAATGCAGCCAAACAAAAAAAGCAGTCTGGCACCATCCCTGCCCGCTCCATTCCCCCCACACACCTCCAGCTACAGCGCTGGAATACAGTGTCACCCGGCGGCAGGCGCGCTCATCCTCTCACATGCCAGTCATAACAGTGCAGCTGCGGGACTCGACACAGGGGAATACAGTGTCACCCCGCCGCAGGCACGCTCAGCCCAACATGCCGGTCACAACGGTGCCTATCAGAACTGACTGGGAGGGGCTCTCGCGCTGAGCTCCCCCTACAGCCAGCCCAGACAGTACAACAGGGACTCTTGAGAAAAAAAAAAAAAAGTAAAATTGTTCAGCTGCTCGGGCCAGCGGTGAATGGAGCGACGGGCAGGCAGGGTTTCTAGGTACTCGGAAACCCCCCCTCCGTGCGCGTGTGGGCACTGCATAAGGGGCACTACTTTATGGGATACTGCATAAGGGGAACAAATACAGTATTTTCAATGTGCTGGGCTCGCCCAAAGTGTGGCTAAAAACGTGGGTACAGGGGTGACAAGATCATGCTCCTGCAAATGTTATACCAAAGGCGTGCAAATGCTATCGGCTCTTTACCTTGACTACAGATAGGGGCATGTAAGTATAGGAAAGAGGGTTAATCTCTGGCACTGGAATGTTAACCCAGAAATAAAGTATTATAGGGTTTGTTGTGGGTTTGCATTCCATCACCAGAGATTAATTCTCTTTCCTAACATAACATCAGGAACTCTTAGGGAAGTTCCACTTTCTCCTGAATGTAGGATTTAAACAACCATTGACATTGTGGTTGTCACTCAAGTGCTGTCAGTCACATTCTCTGCATGCATGTAAGTGTAGGCCAAGTATAGTAAATTAGCTAAAGCGGCTTTTGGGAAGTTTTTATTTAGTTCAATCAAATATTTTGTCATAGTGTTTGTCATTTATGATGAGTAATTTGTTTTGTGGCACTACAGGTCGCAGCAGGTCCTGGATGAGTTCTACAACCTACAGCATGCTTTTCCAGCTATGGGTATGCATGCACTTGTAGTTCTACATGCTCCTTTAGACCCAAGCAGTTTTTGTTGCCAACGATTTGCTAAGACAAGTAGTGCCATTGAATAATGTTGATTTCTGACATTAAATTATTTGTTACCCCATCACCTACCAGAAATGGTGTTGATTTGGCAACACTGGGCTGCATTTTCCGATAGAAGAGGCACACATCCCCATTGAGAACAGGCCGGAACTGGGTGACATTGTGCCCTGGGTACCCGTGCTGTGGGTTTTCCTCTTAACGTGTCAACAGCGCAGGATCATAGTGTAGAGCAATTGCCTGAGAGTTTTGGCACACTAAAGGCCTGATTCAGACCCGCTTGCAAGTGGCGGGGCAGTGCGCGTGTGTGAGCCCCAGAGTGAGCGAGAAATCACTCGTTCCGGGGCTCGCAGCAAAACGGGGCGGCTGTCCTTCAGGAACGCCTCTGTTTGTCCAGCCCCCCCCGTTTTGTAGGCGGGGGGGGGGGGGTGGCTGGACAAACAGAGGCGTTCCTGAAGGAATGCCTGCCATTTGTGTGCAGCCCTACTGACATCACCAGTGATGTCAGTAGTGAGCTTCCGGCTCTATTAGAAGAAGTAAAAGGTTTTCCTCCCAATTCTTGACCGCATATTAGAAGCATCCATCCATTGTCATAATTTCTCCATAAATGTCCTCATTGTTTGCATCATCAAAGCACAGGTATCAAATCCAAAGTGGGAAGTGACCCTGGAATGGGTACAGGTAAGTCCTTGTGAGCCGTTTCCTGATATTGGAACGAGGCTGAACGCAGGGGGTACTTGTTCATGAATGGCTCTGCCTTTGCTGGATGATGCGGAGGGCAGAGATCACAGGAAAAAGGGAACTAAGCCCCACCAGTTATGCAGAACGTGGCTCTGGAGACGCTGAGGTATGGGAACCTGGTACTGGTGCTGACTGGGAATGCTGGTGGAGGAGGATCTGTAACGTAGCGCAGGTAGCCGCAGATTACCAGACCTGAGAAGAGCAGAGTACAGGCAGTGGCACTATGAACTGGAGCTGGAAGCAAACTAATTCACCAACTGAGTACTGCAACTGGGACACTGGAGGTTATCGAGACAAGGAGCACAGAGAACTAGCACACAGACTAGCTATGTAAGATGTTGCACTGGCAACCTGAGAACTCCCAGGAAGCCCTTAAGTAGCCAAGGCTGGAGATGGATTGGCTGTCAGAGCCCATGTGAATCACTCAGGTTGGATTGGCTCCTTCCTGACATGTGACCAAATCCAAGGTGGCGACACCCAGCACCTGGCAGTGTTTGCACAGACTCCCAGCCACAGCAGCTCCATATGCCAGACACCCAGCACTGCTTCTCAGGGACCTGGCTGCACACTACCCTAACCGCCAGCAGCCTGCATCTCACTGTGCTTATTCACTGGAGAGAGGGACTGTGGGCATGGCTATCAGCTCCTGGAGCGGTAGGCATGCCCCCAGTATGACTATGACTGAAACAGGGGGAGTGGCTTGCAGGCATGGTGATTTTGCATTAGGCCACACCCCTTTCCACAAAGCCACACCCACTCCTTCAGCACACACACCGAGGGCCGCTTTCACATTTTTTTCCAGGGCCACTTTCATTTCCCAATCCGCCCCTGGTGGGGTGTGTGGGGTTGAGGTCTATGTCTTGGAGGGGGGAGAATATTTGTGGTTGAGGTGAGCTGGAAATTGGGGGAAGTTTTATGTCCATCAGGAGGGGAAAAGGGATTGAGGTTATTGATCGATGTCTGTGCTTCCGCCAGGATCCCCATACTATCTTAGAACTTTTTTTTTTAGGGAGATGGCCACACCTTCCCAGTAGGGATGGGACATCGAAAGAAAACCTTGGAAGTACCGAAGTTTTTAACATTGAATACAAAACATTATTTAGATATAAACATTGGTTCTCTGGAACCGATGTTTCTGTTTTTTGTAAGCAAACTCTGGGCCTGATTCAGACCCGCTCGCGATTGCTGAGCGCTTGCAAAGGGGTCGATGATGGCCCAGTGCACATGTGCACGACGGAGGCGGCTCCGTCATGCACATGCGTGAGACCCAGATAGCGACGGGCAAGCCGTCGCTCCAGGTCTCGCTACAAAGGGGGCGTGCTGTCGATGTTGAGTGACAGCACGCCCCCTTTGGTGGGCAGGCCGGGGGCGTGGCTGCCCAGACTACCGTCTAGAGCCGGCCCCACTGACATCAGAAGTGATGTCAGTGAGTGGACTTCTTGCTCTGTAAGAGCAAGAAGTCCACTGGGACTTGCAGCAACGAGACCCTACCACAAGGGTCTCGTCACAAGTCCGATGGTCGCAATGGTCTTGACCATTGCGACCATCATCCAGGCCGCTCGCACTAGCTGTGGGTGGTCACCCACAGCTATGCGAGCGGCCAGTAAGCTGCTATAAAAATACAATAGGCGGGCACTTATTCAGAGCGAGCGCTCTGGAAGAGTGTCCGGCTCTGAATCAGGTCCTCTGTACATAGACATCATTAATAGACAAACTTTTTAAATTATTTTTATACAATGTCTATCTTCATGGAGGCAAAAATTATATATATGTATACACAAAAATGGTGCAAAAATTACAAGGATGAATGCATTTTTAGCAGTAACACATGTTTTGTGATAAATCCAACTTGTTATTGAAGAAATAAAAGTGATGCATTAGCTAATAAAACTTTAATGACACAGCTCACTGCTGCTTACCAAGAGCTGCAGCAGCCAGATACCCCAGCAGCCAGTGGCAGTGAGCTGTGGATGGGACTGTCCTACGTGCTGCTGCTGCCAATTGGTTAACCAGAGTGTCTTTCCCTCTGTCAGCCACCACCTCCAGCAGCAGTAGTAGCCTGGCAGTGTTTATAAAACAAGGAGAGTACAATCAATCACGATTTAAAAAGAGAGAGCCAGCTGGCAGCACACAGCAGTGACAGCACCACAAAAAAAAAAAATAAACAGTGGAAAAGCAGGGAAAAACATTGGGGGAGAAATCTAGCGATAATAATGAAACATTGGATCCTAAACATATGCATGGTTAAACATCAAACATTGGAACCATTTGACCGATGTTTCCAATGAAACATCAAATGATTCCAATCCTTACTCCCCAGCTTTAGTCACTTCTCCTTCTCAGTACCAGGGTCTGCGGCCATGCTCGGCGGCCCTGAGTACAGGATGAGAGGTAAAATGAGTGATGCGGGTGGTAGTGTCAGCAAATGGAGGATAGCCAGAGCAGAAAGAGATTCACAAGAGAGAGAGCGAGAGAGAGATGGAATAATCAGGGAGACGAGAGGAAAAGAAAGACCAAAACTGAAAAGGGGAAAGAGAAGGGAGGGTAATCGGAAACAGGAGAGAGAGAGAGAGAGAATGGGTAGATAGGTGGTAATCGGGAACAGGAGAGAGAGAGAGAGAGAATGGGTAGATAGGAGGGTAAGAAGGAACAGGAGAGAGAATGGGTAGACAGGAGGGTAAGAGGGAACAGGAGAGAGAGAGAGAATGGGTAGATAGGAGGGTAATCGGGAACAGGAGAGAGAGAATGGGTAGATAGGAGGGTAATCGGGAACAGGAGAGAGAGAATGGGTAGATAGGAGGGTAATCGGGAACAGGAGAGAGAGAGAGAGAGAATGGGTAGATAAAAGGGTAATCGGGAACAGGAGAGAGAGAATGGGTAGATAGGAGGGTAAGAAGGAACAGGAGAGAGAATGGGTAGACAGGAGGGTAATCGGGAACAGGAGAGAGAGAGAATGGGTAGATAGGAGGGTAATCGGGAACAGGAGAGAGAGAATGGGTAGATAGGAGGGTAATCGGGAACAGGAGAGGAGGGTAATCGGGAACAGGAGAGAGAGAGAGAGAGAATGGGTAGATAGGAGGGTAATCGGGAACAGGAGAGAGAGAGAGAGAATGGGTAGATAGGAGGGTAATCGGGAACAGGAGAGAGAGAGAATGGGTAGATAGGAGGGTAATCAGGAACAGGAGAGAGAGAGAATGGGTAGATAGGAGGGTAATCGAGAACAGGAGAGAGAATGGGTAGATAGGAGGGTAAGAGGGAACAGGAGAGAGAGAATGGGTAGATGGGAGGGTAATCGGGAACAGGAGAGAGAGAATGGGTAGATGGGAGGGTAATCGGGAACAGGAGAGAGAGAGAATGGGTAGATGGGAGGGTAATCGGGAACAGGAGAGAGAGAGAATGGGTAGATGGGAGGGTAATCGGGAACAGGAGAGAGAGAGAGAATGGGTAGATGGGAGGGTAATCGGGAACAGGAGAGAGAGAATGGGTAGATGGGAGGGTAATCGGGAACAGGAGAGAGAGAATGGGTAGATGGGAGGGTAATCGGGAACAGGAGAGAGAGAGAATGGGTAGATAGGAGGGTAAGAGGGAACAGGAGAGAGAGAATGGGTAGATGGGAGGGTAATCGGGAACAGGAGAGAGAATGGGTAGATGGGAGGGTAATCGGGAACAGGAGAGAGAATGGGTAGATGGGAGGGTAATCGGGAACAGGAGAGAGAGAGAGAATGGGTAGATGGGAGGGTAATCGGGAACAGGAGAGAGAGAGAGAATGGGTAGATGGGAGGGTAATCGGGAACAGGAGAGAGAGAGAGAGAATGGGTAGATAGGAGGGTAATCGGGAACAGGAGAGAGAGAGAGAATGGGTAGATAGGAGGGTAAGAAGGAACAGGAGAGAGAGAATGGGTAGATGGGAGGGTAATCGGGAACAGGAGAGAATGGGTAGATGGGAGGGTAATCGGGAACAGGAGAGAGAGAATGGGTAGATAGGAGGGTAATCGGGAACAGGAGAGAGAGAATGGGTAGATAGGAGGGTAAGAGGGAACAGGAGAGAGAGAATGGGTAGATAGGAGGGCAAGAGGGAACAGGAGAGAGAGAATGGGTACACAGGAGGGTAATCGGGAACAGGAGAGAGAGAAAGAGAGAGAGGGTAGATAGGAGGGTAATCGGGAACAGGAGAGAATGGGTAGATAAGAGGGTAATCGGGAAGAGGAGAGGGAATGGGTAGATGGGAGGGTAATCGGGAACAGGAGAGAGAGAATGGGTAGATGGGAGGGTAATCGGGAACAGGAGAGAGAGAGAGAGAATGGGTAGATGGGAGGGTAATCGGGAACAGGAGAGAGAGAGAGAATGGGTAGATGGGAGGGTAATCGGGAACAGGAGAGAGAGAGAGAATGGGTAGATAGGAGGGTAATCGGGAACAGGAGAGAGAGAGAGAGAATGGGTAGATAGGAGGGTAATCGGGAACAGGAGAGAGAGAGAGAATGGGTAGATAGGAGGGTAATCGGGAACAGGAGAGAGAGAGAGAATGGGTAGATAGGAGGGTAAGAGGGAACAGGAGAGAGAGAATGGGTAGATAGGAGGGTAAGAGGGAACAGGAGAGAGAGAATGGGTAGATGGGAGGGTAATTGGGAACAGGAGAGAGAATGGGTAGATAGGAGGGTAAGAGGGAACAGGAGAGAGAGAGAGAGAATGGGTAGATAGGAGGGTAAGAAGGAACAGGAGAGAGAGAGAGAGAATGGGTAGATAGGAGAGTAATCGGGAACAAGAGAGAGAGAGAGAATGGATACACAGGAGGGTAATCGGATAGGAGGGTAAGAGGGAACAGGAGAGAATGGGTAGATAGGAGGTTAATCGGGAACAGGAGAGAGAGAATGGGTAGATAGGAGGGTAATCGGGAACAGGAGAGAGAGAATGGGTAGATAGGAGGGTAATTGGGAACAGTAGAGAGAATGGGTAGTTAGGAGGGTAATCGGGAACAGGAGAAAGAGAATGGGTACACAGAAGGGTAATCGGGAACAGGAGAGAGAGAAAGAGAGAGAGAGGGTAGATAGGAGGGTAATCGGGAACAGGAGAGAATGGGTAGATAGGAGGGTAATCGGGAACAGGAGAGGGAATGGGTAGATGGGAGGGTAATCGGGAACAGGAGAGAGAGAGAATGGGTAGATGGGAGGGTAATCGGGAACAGGAGAGAATGGGTAGATGGGAGGGTAATCGGGAACAGGAGAGAGTAAGAATGGGTAGATAGGGTAAGAGGGAACAGGAGAGAGAGAGAATGGGTAGATAGGTAGGTAATCTGTAACAGGAGAGAGAGAGAATGGGTAGATAGGAGGGCAATCGGGAACAGGAGAGAATGGGTAGATAGAGGAGGGTAATCGGGAACAGGAGAGAGAGAGATTGGGTAGATAGGAGGGTAATCAGGAACAGGAGAGAGTGAAAATGGGTAGATAGGGTAAGAGGGAACAGGAGAGAGAGAGAATGGGTAGATAGGAGGGTAATCGGGAACAGGAGAGAGAATGGGTAGATAGGAGGATAAGAGTGGAACAGGAGGAAAGAAGTCTGAAGAACCATCCACCTATTGAATAGCCATCATTGTATTAGGTTTGTAATTGGTTAGGCTTCCACTATGTATATACTGTACAACAAGATGACAAGCTGATTACTGCATTATGGGGTCTAAACCTATTCTGTGTGGTACTAATGTGTGATATAATGAAACCCAGCCTCAATCTCATTACCCTGCATTTGTGAAATAACGCTATGTTCTGAATATCCGAGCATGCTGTGTCATTCTAATACTGTACTGTTGCTCAGTGTACCACAGTATATTGATGAGATGGATAGATCACTGTGTAGTACATATATAACGTATGAATGTGATCAAGCACTGCAGGGTAGTTTGCCTTTAGGTTTGTATGTGCACATGACTTTGTCGTGCTACATATCATCATCCTTGCTATGTTCTGTCGCTCAGATTCCACTCAGGTCTAGTGATGTACTAATCCCGCCTACTTTGGTGTTGGTTCCGCCTACAGTTGATTTGGTGCTGCCTATGCGAGGCCACTTCCAGAAATTTTACTGGGAGCACTTTTAGTTCCCAATCTGCTTATATGCATATGTGCCTATGTGCAATTTGTACGAACTACACAAACAGGCATTAATGTATCTGTCTACATATTTCCTCTCTAGGCTAAAGTGCCAGATTCAATCATATATGCACGTGTCCTGTTGTCTGGCATGCATAGAAAGATTTTACGTTACACAAATGGATGGTGGTGTCACCCTGTACAAGTCCCAGAAATACAGTACAGCATACTGTAATTGAAACCATTAACATTACTCTATTCACTCACCATAATCAGAGAACCACAGTGACACCAGGCTTTCTGCTGGAGGTAACAAGGAAGAGCCTCTTTTCAGCCCTGTTTTTGTTCTGCACAGAGAGGTTGTGGGTGTACGTACATTATGGGGCATATTCAATTGTGTGCAAGAATAGCAAAAAATCCGCACCTGCAAGATTTTTCCTGCAGGTGCGGGTTTTTTGCTATTCTGTTAGGTGCGTGTTTTTTTTTCACACACCTCCTGAGCAAGCGTGATTTTTCTTAAAATCGATGATTTTAGGAAAAATCACCAGGACTTGCTCTGACACCTCCGTGGCACCCCCCCCCCCCCGAGGACTAATTAAGCAATTGGAAGTATCCAATTAGCTTAATTAGTCCTTAATTACTCACCTTCCGAAGCAGCCCTTACTCCTACCATCAGCCCCCTCTCCAGTAAGGAGAGAGAGGGGAAGCCGCTGGGAGCCGCGGAGAGCCCCTGCCAGGTAGGTGGTTTTTTTTTTGCTATTTTTTAATTGAATACCGCGGGTAGCGTGAGCGCGCGGTATTCCAGAATTGGGCACGAGGTGCGCAAGGTTTTTAACTCGCTAAACCTCACGTCCAATTGTATATGCCCCTTTGTGGGTGGAGGTTTATAGATTAGTTAACCACTTTAGACAACTCATTTAAACTGGTATCCACAATAAAATTAGACTGCAGAGGTCTCACTTCTAAACCACAGCCATTCCTAAATACTGTGTCCTCCAATGTCACCAAGTATTACTTGACCAGGAGATTTAAAATATATATGTGTGTGTGCGCCGGGCCATTTCTTTTTTTTGGTTTTGGATCTGTATCTCCTTTGGATTTGGTTTTTCAAAAACTGCCCTTGCGTGTTTTGGTTCTGTATTTTTTTTGTCGTAAAAAGCTGAAATCATGTAATTTGGGCCTGTTTTTGTTCCTACAGTACTATTAACCTCAATAACATTTATTTCCAGTCAGGTTTGACCACCTCAAAGGTAACCATATTGATTTCATCCAGTTTAGGCCAAAAGGTTGCACCAGGCTTGCTGGCTGATTAAGCTAAGCGAGAGCAATGGGCATCACAAACATGTGGCAGTTCAGCTTCCAACATGGCACATCTAGGAAAGAGTTGCACTGCAGTGACAGACAGTACGGCAGTTTAATAAACCATACGACCCCCATAGAGAAACAAAGAATATTTTCATTAATCAAGAACTAGATCAGAGGCCCGAAGGAGATGGAGTATGTTTTTGCAGTAGTTGAAGACAGGGAAAGAAAGGAAGGATTGATTAGTTTGTACATTTATTTACATTTTTTGATTCTGAAGGCAATTTATGAGGGAGGATCAATGTAAGATGGCGTTTTTCAGTTCCTCAAAGACATCTTTGATCTGGAGAAAACTCGCTATTTGACGGTGTAGAGTTTGTCACAAGATATTATGCATTGTCTGCACCATCTCACAGAGATGCTTTGGGCGTATATGGGAGCAGGCTCACTGAAGCCCACTTGTGTCCAATCCTATGTGAACCAACCACCTAAAACCTGATTACCTGAGTGACATCTGCAGAGCACCTGTCGCTAACACACAGTGAGGGCAGCCATTTTGTGCCACATGCTGATTGAATATTGATTCAGCCAATGTACGCTGTATATTTTTTATACATCTAATAGAAATGCAGTGGCCTTGCTTGTGGAGGTGCTAAATAGTACGCACTGTAAACAGACATTTACTTTGTACTCAGGGTGGTTGTTGGGGATGGGTTGGGTAAGAAATCCCGGCAGTTGGCATGCCTGCTGTCAAAATGCAGACAGTGGCATCCCGATGCTGGGAATCCCGACAGGGGTCGGTTAAGTATGTTAACCCTCCCCATTTGTGCCAAAACCCCCAAACCCTAACTCTAACCCACCGTGGTGCCTAAAGCTAACCCTTCCAGCGGCTAACAGCTAAGGGCACCCCAGCTCATCTTCAATCGGGATGCCATCTGTTGGGATTCTGGCGTCGGTCTGTGGGCTGGCATTGGGATTTAGATGCATATGTTAAATCCTGAGTCAGGATTCCGATGCCGGGATTTCACCAGACAGTGTCCCGGCCATTGGTATTTTAGCTACATCCTGTTGGGGATAATAGGACCAAGACTTGCTGTGTACATCAGAAAGCAGCCTGTAGCTCTCCAGCTGAACTACAACTCACAGCATCTGTGTTGTATGCTGGGCCTGCTGGAGGTTGTTTGTCAACAACGGGTGGAGTGATTCAGGCTACCTCAGCCAGCTTTACGTCCAGTATATACCATGTAAATATGTATGTACCGTATATGACCAATATACACAACTAATTTTTCCGCTTAGAGCAGAGGTTCCAAAACGCGGTCCTCAAGGCTCTCCAACAGTTCAGGTTTTAGAGATATCCATGGTTGAACACAGGTGGTTAAATCAAATTGATTGAGGTACTAATTAAGTCATCTGTGCTCAATCCTTGGATATCTCTATAACAAACTGTTGGGAAGCCTTGAGGGCCGCATTTGGCAACCTCTGGCTTAGAGTCACCTACAATACAAAGGAGGCAGGCGTTTATTGAGCTGAACAGTTATTTATACCAGCCTATCAATTCACCAGGGTCCTGGGGCAACCGGTTGGGGTGGGGGTGGAGCAATTAAAAAAAACTGGGTAAATTTGAAAATCTACCATGCTTTGCCCACCCCATCAACTTTGTGGTTTAGATTTTTTTTTAAAAGTGAAAGAGGCATGCAGAAGAAGCTGTCTGTGGCCATAACAATTTCTGGAAATTTTTGGGATTCATCAACCACATGTAGAAGATTTCAGCGGCTGTGGCAGTGCAACTTCCAACATGGCACATCTAGGAAACACGAGTGGCACTGCAGTAACAGACAGGAATTTAGTTTAATAAACTTTAAAAATGTTTGTCTATGCAAAAAGAGTCAGCAATGCCCCAAACAGCGCACAGTACTTATATGGATACACTAGGGTACGGCCTGCAGCGTCACAGTGCTTATGTGGATACACTGGGAGATATGGCCTGCAGGGTCACAGTGCCTACACTAGTGGAATTAATTCTGGACACTTTTAGGAAATTTAGAAAATTTTGCGTTTTTACATTATAATCACTTCTAATTTATATTCCAATCGAAGTATAAGTGAGTATAATCATTACTATTTATTTTTAAGTTGTCATTTTTCAAATTTCCAGTGAAAAATTCAGTAAAACAGTGTTTTACAGGTATGATTTTATTATGGAAAAAAAATATGCTATTTCAGCAATACACAAAATTAATATTTCATTGGATATCCTATGTTTTTAAGAACTGCTTTGATTTATCGAGGCATCGAGTGAACCAGATGTCCCAGATCTTCAGGTGAAATCACGTGGTACCATGCCTGGATAATGGCTTCAATCAGCTCTCTCTTATTACTTGGATTTTTTTCGTGATACCATCACTTTAAGCCTTCACCAAAGATTTTCTTTCAGATTTAAATCCAGACTATTTCCTGGCCATGGCAAGACAGTGATTTGATGATCGCCGAAACAATTCATGGAACTGTTGGCGGTGTGGCATGGTGCTCCATCCTGCTGATACACTTCCGTGGGTCACCTTGGAACAAATCCTCGATTGTGGGCAACAGTTTTGCCTCCAGCACTGCTTCTTGATACTTTTTGGCATTGATAGTGCTATCAACGACAGCCAAACGTCCCACACCATGGCTGGCCATGCTGCCCCATACCATCACACTCACTGGGTGCTTCATAGTTGCCATGGTGCACTCGGGCAAAAGATCTTCCCAGGCCGATGCCAAACAAATTTCACGCCATCACTCCCGAAGATGCTGATTTTGGTCTCATCGCTCCAAATAATCTTGTCCCAGTCTTCTTCTGTCCACTGCTTGTGTGCCAGAGCCCAATCTATACGGCTTCTTTCTCTGGGTCCTAGCTCGCAAACCATTTGTCACAGTTTTTTTTCGTATGGTTCGGTCACAAACTTGGACACCAGACGTTTTCATTATGTTGTTGATGGCTTTTGCAGACTTTCGATGGTCCGGCAGGGCCAGGCGACAGATTGTTCTTGTTTTGTAAGCGTGGGCTTTCTCCAAGTTCTTGTGGCTGATTTAGTCGATCCACTCTTCGCCAACAATTATGCAGAGTTTCCTTACACCTGACTTTGTTGCCCCACCGCCCAACCGCTTTGCAATTTCTTCATAGGTATACCCTTCCTCACAAAGCGTCATGGCTTTGTCTCTCTTCCCAGGTGACCAGTCAACACGTTTCGAGGTATTCAGAGCCATTTTAGTAGTTATTCACACTTTGACCAGAACTGCAACTAGCTTCGAGGATTGATTATAAAGGCTGCCACAGTCTGGATGAATTGAGTGCTGAACAAAGCACATGAGCCTGCATGGATGCTGTGTGGGACCTACTCCCGAATCCTGTCGGCATGCTGCCTGCTGTGAAAGGTGACAGCCTGCATCTTCACCACTGACAGTATTTCAAAACATTCTCCCACTCTCTCCCTCTGACAAATCATGTTGTATTAAGTAGAAACATCATAGACTAAAATAAAAACATTACAGTATTGATTTGGTATAGCAGAATATGAATTTTCTGCATAAAGATCAAATAATTTTTTTTTTTTATTGAAAGTGTCCAGAATTAATTCCACTACTGTATGTGGATACACTGACGGGTACAACTTGCAGCGCCAACATGCTTATATGGGTAGTCTGGGGTACACCACAAAAAAAACCTACTTTTTAACCTTTTTTTATTTATAATTTTTACATTTTACTTAACTTTTTTTTTTACAGCCCCTAGATGGACTCAACAAGCAAATGGCAATGATTACAGTGGGGAGGGGCTTATATGCAATCCAAAACCCGCAAGAATCCAGCGCGGGAATAATGACGCTTTGCCACGATTTCGGATCCGAGAGAGACGGGAAGACCCGAGCCCGACTCGAATCCGGCTCAGAATCGGGATGTTCGGGAGGGTCCGGTTATCAGAGAAGCAGACCCCCTCATCTCAATATTATAGTGAGTGGAGATGACTTTGTAAAAACCCAAACACTGTGGCTACAATAGTTCAATTGTGTGTTTCAGGTTGTTAAAACTGAAATATCATTTCCCTTAGTTAAGCGATAGAAGGCATTTGTATGAGAAATTAATATTATAATCATGTAACAATCATAAGTGAATTTTATCTATTAGAAATAGTTTTGCATAAATAAAATATTAATGTGCAATAAGAATACAAATTAGAATTAAGTAGAGGTTGATAACCAGTTGCGTATGCAAAATGCACATTATAGAAATGTTATCTTAAAAAATGGCGAAATGTCAGTTACATAACTTGTTGACTGTCTAAAGTCTTACATAATACTTGTTTACCAGATTCTGAGTAGATAACCATGGAAGCAGACTTTTTGGGATATGACTTATAAAGCATTTATTAATTAATCAAGTAATGCAAGGCTTGTGTGATTAATTCAGGAAAAAAGTAGAACAACAATGGCATCTGTATTAAAAAAAAAAATCTGATTATTACTCCAAGGAGTATATTTCCAATTATTCTGCTTAAGATGGCTAACAGGGCTGTAAGGTTTTGCTGAGTGTAATCAACAGGCACCCAGATGCTTCCTGGAGATTGCGAGCTACAGATAAAGAGATGCATCTGTTACTAGCTGATGTCTGTCTCCGATACCATGGAAGGGGTCCAAAGAAAGTTGTCACGGTGTTAGCTGAAAAGACTGCCTCATGTGATGTATGGGACATTTGTCGGAATCCAAAAAGACACTGGACCTATGGACATTGAGTTGCGGCCCTGGACTTTTACATATGAGCAATGAGAATTAGGAAATGTCACTTTAAATTCTCATAGATGTAGATCCAGAAGGACGATTACCTTGTGATGCTGTATACATATGGATATTGTAATGAGCTATACTATATAAGGCAACCGATGTACTGAAGCCCACACAGCATGCAGCAGCTGCGACAATAGCTGCTGATATCATTGCTGATTTATGATGCTTGCTGAAAATATAACAATCTCATCCTTTACCTCTTGCGTGGTGTACCATTATTATCACTTTGATAACGTGCATTAAAAATGCATGCTCCATGTGAAAAGATGGGCTACTGTGCCACCACCTTGGGGGATTTTTGTTACGGTCACTTACCTGCTTGGCCTCCAGGTGTCACCTGTACTCCAATGTGGTGGCCCATGCAGATTCACACCAGCAACCACTTCTTAACCACCCCACTGAAGACATGTGCTGTGCATATAATTAAAAAAAAAAAAAAAAAACCTACTGGTTTGCAGTCACCATCCCTACCCACAATCTGGTTTAAATGGTGCAGTGAATGGGTCGTCTTCTGCTCTACTGTCATGACCATCCATTACTGGGACCTCAAAAGAGCAAGAGGTACGCTCCACCCAAACTCCCCTCCTCTGGCCTCTTGTTGTTGCGCCATGCTCCTTTACCAGCACTTGGAACCACTTGATTCTGGATGGTGTGCACGGTGCACAGTCACTGTAGTCCTTTGCTGGTTAACGCTTGCTACAGGCTACTGACGAAATTTCTTTTTATTATCGTTTATTTATATGGCACCACAAGTGTTCTGCAGCGCCTTACATAGTACATAGCCAAAAAAGTGGCTTACAGTACAATACAATGCAGGACAAGGACATGGATAATATACATTAGTGACCATAACACCCAAATAAGCAACAGAGTATAAGCAATCAAGTGTTAGGTGCCCTAGTGGGGGGTAAGAAGTAGATTAAAATAAAGGAGAAGTACAAGAGGGCATAGGGCCCTGGCTTGCAAGAGCTTACATTCTAAAGGGGAGGGGCAGACAAACGTGACACAGATGAGGTAGACAGGGAGGAGGGAGAATGTAACAGCAAGTTAGGATGAGAGCTGGAAGGCTTTGATGAAGCAGTGGGTCTTGAGAGCCCATTTGAAGGATTGTAGAGTGTCTGATGGGGAACGAGAAAGAGTTCCAGAGGTGGGGAGCAGCACAGGCAAAATCTTGGGAGGCGGGAGTGGGAGGAAGTACTGTGGATCAGAACTGCTGTGCATCAGGAAGGTTATTGACTCAGGATACTGGGGAGAGAACATCCAGGGGAGAAGCCTTATCTCATATCTGTAGGTCACAGAAATAGACCAGAATATTACAGAATAATGGTGCTTGTTGCCCAGAGATCGCTTTTATAGATCAGTTACACACAAATTAAAAGATAGGAAAGGGTATGTGCTTAACAAGGAGCTTTTATTTTGCCCTGTATACAAGATTTTACACACAAATGCTGGCAGTGTGGTAACTAAACCCTCTGACCCCTCACCCAGATTTATTACGTTCTCATGTGAATCAGCTTGGAGCATTGTGTTAATTCAATAAAATTAAATCAAAATCTTTGCGGTGCAATGTCATCTCCCCTCAGTCCACACAATGACGCCCCTGTGACCGCTCTTTGGCTAGCAGTCAGGCCTGAAGAGCAGCAGTTAGTCACTAGTAAGCTGAACATCAGGTACAGAAGCAGAGCGCCTGCTAAGTTCTACCTTATTAATCCAATGCCTACTGTACAGTCATTACATACCATGTGTACTGTCTGGAATATAATTCCCTGCACATGTCCTGCAGCACGTGTGGTGATAGCAACTACACCCATCAAACAGGTCTTTATTCACAATTAAAAGAAGATACACTGAATGCTGTAACATTACCATTAGGAAAGTGTCCTAACCCATGAGTGTACAAAGGAAGTATATTAATGCAGATAGTAATGTTGTGGAAAGAGTTTTAGTTATCATGTTGGCATGAATTCCAGTGGTTTAAGGATCCCTCCCCGATAATCACAACTCGGCATACGTGGCAAGATGGCCGTGCATGTGCAGTAGCTGAGCCCCAACCCTTGACATGATCATAATTGTAAATAACCCGGAAAGTAAATTCTGAATCGCAGTGACTTGCAGCAATAAGATTACCACCATTTAGGGAAGAGGTTCCCAAAACCGGTCTTCAAGGCATATCCATGCTTGACCTCAGGTGAAGTAATTAGTACCTGAGTCAATTTGATTTAAGCACCTGTGCTTAACCATGGATCTCTCTAAAACCTGAACTGTTGGGGTGCCTTGAGGGCAACGTTTTGGAACCTCTCATTTAGGGCTTGGTCACAATATTTGTTACAAGCACACCACCAGATGTACACTGGGACAGGGACTGGTGTGAAGTACATTTTATAAATAACGTAATGAATACATTTGTATATACCAGATATAATGATCCTTGTAGACTGATCATTTGCTTCAGTGCTTGGAGTACAGCTTACTTGGTGGTACATTTGTTAGCTTTGTAAAGACACAGTATGAGGGCCAATTTTAATAGCCTATAATGTGACAAGATTTTGTCGATTTAGCCTGATATTTCAGCTTTAAATCTTGCAGCCAAAACAACGAAATCTCAGCATTTGCCAATAACTCACAGGCTATGACATTTGGCCCTACACATCTGATGCGGATTCATGAATTAGCAATACCGCTTCAATGCTAAGCAAGAATAATTCCCATAGCATAACCTTTCCTGAAACTTTTTTAGCTCATGTAGATTTGATTAAAAAATATGAGATATGGTAAGAACTTACCTTTGTTATCTCTATTTCTACGAAGTCCATAGGGTTCCACAGGATACCTTGGGGTATAGGTGTGACGTCAGTCATCGGGCACCATAGAGTTAAGCTTTCAGCCTCCCAGGATGCACTAGGGTCCCCCTCCTATACCCCGCCCCCGAGCCAAGGCACCTCAGTTAGTTACCAAGCCATAGGCCGGAGGAGAAGGAAGAGAGAGAAAGAAGATCTGGATACACACAAGAACCACACTCACCAGAAGGAGACGGGAAAACCGGTGACCAGACCAAAGCCCATCTGCAGCACAGGTGCGACAGGGCGGGAGTCCTGTGGAACCCTATGGACTTCGTAGAAATAGAGATAACAAAGGTAAGTTCTTACCATATCTCATATTTTCTACTTCAGGGTCCATAGGGTATCCATAGGATACCTTGGGGATGTCCCAAAGCAGTATCCTTTAAGGGTGGGGGCGCTCCTGTGCTGAAAGGAGAATCTGCCGCCCGAAGGAAGCATCCTGAGAGGCGAAGGTGTCAAACCTGTAATACCTCACGAAGGTATGGACAGAGGACCACGTAGCAGCCTTGCAGATCTGGACTGCAGAGGCACCACGTCGAGCTGCCCACGAAGGACCCACAGACCTAGTGGAATGAGCCTTCAAAGAAGGAGGAACCGGCAGACCTTCGTGAAGATAAGCTTCAGAGATAGCCATACGGATCCAGGCTGCCAAAGTTTGCTTTGAAGCAGGCCAACCCTTTTTACGGAAGCCATAGAGGACAAACAAGGCGTCAGACTTCCTAAACGAAGAAGTGCGGTCAACATAAGTCCTTAAGGCCCGCACAACATCCAAAGTGGCCTCATCCACTGAAAGACCAGGTGAGTGAAAGGCCGGAACAACTATTTCCTCGTTAACATGAAACTGGGAAATAACTTTGGGAAGAAATTCAGGCCGAGTGCGGAGCACTGCCCTGTTCCCATGAAAAATCAAGAAAGGGGGTCTACAAGAAAGAGCCCCTAAATCAGAAACACGTCTGGCCGAAGCAATGGCCAGAAGGAAAACAGTCTTAGCTGTTAGCCATTTAATATCCACTGAGCCCATTGGTTCAAACGGCGGTCCCTGGAGAGCCCTCAGGACCAAAGCCAAATCCCAAGGCGCCACAGGTGGAACAAAGGGCGGCTGAATGCGGAGAACACCTTGCATAAAGGTGCGCACATCCGGGATTATAGCAATCCTACGGTGAAACCAGACAGACAGGGCCGAAACCTATACTTTCAAAGAAGCAAGGCGAGGCCCATGATTTAGTCCCGCTTGTAGGAAGGCGAGTATCCTAGACAGACGAAACTCCCGCGGTGCATAACCTCTCGGTCGACACCACTGGATGAATGTATGCCACACGCAATGGTATATTCTCGCGGAAGACGGTTTCCGAGCTCGTAACATGGTACGCACAACAGAGCTGGAAAACCCCCTGGACCTCAACATGGCTGTCTCAACAGCCACGCCGTCAAAGACAGCCGAGTCAGGTCCGGATGAAGACAAGGACCCTGCGACAGAAGGTCCGGTCGTAGCGGCAACCGCAGAGGACTGTCCACGGACAGACCCTGAAGGTCTGAGAACCAGTGCCGTCTGGGCCACGCGGGAGTAATCAACAGGAGCGTCCCTCCTTCCTGTTTGAATTTCCGGATTACCCGTGGAAGGGAAACCGGAGGAAACAGGTATGCGAACCGGAACGTCCACCGGACGGACAGAGCATCCACCAGAGACGCCTCTTCGTCTCTTGTGCGAGACCCGTACACCGGCAACTTGTTGTTGTGCCGGGACGCCATGAGGTCGATCTCTGGAAGACCCCACCTGTCCACCAGCAGTTGAAAAACGTCCAGGTGCAGGGACCATTCCCCCGGATGAACGTCCTGGCGACTTAGAAAGTCCGCCTCCCAATTCAGCACTCCAGGGATGAAGACCGCTGATATGGCCGGAAGATTGCGCTCCGCCAATACCAGGATCCGACACACCTCTACGAGAGCCGCCCGACTTCGGGTTCCTCGTTGCCTGTTTATGTAGGCCACGGTGGTAGCGTTGTCCGACTGGACCTGCACCGGGCGACCCTGGAGAACCTGATGTGCCTGCTGGAGAGCATTGAAGACTGCACGGAGTTCCAAGATATTTATTGGAAGCTCCGCTTCTGTCGGCGTCCACCTGCCCTGGTATGCAGACAGTACGACCATGTCGAAACTCTCATGTTGCTATAATGAATGTCAACAAAATATACAACATTCCTTTTTTTGGACGCATTTTAGTTCTGCATTTTTTACGGAAAGTGCATGTACCTCTGCATGAGGGCTTTTATATTCAGTTGTTGTTTTTTTTTAAAGTGGGGTCATAATCAAATTATTAATTTCTAAACTGTTCCTTGAACTTGATCAGAGATTCTCTACGTTCCAAAACACTAAAGCTGGGTACACACTGGAGCGATGTCGGGCCGATATGCCAATTCGTAATGATATATCGCCTAAATCGCTCTGTGTACCAGAGTCTGCGCGCTCCCTAGCAACAGTCGCCAGGCTTAATGTGCTGCACAGCAAACCTAGTGATATTACTTGCATCCGATGCATTGTTGATGAATGATGTACCGGTGATCATTCAGTCGTTCATTAAAGTCGTCCACTGTAGGACGCACAATCACTCTTCACGGGCTTTGTGCCAGTCGCTCCAATGTGTACCCATCCTTACTAAACCATAAAATAAACAAAGTTGCTATGTATAAGGTCTCTGTTATAACTTATTACTTTTTATGGAGTAGTCATGTCAGTATTGCTATTAAAAATTTGAAATTCACCAGATTTCTCTTGTCCAGGCAAGTGTTTATTTCCAATAACTTTGAGTCGGCCGTACACTGGCTGATATAGTAGCTCAGCACTACCAATGACAGGATCAGATTTGGCCACACACACACACACACACACACACACACACACACACACACACACACACACACACACACACACACACACACACACACACACAATTGTCAAGTATGGAGAACTCTTGAGAAGGGCCAGTGTTTTGGTGCTTCATTTATTTTCTATAAAGAGAGTTTAGTGTTCTGCTCAGTGAATGAATGTTTGTTAATAAAATATATTTATGGTACATTTTAGATGGATACTACAAACTAGAGAAGGAAAATATATTTTCAAGTGTTGATGTTGCTCAACAAAGGCAAATCCTATTTTTTGCAGCTATAGGATTGCAGAACACAATTCATTTTTTTATTGAGACCTGGTAGTTCATTGCTAAAGTCTGTTGTGGAAAGTAAGAGGGCACTTTGTTAATTAACAGCAGATTTATTGGTGGAAAGGCACAAATGCAATCATTGGCTATAGCATATTTCTCTCATTCCGTACACCTAAGGCAGACATAAGAGCAAGGTGGTAACCACACTACTACAGAGTACCAACCGGTCACCTACACACTGTGAGCCAAATCACAAGATTGCAGCTCATCAATTCAATAGTAATTAATTACATCAATGAGACCCTTCATACCTTGGATGTCACTAGTTTCCAGTGGATTCATATCTTAGTATTCATTCTGCACAGAAAATTATTGATTCTACTGTATGTAGGTGATGGGTACAGTTTTACACGTCATATTTTGACTTGGAAGATGTCAGAGTCAAAAGAAGCGCGCCACCCATCTGTAGTGTCTAATTTAACATTGGGTAAAATAAAATAATAAAAAAAAGTTGAGTTAAAACATTAAAAATAAAGTTTTGAGAAAGCAAACATTTTAAAATTACAATAGTTTGAATTTGTGATTTTCCTTTTAAGGACATGGAAGTTCACTATAAAGTTTGTGACACAAAGTCTATACAACAAGTCTTCATGAGTCAAACAATGAAACATTGAACGTCAAAGCACACACAAACTATGGGCTCAATCCAATTAGCCACTAAGGGGGAGAGTTGCCGTTGCAACGTCATAGAAACAGTGACAACGGCACCGCAACTGGCCCCCTCACTCGCACACATCATTGCGCATAGCAGGGACACACAGCTAGTTGGATTGAGCCCTATGTATGAAAAATAAAATAGCTGTTGGTCGATGCATCACAAGGTGAAACGCGTATGGTCTCAAAAGCTTTGGTACAACTACACATTTACACGTTACAATTTGGTCTATCAATAAGGGTCACAGATGTAAAGAGACCAACACACACATAGTCCACTGTAATATTTCAAAAAAGAAACTTAAGACCTTGAGTGCGGTTAGCAGATGGTAGGATTGAGCATTAATGGGTCTATGGCTGTAAATAATTTTAGCACTTCCATCTTTAAGTTTCACTTCCCTTTTCCTCACTTTCATTTTTCTTTTCCATTAAAGTATACCAGTATCCTACACGCCATCGAAGCAGTGTCACGTGAACAAGCCATGTGACTTGTCCCTAGGCTGCATTATGATGGTACACGAGAGATGGCTTCCTCCACTCAGTAGCGGACTAGTACACTTTACAAAATTGTTTTCGCTAATCTGGCAAATTTAGCAAAGTCTCCCCATGTTAACACATCAGCTTCTTACTAAAGGAAAATGTTAAAATATGGAATAGGTGAACCAGGCTCTGGCTAAAGACGTGAGAGCAAATTAATATTGCACATCTTAGAATTTCTTACATTTACAAAACACATGAACTCTTCAAACAGGTTACCATCTAGGGGTTTTGGAGTCTTTTTTTTTTTTGTTCCTGTAATACAAAGTTATTTACGTACACTCAATTACATATGGCTTTTGATTTCTCTGTTTTACACAACAAAACAATTACGTTGTAAGGCTTTTTTTTTTCCTTTTTACAGATTTTTGTACAGTATATTTTAGTAGAATAAAAACTATAAAATTTGCCTACTATTCCTCAACTTTATTATATGGAAGATTGCATAAATATATATATATATTTTTTTTATTAGTGCAGACTTAAAACTTGCTGCTTATAACTCTACGGCTGAAACCCTTTCATAGCCCGATAAATCTGCAAAGTGGTAAAGGCATTCCTGGCAACAGTAACAAATAAAACAAAATAGGGTAAAGACTCCTGGTTATGCCATCCTCCTTTATAAATTGTAGGGCAACCCCGTTACGCCTTGTGCAATGCATGAATTACTAGTGGAGGAGCCTGTGCAAAAGCAAGTTAAAAAATAAAATAAAATATTTGACTTTCACAAATATATAAAATGATGTCTTTCCTTATTTTTGTTTTAAGCAGCGCAGGTCTTTGGTAACTATAAAATATAAAAGCAGAGTCAGGTAAGGAGGTATTGTCCAACAAGTGGGTGAATAAGATGTATTATATGAAGCTGTCGGTTTGGTTGCAGCGCAGATTCCTATTGTGACGCAATTTTCATCATCGTGAATTCAACCTTGGAGCAACCTTTGAAAAGGAATAGAACAGGTAGCGTTAGTAAAGAATCACACATACCCAAAGGTTTTATCATTCCTCCTATTATCCTTTATAACAGGGGTGGGCAATAAACGTCCCTCCAGCTGTAGTTGAACTACAAATCCCAGCATGCCTTGCAACAGTTTTGGCATGGCTAAATAGCAAAACTGTGGCAGGGCATGCTGGGATGTGTAGTTCTACAATAGCAGGGGGCCGCTTGTTGCCCACCCCTACTTTGTAACATACTCTGCAACGGTGCATTAGAAAACCAATTGAACATACAATAAGCGCATCATGGATACATAAAACAATAAACAGACAACCAGACAAAGAGTTTTATACTTGAGGCAAATGTGGTAAATAAAACTAGGCATATTTTGAACAATGGACGAACCTTGTATGGAGCCATCCGAATTATTTTGAGATCTGCCCCCTTGCACGGTAACCTGTCCATATAAAACCATTATGCACTTGGTAAAGTAAGAAGCAGATATTGGTGGAAGAAGCAGGAAGGAATAGGGGTAGAGTGTAAAAGGTGAGGGAACCGGGGTGCTAATTACTGAACAAGCATCCAAAGTATTTAGAGATCCTTCTAGATTATGGAGTAATAATAATAATAATAATAATAATAAAGCATTAGGAAGTGTCTGACAACACAGATGTATTGGACCAAACAATATAAAAATGGAACACACAGGGGTAAACGATGGACACCCAGCATAGAGAAAGTAAGAGTGGTTTGTATGTTAATTCCCTTATAAAAGTCAGGGTCATGATCATCTCTGCTGAATAGAACTAAGTGACCATCTTTATCACAAACTGCAGCATTTCGTTCCTGATGGAGTGGTGTCTCCCAGGATGAAGAATCCCCTCACACACGCCAAATGGTTTGAGGAGCATGATATTAATGTGTTATCCATATGTCATCACTTCTACTTTAAGCCAGCAGATCCAAGAACAGTCAAACCTTTATGGGATATTCTGGAACGACTCTAGACTGCGTTTACCACAGCCACCAATCATGTATCAGCCCAGTGACTTCTGGATCACTCCTGCCCAACTGCAGGCAATGATAAACCCAATGCCATGGTGCATACTGGTCACATGAGGTGGCCCAAAGCCCTATTGAGTCATTTCAGATTGGCGTTTTCATATTTTTGTCCACTACTTGTAAGGTAGGTAGGTACAGCAGAGGAGAATTTGTGGAGGCTGGGGTAGGAAGCATTAAGAAAGAAGGCCGATAGGTGCAGAACACCGTCAGACAGATAAGCTGTAAGAGGGCGCAGCATTCACGGATGGCTTTAGAGAGATACAAGATCAGTCAAACCACATAGGGCAGTGTTTCTTCAAATTGGTCCTCATGGAGCCCTAACGGTGCGTGTTTCTCAGGTATCCTCAGGAATAAATATATATTAACTGTAGATCAATTGTGTCAGTCTGTTAACACACCTGTGCTCCAGTAGATGATCTAGTAAACATGCACTTATGCCCAATATGTATTACCGCCGGCCGCATGAGGACCGGGTTTGAGAAACACGGATGTAGGGTACTTAATGGATGATGCTGCCAGGTTGGGTCTGAGTTCTGACAATATTAAACTTTAGCTCTTCTATAGCAAATTTAATTTAGGGGCCAACAGGGTCTCCAAAGGAACCAGGGAAAATGTGCATTAATGGAAATTGCTCCAGAGGTTATGCATTAGCAGTACAGTGTTTAAGACTATTACATACCTGGCTCTTGGGATTCATCCATTCCTTTTGACACATTAACCTATTCAGTAGGTTTCTTTAGCCTCAATTATTAAATTAGTTTCTAAATTTATAATGTAATGAGTGAGGACGTCATCCCTTTTATTTCAATGTAAGTTCCAGTACGGTAAGATCACTATGGCATACGTCTTCATTTTATAACAGATGATTGTTAAGTAATTGTTGCCACTGCCCTTGCAAGGGTAAACACAAATAAAATCCCTTTAGAGAGGGATGAACTTGCGTTTAACCATCGAGTTACTGTAATCCTAATTACCATAGAGTTCCTTAGTCAAATGTACAGTTATAATAAAATGTGACCATTGGGTGCAAGCAAAAGACTAAACTGAAAGTTAAAAACCTGAACTACATTGCTAATCACAAGGTGACAATCTCATCATATAGATGGGCAGATACCTGTATATTAAGCCAAACGGGCCACACAGGAAGCCTCAATAAGAGACCTAAACAAATCAAAACACCAGCTGTGGATGAGTCAACCATTAAAAACCCTGCAAAAGTGAAGAGAACAGATATAGCAGAACATATTACTGCAAGACTAGTAGCGATATGTAACTAACCATGCCCCCCTCCCCCAATATTTCTTTAAATAATAAAACATGACAACTTTCATCAAAATTACGATGCCACATATACATTCCATGTTTACAGCTCATTAACCAGAACCAGCTGCTGGCGACATGGTCTGGATAGCTTTATAATGTGCTCTGTGTATAATCTCTTTAACAAATGTTCTCTCAGCGTTTTGAAAACACTAAACCATGCAATAAAGTTAACCAGCCTACTTAAAATCATATGAATATTTATGATATACTATACACCAAGTATGGCCTTTCCAAACATACCATAAATACAGTTGCTATATTGCATTAAATGAAACAAAAAATAAAAATTTAAAAAACACAAGACACAGGCCTCCAATTCCCATGAGAGAACACATTCCATGTTTGCAGGTCAGGAGTCAACTGTGAGCAACAGAGTCTTTTCCATCTTCATAATCTACTCTCTGAATAATCTCTTTACTTTTAAAGCTGTCCTCTCTTTACCTTGTGAGCTGCTAAACATTACAGCTAGCAGCCCTCCTCCCACAACTTACAAGTAGCACGCAATGCACAATTCCATCTACATAGACATAGAAGATGTACAGCATAAGTAATTGAAATGTGCCATAAATGCAGCTAGTAGTAATACAAATGTAGGTGGAGACATTTTCAGGGGTGGCAAAACGTGAAGATATTTTGTTCTTTTCTCTTAATACACAGCGTATTGGTGGAATGCACATATATTTTTATTATGGTTTGTTGGTTTTTACAATAAGCTGCTTTTTATATTATACACACATAATATACAGATGTGTCCACGGAATCAATATGTATTACCACCGGCCGCATGGCGTCAGGCTCCCGGCGTAGGTCTAATGACAGGAGTCAGGATTTCGTCGTCTGTCATTAGTACCTTGCCGGGATTTGACAGTCGGGAAGCTGGCGGTAGGCATTTCGACCGGCGGCTTCCTGACTGCATCCCGTGTCCACATGCACCTATTCTCAAATTGCGCCAAATAGTGCCGGACTTTGCAATTTAGCCGCGCCATGCAACTTTCCCTTGAAATATGCGTCGTAATACAAATTCTTTTGCAACAAAAATAGATTATTAGATACTTAATACACTATTAGCGAATTAAGGGCCTGATTCAGAGATTTACGGAACTGCGATGTTCACAATCTCCGATGATTGAAGATCTGCAAATGCGCAGGAGACGCACTGCGCACGTCGGGTACTGTGATGTTTCTCGCAGTGCCCCAAAAACCGCAGCATGATTGACATGCCGCTGGTGTTAGGGGGCAGTGACGGGAAGTGTTCCAAAAAACGTGTCGTCAGCCCAGTCTACCTGGCGTGCCAAAGCCAGAGGCTGTGTCTTGGGACGTAGCTTCACTGGCTCCAGCTACGTGATTTTGCCGGACACCCTAAGTAACCTGAGGGTTAAAACAGGGGGGATAATACTTAGAGTGTGCATCAGCTTCCCCCCTTTTTACTGCATTAGAACTACAGGTCTCAGCATGGTAGCACCTCTTATAATGTTGTAATTAGGTTGTGCAGCCCATCCCCCCCTTTTTTTCCCCACGTATGTGTATTTAAGATACACTTGTAGGTGTAAGGCTCCTTCTCCTGGGCTAGCAATCCTCCCACCTGCCCCAGGTGATTTTAATTAGTATTGTTCCTTGTATTGCAGTACACACATGTAATGGGCACTATTACAGGTAAGCCCTAGATACATTTATACTATGTGTCAGTATTAGGGATGTTAGGGACCCACCTGATGAGGTCACCGTGAAGTGGTAGGTGGGCCAAACATGTACTAAGAACCTCTATATAACACCATGTTAATTGATAGTTTATTATATATAATTTTGATATTATTCTTAGTACTTAAGAGTGTGCATCAGCTTCCCCCCTTAACCTTAATATGTTCATACAGATGATCCAATGGCTGTGTGGGAACACAGAAGCTGGCACTGGACATCTTTTTACTTAAAGCTCCTCCTGCAGCTTTTGCATATTTCAGCACAGTCGCTGCTTACAAAGACAACGGCTGTGGTATAGTGTACATCAGGCCCTAAGATGCACAATTCTGGAAAAGGTACACAATCTGGATAAAAAGGCAAAAGACAGATTTGATATATGTGACTTGCACCAGACATCATTATGCATAATCTTTTTACTTTATATTATGTCCTTTGTAACAAAAAATAAGAATCATAAGTATTTAGTACACTATTAGCGTATTAAGATGCACAATTCAGAGAAAAGTATGCAAGCCTGGGAACCGCTACCCACGGTGGAGCATCCAAGTCACGCACCGTATGGCACAAATAGGACAGGTGTATAAGAACATACCTGTAATGTTTGTCTCATCTTTTTACATGACCATTCACAATGGGTCCTTCAGGATGCGCTCTGTCCTATACTGCCGGTCACGGTCATGATTTAGCTCCACACGGCTGAGGAAGGGGAGGACACAATGGAGAATGTACTCTCCCACCCACACTACCTTTCTTATAGTGCTGCTCCATTGTGATGACACTAATCACTGGTTACAAAGGTTAGCCTCAAAGCTCATGGTTGGTAGAATGAAGTGCGTTATAAGATGGGAACAATAAAAAAGAACAAAACATATCCAGTATATATGGACGCGTTTCCTGACCAGAATGCGGCCATGGAGATTCTCAGGGAGGCTGACTGGAAGAGCGGGAAAGTCCACCAGTCTTTCATTTAGAACCACTGCAACAGATCTCCACACTATGCATAATTCAAACTACAGGTCAGTGCCCGGATCCATATACAGTGGTGTAGGTCACAAGGGAGAGACTCCCACCACAACATATTATAGAGAAGAATCCTTACCACAGACAAGTGTCCATTTTTGGCTTTGGCTATTAGTAATTCAGAACCCGGTGTAAAGTCGATGACGCCTTCTTTACCCTGACCCACAGTAAACTTGATGCTGTGTGGGGAGAGAAATGTTCCAAGGTTTTGTTACATAACTGTACATCCTATTAAAGAATATAACTCCTCACAGTGTTCAATTTGTCTTAATTAAAAATATGAGATATGGTAAGAAATTACCCTTGTTATCTCTATTTCTACGAAGTCCATAGGGTTCCACAGGATACCTTGGGGTATAGGTGTGACGTCAGTCGCAGGGCACCAAAGAGTTAAGCTTTCAGCCTCCCAGGATGCACTAGGTCCCCCTCCTATACCCCGCCCCCGAGCCAAGGCACCTCAGTTAGTTACCAAGCCATAGGCCGGAGGAGGAGAAGGAAGAGAGAGAACAAAGATCTGGACACATACAAGAATCACATTCTCACCAGAGGGAGACGGAAAACCGGTGACCAGAGCAAAGCCCATCTGCAGCACAGGTGCGACAGGGCGGGAGTCCTGTGGAACCCTATGGACTTCGTAGAAATAGAGATAACAAGGGTAAGTTCTTACCATATCTCATATTTTCTACTTCAGGGTCCATAGGGTATCCACAGGATACCTTGGGGATGTCCCAAAGCAGTATCCTTTAAGGGTGGGGACGCTCCTGTGCAGAAAGGAGAATCCGCCGCCCGAAGGAAGCATCCTGAGAGGCGAAGGTGTCAAACCTGTAATACCTCACGAAGGTATGGACAGAAGACCACGTAGCAGCCTTGCAGATCTGAACTGCCGAGGCACCACGTCGAGCTGCCCACGAAGGACCCACAGACCTAGTGGAATGAGCCTTCAGAGAAGGAGGGACCGGTAGGCCTTCATGAAGATAAGCTTCAGAAATAGCCATACGGATCCAGGCTGCCAAAGTTTGCTTTGAAGCAGGCCAACCCTTTTTAAGGAAGCCAAAGAGGACAAACAAAGCGTCCGACTTCCTAAACGAAGAAGTGCGGTCAACATAAGTCCTTAAGGCCCGCACAACATCCAAAGAGGCCTCACCCACGGAAAGACCCGGTGAGTTAAAGGCCGGAACAACTATTTCCTCGTTAATATGAAACTGGGAAACAACTTTGGGAAGAAACTCGGGCCGAGTGCGGAGCACTGCCCTGTTCCCATAAAAAACCAAGAAAGGGGGTCTACAAGAAAGAGCCCCTAACTCAGAAACACGTCTAGCCGAAGCAATGGCCAGAAGGAAAACAGTCTTAGCTGTTAGCCATTTAAGATCCACTGAGCCCAGTGGTTCAAACGGCGGTCCTTGGAGAGCCCTCAGGACCACAGCCAAATCCCAAGGCGCCACAGGTGGAACAAAGGGCGGCTGAATGCGGAGAACACCCTGCATAAAGGTGCGCACATCCGGGATTGTAGCAATCCTACGGTGAAACCAGACAGATAGGGCCGAAACCTGTACCTTCAAAGAAGCAAGGCGAAGCCCATGATCTAGTCCCGCTTGCAGGAAGGCGAGAATCCGAGACAGACGAAACTCCCGCGGTGCATAACCTCTCAGTCGACACCACTGGAAGAACGTATGCCACACGCGATGGTATATCCTCGCGGAAGACGGTTTCCGAGCTCGCAACATGGTACGCACCACAGAGCTGGAAAACCCCCGGGACCTCAGCATGGTCGTCTCAACAGCCACGCCGTCAAAGACAGCCGAGTCAGGTCCGGGTGAAGGCAAGGACCCTGAGACAGAAGGTCCGGTCGTAGCGGCAACCGCAGAGGAATGTCCACGGACAGACCCTGAAGGTCTGAGAACCAGTGCCGTCTGGGCCACGCGGGAGCTATCAACAGGAGCGTCCCTCCTTCCTGTTTGAATTTCCGGATTACCCGTGGAAGAAGGGAGACCGGAGGGAACAGGTATGCGAACCGGAACGTCCACCGGACGGACAGAGCATCCACCAGAGACGCCCCTTCGTCTCTTGTGCGAGACCCGTACACCGGCAACTTGTTGTTGTGCCGGGACGCCATGAGGTCGATTTCTGGAAGACCCCACCTGTCCACCAGTAGTTGAAAAACGTCCGGGTGCAGGGACCATTCCCCCGGATGAACGTCCTGGCAACTTAGAAAGTCCGCCTCCCAATTGAGCACTCCCGGGATGAAGACCGCTGATATGGCCGGAAGATTGCGCTCCGCCCAAACCAGGATCCGAGAGACCTCTACGAGAGCCGCCCGACTGCGAGTTCCTCCTTGCCTGTTTATGTAGGCCACGGTGGTAGCGTTGTCCGACTGGACCTGCACCGGGCGACCCTGGAGAAACCGCTGTGCCTGCTGGAGAGCATTGAAGACCGCACGGAGTTCCAAGATATTTATTGGAAGCTCCGCTTCTGTCGGCGTCCACCTGCCCTGGAACAAGTGTGGACCCGAAACTGCTCCCCAGCCCCGAAGACTGGCGTCCGTTGTCAACAGGACCCAATTTGGAACCCAGAACGGACGTCCCTTGTTGAGGTGGGTCGTCTGTAACCACCACGTAAGGGACAGGCGAACCTCCTGGGTGAGCACAATCGTCTGGGACTTCAGAGACTGAGTCAGCCCGTTCCACTTGGACAGGATCAGGTGCTGCAGAGGTCTGGAGTGAAACTGGGCGTATTCCACCATGTCGAACACCGACACCATGGAGCCCAGTAACCTCATCGCCGAGTGTAAGGACACCCGGCGGCTGTGCAGACAACTGCGCACCCTTGACTGTAAAGCAGAGATCTTGTCCTCCGTCACGAAGATCCTTTGCTGTCCCGAGTCCAATAAGGCTCCAAGATGCAGAATCCTCCGAGACGGGATTAGAGTGGACTTCTGCCAGTTGATTAGCCAGCCGTGCCGTTGCAGCAGTGCAATGGTCAGGTCCAAGTGGCGTAACAGGAGCTCTGGAGATCCTGCCACCAATAACAGGTCGTCCAAATACGGCAACATGCGGACTCCCTGCAGCCGCAGAGAAGCCGCCATGACCGCCATCACCTTGGTGAAAACACGTGGTGCTGTTGCCAGGCCAAAAGGTAACGCCCGAAACTGGAAGTGGTCGCTGCTGATTGCAAACCTGAGGAACTGTTGATGGTGCCAAAGAATAGGGACATGCAGGTAAGCGTCCTGTATGTCCAATGACACCAAGTAGTCCCCAGGTTCCAGCGCCAGAATGATGGACCGTAGGGTCTCCATCCGAAACTTCGGGACCCGCAAAGACTTGTTGAGTGCTTTGAGGTTGAGAATCGGACGATATGACCCATTGGGTTTCTGTACCAAAAATAGATTTGAATAGAAACCCTGGCCCCTCTGGGAGAATGGAACCGCCACTATAACTCCAGCCTGGAGCATAGTGTGCAATACCTTCCGCAGCTCCGTAGCCTTGTTCCGGTCTGATGGGAGACCCGTGGTGAAGAAGCGACCCGGGGTTCTGTGCCGGAAGGAGAGGGCGTATCCGTGGGAAACCACCTCCAGAACCCAAGTGTCTGTCGTAGTGGTCGACCAACACTGGGCGAACTGTAGCAGGCGGCCTCCCACCCTGGGATCCCCCAAAGGGAGGCCCGGACCGTCAGGCCGCAGGCTTGTCATCTGGCTTGGGGGCCGGACGTCTGGTACTCCATGCCTGCTTCCGGGGCTTGACCGATTTCTTAGGGCCAGCCTGTCGAGGTAACGACTGTGGTTTGGGCCTGCCCTGGGCCCTAGATGACCGAAAGGACGATGGTCCCGAACCAGAAGGAGCAGCGGCCGACGGGAGACAGGCAGATTTGGCTGCCGCCAGCGTGGCCACAATCTTATCCAGATCCGGACCGAAGAGAACTTCTCCAGTAAACGGCAACGCTTCCAGACCTTTCTTGGAATCTGCGTCCGCCTTCCAGGATCGCAGCCACAAGGTGCGACGAGCAGCTACCGCTGCTGAAGAAATTCTAGACACCAGAGTACTAATGTCTAGAGCCGCCTCGTTGATGTAGGTGGCCGAATCACGGAGATTGCCAATCAACTCCGCCTGATCGGCCGGACAGTCGGATTCAAAAGAAGCCTCTAATGAATCCGCCCAGCGCTCCATCGCTCTGGCAACCCAGCAAATGGCCATAGCCGGCCGTGCTGCCCCCCCTGCAAGGGAATAAGCGGACTTCAGGCAGATTTCTACCTTGCGGTCCGTAGCATCCTTAAGGGAGGACATGGATGGCATCGGCAATGTGGCACTACGGACAAGACGGGTCACGTGAGAATCCACCTGTGGAGGGGATTCCCACTTCGCAAAATAATTATCCGCGAACGGATAAGCCACCGCCAGGCGTCTCTGCGGCTGGTATCTTTTGCCAGGTTGTTTCCACGCCTCCTCTAAATGGTCCACCAACTGACCCGAAAGAGGAAAGACTGTGGCATCGCCCTTCACATCTTTGAAAAAGGCATACTTAGATTTAGCCGCTGGGGGAACTTCGTCCTCAATCACCAAGGCTGTGCGGACCGCCCGAATAAGTCCAGGAATATATACTTTGGACTTAGCATCAGCGTCCTTAGTATGGAGAGGTTCCTGATCGTAAGGATCTAGAATCTCCCCATCATCAGACGTCCCTTCGTCATCCTCATAAGGAGCGGACAGAGACGCCACCGGCCTTTTATGAGACCGCATCACAGACTCCCCTTGCAACACATCCGACAAGTGCTGTACAGAACTCGTCAGGGAGTTAACCCACGCTGGCTCCTGAGAACCCGGGAGCGGGGAAATAGGGAGACTGTGGGGTACCACCAATTGTCGTGGGAACCCCTGCATGGGTGACGACACCACAGACTGCTGGGACAAACCCATCGGAGTAAACGCGGGCTGCGGAGCTAACTGGCCCACTAAAGCTGTTAACGCCTGAGCGAAACAAGCCCAGGGCGGCTCCTGTACCGGTGCTGTAACCGTAATAGGCCGCGCCATGGACAAACACTGCCGGCAAAGGCCCTCCGCGCTACCCTCCCCCTCCGCTAACGGTACTTTGCACGTGGTACACTGTAGCCGGAGGGGAAAATCACTTTCAGACATGATGGCACCACGTATGTGACCTCTCTCACCAATTAAGTATTAAATAGGCGAGAGACCACCCTGCAGCACCGCACCGCAAGGGCTTTAGCAGAAAGAACAGGGACAGTAATAAAGCTGACAGTTTAGAGAAGAAAAGATTACAGGCAGCAGCGCTAGCACAGTCACATACAATGCAGAAAAATAACAATTCCTGCACTAACAGCGCTGATCACTCAACTACACAGACACAGGGCCTGGTAGGACACAGCGCTGCATACACAGACCTGACCACAGCGGAGGAGAGGTATGCGGGGGGACCCAGACCACGATGCTTCCTTCCAGCGCTTCCAGCAGCGTTCACCATGCGTTCTGGAGAAGATGGCCGCCGAGGAGCAGAGAGGAGGCTGGCCTGGGGGAGGAGCGCTGCCACAGGACCAGTCGGCAGCATGCAGAGAGGGCTGTGTGCAGCGGGGGAGGCGCCGGCTGTGAGACAGGGAAGGCGCGCTCCCCTGGCATGCATTTAACCCCTGGGACGCCGCAGCGCTACCGCTCTGCTGCGGTCCGTTGTCCCAGGGGGTAGTGGAAGCGCAGGTTGGTCGCCTGGCTCCACGCTGCAGCCAGTCCCCAGGGAGCCCCCTGCCTGGGGACTTAGGACCATGTGATCAGCGGGGACCCACCGCGGGACCCCGCTGCTTACCTCTGTCCCCCTTGAATCCGGCCATGGTCCGGAGCATCTGGGGTCACCGCTAGCTGTGACCCCAGACGCCCACCAGCATCCCCGGATCAGTACCGGCGTTCTGGTACCGGCGGGGTGTAGGGAAGACAGCATGGACGTCAGGACTGACTGTCCATGCTGTTCATCCAGTTGTGCAGCCACAGCTGCATGAAGAATAAGCTTCAGGGGCTCTTCTAGCCCCCACTCCAACAGGTGCACCCGACTCCGGCCGGGCACCAAACTAAACTGAGGTGCCTTGGCTCGGGGGCGGGGTATAGGAGGGGGACCTAGTGCATCCTGGGAGGCTGAAAGCTTAACTCTTTGGTGCCCTGCGACTGACGTCACACCTATACCTCAAGGTATCCTGTGGATACCCTATGGACCCTGAAGTAGAAATGTATAAAAATATAAATGCCCTGATCTTAACCCATTTAGAATGTGTGCAATGATTTGTAACATTACTGGTTACCAATAGTTCTCCAGCCGCACTGCAAAAGGAAACCGGGCAAAGTGTAAGTGTTCAGACTTACCCAGAGATTCACAGCAGTAAGTGCAGCTAAAGGTCTTTCTACCAAATGTTAAAACTATGGGGTGAATCAAGTAATTAAAAAATATTCAGTGTGTTTTTTTGTGCATCGAAGTAATTTGTGTTGATAATTGGCAAAAACTTTCCCAAATTAAAAATAAAAGGATTCTGATTTTTGTTAAAAATGATTGTGCTAATGTGCTCACAGGTACGAAGGCTATGCAGAGGTTTATCAATTGCTAGTGAGATAATGACCCCAAACCACTGCCATTAAAAGGGTGAATAACTGTGCTGTGACTCTGATCCAGACGTAATCAATCAGGCAGTTCATGCTAGAACCACAAGGGGTCAACTCTAGCATTGGAGATTACAGCCCCACAAATGTCTTCGTTGCATACTATTAATAGGCTGAAGAGCAGACAAACAGGACATTGTGAGTTTGTGTATTAAACTAAGCAAACTGCTAAACATTATAAGCAATTACACTACACCCAGCTGACACTAAGGGCCGTATTCAATTGCCGGAGAAAAGCCGTTCTTGGCGAAGAGTTTTCGCCTGTCAGAAACTTTTTGCCCAATTCAATTGCAATGACTTTTCGCCTAAGCGGAAAGTCAATGCATTCAGATAGGTGGAAAAGAATCGCCTCTGAAAGGAGGCGGAAAAAAGTGCTGTTTGGGGATTTGGGGTGCAAAGTTGCGGGAAGGCCCATGCAGTGTTAGGACAGTCCCCCCCAAAGGTAAACTGCATCAATTTTTTTTAAATAAATCATTATAACACCCCCAAAAAGTACTTTTGTTTTGGGGGCGAAAAGTTGTAAAGTTGGGGGACAAACATAAAAACTAGCGAAATACACTCCAGGGGGGTCCCCAATTATGCCCCAGGTGTATTTTTCTTTGCAGGTGTTTGTGGCAGGTGGTTTCCCATGATTTTTAAAACATCACTTTAGCAACTTTTAAATATGCTAGCCCCCATTTTCAGGTACCCCAAATTTGCTGGGACTAGTTATTTTGATGAAAAAATATAGCAAAATGCTATTGTTCACCCCATATGCAAAGACGCTAAATAGCTCCTATTGAGACCATTTAAGTACCCCAAATACCTTCAGCAGGGCTATTTGGGGGTAGCCATAGTGATCCACAACGTCAGTGCATCTTTTGAGGGGTGTCAGGCTGATTTCCCCAAATCTGACAGCACCTTTCGCCGATCTAAGTTTCGCCGGGACACGTTCTCGCATCCTTTGCAATTGAATAGGGCAAATAGCGGGGACGAGCGCAATACTTTTCCGGAGGCAAAACTGACGATGACGGCGGAGAGAGTCCGGCATGAGAAAAGTCCGGGACTTTCCGCAGGCAATTGAATACGGGCCTAAGTCGCTCTAGAATACAAACACTGTAGAAATAAACAAGTTAAGGAGCGTGAACGTCCACTTTGCATGTAGTGACAGCAGTGTTATCCATGAACTACTCTCATTATGAAATGCTTAATCTGCTGTAAATGGGGGCTTTACACATACCTGCCCTGATTAATGTTGATATTGTTGATTTTTTCAGCAGTTATGGCAATTTTTGTCAGTGTTTCAATCACGTGATCACTCTGCAGCACCACATCTCCCTGAGGACAAACATAAAAGTGTAAGACATACTAGTATGGGGCAGGCAGAGGGGAGGACATGTTCATGTATGGAAATGGGTGACATCAGACAGCAACTGGGTGTATATAAGTGTAACAGTAACCAGCTAGAGGACCTCAATGTGGGCGTTCCACAATGTAAACATATTAACTGGACACTTACAGCAAGTTGGAACGCCATTAAAATCCCGCAGCACATATCACTGCGTCCCGTCAATGGTCTATCATGTTTCCCTCTTATCACCCTCTATCATCTTTACAAAATCTCGTCAGCCTCTCTCCCTGTACTCTGTCATCGCAGGCCCATGAATAACATACCAGCCAGTTTTACATGTGCTTGACTGGACTCCATTCCCTAAACTGCGTGGGGTCTTGCTCAATGCACAGACAATGCAGTTACTGTGCTTTAAAAAAAAACACATTTCCAAATTAAATAAAATGTACTATTCAGCAAATATTATAGTACAAAGGTGAAGGGTTTCAGATACATACACAATGTTTAGACTTTTATTTAACCCAGTATGAATTTTATTTTTCTTAAAATGGCTGTACACACAGATGTTACTGATCCAGCAGCTTCACACACTTGTACCATTTGTGGATGTGCGAGGCATCTGGGAAAGTATCTGTGTAGTGATTATTATAGCAATACATAACCTACTGCTACAGCTGTCCACAAAGCAACCGGTATCCAGTAACAGACTTTAAGCTGTATAAACATATATGCAGGATAGATACATGATCAGGTAACCTCCCCTTACTGAGGGCAATGGGGAACTAGCACTCTACCTTTTGTTTGTTGTCTTCACATTTAACATGAAGGACAAATAGGTTGTCACTCAGGCTGCTGACAGAGATACCTGCAACACAGAGACATCTAAATGACATACTTGCAGCATTTTTCAATCTCCGCACACGTCCGTTCAGAGCCGGAATAAATTACCTGCACGAACGTATGGAGAATGACAGGAGATACAGCACTGAAAAAAATGTTCATATCTTTAAAGGAGAACATTGTTCGGCATTAAGTTAACAGGAGTTGGATATACTGTACTTTGTGACACAGTAACGTTTGTTCTGGAGAAAGTTACCCAGATCAGACTACTCACTGGCACAATTTTGCAAAATGTGCTTTGTACTAGTAATTTTAAAAGGTATGTCTTATGTAATCAACGTCACAAAAATAAAGTAATATGTTATTGGTTTCAATTATGTTTCTTATGATCGCTAGCCAGGCCATGGGTGATCAGTCTATTAGTGATAGTAGCTTACACAAATTATAGATACAGCGAAAAGCCCAGATACTAATGCAAAGGATGAGCTTTCAGGATTTTGAACTGTACCAACTTTCCAGTACAAAGTACAGGCAGCTATACCAAGATTCCTGAGGAATTTAAATAAGACAAAATTATGCTACTGAGGCATGAAACTCTGCGCCTCATGCCTCAGTGTTTAGCGTGTCAATCCACTGTCAGTTGGCTAAAGTGCAAAGCATCACAGACTACAAAGACAGTATGGAACATCATTTCTCATAGTCTTCAAACAAGCCCGAGCTATTTCTTTTTTTCGTGATTGGGCACAATGACATGTAGGATAATGACATAGGACAATATTGCCCCAGTTTGGCAAAGAAAAGAATCACGCACACAAAAGTTCCAAGTTTTGTTACGAACAATGTCAACTGGTGAATCAAAATGCTGAATTATTATGGAGATGGTCCAAATCCAATTAGACTGTAATTAATTGGATCACCAATTGGTAAACAGAAACGCAATTCAAATGATTATACAATACAAGTAACCTGAAATGCACCGATCTTCCATGGTTGAGGGACAATAATACAGCAATACGAGATGCTTTACTGGTAACTGCACGGATGTTAGTCTATTGCTTTCAAATAGAAAATGCATACCCAGATTATAAATAGGAATTATCATTGCACTGCGGATAAAAAAAGCTTACATATACATATGGGTATAATTTATTTCAAATACAGATTTTCCCATTGCCAAGTATTTGCCATTTTAATACTGGTACACAAAGTTATAACAAGCTTTAGAATCTCCTGATCTGCCATATTTAACAGAACACTAATAAATGTTTAGATCAGAGATTCTCAACCTTTATTTGGAGAGTACCATATAGCGACTATGAGAATAGGTCAAGTAGCACTTTGCAGAAGGTATGAATTTATAAACAAGTAAACAATTGTGAAATTCATTCCAAATAGCACTGACCAACCTCTCACTGCCCCATCCACTGACCGACCTACTGCCCCTCCCCTCCACAGCTTCTCATTGCCACTGGCATTAACCATGTTCCTGTGTCTTCATGCTGCTGCTCCGCACACTGTCCTATTCAGCTTAGACAAGGAAGTGAACTCAATTTCACTTCCTGGCTGAGCACTAATGGGCAGCTGCCTGACCTCTCTCCTCTGATCGCTCAGCAATCCAGGGAGACTGTTCTGCAGATTAGCCTCATGCTTAAATGTGCTCACCATCAGTGGGACCTCCCAGCTTTGTACAGTGACTGTCACGTACATGTAAGTCAGCTGCTTCTGTAAAATCAGGAGCAGCCCGTTGGGGTCTCAAGGCTGTGCAGGTGGTATTTGAGTACCACCCATGCTTGCTAATTGTACCGCGTACCACTGGTTGAGAACTGCTGGATTAGACAAACACTTAAATAAACAAAATAAAAAATGAAGAAAAGAAAAAACCTGAAAACTATCTGTATTTCATAAAGAGACTTTACAGCTGGTGTTTAGAAGGACTATACAAATGTGTACCTGTCATATTGGCATAGTCAATTCTCTGCTTCATTTTGGCTTCCTCCACAAGATAAGCTGCGTCCTGAGCAAGCAAAAGTTGTCTCCTCCGTGGTTTGTATCCCTTACGGTCATACTTCACCACTGGCACCGCATACTGCAAAAGGTAAATTTCTATTGGTTATCAAAGTGCAGGAAAACACAGCATCAAGTGCACACCGGCTCCACGTGCCAAGCATTGTAATCACCACCAATAACAACCCCTCTAATATCATCTAAGTGCAGGAAAACACAGCATCAGGTGCACAACGGCTCCACGTGCCAAGCATTGTAATCACCACCAATAACAACCCCTCTAATATCATCTAAGTGCAGGAAAACACAGCATCAGGTGCACACCGGCTCCACGTGCCAAGCATTGTAATCACCACCAACAACCCCTCTAATATCATCTAAGTGCAGGAAAAGAAATGCAATAAATAGTCATGCAGACTTATATGCAGTTTGCTTAGAGAAACATTTTTAACTTTGAGTGGAACACTCCCCCAGTGCTGATGGAGGATAATCATACTTGCCTGTCCCCTACTGGTAGTTACAGGAAATGGGGGGGGGGGCACTAAAAGTCTCCCCATGCCACTTCTGAGATATATATTTGATAAAAAAAATTCCCATTTTGTAAAGATTTTCTTTGTCATATGAAGGTACAAGTCAACTAATGGTATTTTCTGGAAATTCAAAGTTCACATAAACAAAAAAAAACCCACAATATATAATGTGTGTGGGTACCACATAAATAAAATACGGACACTGATGTCAGAAAGTGACCAGCCCAAAAAATTTCAGAAAAGGTTTCAGTGCAGGGAGAAGAAAAGCCTCAGCGGCAAAGAGGTTAATTATGCTATACGTGTTTAATTTCTGCTCAACTTCCATGTACATCCCGGAATGTATTGCAGAGGAGCAGGGATAATAGTGATAAGCTCACATGACAGAGCCCTACAAAATGAAAAACCCTCATCTATACATTTATAGACCAAAAAAATTTCACATAAACCCTATAAAATAAGAAACGCAATACCGTTAATGTCTGGTTTTCCAAATGTTGTAGTATTTTAGTGTTGATCTCATCATTGCCTGAAAACAGAGTGAACACAGAGTAACCATGTATGAATGTAGCACGCTGTGCAAATCATTATAACAAATTCAATTCCTTGGACAAAAGAGGTTTTTTTTTTTTCAACACCACCATTCCAACTCACTGTATCATGCACAAATTTCACATGAGCCCCTTCCTATGGTGTCCGTCTCCCCAGCATCGTCATACTGACTTACTAACACAAAGTCGATATGGTGAGCATGGACTCTTGTTTGAAATACAGGCTGACAGGCCTTGTACATGATCAGCAGCATCTGTGATTCGAGCGGAGGCAGCAGAGAATCATTTACAATTCTCCATTATTTATTTGCAGTCATTTTTTTTTTTATTACAGTAAACTCAGCTCTGACCACAGAGGATTCAGATTCATTCTGTTAACCTGGGTGGAATCAGCCATATAATGCACCAGGCACAGCAGGCATGCGCTGCACACAGTACTTTGCATTGCACAGGCACGGCTAGTTTATGATCCTTTCAGAGTATTGTAAAATTTATTGCCAGCAATGTCATTACTGTGCTTTGGCAAATACGTGATACACTACGACGTGCTTACTTTAAAACGTCAGTGTACAGAAGAATGAGATCGCCTGATGTTTGCAGGCGACTTATGGTGTGTGTACTACCTGCTGCTATTATTAACGCTCCAATTAAGTTTCTTCCATGTAACAATGAGTGTGACCTGGAAGAATGGCGGCTACGGAATGCTAAAGAGAGCACCAGGGTAGTGAAGGGATGGGCCGGCTTCTTCTGCACACATCACTCACCAAGCCGGGTGTTTATGAAGAGCCTTGGAACACTCTGTGGATAATTGTCTTTTTTGTCCTTGAATATTTCACTTGCAACAACTTTTTGTTCAAGCTGTTGAAGTGGGGATAAAAGAAAGAAAAAATAAAGTACAATTAAAATCACTATAACCATGTAACATTTACTGTGTTATATACTGCATATGACGGCTGTGTAGTTCAGGTATGATACATCCATGAGTATTAATATGTTGTCCATTGAGACATCATTTAGATGTGTAGTGGGTGATATGTTTAGTAAAGTGGACCTAACGTGACCCATTAGTGGAGAGTATGACAGCTATATAATGGATGTGACATAAGTGGGAGTGTCTTATTAGTCTCCGCCTCTATTGTGATAATGCATTAAGGCTGCTGAGTTATGGACAGGCTTCGGTATACCAGTTATCAAAAAATGCTCTATAGCAATTGGTGGTTTAACACACACAGGGCATGGATAGTACTTAACACTATGCATAACTGACATACAATGTAAAGCCATTAAAGCTTATAAATCACCTGTTTGTTCATCGTCTAGACTGTAGTAAGGAGACTTCTGAGGCTGAACATTGTATTTTACATCCATAAGTTATTTTAGGTCTTTTTTTTGTTTTGGTGTACTGTAAAGTGGATGGGAATACTGCTCTGTCCTTGTGTGTGAGGCCCAGACTGCATTACCTGTTGTTTCCACTCAGGGCTGATCCTCCTGCAATACTTCCACACCATGTTGTTCATGCACATCTCTCTCAGGAGCTCAGAGGCCTGAGGAAACCAGACAGCACAATCACCACTTCTGTAACATTTCCATTAGAAAGTCTGATTGATGAAACAGTCTGGAGCAGATACAACTTACAGAGAGCCAAGCACATTACAGAAAGGCTTACAGTGCAAAACGCACCTTTAAAACAGCATTTATTCTGCTCAATGTATACCTGCATCTGAGAAAATAGCCAGAATGAGCTCTCCGAGGAGGAGATTCGTTTAGCCACAAGCTTTCATCAGGACCTCATGCGCTAATATAACAGGCGTTATCCGGGAAGGAAACCTTTTTAGTCTTTGCTCACACCCCATAGAGGTGCAAGCCAAGCCAGCTACAGGTTTTATCTCCTGTGATAAGCCGCTTAACTGGCAGAAACCCCAACAACATATTTTTTTTTATGACTGAGGTCAAGAACATCTATTTAATACTTATCCAACACTATTAAAGAAATAAAAATGTTTAAACACTTAACATGAATATCGATTGTTCCTATAAATCAGTCATGCTATCGATGTTTGGAATATCGTGAACATCACTGAGCAGCTGTCAGGTACACACTGGGGGGCTGAGGGATGGTTAATTTACATTCTGTAGCCATCGGGTGGGGGGTGCTGCCGGGCTGACCAATCAGCAGTGACGGCAGTCACTGGGGGAGGGTGCAGAGATGTAGGGGGGCCAGGAAGTCACTCTACTATTGGCGGTTGCTAGAAGATTATCTTCCAGCAGCTGCCTACTGGAGGGAGATGTATGAAGGGGCGATAGCTGTGAAATGATAACTGCGCACGTTATGTGCTGCAGTAATAGTTTCCCTGCATGTAGCAATGCAGGGAAGCATCAGGATACACCCGTCATTATCGGTACAGCTACCTAGATAGGGCGCCAAAGTGATGTGGCAATGGATGAACGGTCAGTGGCACGTACCATTCACAAAACTGCAGCTATCGATTTCAACAGCTGCAGTTGCAGCACAACACCACTGGCCCTGGCTGAAGGGATATGCAGCCAGGGATCGTGCTTACAAAAATACCAAAACAATAGTTCTTTTGTTTTTTTCAATAACGGCTCGGGTGTCACTGGGGATATATGACCGATGCAAAAGTAGAATCACTGCAAGCGCAGGTCATATGCTGAACGAGGGAGTGTGCCATTCGCAGGACAGGTGAATTAGCACTCTTCCTCTTCGGCAAACAAAGATATAATACATGTGGGCCGTGTCTGGACCTGGTTACCACAATAATAGACGTCGCAGTTCCAGACATATACCGCCCGTTAGTCGCCTGGTCATACATCCCCCCCCACTGTGTATTACTGACAGGTCAGATTGTTTGGGACCATGTCAGTCAACGCACAGCCTGGGGTGGTTGCAAACGATGCAACCATACCACACAAGTGGCTAATTCATTATTCCACCAAATTGTAACCGATGTTAAATTGTACTTAATGTATACGCACATAGTAGCAGGCATTGTATGAGCATAAGCAATGTTTATGAGAATTGCACTTTGTGCCTCATAACTCAGTTCTTCACTAGTAAACTGAATATCTTCCCTGTATGTAAGTCACAGGTCTCCTTTACCAGTTTCATCACTGGATGTGATTAAATGTTTCCATAATAGTAAAGTAATATTGTAATAGATGGTTTGACATAGTAAGTGGTGAAGAACAGCTCAGTGTTTCCTCAGATGACAGGACAGCTGTTTGCTCAGGGAAATGCAGACCTCTGCCCTTCCTGATTGCTGGATGCTGCTGTATCAATAGAGTGGAAGCCTCCTATAACTCAAGGAATTTTATTTTAAAACTCTATACACCAACCTTGGGGATAAAATTATAGAGTCATTCATACAATTTCTATATACCGTATATACTCGAGTATAAGCAGAGTTTTTCAGCACATTTTTTGTGCTGAAAAAGCACCCCCTCGGCTTATACTCGAGTCATGCCCGCATGGTTCGCAGCTGAGTAGCGTACCATGCGGGCCGCGGTGCAGTCTGTGTCTCTGTGACACAGCTGCACCGCGTGTGTAGCGCTGACCGGACGGAGTTCGGTCAGCACTACACACTGCCAAACACACAGCCGCCGGAGTCGGCAGCTGTGTGTTTGCTGTAATCAGCAGCCGATGAGAGTCTGTTAGACTCTCATCGGCTGCTGCTGCTCCCACTGTGGGAGCCATCTTCCGGTTCCCGCAGTGGGTAATGGGAGAGACGTCATGACGACGTCTCTCCCATAATGTAAAGCGGCCGGAGGGGCCGATAGCAGCGTCGGGACCAGGAGCGGGGTTTCAGGTAAGTGTTTTTTTTTTTTTATTACGTCTCCCTCTACTGGGGGGGGCAACTACTGGGGCAAATACCAGGGGGGGGATTACTACTGTGGGCACTACCAGGGGGGGATTACTACTGGGGGCACTACCAGGGGGGTGGATTACTACTGGGGGCACTACCAGTGGGAGATATTACTATTGGGGGCAGTACCATGGGGGGGGGGTTATTACTAGTGGGGGCACTACCAGGGCGGGTAATGACTAGTGGGGGCACTACCAGGGGGGGTTATTACTAGTGGGGGCACTACCAGGGGGGGATATTACTACTGGGGGCACTACCAGCTGCTGCATTTCCCTCCCTAGGCTTATACTCGAGTCAATAAGTTTTCCCAGTTTTTTGTGGTAAAATTAGGTACCTCGGCTTATATTCGGGTCGACTTACACTCGAGTATATACGGTACTTATAATAACAAACAAATAAATAGGAGAAAGACTACAGCTCATCATTCAGGGCATTATTCCCCCAGACTTAGGCCTTCTGCTCACCTCTCTAAGGGATGGAGGTGGCACAGGCCAAGACTTGTCCAACACATTCTTTGGCATATTACGGTGGAGGCTCATCAGGAATGAGTAGCGGATGTAGTCCAGGAAGTACTCATTCTCTGGGCAGCGGGAATAATTGCGGTAAATAAAGCCTTTGATGAACCTAAATAATAGAGAACATAAAAAAAAGTAAATTTAAAATTCACAGACACATTTCTCTAAACAGCAGCTTACTGACCCACATTGCATTATTATATTGTTCTTACTTCTCATGACCTGTGTATTTAACAAAAACAAAAAACAGTCCATCCAGAGAAGCTTTGACAACACCTAAAACCGAGGCTGAGCATTATTTACAGAAATGTTGTTTGCAGAGACCAATTTCATGCTATCTTACAAAACATTCCTGTACTTGGTGACATTTTTGGAGTGCATAAAATAGGAGTCGCTTCCTTTCATAGGAAGCCGAAGTTATGCTAAACACATTTTCATCCGTTCTAAATATAAACAAATAAAAGTCTTCTAAATGTTTTGTTCACCATTGTGATTTCCCGTCTACTTCAAGTTGATGTGCCCAAACCACTGCAGCCAATGGTAGTGAAAGTACAGGGCAAAAGAATTTTGGAAATACATTTTTAATGGAGTTTTTCTTACAAGTGAGCCAGGTTATTTGGACACAGTTGAGTCACAGTAAACAAAATTATTTTTGCGGTCACGTTGTTAAGTGGAAAAATTCAAGAATAAAATGTGACCATAGTTCTATAATGCGACGTAATTAATAGACCGGCAGACTACATGCCGCCGGTCTATATCCCGACAACTAAAGCCCGACAGCGGACTTAAGATAGGCGTCGAAATACAGACGCTCATCTTAATTACGACACCGGACTACAGAAAGATGCCGGACCGATCGAGGCAAGTATGGGCGTCTTCGCACTTATCCTCCGGTTTAGAGACTCCCGGGGGGACTTCTGGTTAGGCAGCGCCGGGGAGGATAAGGGTTAGGCATGCCCCCAGGAGGGTTAGATTTAGGCACCACCCTGGGAGTCTTAGGGTTAGGAACGACTAGAGGAGGGTTAGGGAGGGGGAGAGGGGAGGGTTATGGTACTTATCAGCCCTAGTCAGGATCTTGTCCTGCCGGGCTTCTGTAGCCAGGATTTGAACCTGTGGCTAAATAGTCGCCGGTATGTCATACCCATTCCTTCTAGAACGGTGCAACTTTGTTATAATGGAGTATTGGTAGCTTCCCTGTAGACAGGTTAATGTTTGCATAAAAACTATTGCACGTATTACTTGCCCCTTTCAGTTTTCTTCACATCCAAATACATGGGAAAGTGAAGTATTTTCTGTATATTGATTCTGCTGCATTATAAAATTCACATACAAGCTTGGCCATAAGCCTCCCACAGCAAATAATAAAGATAAAACTATTGCATGTACAAACGATGCCTAGCATTTAAAATTATGTAATATATGCTCAGATTACCAAGGGTTATCCAACTTCTCTGACCCAAATGTCTGTGTGTCCTAGTCAGATCCCAAAGATAATCAGTTAATCTCACTCAATTACATCATACGGGTGCAGACTCCAATAATCTGAGAGCCCCATGCCATTATTCAGTAATTAAAAGAACTGAACCACTAGAGCTCCTTAAAATCCATATAAAAAGCGTACTTTACTTTTGATGATACTTTTTGAACCTAGACTAGCAGTTGATTATGCAATAGGAGTTAACTGTGTGATTTATGTTACAATTTAAAAGGCAATCATTCATAAATCTTACTTTGGTGGAAGAAGGGCCAGGATTATTACTGGTAGGGGGCAAGATTTATTTAATAAGTGGTTATGTCAGTGAATGTTTGTAAAATATTCAAAGGGCATGAAAATAACCTGCAGACATCACTAAGAAAATGGTGCCTAAATTATAGCACCATTTTCAAGAAAAATGTTTTACGTTCCCAGATTTCAATATTGGCCTTTTCTAATTTGATTTCGAACCTACCACTTGTTTAACTGGCAGGATAGCGGTATTGTAAACTTGCCAGGCTTATTTGAAAATGGGTCTCTTAAATGGTTTTCCCAACTGCGGAATTAATTTAATACGATTCCAGAGAACTCTATATATACCTACAAGTCAGACACTGGCTCAGCTCGTCCACCACTGGGGCCTACGTTTTCCCTCTTCCCCCTCGCAAGTGTCTACACTTACTTTTATAAATCAAAAAGGATGTGCATAACTCTATGATACAAGACCCTGTTGTCTACAATTGAAGTAGTAAAATTGGGAACGGAATTAAAATGGGAATGCACATCTCCCTGTCTGATCAGGAGTGGGCGCTGATTGGACATGTACAAAATGTCTAAGGACGTGATACGTATTCTATGTAATACATCCTGCCCTCTATAACATGCTTACCAGCGTTTAATAACTAGCTCATGAGCCAGCTCTTCCGATAAGAGCTGTCCCTTGCGAAGTCCTGACTTTTGTACATTTGCGGCAGTGGTGCAACGAAGGTGGGACAAGCAATTAATGTGCCCTGGGCACTAGTGCATAGGGGAATCCGCCAGTGCATAAGTAGGGTTACTAAACGTTCCGGTTATCCCGGAAACGTACCAGAATTCAACCCTCTGTCCCAGCATCGCCCGATTGTCCTGGTTCACAAGGAACCGGGCTCCAGAGGGCAATTGGTCGGGTGGCAGCAGCAGCATCAGTTTAAATTTGGTGCCGTTCATGAGCTGGCAGCCAATGAGAAGCAGATACGACGAGCCAACAATAGCTCACCAAGTCATAGCTCCACCGGTTCTCAGCACCAAACTGCAGACGCTGACGAGTGGAGCCTTGGTTCTGCGTTGGCGTTCAAGCAAAGAAGACGGCAGATGAAGAAGAAAGATTGGTGGCGCTGGCCCAACGGCAGAAGAAAGATTAGGACTGGAGAGTGCTGTAGGTGGTGGGAAGAAAAGAGCTAAGCGAAGCTCCCCATTGCAGCCTCTTCCAACTTTGAAGTAGGCGGTCTTGGCCACCTGTAATTTACTCCTGCCCCATCCCCCCTTGACCACCACGTGTCAGGCATTAGGCCCGTGGGTGGGCAAGTTAGATGGGCAGAGGGCCCGTCCCACAAGTATAAAAGAGGCAATAGCCTGTGCCCCTGGTGAGTGGCTGGGCATTAGGCCCAGTCCGCTCTTTGATGGCAGATACTATGTGGTTTAATGCTCCTAATGATATTATGCACACAGTATGGCCCCCATTACAAATCTACACTTTAATGTGATTAAGGAGCTATACTGTGAGGCATACGGTGTATAACAGGTACTACTAATGTGTGGCATACTGTGTATAAAGGGCACTACTACTGTGTGGCATACTGTGTTTAAAGGGCACTACTACTCTGCTGTTGCTCTGAGGGCTTGCATAGGGGCCCGGAGCCGCTCCTGTGCTGAGCTTGTTGCGCCACGTATTGTAGTATTTATAACTTTTTGTAGGATGACATGGCCATGCCTCCCTGATTTGGTCACACCCCTAGTGTGTCCCTGTTTATTAATTTTAAAATATAGCAACCCGATGCGTAGGGGAAGCTGATGTGAGAGCATGCTTTGTCGAGCAGTAGCACTGTAGATAGACAGTGCATCTGCTCTCCTTTGCAGAGGAAGGGGGGCACAGCACAGTCGTGCATGATCACACTGTGCAGGTGTGTGGTCTCCACTGTTCATGATGAGCAGTCTCCTGCAATGCTCAGAATTGCGTGACTGCCACTGTAGGAATTTCAAATAAAATGGTCATGTGATTTTGGGTACTGTGGGAGACCGCTCATCACAAACAGTGGCGACCACAGACCGGCACCATTGCAGCGGCAGCCACCTACCAACTCCTACATCACTTGAACAGGGTCCGTTCCCATCTACAATGAACAGTTTTTAGCTAATTACCGGATACCAGTGACTATATCCTAAAACCTCATCCTCATTTACCCTATATGGGCTTCTTTACGCACAAAGTACTGACAATTCGACCCCCTGACAATTGTGCACAAGCAGGCCAATGATTGCGCATGCACTTTCTGGACCTTGTTGCATACCTGCACATTGCAGCCCCATATAATTCTTTGGAAGCTAGCAGTGCCGGTGGTCCACAGCGAATAACTCCAATATCTGCTGCTGACCATTTTAATACATACAGTATGGGGAACCATATGTATTGCGGTAAACCTACAAAACAACACTTTCTGAAGGTTTTACCGCATTTGTTTGAATGATACATCCCTCTCTGTTTAAGCCACTCAAATGATTCTAAAGGTGGTCCCATAGGATGTATCTCACCAATTCCACCCTGGTATTTCGGAATATTTTTGGAGGAACTGCGGTGGGGTTGGAGGCTTCCAATATGTATTGTGGGAATGCTATACTATCCAACAACTTTAAATTGAGGTTTTTGACTTGATAAAGTTGGTTGAAGGCATCAACCTTCCCTCTCGCCCAGAGATCGCCCTCTCTTCATTATCCTCTATTTCTTCCGTCACACAGCAAATCAGCCACGGGTCACATTCTCATTGCCACTAAAATCGGCTTCGGCACAAAATTGGAAATTTCTAGCTTCCCCCTACCTTTACTAAAATTATATCTAAAACCCATATAAATTATGAAATGGAAACTTTGGGGTTCCCATAGTCGGCATCGGTTTCATCCACTCTTGTTAAAAGGAGGCTGTGGGTCCTAGTGTTTCAAATATTGTCTTGTTTTGCTTCTTATGTATAGTTTTTCTTCTGTTTTTGTTTGTAAGTGTCTGTATACTCTGGTCTCCTTCCATAGAGTGGATCTTATATTTCGTGGTAACAGTATTCCCTCCCTTTGCTTTCCCCTGTTATCCTCTTGCAGTGGACTAGTAAGTCTCCCCCCATTTCTATAGAGCGAGCGCCTAGAGGTCCAAACTCAGACTCACAACCTACGATTACTTGAATCCACTGACTGTTTTTTGTTAAGCCAGCTCTATGTATCTCTCTGAATTCATGTTGCTGGTACGTTATTCTATAGTGGTTTGCTTCCTCATATGTATAGTAATATTAAATGACTTGACTTAATATAAAACCCACCTTTACCCCTCTTTCCTCCCCATATCCCTTTTGTTCATGTTGAGGTCTACTTGTATGGATAATCCCCAACCCCATTTTATCTCTGCATTTAACTTTACTCGATAACTACATTCAAAGCTATTCTTTTGGCAGAACTACTCCTCATTTTCCTATTATAGTATGTACATATTTTATTTCTGTATTCTTAAGTATACTAATGTGTATTAGATCCTTTCTGTATAACTTGTACTTTGCTGATCCCTAATCTTACCTTAATTGAGACCTAATTGTTACTTTTTCCTATGCTACAATTGTTTTCTATTGTTCGGTTTACTGATGGAATATAATGTAATGTAAAACAGATTTGAATGGGAAAACACAAAAACAAATTTAGAGTTATGGTAAGAACGTACCCTTATTAACACTGATTCTTCGAAGTCCATAGGGATTACCATGGGGTGTAGTTGGTTGGAGTGAGCCGTGCACCGAACAGTTAAAGCTTTAGCTCCCAGGATACACCCGCCTTCCTCCATATATACCCCGACCCCCAGCCAGCCAGTTTTGTAAAACAAGCCCAAGAAAGGAGTAGGAGAAAGGAGAAGGAAGAACATTACGCTCAAGAAATACACTCACAAAAGATGTGGGAATCAGTGACAGAGAAAAATACCCAATGAAGCCAGGTGCGTCAGGGTGGGCACCCCTGTGGACCCTGTGGACTTCAAAGAAATAGAGTTAACAAGGGTAAGTTCTTACCATAACTCTTAATTTCTTCTTCAGGGTCCATAGGGATTACCATGGATACGTCCCTAAAGCAGTTTTCCCTAAGGGTGAGGGTGCTCCTGAACAGAAAGGAAAATCCTGCGCCCAAAAGGAAGTATCCTGAGAGACAAAAGTCTGAAAGGCAAAAAACCTAAAGAAGGTGTGGACGGAACCACACACTCTTAAAAAAAAACAACCCTAAAAGCATAGGGTCATAACCTCTGGATGAGCACCCTTAAAAATAAGAGTGCTAAGCTCTCTGACAGAAGCTGGCAGAGGAAGGCTTCCTCGCCCCAATCATCATCATCCTGACCACAAAGCTAGAGAAACTTTTGGCTCTTAAGAGGGATAACTCGAGAGGCACGCCGTCAAAGACAGACGAAAAAGGTCAGAGTGCAAACAAGGACACTGTGCTAACAGCTCCGGCCGTAGAGGAAGTGGAAAAGGAGTGTCTATGTGAACCAGTGGCGTCTGGGTCAGGCTGAAGCTATCAGTATCACTGTGCCGCCTTCCTGCTTGAATTTCCGGAGAACCCTTGGGAGGAGGGAAATCGGAAGAAAAAGGTATGAGAGATTGAAATTCCATCGCACTGCCAGAGCATCCACAAAAGCTGCTGAGGGGTCTCTGGTCCTGGACCCATACCTGGGGACCTTGTGGTTGTGACGTGAGGCCATGAGGTCTACGTCTGGTAGGCCCCATCTGTTCACCAGGAGGTGAAAGATATCTGGGTGAAGAGCCCATTCCCCTGCGTATACATCCGGTTGACTTAGGAAGTCCGCTTCCCAGTTGAGGACTCCGGGGATGAATACTGCAGAGATTGCCGAGAGATAACATTTGGCTCACATTAGGATGTGCTCTACTTCAAGCATGGCTGCTCGACTTCGCGTTCTTCCCTGATGGTTGAGGTAGGCAACTGTGGTTGCATTGTCGGACTGGATTTGGACCGTCCTGCCCTGGAGAAGGTGTCGCGGCAAAGTGAGCGCTCTGTATACAGCTCGAAGATCCAGGATATTTATAGGCACGTGGCATTCCTGAGTTGCCCATCTTCCCTGAAAGGTATGAAGACCAGTCACTGCGCCACATCTGCGAAGGCTGGTATCTGCAGTGAGAAGTTCCCAATTTGGAATCCAGAAGGGGCAACCCTCGTCCAGATGGGACTTCTGTAGCCACCATGAGAGGGAAAGCCGAACCTCCGGAGAGAGGAGGATCGTCTGGGTCCAGATCAGATGATACTGTCCATTCCACGGGACATAATCAATTGTTGAAGGGGCCTGGAGTGAAACTGTGCATATTCCACCATATCGAAGGTGGATACCATGGATCCCAGGACCTGCATTGCTGAGTGAATGGATACTCAGCGATTGCGGAGCAATTTGTGCACATGCAATTACAGTACCGAAATCTTGTCTGCTGGCAGAAAGATCCTCTGTACCTGAGAATCCAGGAGCGCACCAAGATGTACCATCCTCTGTGTTGGAAAGAGGGAGGACTTTTTCCATTTGATGAGCCAGTTGTGTACTTGCAGACAGGCAATGGTCAGTTGGAGATGGCTTTTCAAACTGCCTGTGACTGTACGAAAATTAAGAGGTCATCTCGGTATGGCAGGAGTCTGACTCCCTGAGGCCTCAGTTAGGCTGTCATAACCGTCATTATTTTGGTAAAGACCAGAGAGGAGGACGTTGACAGACCAAATGGCAGTGCCTGAAACTGGTAATGTCGCTGCACAGCAAGTCGTAGAAATCGTTGGTGGGATGGCGTAATAGGCACATGCAGATACGCATCCTGAATGTCCTGGAAAACCATAGAAACCAGGCTCCATTGCAGAACAATAGCTTGTAAAGTTTCCAAGCGGAACTTGGGCACTTGGATAAACCTGTTAAGGGGTTTGAGATTCAGAATAGGCCAATGAGACCCATTCGGCATCTAAATCAAAAAGAGAGTGGAATAGAAACCAGTTCCTCAAAGAACCGAAGGAACAGGTATTACCACACCTTAACTCAGCAGGTAGTGAATGGCTTCCTCGAAGGCCTGGGCCTTGAAGGGGTCTGATGGAAGACCTGTATAAAAAAATTTGCTGGGGAGGGCGGCTCCGGAAAGTTAGAGCGTATCCACAAGAGACCGCTTCTCTGACCCAGGCATCTGTGGTTGTCTGATGCCATGAGTCGGCGAACCGCAGAAATCTGTCTCCTACCCTGGGATCCCCCAGAAGTAGGCCTGCAACATCAGGTGGAGGGTTTGTCGTCAGACTTAGAAGCTGGACGTCTGGTCGCCCAAGGCTGCTTAGATCTAGACTTGTTGGTTTTGTCTAAAGCAGGCTGCCTTGGAAAGGACAGTCCTTTTGCTTACCTTGGGGACAAAAGGCCTGAAAGCTATTCGGCTTAGGGGTAAGCTGCTGATGGCAAAAAAGCAGATTTTGAGGCTGCCAGAGAAGCCACTATCTTGTCCAACTCTGCGCCAAACAGTACGTTGTCAGAGAAAAACAAGGATTCAAGGGCTTTCTTTAGATTCCGAGTCTGCTGTCCTGGATCGTAGCCAAAGAACTCTGCAGGCAAGTACCGAGGTCGCAGAAGCTTTAGAAGCAAGGAGTCCAGTATCCAACGCAGCTTCTTCCAAATAAGAGGCCGCCTCCTGAATATGGGAGATGTAGGTCAATTGCTGCCTGGTAGCATCTGATGACATGCTGTCTTCCAGTGCATTCATCCATCCTTCAATAGCCTTAGCTACACAGGCTGCGGTCCTAGCCAGCCTAGTAATAGCGGCAGAAAACAAGTAAACCGACTTAAGACAATTCTCTAGTTTTCTATCTGTAGCATCCTTAAGGGAGGATGCGGATGGTATAGGCAACGTAGAGCTCTTAACTAAACGTGACACATGAGAATCCACCAGGGTTAGGGTCTTTTTGGAAACTGGCACCGTTTGTTAGGAATATTCCATGCTTCCCCCATAAGCTTAGTGAGCTGTTCTGATTGAGGGAACTCAGCCTTAATCACTTTTTGTAGTTTAAACACCGGGGCTTTAGGCTTGGGAGTTGATTTCTCATCCTCTATATTCAAAATTGATTTAACTGCCCTTACTAGAGAAGGAACATCCACTATCGGAATGACTGTACTCCTCATCCGATGGGGACAGAGTCCCCTGTGCATCATCTGCCTCCTCAGATGATGTGTCAGAATTTGAAACCTGGGCAGACTGAAATAATACAGGCTGCCTATGTGCTTTGGTGGCTTAATGGTCTGTCCGCCTGTAACATATCTTGCTGAAAGGCAGCAGACACATGAGCCATATACTGAGCTGGGTGGGCATAAGCATCCATCCAGGAAGTATGCATAGGTGGGTACCAACCTTGCCGACCATCTGCATCCTGACTGTCTAATCCCGGCAAAGGTCTAATGACAGGTGTTGAAATCCCGCCGCCTGTCATTTTACCTACGCTGGGAGCCCGATGCCGGGCATCCTGATCGAAGGTAACCCGGGCACCGACAACCGCAGGGGGGGGGGGGGGAGGGTTAGGTTAGGGGCTCCCAGGGGGGACTTAGTGTTAAGCAGCACCCCGGGAGGGTTGAGCTAGGAGAAGGGGGGGTTAGGGTTAGGCACCCCCCCAGGAGACTTAAGTTTCGGCTGTGGGGAAGGGGGGGGTTAGGGTTAGGCACTCCTAAAGGAAGGTTAGGGTAGGGAATTGGGTTAGCGATACTTACCTAAATTAGCAGTCAGGATCTTCACCCCTGCCGGGCTTCCGCTGTCGGGATTTCAACCACGGTAAATCATACTGATTTCCACTGACCATCCTGCACAATATCCTGAGAAGACAAGCCTGCTGAACAGGTTATGCATGTAACCAGCACAGGGGCCCCAGCCTCCTGTATACCCTTGCCCTTTGACATAATAATACCAGTAAGCAGCACACAATACAGTGTATAGCTAATAATGCAATGTGACACCCTTCACAAATACAAGTAAATGTGAAGAACAAATGATCCCCTACACACCTGGTAATGAGGGGTTAAAAAAGAGCAGCAGGGATAGATATTACTGACAGTCAGAAAGTAAAAGGCAGTATATCACCACAGCAGAGCTAGCACAAGTCACATACAATGCATATAAATAAAAATATAAATATACTTGCAAAGGGCACTGAATCAACTACTCAAGCAACACTAGGCTGGTAGGATTTAAGTGCTGTATAACCTGGCTCCATGGAGAGGTACACAGGGAGACAGGACCCGATCTCCTGAGACCTACAGCTTCAGAAAAGCCCTGATTAAAGGCACCTAAGCGTCTCATTAGGGAGGAGGGTGTAGGAGGAGCAGCTCAGGTGTGGGAAGACTCAGCTGAGAAATCACACTCTGAGCTGGGGGAGGGGCCGTCAGGGGAGAGCTCACTTCCCTACTGCTGTATTAACCCCCGGGTCTACTGGATTACAGACGGAGGCAAGGACTGCATAACAACGCGATTCCCCGCAAGCAGGGAATCGCCTTACCTGACATCCCCGTTATCCGGCTGCAGTTCAGGTCTCCCAGGCAAGCACTAGCCAAGCTCCGCTGGTGCCCGCCATAATCACCGGCAGGGGTAGTAGGAGCAGTCACACAAAATACATAAAATAAAAGCTTGAGGCTGTCTAACACAGCCCCACTGTTCTCAAAGGTGCTACTGCTTCTGCTAGCACCATACGAAAAAACTGGCTGCTTGTGGCTGGGGGCAGGGTATATATGGAGGAGGGCCGGTGCATCCTGGGAGCTAAAGCTTTAACAGTTTGGTGCATTGCTCACTCCAACCAACTACACTCCATGGTAATACCTGTGGACCCCCTATGGACCCTGAAGAAGAAAAACTTTTTTGCCCATTTTGACTAGATTTGTTGTGTGAGGAGGCATAAGCAAACAAATGGTATTTTCTGAAAATTCAAAGTCTTCTGAAAAAAGTATTATTTGTGTGGGCACAGCATAAACCAATTACTGTAGCTGGAATGCGACTAGCTCAGAAAGTGGCAAAATAGGCTCAGATCTGGGGTGAGAAAGGACTGTGAAGGGGGCTCAACATTCCTGACGGGAAAATCGGTATAGATTAGGTCAAAACTCTAAGTAAGACCAATGGCATTTCTTACTAGGCCACACCCACGACTGATTACAAGGAATTAGGAATGCTAGTGAGACTGGGGACTGATAAAAGTGGGAGTATGGGAGAATCTTTAACAACACACTATGCACAAAGCGACTAGACTACTGGGAAACCATGAACAACTGTTACTGGGACCAGCACGGAGGATGCACACGGGCCCCCTCCTCTCTTAAACCGCCCTTGTGGCCATGAGTATTTCTCTAAAGACATTCAAAAGGCATGACAGTTGTACTGTTATCTTTTAACACACTTTAGGGGAGATGTACCAAGCCTTGGAGAGTGATAAAAAGGAGTTAGACAAGTCCCAACCAATCAGCTACCAGCTGTCAGTTTTCAAACGGAGTCTGTAAAATGGCAGTTACGTGGCACTTTATCGCTCCCCAAGGTTTGATACATCTCCCCCCTGAATAGATTACGAAAAGGAATCAACTACTTACCGTCGAACGACATCCACTGCCCATTTCCTCTTGGCAGCTTTTCGACGGCCCACTGTTCCACGCCACCAAGACTGGATGTGTACAGCTACAAAACGTGAAGGTGGAAAATAAAATAACCCTTGTATTAAATCATTCCAAAGAGTATTACATCTTAATTATATCTTCCCAGAACACTGGTTTATTTCATGACCCTTGTATAGACTGAATGTTAAATAAAATATATTCAAAAAGTTAATGTGCATCATTTCATAAAAATGACTTCTTAACAAAAATATTTTTCAAGTTAACAAGGATGACCGACAGCATTAACTTAGCAGTGTTCCACTTATTTCTGTGTTATTGTGAACGCAATCCTCCTTTGCCAAGTTTATTTGTTGTAAACTTACTATATTGTGTGATACAAGGTTAAATATCTTTATATTGCTTATTAGAAAAGGAACACAGTGTAGGAACATCTAAAACTCTTATTTTTTATGTAATAAAGGTTTAAAAATGTACTTAATTGTATTCAATTACATCATTACTCAATAGCTGTTAATTCTCCATGATATTTTACACTACATTATTAATAATAATATTTTTATTTATATAGCACTTTTTCTTCAATAGGGCTCAAAGCGGTTAACAGGTAGTATGAACATGATACAGCGGTTTACATTTTCAAAACAAGTACAGAAACTGAAAGAGAACGGGGGTTTAGCTTTGCAAAAATACAGAGATAATGGCGGCAATACAATGGGTGTGGCAGCCATCTTGTATCATCAGTTACAAGGAATTATTCATCCTACCCACAAAAGATCCAGATGGGGCAGGCATTTAAGGTGCAATACATAGGATCATACTGGGCAGAATAGGCAATGCCTGGAACGGATGACAAAAATGGGAGATATATGAATACTAGGAGAGATTCTGGGAAGCTCCCCTGTACCATGCATTTTTCGTTCTACACTGGGCACCAGGTGAAGCAGCCATGTTGGGCGCACTACGTTGGATGCAATGTACGACTAAGCGATGCATGGTGATAAAACGAACAAGGATAATAAATTGTACAATGAGTTAACAGTATACCCACTGCATAAATAATTCAATGGGTTTCTCATCCTGTCCTTTAAACAGCTAATTCTGGGACAGGAACCATGGCAGCCGAGCAGACCTTTAAATAGTACTACAAAATAGTACCACAGAAAGTTGCAAGCTCAGAACTGATGGGGACTAATGCTGAAATTTCAATCTGTACTGGTTCAGCTTTCCTGTGTCCCAAGAAGAACATCACCACATTATAAACAGCAGGATATACCCAAGTCTTATGTACAGGAAGAAGGCAAGATGGAGTAAGTTGGAAGAGAGACTGCAAGGTCTGAGGCTGCAGGTGGATCCTGGCTACAGAAGGTGTTATATACTGCTAATGACTTTGGTGAGGGAGGGGTGGACAAAGTCTTTCATAAAAACCATTACAGATGAAAAGCGGAAAGGTGTGTCCCATGGTCGTATGCAGCGCACTCACCGGAATGTTTCAAGTGTAGGAATTTCTGGCGCTGATGGTAACCTTTCCATCTGGCCTGGAGAAAGGTTGCTATAACAAAAATAATCTATGGTTATCTTGTGATCACCAGGCAGGATACACTGGGTGACAGACAGGACTTCAATAGGCAGCTTTGAGACAAAATGATCGATAGTTACAGAACTACACAACACAATGGAAAAACACACAGTAAAAAAAAAGAAAAAACAATTAACAACATCCCAACAAACCACAAAGCATAATACAGCAAACAGGGTGTCAGGCTGAATGTGTTACAGGATTGAAAGGATGAAGTGTAGAAATCTACCAACAACTACAATTTGCAAATGGAACTTGAAATTAATATATTATTTTGGTTGCCAGTGACAGATTAAATTTTCCCTCTCCTTTTGTACATTACAGAAAAAATAAATGTGTTGGCAACTGTGTCGACAGATGTCTTCGATCATCACAAGGCATACTTATCATGAGGACAGCTAATATGAAGTACAGCTTACCCAATGCCATATACAGAGAGCACATTAAACAAAAACCTGGAGAAAATGATAACAGAACTAACCTATGCTCTGCTTCCTCACTTCCAAGGCATCCTCTGTTGCAAAGAGAGTCTTGGGGAAGCGAATAAAGATTTTTGTCCTAAATATAAGATATGTTAAGTCATTGCAGAGACAGAGTTTATTATACCAGGCGACCTGTTTAGATCATTATTTAAATATGAGGCTTGTCATGACAGGCTGTAGTAGGGCAGCTTACCTGCCCATTTTATATTCCTCTGGTTTATATCCCAGGCTCTTGACTAGGACAGAAACACCATCCATCACTCGCCCATCCCAGTTTGGCCATGTGTCCGGACAGAGAGATTTGTACCTGGCGATTACACAGAGACATGAATCTGTACCCAGGGATCAGAAGAAGCTAGTGTGCGCCTTGCACAAGTTGTAGAATTATTATTTTTTAAAATATCTTTTAATTACCTTTGTAAGAAGATCTCGTATTTTCGCCGGTAAGCAAACCCAGCACGACGTACTCGCACATTTTCAATAAGCCCCAAATATTTCACCTGGTGCCTTATGAGAACCTCATCAAAACGAGCTATAAGATTAATAGGAAATCAATCAATTACCCTCATAACAAAAAAAAAGGGAGTGTTATGGTAGACTTACCTTTGTTAACTCTCTTTCTTCAAAGTCCATAGGGTCCACAGGGGAGACAATGGTTTGTAGGTGGTGGATAAGAGGTCCGGACACCAAACTGTTAAGCTTTTGCTAACCCAGCATGCTCTGGTCCTCCCCCCCTATACCCCACCCACAGCCTGAGGCAATCAGTTTTGTCAACAAGCCCAAGGCAGAAGCAGGATAGGAGAGAAGGAAGACTGATACACGGAAGAATCACATTCTCACACAGAGAAGGAAACTGGTGACCAAAAGAAGAAACCCATAGAAGCCAGATGCGTCAGGGCGGGTGCCCTGTGGACCCTATGGACTTCGAAGAAAGAGTTAACAAAAGGTAAGTCTACCAATAACTCTCCTTTTCTTCTTCAGGGTCCATAGGGCTCCACAGGAAGACAATGGGGATGTCCCAAAGCAGTTGTTCAAGGGCGGGGATGCTCCTAAGCGGAGAGGAGAATCCGGCGTTCAATGAAGCATCATGTGAGGCAAATGTATCAAAGGCATAGAACCTAAGAAAGGTGTGGACAGGAGACCATGTGGCCACCTTGCCCACGCCGGGCTGTCCATGAGGGACCCACAGAGCGAGAAGAATGAGCAGAGACAGTAGCTCATGCGAAGCCATCTGGCCAGAGTCTGTTTATTAGCTGGCCAGCCCTTCTTGTGAAAACCATATAAGATAAAGAGGGAATACGTTTTCCTGATGGAACTCGTACGGTCCATGTAGATCCTCAGAGCACGGACCACACCTAATAAAGCCTCACCTGCCGAGAGGTCTGGTGATAGGAAGGCTGGAACTACAATTTTCTCATTAAGGTGGAAGTGAAAAACCACCTTGGGAAGGAAGCCAGGGTGTGTCCGAAGAACAGCCCTGTCCTGATGAAAGATCAGAAATGGGGAGAGACAGTAAAGCGCTCCTAAATCCGACACCCTACGGGCAGATGCAATAGCCATAAGAAAAAGTCTTTGCAGTGAGCAGTGAGCCATTTGACGTCTACTGATTCCAGGGGTTCAAATGGAAGGTCCTGAAGTGCTTGGAGAACCACTGACAAATCCCATGGAGTCACTGGAGGGACAAAGGGGGGTTGAATACGGAGGACACCCTGAAGGAAGGTGTGAACATCCGGTGGTGAAGCAATTCTGTGCTAGAACCAGAAGGACAGAGCAGAGATGTGCACTTTCAGAGCGGCCAGGCGAAGTCCCAGCTTGAAGAAAGGCAAGGTTTCTACAAACCCGAAAACCCTGAGGGTCAAAGCTTCTGGCAGCACACCACTGGAAGAATTTATGCCACACCCGGAGATAGATCTGGGCGGATGCCGGCTTACAAACTCTGAGCATGGTCTGGACCACAGAGTGAGAAAACCCTTTGGACCTTAGCAGGGATGTCTCGTGAGCCACACAGTCAAAGACAGACGGGCAGGGCTGGATGTAGACAGGGACCCTGAGACAACAGGTCCGGTGGTTGAGGAAGTTGGAGAGGAGAGTCTATGGATAGACTTTGAAAACCGGAGTACCAATGGCGTCTGCGCCAAGCCGGAGCTACCAACAGGACCATGCCCCCTTATTGCTTGAACATCCGAAGGACCCAAGGAAGAAGGGAGACTGGAGGGAAGAGGTATGCCAAATGGAAGGTCCACTTCACTGACAAGGCATCCACAAAGGCTGCTTCGGGCTCCCTTATCCTGGACCCGTACACTGTAAGCTTGTGGTTGTGTCATGTGGTCCACGTCCGGAAGAACCCATTTGTCCACTAGGAGCTGAAAGACTTCTTGATGTAGTGACCACGCCTGGCGTGCATGTCATGACAGCTGAGGAAATCCGCTTCCCAATTGAACACTGCAGAGATGGCTGAGCGATAGCATTCGGCCCATGTGAGAATGCGAGACTCTTCTGCCATTGCTGACCGACTTCGAGTGCCTTCCTGGTGATTGAGGTAGGCCACCGCCGTGGCGTTGTCAGACTGTACTTGTACTGGCCTGCCTTGAAGAATATCATCAGCCAAAGTGAGGGCTCTGTAGATGGCTCAGAGTTCTAGGACGTTGATTGGTAAGATCGCCTCGGCTGGTGTCCAGCATCCTTGGAAAAAGGTGCTGGCCGGCCACTGCCTCCCACTCGTGAAGAATTGCATCCGTGGTGAGGAGTACCCATTCCGGGATCCAAAAGGGGCGACTTTTGTGTAACTGGGATGCCTGTAGCCATCAGGAGGGGGACAGGCAAACTGCTGGAGAGAGGACCATCATCTGGGATCCCATTCCACCTGGAGAGGATTAGGTGTTGTACGGGCCTGGAGTAGAACTGAGCGAACTATACCATGTCAAAGGTGGATACCATGGACCCCAAGGTCTGCCATGCTGAGTGAATTGACACTCTGCGACTCTGGAGTAACCTGCGCTCTTGTTGCTGCAGTGATGATCTGTCAGGAAAATTCTCGGAGCCTGAGAATCCAGAAGAGCTCCTAGATATACCATCAGAAAAAGAGAGTGGACCTCCACTAAGCTGATATTAACCACCGGTTCCCTGGCCTCTTGCGCCAGTAACGTTAGCCCTGGTGGTCCAGTGGAGTCCCGGAAAGACCGGTGTACACATCAGCACCTGCGGTATGACTGCGCTAGATGCGGACTCCTGTTAGCTGGAACCCGCCTTACCTGTCCCCGTGTCCCGGCTGCAGTCTGGAATCCTACCGAGGAGCCTGCTAGCAAGGCCCCCTGGTGCCCCGCCAAAAGTACCAAGCTGAGGGCTGGAGTTGCAGCACCGCAGAGGGGTGATGGAGCAGCATCAGACACGTCCGAAGGACTGTCTAGTGCTGCTTGCTCTGTCTTGAAGTTAAAAGAAATAAAATAAAGCTTGGGCTGCTTAAAGCAGCCCCACTGTTCTAACAGTGATCCAGCTCCTGCCGGACACTAAGACAAACTGATTGCCTCAAGCTGTGGGCGGGGCAGTGGCGTAACTAGTGTATTTGGAGATCAGGGCAAGATGAAAAATGTCCCCCACCAAAAAAAACTTCCTATGATAGGACAGTCTGTGACAATGTATAATTATTGACAAACACTGGTCTATAAAATATGAGTTTTCAAAGGGAAATATTGCAAGAATTCGCTCATTTTGATTTTGTCTTAAGCAACCAGAATTACAAACATCATTAGTTACCAAATTAAAGCAGTGCAAAGTTCAATAACAGCACCTATAGCATGCAATAACATGTTTGGAAGGCAAATCCTTACAAGCCGTAATCTTAACACAGGGCAATGCATGAAGCTTACCTGCCTGTTTCGCATCATTAGGCTTCATGCAACGCACATAGGAAGGCTCCTTGGACATAAGAATCTCCATCAGTTTGGATAAACTGTTTTTAAACTGTGTAGCTGCCTAAAAAATGGTAATAAGAGTTTCAGCACTTGGCATGGTATTAAAAAGGCATAAGACCAGATAAAGAAAACAACAAACAATATAATATAGAACAGAAATAGTATGAAATAGTAAATTTTATATGTAAACCAATTATACCAATTATTACTATCAGGGCATGGTATTCATGAATACAAAATAGGACGTCTTACCCACTGATCTTTATGAAAGATGTTCCTACTTCCCTTAATAAAACATTTGCCCCATTCCATCTCTCTACATATAAAAATAAACTGGACCATCCATGATTTCAGGTAGTCAATCTGTGCAGATTTCCCACTGAAGCTGTTCAAATTCACAATTGCTCAGAGAGGCTTTGGAAACATCTGCATCATTTAATGTGTACAAATTCTTCAGTGCTAGTCACACATTGGCCAGTAATAGCCCCAACGTAACCAGCCACATATTGGCAAGGGAAAGCCCCAATGTTACCAGCCACATATTGGCCAATGACAGCCCCAATGTTACCAGTAACAAATTGGCCAGTGATAGCCACACCAGTTACCAACAGCACATTGGCTAGTGATAGCCCCAACGTTGCAAGTGCCATTCCACTTATATTTCTCCTGTCAAAGAAGTCACATTCACGTGGTCATGAGTTTGTGGGGTAGGGTACTATTTTATTTTTCTCTCTGTAAGAGAGAGCATTGAACGGAGTGATAGCGCCTCCATATAACAATGAAGTTTAGCCAATTTCTGTGACTTGGACACGTCAGGAGGAAGTTCCGTTTATAGGACCCTGGAGTCATTCAGTGCTAGAATTGCACAAATGAGCTTGTCAACAGCAGAAGAGAAGACTTCGGTGGTCAATGAGGAGATCTTTTGGATCAGACAATTGATACGGAGCTACTCACATTAAGGGGAACATGGACCGGTGGTGTATATAATTAATGCAGGATTTGAGAGAAACAAGTTATATAATACTGTGTATGTATGTATGTATGTATAACTTCAGGCAAAGCAACTAGCTATTTTTTAACACTTCATGTGCTGTGGTATGTGTTTGTTTCAGGTTTTCTCCAGAATTTGGTGATCCTAAATGTTAGTTACTGGTGTTGAGGGGAATATTTTTTTTTGAAACTGGTCTACAGGAAAAAGTTGCTGCACCTTTGCATGAGCCCCTAAGACTCACCCTCTTCATTAAAGTTTACCAGTCCTCTCATAACTCAGTACTCTACCTCTCTGACCTATAACCTATTCCCTCCCCTTTCATTTGGAAGCCCTCTTCCCTTGTTCTCTAGCACTACGCCAGTCTCCCATCCCCCACCAGAATATTTTATACTGTGTGCCTGATTCAGATATGAGAATAGAGTAAGATATAGCAAGTAACTGTGTACCTGGACAAACCATGTTGCAAAGCAAGGGGTGTAAATACATAAATGTTTTTTTCATGCAGGACAAATACTGTCTGCTTTTGCATGTGCTGGACATGGACAGCTTTATTTTTACAGTGCAATTCAGATGTGGGAGGGGTGTGTCCAACCTGACATCTAAACTCTCTGCACATTTTAAATCTGACCCACCTGCAGTGCAACATGCTTTTACCAAGACGCACAGTTACTTGCTCTATTCCCAAATCTGAATCAGGACCTGTATTCGCACCCTTGCTGGGTACAGGATCACTGAATAGTAGTGATTTAGGGTGAGATGTGTTACCATGCTCCTTTTCTTAGCACTAAGACATGCTGCATCAATGCTTAGCAAAACAGCTGTCACAGTAACTCATTCTGGGTACACACTTTCTCGATTGCAGGCTGATCGGGTAAAACTGTCCCGATCAGCCATGCAGCCAGTCCCCAGTGTGACCCCCTGTCAGCTGCCTGGGAGCCACGTACACACTGCAGACATAGCACAGTGTGAATGGGCTTCTATGGGATCGGAAGGTCGAACCGATAAATATTAAACAGTACATAAAGGCGACCTCCTGTTCCCGACCGATAAACGGCTTTTAACGCTCCTGCATTGGGACAGCGTACACACCTATACAATCCAACGGCCGTTCTCTCGATACTGGATGAACGGCCCGCTGATTGTATAAATGTGTACCCAGCTTAAGGCAACCTCGTTCCCACATGTATCACAACAGCATAGTGTCTTATGGCAGCGTAGCTGCATGTGTGCCATGCGAAGCAGTAATCTCCGATTTATCCAGAATCGACCTTTTATTTGGAGAACGGGAATAACCACTTTTATCTAGGACAATGCAAAAAAAAAAAAAAAGGGGGGTTATCACTGCCTCAAACATTTGCCCCTTACTGCCTACACCCCTCCATGTGACATTTCATTACTTGCTCTTCTGGATGTAATGAGTCACAATACCCTTTTCTCCTCACTTCCCCCCATCCTGCGTTTGTTTGGATCATTTTGATATCTTATGTATTGTTTATACTATGGTTTTATTATCCATGTACAGAACAGTAGAAGCCTTGAGGCGCCATATAAACAAAAGATAATATTAATAATACCGTTTCTGGCCTTTTCTTGTCCGTCAGTTCAGATCTATCAAAGCACTGGTGAACAATTGGATTTCCAGAGTCGCACATAACCTGTGGGCAAAGTGGGGAACAGGTGACAAAATAGCTGATTAATGAGAGATCTAACAAATTCCAGAACCTTTATTTCCATTGTAAGATAAAACACCAGACTGCAGAACATTAATATAAGCCATTTAGTTAAGACACAGGCCCAGCCCTTCACTCACTTCTTTCAGATTGCGAAACAGCAGATCATTGTTTTTATCCAAAAATCCTGTAAAAGATAAAATAGTTATCGCAGACAGACTGCACTCTACCCAAACACATGTACTAAACATTAGTAACAATAGGGTAATAAATGTAAGATTACAGGGGGTGATGTATCAATCAGTGAAAACAGTGGAGACGTAGTCCACAGCAATCAATTAGCTTCAAGGTGGCATTTATAAAGTACATTCTACAAAATGATCGATAGAAGCCGATTGGTTGCCATGGGTAACTTCTCCACTGGTCCACTTCAGACAGTCAGGAGTGGGTAAAACTAATGCAATTTTATTGTGCTTTAGACCCAACATCATCCATGTGACGTTAGCTGTGCTCTACATGTGTGAGGGTCAATCTTATGTATTCCCCAGGGCCAACTGCTGTACACTGAACCTAAGGTTCTCCAAGTTTTTATGGGAATGCTGTACCTCCATGACATTCAAACATTGCTGTAATGTGCCATCACATTAAAGCCCTATATATGACATAGTGGTATTATTATACAAACCACCATAGCAGTAGTTTCTCAATTTCAGACCTCAAGGACCCCCTAACAGTGCATATTTTACAAATCTCCTTGCTGGAGCACAGGTGTATTCATTACTGGCTGGCACATTTTATAAGATTCACAGGTAACGCTAAATATTCCAATTGTGCTGTTGAGGAGATCTGTACAAAATGCACAATTATCAGGGCGATCTGCCTGATATCAGCAGATCACACCCGATAATTGTACTGTGCTTGCGGGCGACCGAGGGTAAAATATCAGTCGGGCATGCTGGATTGTCCAGCATGCCCGTCCGATGCAATATTTTGTATGTTAAATGTCGGCCGCAGACAGACATTTCCCCTGTTCCTTCCCAGGGAGATATCACGGGCATACACTATGATGGGATATCTGCAGGGTGAGAGGCTGCCAGATAAAATGTCTGTCGGTCTGACAGGCATTTTATCTGGCAGTGTATGCCCAGCATTAGGGATCCCTGAGGACTGGAGTCGGGAAACACTGCACTATAAAGGTAATATGGCCAGATGGCACTGCGGAGACCAGAACAGTCATTTAGGTAAATGGATACTAGTGAGGCGGTAACTTTATAGCAAATACAGAAAGCCGTGATAACTTTACAAGAGGAAATTAAAAAAATGTGGGAATTAAAAATACAAACACACAATACATTCATGCTGCAAATCTCCCATTCAATCACATCCCAAAGGTGCTCTATTGGATTGAGATCTGGTGACTGTGGAAGCCCTCGGAGTAGACTGCAAGCATTGTTCATGGAACCAGCTTGAGACAATATACTGTATGTGCTTTGTGACATGGCATGTTACCCTGCTGGAAGTATCTATTAAAGATGGGTAAAGTGTAGCCATAAAGGGGAGAACATGGTCAACAATAACCAGGGAAACAGACAAGTGTAAAGGCAGGATGGCTGGTGTTAACACATTTAGATCCTGATTCCAGAAGGTTTTAATTAATTCAAATTGATGCACTTACTGCCACTCACCTATTACACTGTAGTTCACTTCTCCAGCAAAGTGCTGTAGGCGAAATTCATCTCTCCCAAGAGATTTCCGTGTTTTTTGATCTCCAAGTTTGTGTCTAGAAAACAAAAAGCATCAGATTAAAATAAATATTCACATAGCCGGTCCAGTCTATGATATGCAATGAAATTATTCAATTAAAGCACAAGGAGTGATATATCTTGGGAAGAGTTTTGCAGATCAAAGGTTTTTCAAATAAAAGGTTCTCACTGTTGAGATTCTTAAACCTTTTGAATTTTTTTTTAAACGGGAATTAGACAAAAAAACAGGATTTTGGTACTTACCGATAAATCCCTTTCTCCGATTCCACAGGGGACACTGGAGTTCAAGACAGTGGGGTATAGACGGTGGTAGAGTAGAGCCTGGCACTTTAAATAATTTAGAAGTGTGACTGGCTCCTCCCCCTCTATGCCCCATCAGCCCCAGTTTAAGAACTGAGCCCGAGAGGAGACGGAGGACAACAGGAAAACGAGGAGAAGGAGAAGACCACAGAACGGAACAATACCGACTGAAGGAGAACAGAGGAAACCACTGCAGGGAACACATGCAGCCACACAACTATATAAAGACCCACAACAGGCAGGTACGCCGCGCCGGGCGGGCGTCCAGTGTCCCCTGTGGAATCGGAGAAAGGGATTTATCGGTAAGTACCAAAATCCTGTTTTCTCCTTCATCCACTAGGGGACACTGGAGTTCAAGACAGTGGGGACGTCCCAAAGCCAACCTCCCGGGTGGGAAGCGCGGAGAACATGCCGACCCTTCGGGCAACCGAACAGGGACCGCATAGAACCGGAGGTTCAACGGAAGGCAAGAGCTGAGAATCAAGTGTCGTGAGCCAGGAGACAACCAGAACTCCGTGCGGAACAGACACAGAATACCACAACGTACAGTAATCGAATGGAATAAGCGGCTAGCGAGAAAACACCCTCAGATGAGAAGCATCAGAACACTGTAAACTCAGCTGAAAACAGACCAAGCCAGACTGTTGGGAGCAGAGAACTCCTACCCGAATCCATAGGAGAAGGGCAGTAACCCGAGAAGAAACCTCGAGGAAACCGTACCAGATTCGGAAACAGGAAGCTGCCACATTTTGCAGATAGCAGAATACCAGCACTGCTGGACATAACTCATATAGATAGAAGTATAACGATACCAATCTACAAAAACAGAGAGTCCACAGACTGCTCACAGAAAGTATAAGGTAAAAGTCAAGGCCGCACAGTCGCCTTGAACCCTTCCGAAAGTCCAACTACTACAAAGTTGTGAACCAGCGGAAGGATGAGACCATAGAAATCTCCAACGAGTGGAGATCACCCTGGGCATGAGGCCGAGGCGGCTTCGAGAAGATTGAGATTACAATACCTTCCAGAGGGTCAGACCGCAGTACAACCCCTTCTGAGAACAGGAATAAACCAGCAACTGAAACCCTGACGCTAAAGAGAAAACAACGGACAACTTCCAACATGATGGAAGTGCATAGGTAGTAGTAACTGCTGGCCTGAACATAGCATGAAAACAACCAGGAAGATACCAGTCAGGTACCTGTCAGTATGATAAAAATATCAACAGCTACTGAACAGGAAACCCACCAGGCCCCCTGAGTGGAACATAGTGACTGTCACACTTCTATGTAAAGATGTGCAGTAGCCCAGAGATGTGCTTTGGTCCATAACGCCAACAGATTCTAGTAGAATTGGTTCTCAATGTTGTAACTATGCACCCACACTCCAGGAAAATTCTAAAGTGTAGAGCCAACTGATTAAAAGAGCGGATGGCTGCTAGGAGGCAGTAAGGGAGAAGAACTCTATGTATGTCAGTTTACATGAAATAGGAGCCTCTACCGAGGCATTAGTGGGTAAGCTCTCACCTGTGAGCGACCAGAAGCCCTCTGGCCCGAAATGTAGAATGTCACTGACCTGTTGTATCGCAAAGCAACCCGCCACATTAGGAATAGAGAGTAGCTTCAGTGGGCTAAGACCAATGCCCTACAGCACGTACTTCAGTCTGGAGATGTGCAGTAGAAAATACTGTGGAAACTAGCAGAATGTTAGTGGAGACAAGAAGGTCGTAAAACAGGACTCTATACCTGAGCCTGTTCCATTAGAGACGTGTATCTGAAGATTATACTTATACCCCAAAAACGGTCTGCTAGTTTAAGTATCCTTACATAAATATTTACAATGTGTATTATGCCCACCAATCTAATATAACCCAGGTCTGTCCCTGCCTAAATCGGTAGGTGGCCCTAGGCCTTCAAGATATGAATTGTACCTAAGGGCCCTTTAGACTCATTCTATTGAGATATACGACAATAATATGGAGTATCGGAATCGATACTGAGAAGGGTACCTGTACTTAGACATAGAACTCGTTAGTTATCCCAAGCAAAGAAGGGAGATAGCAGTAGTGATAACCCCAGTAGGGTTAAACAGAAAACAGGTTTTTGTTTCCCAATTATTAGGAAATATACATAGAAGGAATGGGCGTCTTACCAGTTTGCTACCAAGTGCATCACTGTAATGATAATAGGTCCCCCGAAACGGGGCGCCATAGATATAGACTAACATGAACCGAGCTATATAAGTATATATCCTTATATACATGTGACATGGCTAGGGTCCATACTAGAAGCAATGCCTTAGGGAATTGTGAATATCACTATGTAAGCTGCAGCACATGACTTTAGATTATAGAGCCACCATATAATATGTATGGATATAGCCTACAGCTTCTGGTAATCCCTGGCGGCTTCCCATGCGTGGTATTATAGGTAACCTAATGCTTGTAGAAGTATAGGCCTCCTACACATATACATGTATATACACACAACCCAATCCCCCGGGAGAGATCGTGTTAAGCGGAGTTATTGTACCATCTACCGCATCAGGAGTCCAGCCTCCAATCGCAGCCTTCTATCAATATGCTAGGTATCAGACATAAAACTGATAACAACAGATCCTACCCCTGCTCTTATGGTAAGGATAAGAAGCGATATCCACATATGCATATGCATACAAATTTAGTAGGTGACAATAATATTGTAAAATTAGAACATGAGCAAAAATTAAAGCCATGGAAGGAACTGAGCCCAAGGACAAAATTCACTCCAGCATGTATATGTTCTACTGCAGGGCTAGTATAAAATACAATATACATATTACATATATATATATATATATACACACACACACACATATACATACCATACACGTGGCTTACCCCCACGCAGGGGGACTGCTCATGTACCGCGTGTGGCCGTCACTCTGCTACTGCGCAGGGGCAGGGTATGTTAGCTGCGTGCTGTCCCAGACTGGTTTCAATCCTGGGACCCTTCTGTTACAGGTGTACTCGCCTTAGCAGGTGAGCCATTTTAGCGCCAGATTAACCCATTTTTCGAAGTGGGAATCAAAAAGACCACCTCAGTGCTGTGAGGCAGCAATGCCACGTTACTAACCTCTTCCTGTATGTGCTGCCGAAGGGAACACATGAGAAATAAATAGATGCACATATGCATACCTTCTAAAGTAAGCACAGAAAACTGGTGAAAGGTTTTAAGACCAGCCTATAATGTAGTATATGTAGTAATGTAGTATATGTGCTGCCACATATATGCATGGGAAGATACTGCCCCTCTTTAAGGCGAGCCCATGTGAGGCATAAGCCTGGGGATGGGACGCCAAAATGTGCTAACCCTGGGTGAAGGGTATGCTATAACCATAAGTTCTGGCAGCAGCACCAGAACAGTAGAGCTAGTACACCATGAGGCTATGATACTTCACAAGCTAAGATACCAAGCCATTAGATTAAGCTAGGCGCCCTTTGTTATAGAACGAAGGGAAGCCTGCCAAGCGGTGCTGCATTGGCGGGACTGTCTCGTCAATCCCTCGCTTCTAGCTGTGATGCATCGACTGAACTGGCCTCTTTCAGAACCGCCTAACGTGGTGTTATGGTGCAAAAGGGAATTGGGCTAGTTCCCATACAGCTAGCAACCAGCTATGCACTGTAGCTAGCACTAAACTCCTGTCATACAAGGACAGGGCCTCCCCTACCCTTTGCGCTGAAGCACTCCCAGTGTGGAAGGCGTAAGAGACCCACGCTAAAGCACTCCCTGCTGCAGGTAGTGCACTGAGCTATCATGCTTGTGTGCAGTAGTAACTACAGTCCTTAAAAGGGAAACAGGGGGCGCTGTTTGTACATGAATACCGCGCTGTACGTGTGCAAACTGCTACACTCCAGTTAGCACAGCGCTGCTAGCCCCCTTAATAGTATAAAGCGGTGATGCTGTCCTGCTGTGACAGGAGTGTGAAGGTCATACAGCACTGCATCGGGGAGCCGCATTGTGCTGGTATAACGTAAGGCTATTAGCCCTATGTTATAGCTAACAGGGAAGCCTGCTCAGCCCAGCCAGGAGCTGCGGGACGCGGCATCTCCTCCTGAGATCTAGATGAGGAGCGTTGCTAATTTTTTAAAACCAGCCTAAGCAAAGACAGTGCTGCCTGCACCGGGAGAACATACAAACTCCACACAGCAAGAGCCGTGGAGAGATCCGAGCCCTGCGCTGATACTTATTTGTAGCCAGCCCTATACTCCTATCTCTACTTTTGTGCTAGCAGCACTCCCAGCGTGGGAGAAGGAGGGAGTCGCGTAGGATACCCACGCTAATTAACCCTGTTGCAGGAGTTAGGAGGCAGCCGCGCTCTTCAGGCGCTGGTCTGCACTGCACCTTTAACCAGCGGCAGGCAGTGGTACAGATGGCGCGGCTATTATGCATGACGCGCCCTTCCCTAAAATCCCGGCTATCAGTGTGTGCGCGCGCGCGTGCACTGTTATGCTCGCCTCTGCCCACTTACTAGGAAAGAGTGGGCTGGGCGTAATGTAGGGAAGACAACCTTCCTCCCGGCCCTGCAGAACGGGGTGCGGGACCAGCAGATACATTTATAAGGCTGGGCCGCTCAATAAGGGAAGCCTCTTTACGCGGGTACTCCTTACCAAGGATCGCGCTGCTTGTCAGCGCTGCAACTGCCTCTGTAGAGGGACGCGTCTGGCCTCCTGAAGCCGGCCATTACACCAGATGGCAGGACCTCGCCTGTGCTGCACTATTTAGTGAGCAGCGGTGCGGCGTCTGTCTTACTCACACCTGGCTGCCCCGCTGGTTGGGCTGCCCCGCAATTAGGGCCGCGAAGGGGGGCGTGGCTTTGCCCCGAGTGCGGCCGCCATTTTAATAATGGGGGGGCTGCTGCTGCCCGCTCTAGACGCGGCAGGATGCCCTCCCAGGTACCTCTGAGGTCCCTTCCCGGGGGGACTAATGCAGAGTATGTCAGCGCAGCAGCGCTAACGGACCGGCAGACCGCGCTGCTCTCTGATGAGGGCTTAGAGCACGAGCCCGACTCCATCCCCTCGTTAATAGGAGGGGGATGGCTAGGAATAAGTCAGTCAGCAGCTCCGACACTACCACTTTCACTGGCAGGGGGAAGGAGCAGTGTGTGACAGCCATGCAGTGTGCGCTGTCCCTGAGCCCAGCGTTTTGGCCCACCACTCCAGCTAGTCAGGAGTAGTGGGATATACTTACGGACTGCTGCGGCCGGGTTGCTGGGCTGGGGGGCAAATGAGGAAACCCGGACACGAACCGGTTTCAGTTGTGGCGGGTCCTCATGGAGTCCGATGACTCTGTTTAAAGTCCCCCCTCAGGGTCACCGGACACAGACTGCAGTAGCCGTGTGGTGCCCTCCCGGCGGCTCCCACGTAGCAGGCAGACTGCCACAGTAAGCAGCCTGCCTGTCCTCAGTGCTTGTATAAAAGCTTAAAATATAATTATATGAGAAAGGCTGGAGACAGCCTGATGTGCGACCGGCTCTCTCGGGCACATTCTAAAAACTGGGGCTGATGGGGCATAGAGGGGGAGGAGCCAGTCACACTTCTAAATTATTTAAAGTGCCAGGCTCTACTCTACCACCGTCTATACCCCACTGTCTTGAACTCCAGTGTCCCCTAGTGGATGAAGGAGAAAAGTAGAAGTGCAGGATGTCAACTCTGACTTCATAAAACTCAACCTAGATGTGATCTATACAGCATCCCTACAGACTGAACAAGCCAAAACATTTGAAAAACATAATAAATCATAATAGGTGTGAATGTTTGTGTTATATTCGTGGTGTATAAATGAACAAGTAAACCATATTTCACCAGCAGCATTCTGCTTGTACACACAATCAAATAACTATTTTTGGGTTCTCCTCCTTAACCACTATCCTTGATCTTCAGGCACACAGCTTTAATCAGAGCTCTAACTAGACTTTTTGGTGCTCTGTGCCAGAAAGAGCATTGGCGCCCCTCTCATTTTTCAAAGGGACATAATGCACCCAAAAAAGGGCCATGGCTTCATGGGGAAGGGCCAGGGAAGAGATAGGAGAGGTCAGGAGATGCTGGGGATGAAATAAGAGGAAGCTACAAGCAAGAATGATAATAAACAGAAATTTGACAGGCCCAAACAGTGCCCCCTGACCAGTGCGATGGCACCGGCCGCACTACCCTAGCTACGGCCCTGGCTTTAATACATATTGGGGGAACATGTATGAAAGTAATTATACAGATCTCACGGTAGAAAAGAGGGTGTTGCCATAGCTACCAGGTGTTTGCTTTCATTTTCTAAATTCCACTTGAAACACGACAGAATGTGCCCGGGTTATAACCCTGCACAGTGTGCCATACCTGAACAGTTACCGGTCGGAAGCAGTTTTGCAACATAAATGGCACCAAATGTCTTATCGATGCTGGCACACATGGAAAAGAAGGTCAGAGCCCATAATCTGAAAAAGGTTGGGTCTACAATATTATTAGGAAGAATAATTCAGGTATCATGTCACAATGTGACTGTGTGGACTTTAAAAAGTCCTTTCGAGGTTTTTAATTAATCCCAATTTACTTCTGTATATATTTGAAAAGGTAAATTGTTAACACTGAGCACGGTGTAATAATCCCACAGATATAAAGATCACAATACACTGTACAAGATGCACAGTTGTCTTGCTAGACACGTAGTTTATTTTCTTTTTCATTATTTAAAGTCTTGAGACCTGGACTTTAAATGATCTGGAAACTCCTCGCCCTCTATGCCCTTTCTTGCACTGAACTTCAGTGTTTGTTTCTCCTCAGGAGCAGGCTTTGTTGTTGATTGTTCTGCCACTAGTAGTCTTGTTCTGCATTTGTAATTTTAATATTGTAACCGAGGTCGGCATCCATGCAACCTGCCCAGATGGTATCCATTCATTAACCTTCCCACTTCTGGTGGGTGCAGGAGTAGTCACTGCCGCCATAGGTAGTGACATGACTCTCTGAGCTACATAATCCAATGGGCGCTGTAGATCCGGAGAAACAGCACAAAGTAAGTGTGTCCTCTTTCCCATCTGGAAGTCACAGTCAGCCTAATGTCCACAGGTGCAATCCATGAGCTAATCAGTCAGGGGCTGCCGCAAGGCACCTTATGCTAAGCACTGGTGTCTAGGGGCAGCCATCCTCATGGGAATCGGTCTTTTTGTGCTGTGCTCAAGGGGTGGTGCCTTCCCCAGGCTGCTGCATCACTTCTGGACTCAGGAAAGCAAGCCAGAACAGACAGACTTCTAGGACTGTGGCATCTGGTCAGGGATCCAGGTGAGGATAAGAAGAAAAAAACAAGAAAAAAAACTAAAACACACAAGAGCTTTTCTGTCGGTTCTTATTTTATTATTGAGGAAAAAAAAAACTATAAATCCAATTCCTTGGACATAGATTGAAGCAGCCTGTGAGGAGTAGGTCAGTGCAGGATCATTGCTGTACCGCTGCTTCTCTACACAAGTGCAGCCATATTTTTAGGAAGTGGAAAGCAGAGTGGTGAAGTTCCTCCGTGGATTAGGTGCCCGCAAAGGTTCATTCAAGCTATACAGAGCAAAGATGTATCTCTCCTGGAGGATCTTAGGCAAATTGCCTTCAGCCTCCCCTCTACAAGTATCCCCCATCCCCTGGAACCACCACCAGCCCTAGCGTCTCTCCTCTGGGATCATGTCCTGTGGAACTAGGTCCCTTACTAAGGTAATCCGGAAATTATTTAACTTCTTATGAGGCTCATAGACACTTAACGATATGCTCCATGAACTCCCAGGCTCAATGTCGGGAACAACATTGAGTATACACACTGAACGATATCGTTTAGTGACGTCACCCTGCCACATCCCCGAACTTGTAGAATCTGACGATCTCGGCAGATTGTCCTGCAAGTTCAGGTGATGGCAGACATCATTAACGTTCTGCGGGAGCGAGCATCGCTAACGATATCGTGCATACACACTGGACGATATCGAACGCTATGAACGATAATGTTATCGTCCATATCGTTCACTTTTTTGTCTAATGTGTATGAGCCATTGCAATCACATAAGTTAAACATCAACTACGTAAAGTAACTTAACTGTAAAGGTTTACTAACGTATTCTCTATACTCACGTAACAAAGTGTGGGTGGTTTTTCACAGTGTCTTCCAACTTTTCAAGGAATGTCATATCTGTGGCTTCTCCAGGGCGCAAGCATTCCTCATCCTAGTGACAGGAAAGTAGCAGAGCTTATCAAGTGAATCACCAAAAGTAACAGAGCCGAATCCACCTACAGAGCATCCTGATTGCTAAGCAAATGAGAGCAGGATATCAGACTTACTAGAATTGCAATTATGCCTTTGAACTTTTCTTCAACCAGATCGCAGATTATTTTGTTATTAAAATACTGGACAGGCTCCCACTGTAAAATGTACAGAGTAAGGAAACAAGAATCAAAATGGAAAAAACAAGAACACACTCAAATTAGAATTTGACATCTCTATGTTGACAACACAACAATAAGCCCTGCGCCTCATGGCCTAGGTGTCATCCTTTGTCTCATTTATTCCCCATGTCAAATCAGTCTCCAACCTGATACTGAAACATCTCCAAAATCTGCACAAATCTCACACACGAGACACTGCAATAACATTCAAGGTGCATACACACGTAACGATTTAGTAACCAACGATTTTCTGTCAGATTTTCCCTTGAAAAAGTGAACGATTTTTGAAGTGTAATGAACGATTTTTACAACGATGAACGAAAAATGTTCCTTCCCTTAATGAAAATCATTATATTGGACAGTCTGAAATGGACGATGAACGATAACTACAACGGGAGCGCGCTTGAACGATTATCGCTCGTTATAACTCAAACTGAACGATTTTTTGAACGATTGAATGATAACGACGTCGTTAACGACAAATCGATCAAAAAATCGTTACGTGTGTATGCACCTTCGCGCATGAAAACATTAATGCCCGCATTGTCTCTTGCTGGTCTTCCCATAGCCAGGCAACACAGAACAATATATCTGCGCTCAGGATGACACACGTGCTAAGACCTCATGAATATGTATAAGTTTGCTACAATCTATTCTGAACACAGCGGCTGAGCTAGTTTTCCTCAAACGTTTTGTCGGCCCCTACATTGGTTGATGTATAGATTACAGAATCTATAACACTTCTAATAAAATATAAAGGCATCAACATAACTGATATTACAAAGCCAATGTTGGCAGATGCATTCAGTTCATCATTAGATTACATCACATAGATTTGCAGGACATAGTTTAGGAAACCATCTGCAATGTGCAAAAATAGCTAAAAGATCTACAGATCTAGCTGCCCTCATCGCTGCCACAATGCGCGTACACAGCGTCATGCATCGCGGCGTGGTGGAGCTCTCGCCGGGCTGCGACTAATCGCGTCCAGCGTTCTCCCACTGAAGTCTATGGCGTGCACATGCCATAGACACGGACATGCGTATCACGCACATCCATTCCGCAATGCGCTCGCATCGCGGCATACATGAGCGTGGCTACATCTGTGTTTTAATACTTTGAGCATGTTATTATTAAATGTCTCTGCCAGGACTGTGTAAAAGAGGAACAGTTATTTACCGCAATCCCTTCAGATTCATACTCGTCCTGCTCAGACTTTAGTGTCAGCTCGATAAACAATTGCTGCAGTTTCTCATTGCAATAATTAATGCAAAATTGTTCAAAGCTGAAAAAAAAAAAAAAAAGAAATAGATATACAAATAAATGACAGGAAATCACACGTGCTTATTTTTAGTTTGAAAGAATCGCTGAGAAAGAGAACTCCCACCAATGCAAAGTAGGAGAATTCCGTTTTGTGATTTGTCTACAGTATTTAATGGAAAGTACCATTAATAATAATAATTTGGCTTACTTCGATTAAATATAATCATTTAAAAAAAGCGATGTTGATTAGCTTCAGAAGGAAAATCAGTGTCAGAGGACTGGTCTGATAAAACAAGCACAGTCTGACCATAACTGTCAACCGGTCCCAGTAAAAAATCCCAACAACAAAGGCAAAGTGCTGACTATTATTACCGACTACATAACTTGTGATTTCAGGGAGTAATTGGTATCTGTGGATCTTAAACAATTTAGGTCTCCAGGAAAAAAACAAAAACAAAGCACCAACATGCTGTATATACTGCAGCACAATCTGCCAACAAGTTACGTGCTCCAAGGCAAATGGAATGGGCACGCCATGATTGTACAAGCAAAGGCACCCTAACGGTCAAGGTTTTACGAGTATCAATGTCTGTGAACAGATAATATAATTAAACTGAGGTACTAATTTAGTAACCTGTGCTTAAGCAAGAATATCCTGAAAACCTGGACTGTTTGGGTGCCTTGAGTACCGAATTTGGGAACCACTGGCCTAGGGGATGATGCTGGTGGTGCTGGCTGTAAGCACTGAAGATATGACACACATACATTTTACACTATTGTGGATAGGAGTTTATTTTTATTTTTTTTAGGTAACAGCCGTGTATTGTCCACGGGACTAAAAACTTGTTTAGTCAAAGTAGAGAAGAGGCAGAAGGATCACCTGTTATGCTGAAATACTTCAAAGCCATATATATCCAGAAGTCCTATGACCGATGCGTTCCCCAGACTGTGCATGTCTCCACCCTGCAAGAGGCACAGAGTAATCCTTTTTATCCTGTTTACATTTTTGGCTACAGATCCAAATGTGCTACAAAGCAGTATTAATCATATGGAACTTAATGACAAGCACTGCACGCAATCTAAAGTATTAATAACTTTACCGCAGCAGAAGGAATCCACAATAATAGCCAATATCACAGCTTCAACAAGACAGATTTTTATATATATATATATATATATATATATATATATATATACATATATATATATATATATATATACATACATATACATACATATATATACATACATACATATACACACACACAGTTGCTTAATTAAATTACCCTTTTATTTACCTTGTATGCCAGTGATTTGTTAATCTTGCTGACAAGCCAAGAGAAGGTTCGGCCATAAATTGCTTTGGCCAAGGCATCCCGTGCATAAGCAGCTTGCTCGAGGTTCAGTGGGCTGTTCAGCTAACCAAAAAAGAGTAAAGATCATTTGAAGCAGACATAATTATATTTACAGTTTACTGAGACCTTAGATATTTGGTTTGAAATTATTGAAGTTCTTCTAGCTAAGGGTTTTTGCATATTAACTGATGGCAATGCATCCACCAAAGAGGTAGGTGGTTATTTCATGAGCACATGTGGAATTTTGCTTTGCTGTTCTCATTGCTTTAGTCCAATGGTCTCCAACCTGTAGCTCGCAGTTTTAATTTTGGTAGCTCGCCTAGCTGCAGTACTGCTGAGTCAGCTAGGAGTCAACTAGGTGTAAGTGACCTCTGATGCACGCTCCCCTGTGGCATCAACGCCATGGGTGGAGCCACGGGGAAGCACATCAAGTGAATGCCGAAGCCGCTTTCCCGTGGTTCCACCCACAGCATCTATGCCACGGCGGTACGGCACAATAAGTGACTAATACTACAAGTGACTCCTGCCCAGCCCTGCCTATATTTATTGCTCCTCCACTACACTTATCTCCTTGGAGATGGTAATTAACAATGAAATGTGCCTGTTCTAAAACTTTATTTACAAATTGCAACAATATCACTGTGTTTAATAAAATGCATTTTTATTTTCTATGAAATTTTTTTTTTTATTTTTATTAAATGACCTTCAATTGTTCGGTTACTAGCCAGATTGTTTTCTATAATTTTAGTAGCTCTTCCGGAGGTTTAATTTTTCTCAAACAGCTCACATCCCAATTAAGATTGGCGAGTGGCGACCACTGTTTTAGTTCTTCTCTGTCATTTACATTCTGCTGGAATAGAGTTAGGGTTATCGCAACCTTCAGTTTTATTCAATATGTTTAAGCACAAAGAGTATCCTTAGAATACAGTCACCGGAACCAGACTGTGGAAAGTACCGTCACAATGGAAAATCCTCAGCTATTTCATATTTACTTCCACTAACTCCCATGTCTCACATCATCATCTGATTCTACCATTGTGAAATGCAAGTTTATCAATAACTACTGTAGATCTTTGATGTCAGGGTCGTATTAAATTATTTTTTCCACTGCTATTAACCGCTCCAGCATTAGGAGGAGCGCAAGAAATTACATCAGTGAATAAATGGTCTGCATTACATGACCGCCAAGAGCAGAAAAATTCAACCTGTCATCTCCTTCATTACGACCCCCAAGCCTGCTTCACTCTAGAAAGCAAGAGGAGTAAAATGCCTCATGGAAACAATAAGTTTTCTTGCAGTTTCCTAGGTAACACATTTTCTGTACGGTTGCTGGATACAAACAGACTGGCATGCAGACCCCTATTTACTAACTGTCCACTATACATAAAGCAGAGAGAATCCAGCTGCAGTAACTTGTCAAGATAAGGTTCAACATTGAACTTACAATCTATATTTTATACATTAACATTTCACTCCTATCCTAATAATACTTTATGTACCAGAATCTCTGAAAGTGACAAGTATCCAACTTTAGTACTAACAGCATTTACCTCTTCTCCTTTAGCAATGATCTTTTTGTGAATGAGAGATTCCTTTAGTACATTAGAATCCACAGACAAAAGCTGCAAAACAAGACAGATCTCATTAGGAGTGGAGTATTTCCTATATCTCAAGCAAACAAAGTCTGGGATATACAGCACCCCCATCCCCCTCCTTGTTCTGGTTCCAAACATAGAAAATGGTATTGGAACTGGCTTATGGTAACTTAATTGTAGGAAAAGAATGTAATAACTGCGGCATAATGTGCCAGGGAAGCAAAATGCAACAGATCTGCGGGATATGGGAATTACAGTTCAGGATGAGCTGTGCATTAAATGCATGCACAGCAATGAGCAGATTATATAAGGCAATCTTATTCACTAGACCTGGTCACAGTTTTAGAACTGTAACATCTGTCCAATACTAGTGCCCCCTTTTCTGCTGAAAACACGCCACAAGCTCCACTAGATAAGAGACGGATGTGTGAAAGGATACTTACCCTGGCCAGGTATTTAATCTGGTTTTCTGTCGTCACCTGAGCATGCCCTTGCTCATCTGTGGTGAATTGCACATTCCCTAAATGCAGGACACTGGCTACAATGCTCAACAGTTCCTGAAAAATAATAAGCCCACAATGAATTATAACACAAATATTCATATACAGTATATACGGGGGATGATGTCAGCATTCCGGCACAAACCATGCCGGCGGACAGAAACCCGGCTCCAGAATCCAGCCTGCATTGATCCTGACGGTGAGTATTACAGTTAGGGTTAGGCACTAGTGGGAGGGATAGAGTTAGGCTGCGGAAAGGAGACGGCTAGGGTTAGCCTACAGAGGGGGCTGCTGAAAGGGAAGGTTAGGGTCAGGCTGCGGAGGGGGGTGGTTAGGGTGAGGCTAGCGTAGGAGAATGTTATAAATAGGAACAAAAAGGAAGGGACTGGGAGCGCAATCAGGGTCAGTATGATTCAATGTTTTGAATAATGTATGAATCAATAGAGATAAATATATAAAGCACCAGATAATGAATAAAATAAATAAATATATATATATATATAAAATGGTATCTCAGAATATTGATAAATATTGATAAATGCATACAGAAGCTTAATCATACAGTTAGATATAGTGTGTATGTATATATATATAATAAAAAATTAAGAACAAGGTAAATGAAAACGAATACAATTTTGACTGCAGGTGTTGAAAACTGTAATGCACTCAGTCTTGTATGTATGACGACACTATTAGATCAGATGTCATTTCGATGTTGTCACAAATGTATTCATATTACAGTCTCAATTTCAGCGCTTTAAATGTGAACATCAGAACCTGTCCAGACTGTCAATAACAGCATGTAAGTGTGTACAAGACAACTTGAACAAGCTCAATTGGTATATAGAGACTTAAATCCTGTGTCTCATAATGGACCTATGTGGGTCTTTAGACAAGATTGTAACAGTTCTTACCCAAACATAGAAGCATATAGTGCCCGTATAGCAGTGGAATCCAGATGATATCCTGCTGATAGATAATGATTTCTCTAGAATGGAGCTTGGCTTGTGCTTTTATAGGCAATATGTCCATGTACAAATCCAAAATAATGTCAGTCGGAGGGCAGGGCACTCCTGACACTGCTCTATGACTGACATTAGGGTCCATTACAAATATCAACACCTGCAGTAAAACTTGTATTGGTTCATTTCCCTTGTTCTTCATTATATTTATATATTTTTATATATATATATGTACATACACACACACTATTTCTAACTGTATGATTAAGCTTCTGTATGCATTTATCAGTATTCTGAGATACCATTATATATATATATATTATTCATATTCAGCATCTGGTGCTTATATATGATGATTTTATTGCTTCATTCATAATTTATCTCTATTGATTAATACATTTTTCAAAACATTGAATCACACTGACTGACTGCGCTCCCAGTCCCTTCCTTTTTGTACCCAAGTATATATTGAGGGGCTTGCCACCCCTTTCTGGTGAGCAGCATAAATACAGTGTGCGCTCAGACTGATCTTTACTGAAGCGCCTATACCTTCTTTATTTATTTCTAAATGTTAGGCTGCAGGAAAGGTGGGTTAGAACAGTGGCGTCAAGAGCCGCGCAGGGCCCGGCCTAATCGTTGGAGACATGGCCACGCCCCCTTAGGCTACATTTAAAAAAAAATTAATAATATATGTAATTAAAATAATAATGCAATAAATGTAATAATAATACATTTAAAAGAAAATATGCACTCCCGGTAAAGGTGCACTGTAAGCCCCTCAACCCGGCGCAAAGCCAAAGGAAGGGTGCTATCAGTGTGATCGTTCCCCCCCACAGGCATTGTAGACTGCTGCAGCTAAGATAAGAGAGGGGGGGGAGCGGTGCCGGATCCGGGCCCCGCTGGCAAGCTCGGGCAATTAGTATCTGTGCCCCTCCCCCCTCGGTTAGAATACTCACCTGCATTGCACACCCAACCCATCTATACGTATACATGCACACATACCTATACACATTTGTTGAGAGCACATTATAATTATTTTAAGCTTTAAAATCATCTAGAGCCAACAAGCAGGTTTCAAAAACGGTAATTTCAACCTTGAATTGAAGCTCACCTCCACATCATCGTCATTAAAGTTAATCACCGACAAGGCCCGTCTAACAACTTTCCAGTCATTTTTATCATTGATTGAGCTGACCTTGGCACACTGACCCTACAGAAAGAAATAGGTTACAAATTGGTATAAAATGCACAAAAGCTGAACTATGATAAGAATCAGATTCTATTTTTGAGTTTTGTTATGCAATTGAAAGTCTCTAGCCCATGCGTGCATAACCTGGCCAGCATGATATCCCCAGGATATGCTAATCTATGTACACCCTCCCCACCAACATGCTGTGTTAAGATCAGTGGAAATCAGTCCTCACCTTGACCAGGTATTGGTAGTTTTGGGCATTCTTGTCCAGCCCAAGCCTGCGTAGAAGATCCTCCTCCCCACCCTCGAGCAGCTGGTAGAATATGTGGAAGTTCCTCTCCCCGTGATTCTGATGCACCACACGGGATTTTTCCAGGAGGTAGTTCAGGATATGTCCCCCCACAGGAGCACCCTATAAACCAAACCATTTTGAGTTCACTAGGGTCCTACTAAAACTGTATGAATTACAGTGAGCCCGTCGATGGAACGTTATTTTGATTGACACACAATGCAATTTATTAGTATCTGGAAAGTTTTCTGTTCTTCCATGAGGTTAATACAAGACGGATGTATGAACCTTTATGGTTACGAAAACTTTTCCTGCATCAATTTGAAACCTTATGTGGCTACTTGTTCAGCAGGAGGCCCTCATCCTTCCTCTAACCAACCCAGTCTGTGGCCTCCAACTTGCCTCTACTAATCTTCACGTCACGATCAATCACCTATCAAGGCAGCCAAGGCCTCGCTCACATGGCTGGAAAAATGATTCCCTCATACAAGGAAACCTCCTGGAATAATCTGAGCTGCTGTGAGCGTTCTGATGATCTGCGCCCAGGTACTTCTAAACAGTGTGCACTTAAAAGACCAGAATATGGAAATTTATAACATACAGTCAGGTGCATAAATATTGGGACATTGACAGAATTTTCATATTTTGGCCTTTATCCACCATAACAATGGCTTTGAAATAAAACAAACAATATGTGATTTAACTGCAGACTTTCAGATTTAATTTGAGGGTAATTACATCCAAATCAGGTGAACGGTGTAGGAATTACAACGGTTTCTATATGTGCCTTCCACTTTTTAAGGGGCCAAAAGTAATGGGACAAACTAAACAATCCTAAATCTAACTTTCACTTTTTAATACTTTGTTGCAAATCCTTTGCAGGCAATTACAGCCTGAAGTCTGGAACGCATAGACATCACCAGATGCTGGGGTTTCATCCCTGGTGATGCTCTGCCAGGCCTCTACTGCAAATGTCTTCAGTTCCTGCTTGTTCTTGGGGCATTTTCCCTTCAGTTTTGATTTCATCAAGTGAAATGCATGCTCAATCGGATTCAGGTCTGGGGATTGACTTGGTCATTGCATAACATTCCACTTTTTAGCCTTAAAAAACTCTTTGGTTGCTTTTGCAGTATGCTTCGGGTCATTGTCCATCTGCACTGTGAAGTGCCGTCCAATGAGTTCTGAAGCATTTGACTGAATATGAGCATATAATATTGCCCGAAACACTTCAGAATTCATTCTGCTGCTTTTGTCAGCAGTCACATCATCAATAAATACAAGGGAACCAGTTCCATTGGCAGCCATACATGCCCACACCATGAGACTACCACCACGCTTCACTGATGAGGTGGTATGTTTTGCATCATGAGCAGTTCCTGTCCTTCTCCATACTCTTCTCTTCCCATCACTGTGGTACAAGTTGATCTTTGTCTCATCTGTCCATATGATGTTGTTCCAGAACTGTAATGGCTTTTTTAGATGTTGTATGGCAAACTCTAATCTGGTCTTCCTGTTTTTGTGGCTCACTAATGGTTTACACCTTGTGGTGAAACCTCTATATTCACTCTTGTGAAGTCTTCTCTTGATTGTTGACTTTGACACATATACCCCTTTTACACCTAAATTCCGGGTCTGACCCGGAGTTGGAACAAAGTTCCTATCCGGATCAGACCCGGAATTTTGCCGGCGCTGACTCGGGATATTCCCGAGTCAGCGCCGCTCACACCGCAGTCGGGTCTGCATAGACCCGGCTTTTGCGGAGTGAAAGTGGACGCTTGGAGATGACGTCATCTCCAAGCGCCACTGAAGCCGGGCCAATCGGCCGGCTAGCAGCGCACTCTAGGTCTTCGTGACCCGGAGTGCGCTGTTCCCATAGCAGGGTGTCACGGGCTACGCCCGTGTTAAACCCTGCTAGTTACCTGGGTTGGATTGCTGGGTCACTCGACCCGGCGATCCAACCCTCTCCCCTTTTACACCAGGGAGCTGCCCGGGTTAACCCTTCAAAAACCCGGGTTTTAGCTCCGGTGTAAAAGGGATATTATACACCTACCTCCTGGAGAGTGTTCTTGATTTGGCCAACTGTTGTGAAGGGATTTTTCTTCACCAGGGAAATAATTCTTCTGTCATCCACCACAGTTGTTTTCCGTGGTCTTCCGGGTCTTTTCGTGTTGCTGAGCTCTCCAGTGCGTTCTTTCTTTTTAAGAATGTTCCAAACAGTTGATTTGGTCACACCTAATGTTTTTGCTATCTCTCTGATGGGTTTGTTTTGATTTTTCAGCCTAATGATGGCTTGCTTCACTGATAGTGACAGCTCTTTGGATCTCATATTGAGAGTCGACAGCAACTGATTCCAAATGCAAATGTCACACCTAGAATCAACTCCAGACCTTTTACATGCTTAGTTGATAATTAAATAATGAGGGAATAGCCCACACCTGTCCATGAAATAGCTTTTGAGTTGATAGTCCCATTACTTTTGGCTCCTTAAAAAGAGGGAGGCACATATAGAAACCGTTGTAATTCCTACACCGTTCACCTGTTTTGGATGTAATTACCCTCAAGTTAAATCTGAAAGTCTGCAGTTAAAGCACATCTTGTTTGTTTCATTTCAAAGCCATTGTGGTTGTGAATAGAGGCCAAAATATGAAAATTCTGTCAATGTCCCAATATTTATGCACCTGACTGTATATGGAGCTCAGATTCTATTTAAACGCACCTTAAGTGCCATGTTTTAAGGTCTAATACTTTCTGCTAATTTTTTTCCAATAATTCGGCAATGCTAATCAAAAACATATCATACATTTTCAGTGTCATCAGCAGTGAAACTTCAGAAGTTTTAGTCACAGCAACTGACATTAAATAAACCATGGATAAACAAAAAACATACAAAAACACACACACACACACACACACACACACACACACACACACACACACACACACACACACACACACACACACACATATATATATGTAGATAACTCAATTATAAGCACGCTATTTAAAACTAACCTTATAATCAAACTGTACATCCATGTACTTTCCAAAGCGACTGGAATTATCATTGCGTAAGGTTTTGGCATTACCAAATGCCTGAAAAAAAAAAAAAACAAGCCTATATTACAGCTTTCACGTTATCAGCAACAGACAATGACCATAAAGCCATGATTTGGCTCTGATGCAATCCTTTAGCAACACCTATAATGTTCTCGCAGGAATAAAACACAGTTTGCTCATTGCTAGGGTTTCCATGGCATCTAGAATGTTTTTGAAGAAACACACCAGAAAACACAGTGGTTTGTTCATATATCAGTAGATAGGAAGTTTGCTCAGCTTATCACTTGTACTCACTTCTAGAACAGGATTAGACTGCAGAAGCCGATCTTTCACAGTTTCCACCTGATCGCTGGCAGGACACGTCACAGCGTAGTATTGAAGGATTTTCTTGCTGGCTTCAGTCTTTCCTGCCCCACTCTCTCCAGATATAAGTATACACTGATCTTTTCTCTCTGTTCGCAGGGAGCGGTAAGAATTGTCTGCGATGGCATAGCTTTATAACAAAGATGAAAAAAAAAAAAAAAATTCACACGTGGAAAAAAAATTCAGATTGTTAAATGGGGCCATGCATTGGCATGCTCTTGCACTCCATTAAAGCCTGGAACTGATCTAACACGTTAATCCTGCAGCAAAGAGTCAGCCTTTTTAGTTTTGGACCATCTTCCATCAGGTAGCTGGTAATAAAGTATGTTACCTCATAGCAAATACAAGCCCAAACGTGATGGAAAACGGATCACCTGGACCTAGACACGTAGAAAACAAATTGCTTACTGCATTGTGCATTTTATTTAATGTTTATATGTATCAAACACAATCTTCTATACTATATATAAAACATAATAAAAACGAAATTATGCAGTAAAGTATTGGGAGTCTGGAGCTGCCATGCTCACTTTCCATGACCCAATGACTAGTAAAATATGTCCAAGTCATCCCTAGTTACAGCATTGAGGGGGAGATTTAATAAAGCTTGGAGAGATAAAATTGGAGACAAATAGCACCAACCAATCAGCTCCTAACTGTCACTTTACAGGCTGCATTTGAAAAATGAGTTAGGAGCTGATTGGTTGATGCTATTTATCTGCAAGCTTTATTAAATCTTCCCCTAAGTCACTCTATTAAACAATACATTTTTAAACAAATAATGCAGAAGGATACAAACATTCTAAAGTGACCTGTAGCCATTTTCTTCAAATAAATTAAATATTAAAATGTAATAAAACAAAATTTCTTAACACAACTAAATGATTCTTGCGTCCTCCCCCCGGTTCTCCAGCAGCCCTACCATATTCTTACAGCAGAGAGGCAAAATGTGAGTTCTGACAGTTCAGAAAACACCAAAGTACTCTATTCTGTTGGAAAGCCCATCACATCCAGTCTACATCCAGGAACAGGAATTTAAGAAAATAGGATTTGAATATGAAGTTCAAAGTAACAAAAAAAAAAAAAAAAAGATAAAAAAGGACCAAACTATGAAACCACATTATACTACAAATATAAAAAAAAGACTATATACATTAGGGGAAAGGGGGTTTAATATTATTTTGGGATCAAAGAGGAACACAGAAGGTTTACTGGTTTTTCACACATTTTGTGAACCAACATTTATGTTAATTGTGTCACATGTCCTGTTTCTCTAGAATTACAATGCAATCTGTAAGCACAAATGTTACTTGTACACTGCAAACACTTTCAGTTGGTCTATACATTAAAAAACAGCAGATGGTTGTCAGTTTACAAGCTGCTGTAAAACTGACCTATGATTTGGGCACTGTACTAAAGCAATATAACCTGTAAATCATCCCATAGATATAAATCAACCTTAGATGTGACCTTGATAAAATGCATAGATACAGGACGTGTTAGTAGGCCTAAACCTCAGTCCTAGGATTGCTACCACCCACCCCTTAATGTCTTGAGCCTAGAATAGAGGTTCACAAACTTTTTGGAATCACGGCGCCCTAGAGGATCAGCATTGTGTTCACGGCACCTCTAAACCAAAACGTTTGTTATTGAGAAATTCAGAAAAAAACATAGTAAAGTAATAAAGTGAAGTATATGGAGCTTATCTGTCATCCTTAGGTTCAGTTATGTGGTGTTGGACATGTTTGAGCTTCTGTTTGTCTACATATTTACATTACATTGACCATAAATAATTTGATTTGGTGCTGGACCACCAACCTGAGGCACCCCTGCAAGTGTCCTGAGGCACCCCAGGGTGCCATGGCGCATAGTTTGGGAACCACTGGCCTAGATCTATAATGGGCAAACTGATACACTTCAAGCGTCACATGCCCAGCCCTATAGCTGTCAACAAGTCACACATTACCAATGTAAGTAATAACTTAACACAATATATTTGCTCAAAGAAAGACACTACACTGGTGTTGGGGGGCCGCTGTTCACTGGCCTAGCCATTACTTTGGCATAATGCCCCACAATAAATCTGTATACTGTGCATCTCTTTTATGGGCCATCCTGTATGCAAATTCCAGCAGCGATTTCATTTTAAACTTATTTAAATAAAATCCCAACACACAGATATAACATTTGATTTCTTAGAGAAGATACGAGAACTAAGCGGGGAATAAAACATAGACCTGCAGGTTCACTTCTGCCAATAAGTCCTATCTTGTGACTGTGGTTTTCCATTTTTTGGGTGTGTGGGTTATTTTTTATATTTTCTGTCTAAAAATCCTTAAAAACTGCAATTAGAAGAACAGAGTTGGAAAAAACCATCACATACAGATCTGGAATACAATGTGAAACACAGCAGGAGAGCAGAAGGTATGTACAGTGTAATGTAGGTGTTCTCTAACCTCCCCCTGATAACTGCAGGAAGGGCATATCAGAGCGTTACGTCACATTCCACTGTAACCTTTTCTGGTGCACTAAATCTATTAGATATTCTCATAATGTAGTCAACCCATCATACCTATGAGATCTAAAATTAATACTCTCCCTTGTTTAAGCACCTGCTACTATGTGCAGGTGGGGAAGCTGCTTAAATTCTGGGGCACGTTTCCGGGCATGCACTATTGTGCAAAACAGCTTCAAAATTGAGACTCTTAGCTTTAATATGACACAAGACACCTCACTAACTGAAACACACTTACCCTTAGGTTTTGGAAGGACAAAGCTGTAAGTATACTAGAAATTCCCTCATACCCGCCAGACTCAGACAACTTTAATCTTGTACCTCTAATTGCGGAGCTTCAACCCTTGTTTTACAAGTAGAGATATCACAAGAGATTGCGGCTAGGGAGACTAGCCACAATCCAAATTATGGTCCGCCATACGATCTTCTATTTACTCTGCACTATAATTCTGGGTACTCCTCGTGTCTTTCTTAGACAATTACAAAACATAATCTTGTTCTTTATTTGAAAGAAAAAAAATCAAACTAAAATTTTTTGAGTCTACTAAAAGTCCACCGTATTAGAAGAGTCACAAGTTTTTAACAAATATGTCTTCAAAGTCTATGGCAAGTAATATACCAGATATGTATATATTGAATTGGGTGGATAGATGTGTGGTTTTCTTGAATAAGATATTTTGGGCAATCTTCTCTCGTTTGAGAACTAGATTTTACTGACTATGCTGGGTTTTATATGTATTTACAGAGCAGACATTTTGTGCAAGAATGTGAGTTATTAGGAGGCGCCGATTCAGCTATTGTAAAATATCCCAACTTATATTCTTCTCACAACTCAATAAAGGCCTTATTGCCAAGTGTTATAAATATATCACAGAACCTCAAACATTTATTAAACCCATGCACTGCATAGGATGCAGGACACACTTTACATGAATCCACATGGCCCTCAATATGCACTAAGATTCAGTCATCTGTACAAGCTACATGGAAACTAGACTGGACTGAAGCTATTTTTGTACTTTGACCTACATAGACATATTTTACTCCCCCAATCTTCCCTTTTGTGTTAAAGGACCTGTAAGGAAAATGCAGACCTGGATCAGTTATTCTTGTGATCGAAGATTGAACACTGCAGACCACAGTGATCAATATCATGTCCACCCAAATGCAGCCCTAGTCCATGCTTTCCCTAGAGACTGGGAAAGACCATAATATATACTAGGACAAATCTCAACACCTATAGCTCAAGCTTGGATATCCATGACCACCCCACTTCTCTTCCTACTAAAATAGGAGCACCGGTCTCCTCCACACCTAAATAATTAGGACTGTTATCTAAATTTTGACCTGCATATAACTCTCTCAACAAAAAAACAAATCTGCTAGGCATGGTGGGAAAAAGTTCCATGTCACACATAAATATACAAATTCTTTTGTGCTTTAGGTCCAGTGTAACCTAGCAGCAAGCAAAACAACAGAGAAACACTGGTCAAAAATAACACATGAGGAGTTGCGGTAGGAAAATAATAGGCCAACTCAGAAAAACATACTTTCCAGATTTTCAGGATGGAACAGCGAAAACCAGCCTGTTACAGGGAGGAAAAATTCCAGCAAGACTAACCGTACTGGAATTTTTCCACTGAACAATTTGACTGTTCTTTGCTCGGAAGCCTAAAGCTACTCTCGTGAATAATAAAGTGTGGTCCTCACATTCTGCAAAGCACTGCAGATTATACATAGGGAGGTGCATTGCAAACATAGCATTTGGTGTACTCCTTATTTGAGCGTTGTACAGTTGGAAGGAAGCCACTTATTGAATGGTCACATGTTCAGCTCCCTGGGAGCAGAATTTGGAGTGTGATTTATCATGAAGTTTAGATGAATACAGAAAGATATGCTATACTGCTAGGTTATTGTGAGAGGCATAAAGCAGAGTTGCATGCAAGTCCATTTTGGGGAGGGAACTTTCTTTTGTTTTTTATCCATGCACGCACATACATATGGGCAATTCAGAGCCTTACGCAATGCAATCACATTTCCAGTTGTGGCTGAATGGGCAAAACTGCGTGACGACGGGGCATTTGTACAAAGTCTAAGTTTTGCAAGGACATCTGCATGTTAATTTCAGGCTTTACAGAGTTTTTTTTAACCTGTATCTCTTGCATCAAGCATAGGGATAATGCAAGTGCACACTGACAGTGACGATGGCTATGAAACCGAGCCTATGGTTAGGGACAGTGCGGTTCCATAGATGCATACAACTTTGGCTATTGGAGAAGGTGAGCATTTAGCTTCATATACGCAATGCAACTGTAATTACGGCCGACTTCAGTGCAACTTCGAATTGACACTATACATCAAGTTTATGGCTCACAGTGGATTCCAATTCGCACTAAATCAAAGTAGATTAAAAAAACTGGGGTGTTATATCTCATGTCTAACCAGGGCTTGGAGACCGTTTTACTTACATATGAGGCGACACTTCATAGAAACTAACTCCCCGATATCTCTCCATGTGCTGCTTGCTGTATATCTCCAGCTCTTTGTACGGGTTAACCGACACCAACACGGATCCAATGTACGTCTGTGAAGAGAACAAGTGCACGATCAACTCCAAACTACCAGTAAGGCCTCAGGAAGGAGAATTAAATAATACAACTCTATAAAAAGAATATAGAAGAACCGTTTCATTTCTTAGTTAACTCAGGACATGCTCCAGTACCAGGATACTCTGATGGAGGTAAAACGAAGGGTTGTGTCACAAACAACTATCCTATCTATGATTTTTGGTAGCTGGGACATAAAATTGGTAATTTTATCGATGGTAAAAAAACATCTTGAAAGAAGCAGATTTGCACAATAAAAGTGATCTGAGCAAATTAAATCACTGAGTGTGACATGTTCTTATTACATTGGTTTTAAATAGTGCAGTATCTTCACCTAGCGATTTTCTCACTCAGTTAAGATGCCACACAAAATTCACAGCGACATGAACAAAATCAACTCTTGTTTTTCTAGGCAAATGCTCTTCCAAAAAAAAAACTATGGCGATTACCATGAGCACTCTTTTAGTAAATACAAAGCAAAGGTCTATTCACATCTCTTCACTTCTCAAAATATCTCCCAACTGGACCCCTTTCATCTACATTTCTTATCCACACTCATCAATTGCTTCCATCGCCGGCTACAGGACCTTTTTTTAGCGCTGTACCCACTGTGTGGAATCCCCTCCATTGCACTTTCCTGTAGCCTCCAAATCTTTAAGCATACCCTGAAAAGTTCAGGAAAGCTTATCAAGTTCTTTGACCTGCCTCAGCTATTCTACTCGATTAAAAGTCCTCCACACAGTTTATACAAAACTTACATGTGTTCTTTTTCTATACTCAAACAATCAAACACCTATCACGTTTTACTCTTGCAACCTGGCAGGACCAATATTCACTATGTAGCAGTTTATGTCACGCATTGAACCCCTATTGCCCTATAGATTGTAAGCTTGTGAGCAGAGGTCTCTAATGCTGGGTACACACTGGCAGATATATTTTGTGTGTGTCGGCCAACGATACGTCTGTGAATGACGTCGTTCACAGACATATCAAGTCGGCTGTGCTGTACAGCCGATGCCCAATATATCTGCAGATATATTGGTGCATCGTGCTGTTTGTATGGGCGGTCAGCCGACCGCATGTACAATTGTAGCAGAGGCCATGGGGAGGGGGTCCGACCACCGGCCAGATGATGGTTGTTCAGGGTGTATGAACAACCATCATATGCAGCTGTTAGGTGTGTACCCAGCTTAACCTCTGTCTGGTAATATTCAGACTTGTTTTATTACCGTGTTTGTAAAGTGCAATGGAATATAAAGGAATGTAAGTAAATGTTTCATTCTTCAAATGACAATATATCTTTGTTGGTATCACAGCAGCAATTCAAGATGTATGTTTGGGTAATACAGGTAAGGAAAGTATATGTATCACTCTACCTAGAATTCTTAAAGCTTTAAACATTTAGGGGGAGATGTATTAACGGCAAAAATGAGGTAAAACCCCCGAAAATGCAGTTTTCGGGGTTTTACCGCATTCCCCGTATGAATTAAGCAGCAGAATGCGCTGCATTCTGCTGCTTCGCATTGCTAGGTAACTCCACCTTCAGGTGGCGTTACCCAATAGAAGCCTATGGGCTTCTTAGCGCGACGCTCGGGGCTGGGAGGGTTCCGGACGGATCCCTCCCATGAGCCCCCGCGGCCTTCTGCGCATGCGCAGAAGAACTTCTGGGTGTTAAACCCGGGAGTCCTTCTACCCGGCAGCATCGCAAAGGACAGCTCTCATCGAGAGAGCTGTTCTTTGCTATATTCTTGGTACATACCGCGGTAATTAACCGCGGTATGTACGCGAAGTCGGGGGGATGTACCACATCGGCGATGTCGCCGATGATACATCTCCCCCATACTCTTTAGATCTGTGGAATAATTATGCTTGTTCTATGATAGCTACAAAAATTGAAATACACTGTATTATATAAAGAATTAAATGGTTATTAAAAAAAGAAAAATCTTCGGAAGAAAAAAAATAAAAAAAGACTGAATGTGTATATAAAACAATATTTAATTTAAAATGTTTAAGCTACATCTTCACATAAATTCCCTATCTTTATAATGTATAGGCCTACATCTAAAACAATGTTTAAATGATGTACTAATATGTTAAACAAAACACGTTGGAAAAACATAGAAAATATATTCATACACATATGTATATACCAACCAGCCATAACATTAAAACCACCTGACTAATATTGTGTATGCCCCCCTTGTGCTGCCAAAACATCTCTGACCAGTTGAGGCATTTACTCAAGACCTCTGAAGGTGTCCTGTGGTATCTGGCACCAAGTCGTTATCAGCAAATCCTTTAAGCCCTGTAAGTTATGAGATGAGGCCTCCATGGCTCAGACTTGTTTTTTCCAGCACATCCCACAGATGCTCGATCGGATTGAGATCTGGAGAATTTGGAGGACAAGTCAACATGTCATGTTCTTCATACTTGTACAAGGTTTGCAGTGTGGCAGGGCGCATTATACTACTGGAAAGAGGCCATTGCCATTAGGGCATACTGTTGCCAAGAAGGGGTTTACTTGGTCAGCAACAATGGTTAGGTCAAAGTAACATCCACATGAATGCCAGGACCCAAGGTATCCCAGCAGAGTATCACAATGCCTCCGCCGCCTTGCTTTCCTGCCATTGTGCTTCCTGATGCCATCTGTTCCCACACACACACAGCCAGCTGTCCACATGATTTAAATGAAAATGTGATTCATCAGACCAGGCCACCTTCTGCCACTGCTCCATGTTACAGTCCTAACGTTTATGTGCCCATTGTAGGTGATTTGGGCAGTAGACAGGGATCAGAATGGGCACCTGACCAGTCTGCAGCTACGCAGCCCTATACTGTGTGTTCTGGCGCCTTTCAATCAGAGCCAACCATAACTATTTCAGCAATTTGTGCTACAGTAGCTCTTCTGTTGGATCATACCAGATGGACTAGCCTTCACTCCCTATGCGCATAAATGGGCCTTGGGCACCCATAACCCTGTCGCTGGTTCACCAGTTGTCCTTCCATGGACCACCTTTGGTAGTTACTAACCACTGCATACCGGGAACATCCCACAAGTTTGGAGATGCTCTGACCCCGTCATCTAGCCATCACAATTTGGCTCTTGTCAAAGTCTCTCAGATCCTTACACTTGCCCATTTGTCCCGATTCCGACTCATTAATTTCAAAAACTGAGTGTTCACTTGCTGCCCAATATATCCCACCCTTTGTCAGGTGCCATCATAACAAGATAATTAATTATATTCACTTCACCTGTCAGTGGTTTTAATTTTATGGCTGGTCAGTGTGTGAGCAATTTATGACACAGTGACTGTGGTTCTGAAGGGTTGCAGATTAGCTGCAATTTGCAAACAATCCAATCTCATTAGCAATTTCCCTTGAATTCTCCCAGTCAAATGATATTGTGCCCACACACGGAATGATTGTACAAACGACCAAACGATATGGTCGTTAACGACTGCAGAGCATTAACAATACTGTATATCGTTTGCCGCAAACAACCTCACAATGCTTTTGCTGGAACATTTAAAGAGGGGAGGGGAGTGGTCAGGATCAGTGACGACAAATCGTCCATCGTATCGTTCATCGAGCTCACGCACGAAACGATGTGTGTCAAATCGTGAACGATAGGTTGAAATCTTTCTGCAGGTTCAACTGATCAGCGACGCCGATGTACGAAGGCGGGGGCACTCAACGGCATCGTGATCATCCCCACACACGCCACTTTTTACACGATTGGTCGTTCCAATCGATCGAAAACTTTAAAAAAAAAAAAAAAAAACTGCCCCGTGTATGGGGGCCTTAAGAGAGGAGATTACCAACATGACAGATATGCACCCATTCTAAATCCAGTTTGGTAAATTGTCATTCGTCACATTTTCCATTCTACACACAGCAGCTGATGTTTCTGCTTCCTTATGAGTTACATCATAAATACAAGATCATGTTAGAAAACAGGGTGGGTGTAACTAGCAGAAACCTATTTATATTTTTTGGGTTTCTGACAAAAACAAGGCAGAGGTTATGAGAAATAAAAAACAAACAGCAGAATACATGGGAACAGCAGCACCTGGCGAGTAACAGACATCAGTACACAGGTAGAGGTTTCCTATAAAAGGCAGGGCTGGCTACATTTAGATGTGTGATCTCATTGTACACACACAACTGGCTGTCCCCCACCCTAGGGCAACAAGATCTATATAGCACATGGGTGGTACTGATGCCACATCTCAGAGGCAATTATTCCCTTATAATTACAGACCAGACCATTCATTAGTGGAATTGATACAATTAAATAATGAGTATTATGTATATTAAGCTAACGGGTAAGCACATTTATAATGAACAACAGACAGAGAGAGCATAGAGCAGTTACTTCAATTTGTAGAACCAAAAAAGTTGCCAGTCAGCAGACTTTTTACTAATCTGAACTTTTATTTCTGGAAGGTAAGACATCCCCTTCTAATGTCTGGGCGCTCAAATGTCTGCCAAGCACTGATAATGCAAGGCAGCAGCTTCCCAATAGCACTGGCCAGCAGAAGCAGCAAAGCATTTTACATGTGAAAACGATTAAGACAAGGTAAGTTGGGCCCTGGCTATTAATCAGGTGATAGATCATATGTGTATAGGATAGGATGACAGAAAAGATGTATAATACATACACATTCATTTATGTACTACCAGTTATTTATAAATAACTGCATCTTAAAGCAACTACGTAATGGTAACAGCATTAAAATATAGGTATTTTTGTTTGATTTTTTTTTTTTTTTAGTATACACACACACTAAAAAACACTTACATAAGAACTGTGAACTTTGGATTTATTTCTGCTTTCTAGTTGGAGATCGTACAATTAGCCCCGAATTGCCGCCCGACGTCGGCACTTATCGTGGATGTTTTTCAGGACCTGATGTGTCCCGAAAAATAATCCATGGAAGGTACAGTTTTTTCATTGCTGAAATGGCAAAAACACGTAGGCCCGAGAGCTTATCACGGATCCTGTGTGTTTTCAGAAGAAATATCCTATTGTTTCATCCAAAATAATTGGATAGGGGGGGGAAAAAAAACAGTCGTCGAAAAACGGGGATAATCAGCGAAAATTCCCCGTTTTTCGCTGATGGCTGCTAATTGGATACTTCCCCTTAATGCACAAGATAAGTTGGCATAGTCCACATATCATTTGGCACCTGTATAATTAATAAGCATCTTATGAAGATCAATAAACCTGATATATATATATATATGTGTGTGTGTATGTAACGCAAGACACTTTACCATGGGTGTGACTATGCCTTAAATATATTGTGCTCTTTATTTTCTAGCGTTCACAGTGAGCCCCTCTAATGTCCAACAGGTCCCTCACAATTAGTCACACATCCTTCAGCACACAATCTCTCAAGTAGCCATCAGTGTACTGGAGAGTGGTGGACATGTTCTTGTTGCACACATCCATATTCAAGTGCTTACTTCACGGTGGATAGAGCATGATGACATCTTCACAATGTTGCGCACATCCATCCCACACTCAGGGAGATTGCTAGAGTCTTCAGGGAGTCAGAGAAATCACCCCTATTGCAGGGAGTCTCCCTGACATTTAGGGAAAGTCGGCAAGTATTATTTGCCTGCAGAAGATTTGCCTTCTACTGCAAATCCATGGACAGAAAAAAAATGTAACGATACACTTTCAGAACCATTAATTATTTCCATTCAGCAACCGTTTATGTATAATGCCCTGGCATGTGCCATAATTGATAACAGATGTCTCGGGTTCAGGTTGGGGAGTATATACAATAGTGCTATTAGCAGACAATCCTTTAGCAGTAATCACACTCAGTGGTCTCTGACCCCAACCTGAAGGTTTGGAGCTCTGAAGGTTTGGATGACCGCCCAACTTTAAAATCAGCTACTCTTAAATCAATAGCACTTAATGTCACAATACCCCCCTAACATGAGTGATAGCTGACAAGGTACACTCCCTTTGTCTGGAATCCAGCTCATGATAAATATTTAAGGATTAAATATTTAAGGATTAACTTAACCAAGGATCTTTTCCAAATATTTAGCTCCAATTCCCTTCACTTATCTTCTAATATTAGCACAACCTTGAATGCTTGGCAGTTGCAAGGTTTTTCCTGGGGGCACTATTAAGATTATAAAACTGAATATATTGCTGAAAATACTATACCATCCTATAAATCATCCCAATTGAGATACCGGGGCCCCACACTTTGGTGTCGAAAAGAAGTAAAAGAAATATAACATTTCCTTAACCCACTTTCCTGCTATACTCTTATTACATAACTCAGGTTTTACCCTGGGATTCTCATTAACAAAATTGGACAGAGATCCGAAGCAGGATACATTACCGACCAATTATCAGTACAAAAGGGGGGAGGGGCTTATCTCATCGGACATGAAAGACAAATTTGCCCTATCAGAGGGCAATATGCAATCACCTGTGGATTATGCAATTGGAATTGGTATGATATGCCGGCTGTCGGGATGCCTCCTGTCAAAAATACAGACAGCGGCATCCTGATGGTTGCTATCCCGACAGGTGTCGGGTAAGTATACTTACCCTTCTCTCCCTCCCCCTCCCCTAACCCTTCCATCTGGTAGCCTAACCCTCCCCACACCCTAACCCTTCCATCTGGTAGCCTAACCCTAACCCTCCCCACACCCTAACCCTCCCATCTGGTAACCTAACCCTAACCCTCCTCACATCCTAACCCTTCCAGCTGGTAGCCTAACCCTAACCCACCCCCCCCACACATACACACCCTAACCCTCCCCGTTAGTTACTGAGTCCCCCTCCTTCGTGCCTAAACCTAACCCTCCCCCCTTATTGCCTAAACCTACCCCCCCCCAGTGGTGCCTGACCCTAATCCTCCCCCCTAGGGGTGCCTAACCCTACCCCCCAGGGCTAAGAGGACGGGCGCCCCTGATTTACCTTGTTCGGGCATCCGTCCGTCTGCTTTCCGGTGTCGGGATTAAGGTAGGCGTCGGCATTTTGACGCCTATCTTAACTCCCTTGTTGGGATATCACCGTCGGCATTTAGACCGGCAGCCGCAGCAATTACTTAGATTTGGGCAAATTAGCTGAAAGTGTTAATATGCTAATTTCTGTCTTCAAATCTCGTTACTAAATCGCCATAATCTCTGCACATTCCGTAATCCACAGGCTATTACATTTGCCCCTTTCTGTCTCTCAGAGCTATACCACAAACAAGCTATGCCCCTCTTCCATAAGCTACTGATGGAGAACCTCTTCCCTGATCTTCGCCAATTCACTACGGTGTGAAAGACAGATTTAGGGAAAGTGACAAAGGGGGTAAAAGCTTTTCAGACAGTACATAACAGATTGTAATGTAATGTATTGTAATGTATCGCGGTCCTGGAAACTCAGTTATGCTCTATTGGGTACCAAGCCAGCACTGCAAAACATTCCATGGGGTCTAAGGTAACTGCTGGAGAGGTGAGATGGCTTTGCTTAAACTATTCCAAACTGCAGAAAGGATTCCTTGTGGGGGGGTTCCCAAGGACACTGGGTTCTGTTTTTTAAACATCTGCTATTCCTATTTCAAAATATCCTAATTGAGACACTTAAGGAATGCACTGATAGCAGTTCTACCCACACATTTTAGAAAAACTTCCATTCCCTCTTTGGAGGAAAAGTCCCACAGAGTATATTATGATATGGATAACATTACTTTGTCATCACAAGACTGCCATCAAGATGTCATTAACTGTAATGGTATCTATAGTTTGAATTTAAAGACTTTTGCCCTTCCCAAACTAAAATGTATCTCATCCTGGTGCTTCCTCTTGCAGTATTCTTTCACTCTTGGATACAGCACTACAATGTATCTATCCTGGTGCACTCACCAGCACCTGATTTCATTTTCATGCTTCCATTTTAGATCTAAGTAACTAGTTAGCAGACACAATTACATGGATTTATGTCCACGTAATATACAAAGATACAGTAGACTGTAAATACTGTATAGAAGAAATCTAGTACTATGTCTTTTAAAGTAAAGACCAGATGGCTAGCCATGAAACCTATCACTAGCCTAGAATCACTAATTACTTTAAAGCATCTCACGTTAGCTATAGTGTTACCATACTAGAAGCAGTACTAGTAATTTATTTTTTTTTAACTAAAAGAAACAAGTTAGAACTCAGCAAGATAAGTCTAAGAGGATTATTTCAGTGTGTTTATTAAATGGTACATTTTAGAGCATGTGTGAAAAATTCCACATGCTTTTCCTATTTGTGGCATGGCAGCAGCTTGGTTCCATGTACTAGGTCTTTTGCCCAAGTTAACGATTTTCTTTTTTTCTTGCAACTGCCTGCTCCGATTTTCAGCCAAGTCTGCATTCTCCTTGCCCTGCTCCTCCCAAGCGACTTGCTGGCAGAGGACGCACCAGTGCTAATGGAAAACATGAAGTCTACGGATGCTCTCCCAAATTCGATTAAAAAACAACCATCTTTTTTTATTTCATCAACTATGTTGATGTATTTGCAAGAGTAGGGTTAGTACCCTACTCTGTCTGCAGCTGTGTTACTGAGAATCTGCAATGGCTAACCACTTAGCCACCCATTATTACTTTCCCAGATGGCAAGGAAACTAATGAATTGTGACACATTGTACAAAGCACTACTCCTGTATAGTATCTGATATTTAATCTAAATCATCAACATGTGAAACAGTGCACGCGAACCCCAAAATTCCAAATAGAAGTTGGACAGTCCAAATTATTGCACACAGCAGCCCAGATATATAAGCATACAAAATTGTATACTGTATCTACTTTAGACATCATTCAAATAAACTGTAAATCGATGCAAATAAATTAGCAACAAAAAAAAAGAAAAAGTATGGAAATGTCCCATGGTGCAATCTATTGGGCTTCCTGCCACACATAAAAAACAGGGCCACTATATACTAACTGTTTGCTGTAACACAGCTAAATTATTTCAATGCATGTTGAATTTAGAAACTTGAAATGGACACGTGCGTGGACACATTGGAGGGAATACAATTAGCTGGAAGATATTAAGAGTCATGGTAGACTTACCCTTGGTAACTCTATTTCTTCGAAGTCCATAGGATCCACAGGGACATCATGGGGTGTGTGGTTGGAGAGATTCGGGCATCAAACAATGAAAGCTTTAGCTCCCAGGATGCACCAGTCCTCCTCCACATATACCCTGCCCCCCGCCAATGGCAGACGGTTTTGTAAACAAGCCCAAGGCAGGAGCAGGAAAGAGGAGACGGAAGAACAGTACACTCAAGATACACTCTACCAGAAGGAATCAGTGATCAAGAGAAAAAATACCCAATGAGGACAGGAGCATCAGGGTGGGCGCTCTGTGGATCCTATGGACTTTGTAGAAATAGAGTTAACAAAGGTAAGTCTACCATAACTCTTAATTTCTTCTTCAGGGTTCATAGGGGATCCACAGGGATACCATTGCGATGTCCCATAGCAGTCTCCCCTAAGGGTGGGGACGCTCCTGAGCAGAAAGGAGAGTCCGACGCCCAAATAAAGTATCCTGAGAGGCAAAGGTATCAAAGACATAGTACATGAGAAAGGTGTGGACGGAAGACCACGTGGCCGCCTTGCACAATTGTTCAGCAGAAGCGAGAGATTGTCATGCGGAGACATTGAGCCAGATTCTGTTTGTTAGCTGGCCAGCCTCGCTTGTGAAAGCCAAACAACACAAAGAATCTGATTTCCTAAAGGATTTAGTACGATCCACGTAGATCCGAAGAGCACGAACTACATCCAAGGAGGCTTCACCTGCAGAAAGATCCGACGACTGGTAGGCTGGAACCACAATCTCTCCATTCAAATGGAACCGGGATACCACTTTAGGGAGGTACCCAGCCCTGGTGCAGAGGACAGCTCTGTCCAGATGAAAGATAAGAATGGGGAGCGACAGGAGAGCGCTGTCAAATCAGATACCCTGCAGGCAGAGGAGATAGTGAAGAGATAGAGCGTCTTCGCTGTCAGCCACTTGAGGTCTACTGAGTCCAGAGGTTTAAACGGAGGAGCCTGTAGCGCCCGGAGAACCAAGGACAAATCCCACGGAGCCACCAAAGGGACAAAAGGAGGTTGAAGGTGGAGAACACCCTGAAGGAAGGTTCTATAACATCAGACAGGGGAGCAATCTTTTGCTGGAACCAGACTGACAGAGTAGAAACCTGAACTCTAATGGAGGCTAGGTGGAGGCTGAGTTCTAACCCAGGCTGGAGAAAGGCAAGCACCCGGGAGACCCTAAAAACTGTAGGGTCATAGCCTTTGAGGGAGCACCATTGAAAGTGTCAAACTCTAACAGTTGCAGGCTGAGGAAGGCTTACACGCTCTGCGCATCGTCTGGATCACAGATTGAGAGAAACCCTAGGCTCTTAAGACGGATGACTCAAGAGCCACACCATCAAAGACAGTCGAGGTAGGTCCGAGTACAGACAAGGACCTTGTGCTAGTAGATCCTGCCGTAGCGGAAGTGGAAAAGGAGTGTCTATGGAGAGAGATCTGTGAACCAATGTTACCTGGGCCAGGCTGGAGATATTAGTATCACCGTGCCACCTGCTTGCTAGAACTGTCAGAGAACCCTCAGGAGGAGGGAAATCGAAGGAAAGAGGTATGTGACATTGAAGTCCCACCTCACTGCCAGAGCGTCCACAAAGGCAGCTGAGGGGTCTCTGGTCCTGGACCCGTACATTTTGACCTTGTAGTTGTGACGTGGGGTCATGAGGTCTATGTCCGGCAGGCCCCATTTGTCCACCAGGAGTTGAAAGGCATCTGGGTAGAGAGACCACTCTCCAGCATGTATGTCCTGATGGCTTAGGAAGTCCGCTTCCCAGTTGAGGACTCCGGGGATGAACACTGCCGAGAGATAACATTTGGCCCAGACCAAGATGTTTGCCACATCCCGCAGTGCTTCCTGACTTTAGTGCCTCCCTGATGGTTGAGGAAGGCTAGTGCAGTAGCGTTGTCGGACTGGATTTGGACCAGCCTGCCCCGGAGAAGGTCTTGCGTCCGAGTGAGTGCTCTGTACACAGCTTGCTGCTCCAGAATGTTTATGGACAGGTGACTTTCCTGGGTTGTCCACTGTCCCTGAAAGGTATGATGACCGGTTACCACGCCCCATCCGCGAAGGCTGGCATCTGTAGTTAGAAGCTCCCAATTTGGAATCCAGAAGGGGCGACCCTTGTCCAGATGGGTCATCTGTAGCCATCATGAGGGGGAAAGCCGACCCTTCCGGAGAGAGGAGGTTCATCTTGTACTGAATCAGATGATACTGCCCATTCCACCGGGAGAGGATCAGTTGTTGAAGGGGCCTGGACTGGAACTGGGCGTATTCCACCTTATCGAAGGTCGATACCATGGATACCAGGACCTGCATTGCTGAGTGAATGGATACCCTCCAAAGTTGCACACACGCAAGTGTAGTGCCAAATGTGTCCGCTGGCAGAAAGATCCTTGTATTCGAGAATCCAGGAGTGCCCTCAGATGTACCATCCACTGTGTCGGAGTTACGGAGGACTTTTTCCAATTGATGAGCCAACCGTGTGTTTGCAGGCTGTCCACGGTCAGCTGGATATGGCGTCGTAACACAACCAGTGAATGTGCCAAGATTAAGAGGTCGTCCAGGTATGGCAGGATTCTGACTACCTGGCGCCTGAGGTAGGCCACCATAACTGCCATTATTTTGGTAAAGACCTGAGGGGCTGTTGACAGCCCAAAGGGCAGCGCCCAAAACTGGTAATGTTGCTGCAGGACAGCAAACCGTAGGAACAGTTGGTGGGTTGGAGTAATAGGCACATGCTGGTATGCATCCTGAATGTCCAGAGAAACCCTGAAATTCCCAGGCTCCAATGCCAGGACAATTGATCATAGAGTTTCCATGCGGAACTTGGGCACTCTGATATATTTGTTAAGGGATTTGAGATTCAGAATAGGCCGATGAGACCCATTCGGCTTCTGAATCAAAAAGAGAGTGTAATAAAAACCAGTCCCTCACTGAGCCGATAGAACGGGTATTATCACACCTGAACGCAGCAGGAAGTGAATGGCTTCCTGGAGGGCCAGAGCCTTGATGGGGTCTGATGAGGTACCAGAACAGAAAAAATTGCTGGGGAGGACGCCTCAGGAAGATGTTGAACACCTTCTCGGACCCATGCGTCTGTTTGACGCCAAGAGTCGGTAAATTGAAGAAGTCGGCCTTCCACACTGGGAACCCCCAGGAGGAGGCCCGCCCCATCAGGCGGAGGGTTTGTCGTAAGACTTGGAAGCTGGACATCTGGCTGCTCAAGACTGCTTGAATCACAGCTTGGTGGTCTTGTGAGAACTAGACTGCCTGAGAAAGGACTGTCCTCTTGCCTTACCATGGGGGCGAAAGGACAGAGAAGAGAATGGCCTAGGCTTAGGGGCAGTTGCTGATGGCAGAAAGGCAGATTTTGAGGTTGCCACTATAGCCACGAATTTGTCCATTCTGCACCGAATAGCCTGTGTCCAGAGAAGGGTAAGGAATCAAGTGCCTTCTTGCATTCCGTGTCCGCCTTCCAGGACCGTAGCCAAAGGACCCGGTGGGAGATTACCGAGGTCGCAGATGCCTTAGAGGCAAGGAGTCCAGTATCCAACGCAGTTTCTCCAAAATAAGAGTCCGCTTCCTGAATATGGGAGATGTAGAACAGTTGTTCCCTGGTAACGTCTGGTGGCAGACTCTCTTCCAGTGCCTCTGCCCATTCTTCGATAGCCTTAGCCACCCAGCCCGCAGCCATAGCCGGCCTAGTGCCAAAAAGCGAGTGAACTGACTGATCCATGGCATCCTTAAGGGAGAATGTAGACGGTTAAGGTAGGGTAGAGATTCTGACTAAGCATGCCACTTGCGAATCAACAGTAGGAGGAACATCCCACTTAGTACACTCACTAGTAGGGAGAGGGTAAAAAGAAGCTAGAACCCCCCAAGCTTCCCCCATGAGTTGGTCTGATTTAGGGAATTCAGCCTTAACCACCTCTTGACTTTTAAACATTGCGGGTTTTAGGCTTAGGAGCCGGTTCATCATCCTCTATATTCAGGATAGATTTAACCGCCCTCACTAAAGAGGAGACATCCACTGTTGAATGACTGTTCTCCTCGCCCGAGTGTGACCCAGAGAAAGGACCTTGTGCATCATCTGCCTCTTCAGACGATGTGTCAAAATCCGAAATCTGGGTGGACTGGGAGGATGACACAGTCGGCCTATGTGCCTTGGGGGTCTAATGGTCTGTCCGATTGTAACATTTGCTGATAGGCGGCAGACGTTTGAACCATATTCTGAACTGGGTGGACATAAACATCTCCCCCCAAGGAGGATGCAGATGGGGTACCGACATAGTAGGATATAATAGATGTGGGTACCCCATGATGGGGGGCAGCGTGGGAGCTGATAAGCAGTCTACTAGCTGCGTCATACTGGGACAATGGTTTTAGCCTCATTTGCCAGGTCAACTATTTTTGGTTTACTGAAATGGGGGGTGGGGCTAGGAGGCTAGCTTTCATCAGCCCAAACACTGAAATTCCTGATATTTGGCACCTCAGCGGAAACCAGCCACAGTATTAAATGTCCTGCCCTTGCTGACTAAGCTCTAGGTTAGCATAAGTTAATTTAGCATATGGTGACAGGCAAGCAGCACATACCAATATTCACTTACACATCAAACTCTACCCTTCCCGAAATGCTTCTGCACACATGGGGCTGGTGCCATCATCCTACATGTGCAGAGACTGTGCAGGAGGAAGGGTACTCAGTATGGCGCTGGTGGGTAATTAATGTAATTGGGCAGAGGGGGTTGTTAATACAAATAGGGTGAATCAGCCAGCGAATTAACATTTTTAAGGTTTAATATAGTCATCTTAAGGTGCCTACACACCTGGCGATATTTTACCCGATCTGGCCGATTCCGACGCATCGGAACGATAGATTGTGTAAAATATGCCCAAATTGTGAGTCCTCACTCACGATCGCGATGCGCGTCCCCGCAGGTCGCACATCACATCTTCAAATCTGCCGTGCTCTAGGGCAGATCTGACAATCTCAAGTCACGATGCACTGGATAGTTTAGGATGCATGATAGATCATGTGTCACATTGGCAGCTTTTTCAAACCAAATCGTGCCCACGACTGTCGGGGAGCGCCCGCGGGGAGTTCAGGGGAAAATCGTACACATCGTGGGATTGTGAGCACATCGCTATGTGTGTGGGCACCATTAAATTTTAGCGCATACAATCTCAGGTTAGTACTATTGACTGTTTTATTGATGTAAGTCTTTATGAATCATTTACTGGACTGTTCATTTGCAAGCATGGAGCGATCCATTCGCTGGGAATTTTTACATCTCTCGTGTATTTTTGGTGGTAAAATTCTAACTATTCCTTTAATCTTTAAACTAAAAATGTATTTTTAAAGTATACATAGTAATAATGATGGCACATGTCTCCAAATAGTTTTCATGTTGAATCTTCTAAATACACCATCCCCTTAAATATGAGAAATCCCTTAAACGTTCATTCACTGGAAGATTCACCTTAGTTGGGGTGATTTATGTAATATGGAGACGTTTGAAGATAAAGTGGGGGCTAGCAAGAGCTTGTGACGTGGAGGTTAGCAAGGGGTATTAATGCAATGTGGGGGCTGTTCAACTATGCAGCAGCTGCTTTGGGCTATTACTTAATATGGGATATCTTTAATAAATGTAGAACCATTAATGAATGTGAATATGATGGGGGCTATGAATATATTATATGGGCTAAGAATGCAATTTGAAGTCTGTATTAAATGTTGGAACATAAATGTAATGGTGGAGATGATTGGAGGCCTAAATATGGGTGTTCTTTAATTTAGGGAGGGGAGACTTAGGGCCGGATCCAATTAGCCGCGAAAAGCAGATGTTTGGCAAAAAAGTTTTCGCTGATACAAACTTTTCGCAGAAATATGCGTATCGTGCAATCCTATTGTTGAGGTTTTCACATGTGCGAATTCTAAATAGATAAAAACCGGCAAACTGTTTTCACTATCTCAGAGCAGGTGAAAAGTTGTGCAAAATCCCTACTTTTGGCTAAAAATATTACTTGCACCCATTTTAATGTACCCCTAAGATAACGGTAGCATTTATTTTGTCCAAAATATACTGCTTTTTACTATATTTCCACACTTATGCAAATATGAATATAACAGCCATTGACTACAAATACTTTTATTAGGGTCACTAATACACTTATAAATTAATTACCTATGTCAGGTACCTATTTTAAGGGGTACAGACAGATTTCCCCAAATACACATGTACTTTTCGCTGGTTACTCCAAGAAGAGTTTTCGTGCAAATGCGTTTTTTGCGTCTTTTGCAATTGGATAATGAGAAAAACGGGAGCGCACAGACAAAAGATACAAAAATATTGCACCAAAACAGACGAACTGTGTGAAAATGTCTCAGGCGTAAAGTTTTCGCTTTTACGTGTCTAAATGAATTCCCCCTTTAGTGTGATCATTTGCTGCTCAGCTTTCCAGGAGGTGAAGAGTACCTACAACTTTCCTAGAATTCATATATTCTGTATGTTAGTCCTTGATATACTGTAGTATATTTGACCTTCAAATGCCCACAAGCTTCAGTTGTGTGCATCCTTTATATGCTGATCCAATGCCATAATTATTATTGCTACAAATCTGACAGTCTCCTACCTCAAACTGTTCTCTACAGAAGACATTTAACATTCGAACATGTAATTTACTTTTCATTAACATTTTGTTGCAATTATATTAAAAACTAATGTAATTAATGTGTTTACAGTACAGCTACACCCTTTCCATAATGTAATTATGCAGCCATCAGTCCCTAATGACTACTTTAGTCTGGGTGTCACTGTGCTGTTTAATTACATGTCAATATCTTTAGGGCCTTATTTGTAAGTGGGAAAAGAGGCATGTCCCATGCCTGAGACACAGCTTTAAAGTAGGTAATGAACTTACATAAATAAGATTCTCTTTGAACCGTTTCCGCAGGTTTTCTATGAATGCTGCTTCGCTGGTATAGTTCTCCAACAGGACAAAGTCCTGGACACCCACCCGATCTCGGGCTGTTAAGGCACTCTCCATGGTTATCCGGATCCCGTCGATTGCCGGAGCCTAAAGAAAGATGCACAAGTTAAAGATTAGAGGTTGCGAATACGGTTTGTGAGACAGTGGCTATAAAGAGCAAACAAACTGAAATAAATGAAGGGGTTCCTCATCACAACAGGGTTTCTCATTCCAAAGCTTTTAGGAGATAATTATCTGAATATATCTTGAATGGTATATCCATACCTAAGACAGGGGTTCCCAAACTCGGTCCTCAAGGCACCCTAACAGTCCAGGTTTTAAGGATATCCATGCTTGAGCATAGATGGTATAATCAAACTGACTGAGGTACTAATTAAGTCACCTGTGCTTCAGTATGGATATCCTGAAAACCCAGACTGAAAGGGTGCCTTAAGGACAGAGTTTGGGAACCACTGATCTTAGAACACCATACTAATTCTTCAATAGTTTAAGTAAAGGGTCTCAACTGCAGTCTTCAAATACAGGGGCCCATACACTAGTGACGGATCGCCGCAATGTTGCGAACCTGCAACCCGGCATCTCAGGATAGGTGAAATCCAACAGGTAGGATTTCATTGATTTGTGATCACGATCATACGTGATTAGCAAATTGGTGAAAATTAACATGGAAAATTTCACCCATCCTCTGACGGACCGCGGAACATCAATGGTCCTTCCGATCACATAGCAGGATCCGGCGGGTAGGTACCACTAACAGTTCATGTTTTATGGATTTCTTTAATCATGCACAGGTGATTTATCGATTTTACTGGGTTAGTTACGATTTCTGTCTGTTTCCACAGACAGAAATCCACAAAACATGGCCTGTTGGGAAAAATTAAGGGCTGAGAGCCACTGACTTAAGTATAGATAAATGCAATATTATAAAAAAAAAACCTGTAGATTTATAAATTTCCACACAGAAAAATCAGCTTCATTGGTACACACACGTATTTCACTGTAGAGAAGAGCCCCATACCCAAATATGTGGGGTCATCATCTGTCCTGAAATTGCCCTGGTTTTTCTCCTCTGACCATGATCATTATTTAACAAACAGGCTCAGATGTTGGAATTGTATTATATTGTATGATTAAATGTATTCCTCTGCACGGATTCAGAAAGAATGAATGTTTTAAAACTTTATTTTGTTTATGTGTACAGCGTCATGGCAACATCTTACTGCTCTCATGTGATCCTTACATGACATAAGACAAGTAACCTGATGGAACAAGATATGCTGTTTAGTTCAGATTACCCAATTATTTCAGTGCACAACTTGTGTGCCTGCAGCCATGGCAAAGCCACCCACATGTATCATCAAATTAGGACACGATTCTATTCAACGCGATGTAAATAGCGCCAGGAGTGAGCTCCCGAGCTATTCAATACACCGCGCTGCCAAGTCCGACTAATGATTTCTTCTCTCATCCCTCCGGGAATGAGAGCAGAAATCCGACAAAAGTCCCGGCGCGAGGCTGTTTTCTGCCCTTCGCGCCTGGAAAACAGCCTCGCACCGGGAAGTTAGGTCGGGAAATGCCCGTTATCGCGCCTAAACACATTGTTTACGGCACGAGAACGAGCCTTCCCCGACCTAACATCGCGATGAATTGAATAGCTCCGGGAGCTATCTCCCGGCGCTATTTACATCGCGTTGAATAGAATCGTGCCCTAAGACCGAAAAATGTGCAATCACAAAGATTAGTGCATATAAGGTAGGTGACGGTATCTGCTGTGCACAGAGAAGTAGCAACATTCAACTCTTCCACTGAACTCATTACAAAAAGAAGGAAATGACCACACAAGCTTACCAACACTCACAATTTACTCCTCCCAGCATGCTACACTAGAACCATAGGTAAATAAAAGCTGGGGAGACATCATTTCTCTAATGAATATAGGGCCTGATTCAGAGCCGCTCGTAAGTGGGCGCTCGTTCGCTCCGAGCGATGTTTGCCCAACTGCGCAATGCGCATGCGTACGGATCGTAATACGCATGCGCGAACCAGTCAGTGCGGCCGAAAATCGTTTGTTCGCAAAATAGCGAATGCCTGCTATTTTGAGTGACAGAATGAGGCGTTTGTGGGTGGTAACAGGGGAATGTGCTTGAAAACGGGGAGAGGAGATCCGAACGCAGGCGTGCTTAAAGGTCAAAACGGGCGTTTTAAGGGTGTGCATAATTAATACAGCAGCGTCACTGACCACGTCACTGGGTTATTTTATAGCCAGAACTGCTCGCAAGATTGTGGTAGCAAAAACCAACCACAAGAATAGCGAGCAGTTCATACGCAAGTTTTGTTCGCTCGTTCAGACATAGAGGCGTGAACAGACCGCAAAGAGCGAACGGTTCATTTGAATAGCCACCCCTATTTTCTGAACGAACGACCGCAAATAGCGTCCGGCTCTGAATCAGGTCCATAATCAGAATACACTCAACACATACACAGTGAAGTTCAATGACTGTTAGAACTGAAACCTCCCTGCCTGCTCAATGAAGAACAGAAATACATTTATGACCTGAAAGACACCTGTAAATGCAAGGCTGGTGCCAATGGATGAGAAATATAAATTACAGAGGGATTTAATGCAAAGAACTTATCTTTATGCATTGCCTAGCTTTAGAAGTATGTACATTAAGGGGCATATTCAATTAGCTGCAAAAAGCAGTTTTCAGCGAAAAACTTTCGCCGGTGATGTCACTTCGCCAGGCGAAAACTTATCCCTGTATTCAATTGTGGCGACTTTACGCCAGTGCAGAAACTCAATGTATTGGTATAGGCGAAAAAGATTAGCCTATGAAACTAGGCGGAAAAAAGTGCAGAGTTGCAGTTTTGGGGCGCAAAGGTGGGGAAACCACCCTGCACCCTTGAGACAGGACTTTTTGCACCTAACTGAATACGCCCCTAACTCTCAAACCTTTCAAGCAGACTAGTGTTCAGAACTTCTCTAATCTAGGGGCATATTCAATTCGGTGCAAAAAGTCGAGGACTTTTCGCCGTCGTCGCTGGTTTTCCATGCGGAAAAGTATCGCGCGTGCGTCCCCGCTTATCCCCGTATTCAATTAGAAATCGTCGAAAATGGCTCCCGGCGAAATGCAAACAGGCGAAAAGTGGTGTCAGATTTGGGCAAATCAGCCTGACACCCACCAAAAGATGCACTCACATTGGGGATCACTGTAGATGCCCCCAAATAGGCCTGCTGAAGGTATTTGGGGTACTTAAATGCTCTCAATAGCTACTAATTAGCGTCTTTGCACAAGTGGTGAAGAATAGCATTTAGCAGTTTTTCTTTGTGAAAATAACTAGTCCCAGCATATTTGTGGTACCTGAAAATGGGTGCAAGCATGGTTTAAAAAAAAAAAAAAAAAAAAAAAAAATCGCAAAAGTGAGGTTTTAAAAAACGTGAAAAACACACCTACAGCAAGTACCTGCAATAAAATAAAAACCTCCCCCATACTTGCAAACCTCCCCCCCCTAATCTATTTCGCTAGTTTTTAAGTTTGTACCCCAACTTTGTACTTTTTCACCCCTTTCTCAAAATACATTTTTGGGGTGTTCTTTACATTTTTTTAGGATTTTTTGACGCAGTTTTGGGTCCATGTCCCAAGGGTGCAGGGTGGTTTCCCTAACTTTGGACCCCAAAACTGCAATTCTGCATTTTTTTTTTCGCCTGGTTTCATAGGCTAATCTTTTTCGCCGATACCAATACATTGATTTTCTGCACCGGCGAAAAGTCGCCACAATTGAATATGGGGACACAGTTTTCGTCTGGCGAAATGACGTCACCGGCGAAACTTTGTCGCAGAAAAATATGAGATATGGTAAGAACTTACCCTTGTTATCTCTATTTCTACGAAGTCCATAGGGTTCCACAGGATACCTTGGGGTATAGGTGTGACGTCAGTCGCAGGGCACCAAAGAGTTAAGCTTTCAGCCTCCCAGGATGCACTAGGTCCCCCTCCTATACCCCGCCCCCGGGCCAAGGCACCTCAGTTAGTTACCAAGCCATAGGCCGGAGGAGGAGAAGGAAGAGAGAGAACAAAGATCTGGACACATACAAGAATCACATTCTCACCAGAGGGAGACGGAAAACCGGTGACCAGAGCAAAGCCCATCTGCAGCACAGGTGCGACAGGGCGGGAGTGCTGTGGAACCCTATGGACTTCGTAGAAATAGAGATAACAAGGGTAAGTTCTTACCATATCTCATATTTTCTACTTCAGGGTCCATAGGGTATCCACAGGATACCTTGGGGATGTCCCAAAGCAGTATCCTTTGAGGGTGGGGATGCTCCTGTGCAGAAAGGAGAATCCGCCGACCGAAGGAAGCATCCTGAGAGGCGAAGGTGTCAAACCTGTAATACCTCACGAAGGTATGGACAGAAGACCACGTAGCAGCCTTGCAGATCTGAACTGCCGAGGCACCACGTCGAGCTGCCCACGAAGGACCCACAGACCTAGTGGAATGAGCCTTCAGAGAAGGAGGGACCGGTAGGCCTTCATGAAGAGAAGCTTCAGAAATAGCCATACGGATCCAGGCTGCCAAAGTTTGCTTTGAAGCAGGCCAACCCTTTTTACAGAAGCCATAGAGGACAACAAAGCGTCCGACTTCCTAAACAAAGAAGTGCGGTCCACATAAGTCCTTAAGGCCCGCACAACATCCAAAGAGGCCTCACCCACGGAAAGACCCGGTGAGTTAAAGGCCGGAACAACTATTTCCTCGTTAACCTGAAACTGGGAAACAACTTTGGGAAGAAACTCGGGCCGAGTGCGGAGCACTGCCCTGTTCCCATGAAAAACCAAGAAAGGGGGTCTACAAGAAAGAGCCCCTAACTCAGAAACACGTCTGGCTGAAGCAACGGCCAGAAGGAAAACAGTCTTAGCTGTTAGCCATTTAAGATCCACTGAGCCCAGTGGTTCAAACGGCGGTCCTTGGAGAGCCCTCAGGACCACAGCCAAATCCCAAGGCGCCACAGGTGGAACAAAGGGCGGCTGAATACGGAGAACACCTTGCATAAAGGTGCGCACATCTGGCATTGTAGCAATCCTACGGTGAAACCAGACAGATAGGGCCGAAACCTGTACCTTCAAAGAAGCAAGGCGAAGCCCATGATCTAGTCCCGCTTGCAGGAAGGCGAGAATCCGAGACAGACGAAACTCCCGCGGTGCATAACCTCTCGGTCGACACCACTGGAAGAACGTATGCCACACGCGATGGTATATCCTCGCGGAAGACGGTTTCCGAGCTCGTAACATGGTACGCACCACAGAGCTGGCAAACCCCCAGGACCTCAGCATGGCCGTCTCAACAGCCACGCCGCCAAAGACAGCCGAGTCAGGTCCGGGTGAAGACAAGGACCCTGAGACAGAAGGTCCGGTCGTAGCGGCAACCGCAGAGGACTGTCCACGGACAGACCCTGAAGGTCTGAGAACCAGTGCCGTCTGGGCCACGCGGGAGCTATCAACAGGAGCGTCCCTCCTTCCTGTTTGAATTTCCGGATTACCCGTGGAAGAAGGGAGACCGGAGGGAACAGGTATGCGAACCTGAACGTCCACCGGACGGACAGAGCATCCACCAGAGACGCCCCTTCGTCTCCTGTGCGAGACCCGTACACCGGCAACTTGTTGTTGTGCCGGGACGCCATGAGGTCGATTTCTGGAAGACCCCACCTGTCCACCAGTAGTTGAAAAACGTCCGGGTGCAGGGACCATTCCCCTGGATGAACGTCCTGGCGACTTAGAAAGTCCGCCTCCAAATTTAGCACTCCCGGGATGAAGACCGCTGATATGGCCGGAAGATTGCGCTCCGCCCAAACCAGGATCCGAGAGACCTCTACGAGAGCCGCCCGACTGCGAGTTCCTCCTTGCCTGTTTATGTAGGCCACGGTGGTAGCATTGTCCGACTGGACCTGCACCAGGTGACCCTGGAGAAACCGCTGTGCCTGCAGGAGAGCATTGAAGACCGCACGGAGTTCCAAGATATTTATTGGAAGCTCCGCTTCTGTCGGTGTCCACCTGCCCTGGAACAAGTGTGGATCCGAAACTGCTCCCCAGCCCCGAAGACTGGCGTCCGTTGTCAACAGGACCCAATTTGGAACCCAGAACGGACGTCCCTTGTTGAGGTGGGTCGTCTTTAACCACCACGCAAGGGACAGGCGAACCTCCGGGGTGAGCACAATCGTCTGGAACTTCAGAGACTGAGGCAGCCCGTTCCACTTGGACAGGATCAGGTGCTGCAGAGGTCTAGAGTGAAACTGGGCGTATTCCACCATGTCGAACACCGACACCATGGAGCCCAGTAACCTCATCGCCGAGTGTAAGGACACCCGGCGGCTGTGCAGACAACTGCGCACCCTTGACTGTAAAGCAGAGATCTTGTCCTCCGTCACGAAGATCCTTTGCTGTCCCGAGTCCAATAAGGCTCCAAGATGCAGAATCCTCCGAGACGGGATTAGAGTGGACTTCTGCCAGTTGATTAGCCAGCCGTGCCGTTGCAGCAGTGCAATGGTCAGGTCCAAGTGGTGTAACAGGAGCTCTGGAGATCCTGCCACCAATAACAGGTCGTCCAAGTACGGCAACATGCGGACTCCTTGCAGCCGCAGAGAAGCCGCCATGACCGCCATAGCGCCCTGTATGTCCAATGACACCATGTAGTCCCCAGGTTCCAGCGCCAGAATGATGGACCGCAGGGTCTCCATCCGAAACTTCGGGACCCGCAAAGACTTGTTGAGTGCTTTGAGGTTGAGAATCGGACGATATGACCCATTGGGTTTCTGTACCAAAAATAGATTTGAATAGAAACCCTGGCCCCTCTGGGAGAATGGAACAGGCACTATAACTCCAGCCTGGAGCATAGTGTGCAATACCTTCCGCAGCTCCGTAGCCTTGTTCCGGTCTGATGGTAGACCCGTGGTGAAGAATCGAGCCGGGGGTCTGTGCCGGAAGGAGAGGGCGTACCCGTGAGAGACCACCTCCAGAACCCAAGTGTCTGTCATAGTGAACGACCAACACCGGGAGAACTGCAGCAGGCGGCCTCCCACCCTGGGATCCCCCAAGGGGAGACCCGGACCGTCAGGCCGCAGGCTTGTCATCTGGCTTGGGGGCCGGACGTCTGGTACTCCATGCCTGTTTCCGGGGCTTGACCGATTTCTTAGGGCCAGCCTGTCGAGGAAACGACTGTGGTTTGGGCCTGCCCTGGGCCCTAGATGACCGAAAGGACGATGGTCCAGAACCAGAAGGAGCAGCGGCCGACGGGAGACAAGCAGATTTGGCTGCCGCCAGCGTGGCCACAATCTTATCCAGATCCGGACCGAAGAGAACTTCTCCGGTAAACGGCAACGCTTCCAGACCTTTCTTGGATCTGCGTCCGCCTTCCAGGATCGCAGCCACAAGGTGCGACGAGCAGCTACCGCTGCTGAAGAAATTCTAGACACCAGAGTACTAATGTCTAGAGCCGCCTCGTTGATGTAGGTGGCCGAATCACGGAGATTGCCAATCAACTCCGCTTGTTCGGCCGGACAGTCGGATTCAAAAGAAGCCTCTAATGAATCCGCCCAGCGCTCCATCGCTCTGGCAACCCAGCAAATGGCCATAGCCGGCCGTGCTGCCCCCCCTGCAAGGGAATAAGCGGACTTCAGGCAGATTTCTACCTTGCGGTCCGTAGCATCCTTAAGGGAGGACATGGATGGCATCGGCAATGTGGCACTACGGACAAGACGGGTCACGTGAGAATCCACCTGTGGAGGGGATTCACACTTAGCAAAATAATTATCCGCGAACGGATAAGCCACCGCCAGGCGTCTCTGCGGCTGGTATCTTTTGCCAGGTTGTTTCCACGCCTCCTCTAAATGGTCCACCAACTGACCCGAAAGAGGAAAGACTGTGGCATCGCCCTTCACATCTTTGAAAAAGGCATACTTAGATTTAGCCTCTGGGGGAACTTCGTCCTCAATCACCAAGGCTGTGCGGACCGCCCGAATAAGTCCAGGAATATATACTTTGGACTTAGCATCAGCGTCCTTAGTATGGAAAGGTTCCTGATCGTAAGGATCCAGAATCTCCCCATCATCAGACGTCCCTTCGTCATCCTCATAAGGAGCGGACAGAGACGCCACCGGCCTTTTATGAGGCCGCATCACAGACTCCCCTTGCAACACATCCGACAAGTGCTGTAAAGAACTCGTCAGGGAGTTAACCCACGCTGGCTCCTGAGAACCCGGGAGCGGGGAAATAGGGAGACTGTGGGGTACCACCAATTGTCGTGGGAACCCCTGCATGGGTGACGACACCACAGACTGCTGGGACAAACCCATCGGAGTAATCGCGGGCTGCGGAGCTAACTGGCCCACTAAAGCTGTTAACGCCTGAGCGAAACAAGCCCAGGGCGGCTCCTGTACCGGTGCTGTAACCGTAATAGGCCGCGCCATGGACAAACACTGCCGGCAAAGGCCCTCCGCGCTACCCTCCCCCTCCGCTAACGGTACTTTGCACGTGGTACACTGTAGCCGGAGGGGAAAATCACTTTCAGACATGATGGCACCACGTATGTGACCTCTCTCACCAATTAAGTATTAAATAGGCGAGAGACCACCCTGCAGCACCGCACCGCACCGCAAGGGCTTTAGCAGAAAGAACAGGGACAGTAATAAAGCTGACAGTTTAGAGAAGAATAGTTACAGGCAGCGCTAGCACAGTCACATACAATGCAGAGAAATAACAATTCCTGCACTAACAGCGCTGATCACTCAACTACACAGACACAGGGCCTGGTAGGACACAGCGCTGCATACACAGACCTGAGCCACAGCGGAGGAGAGGTATGCGGGGGGACCCAGACCACGATGCTTCCTTCCAGACTTCCAGCAGCGTTCACCATGCGTTGCAGAGAAGATGGCCGCCGAGGAGCAGAGAGAAGCTGGCCTGGGGGAGGAGCGCTGACACAGGACCAGTCAGCACAGTGCAGAGAGGGCTGTGTGCAGCGGGGGAGGCGCCGGCTGTGAGACAGGGAAGGCGCGCTCCCCTGGCATGCATTTAACCCCTGGGACGCCGCAGCGCTACCGCTCTGCTGCGGTCCGCTGTCCCAGGGGGTAGTGGAAGCGCAGGTTGGTCGCCTGGCTCCACGCTGCAGCCAGTCCCCAGGGAGCCCCCTGCCTGGGGACTTAGGACCATGTGATCAGCGGGGACCCACCGCGGGACCCCGCTGCTTACCTCTGTCCCCCTTGAATCCGGCCATGGTCCGGAGCATCTGGGGTCACCGCTAGCTGTGACCCCAGACGCCCACCAGCATCCCCGGATCAGTACCGGCGTTCTGGTACCGGCGGGGTGTAGGGAAGACAGCATGGACGTCAGGACTGACTGTCCATGCTGTTCATCCAGATGTGCAGCCACAGCTGCATGAAGAAAAAGCTTCAGGGGCTCTTCTAGCCCCCACTCCAACAGGTGCACCCGACTCCGGCCGGGCACCAAACTAAACTGAGGTGCCTTGGCCCGGGGGCGGGGTATAGGAGGGGGACCTAGTGCATCCTGGGAGGCTGAAAGCTTAACTCTTTGGTGCCCTGCGACTGACGTCACACCTATACCCCAAGGTATCCTGTGGATACCCTATGGACCCTGAAGTAGAAAAAAGGCTTTTCGCGTCTAATTCAATATGCCTCCTAGTGTGGATCCTCCCGAATCTTGCAGGCAACTTTGACAAAGGCATAGCCAACGCTGGAGAAAAGTGTGCGTGCACATGTGGACATAAAGGTCTATCCGCTTACGTTCATTTTTGGACTAAGCATCAAAGACAGTTTGCAAGGCTCTGAGAATGAGCGTAACGTAATAGTAACACCATTACATCTCAGGCATGTTCAAGAATCAGTTCCAAATAAACAGGTTCAAATTGCTTTCAAATGTGATGTGAGGTCACCGACCAGAATGAGTTTCCCTGTGTAAAGTATATAACTAGACAGAAGAGGTCTGGCTTGCAAGCAAAACAATCATACAAAGCTGTGATAGACGGCAATAGCAGCCACAGTATACACAGACTGTAGAATAGCACAAAGAAAGCAGAAACCCCAGAGAGTTCATTCAGTTACAACAATCTTAACAGACAATCCATTCACTGCTTGCCCAATGCTGCACAATGTGAATTTCCCCAGTCCTCCACTACTGCTAAAGGGTTTATCATCATTTGGCTGTTTCAGACAGTGAAGCATAGCATCTCTTATATAAACATTGATATATTAATGTACTGTACAAACCTAAAGAAAGTCAGTAGTTGCATTTATAGCAGAATCAAAATTTGTCAGCTGACACCGCTGCAATGCCATGGGGGTTCATAGCAGATATCTGCAGGGTAAATGAAACTTTAGGGCTGTCGGTTTATCAAATTCTACCAGCCAGAGTCAAAACTGTTGGAAGGAGTGCGCACCTGCGCTCCATACCTCCTGCACTATCCAGGTAGGAGAGAGCCGGTGGTCATTAGGACCTGCCGGGACTCAGCTTAGAGAGGTCTGCCCTCTGATGTGCGCTACTGTTCATGGATGGTGTCTCAGCATCCATCAGGAGACACTCACCACCAAAGAGTCCTAACAGTGGCCTGCTGTATGCCCACAAGTACACTAGACCACCAATGCTACTATACGCTGGTGTCAGAACTGCTATCGCGTGCACTATAATGCCCAGCAATGCCCTGAGCGCAAGGCTGCCACAGTGTATTACATCTATCGCTGTTACACCAGTGTAATTCCCTGTGTCACATGCTACCTGCTGTTCTATCTGATCTATAATAAATAAACCTAAGTACTGGTTAAAGTGTACCATGTGTGGACTAACCGTCACCAGCACCAACTACTGCACTATACATCACTCACACTGGCCAGTTATATTGTATCAATTCATCTGGGAACTACTGCTCCCAGCAAATTTTGCATCCCCATCATTGTGACAGTTTACACCATCACCTGCTGTCACCACCATCTCTAGTAATAAAAACAAGACTTCATACCAATTCCCGCAGTCTTTTTACTGGGAACACAAACATATTGTTGCCATGAACCTGCCATGTGGTCCTTATTTACTAAGCAACATTCCCTTCTGAAGCCAGACTAGTCTCCCCAGAATCAGCACAACATAAAATCACTAAGGATTACAATTTCCTGCACCACAATAATGATAGAGGTTGGTCATGTGCTGCATGGCTATATATGTGAATAACTTCAATGGAGGTAAAAAGAAATTAATGGAAATTAATCAAATCAAAATACAATCTAAAATGTTTGCAAAGAAAAACAAAATGGGGATGTAGTAACATGCAATTGTAGCACAAATATTAGACTTGCTAAATGTTTAGCTCTTGCTTGAGAAATTCTATGTATTCATTTGTTCTAAGAGTTATTTCATAAACATCTCAGTTTCTAAATAACTGACAGAGTGATATATCCAGGGTAAAAGGCTCAAGTTATTGGCCCAGCAGAAAGAAGCTGAAGAAAGCAGCCTGGTTATACAAAGCTATATTACACATGGCTCCATGAAGAAATAAACCCATTATGGTGAATCTTCACTATCGCAGGTCATGTTCTACTGCAACAGATGCCGATACTCATCTCACAGCTTTACACTAATATCTATTTAGGTTGCTCTTCAGTCACCACCTTCAGAAGAGTAATACGTGTATTTTTTTGTACAATAGAAATGTAGGGGAAAAACTAAATAAATGTAGGATATAGGATCGTGTCCTAAAGAGCTTTCAATCTAAATGTGTGATGCCATACAAACAAGATAACTAGTGTTAAATTCTGCAATGGTTGCAGGTAAGTGCAGTCCTGAGCGGTGAGCTGCAACAGTGCTATCAGCAAGAGTGGAAGGACTTCAACTTGCATGTAATAGACAATTATTTTTTCTTACTTCGTTGATGGTGTGAAGGAGAGACTGGTATTACACACACATACCCCGTACCATGACATCACCTTGGGGCATGGACAATAAATCCCATAATTATACAAAATTCCCTCACAGACTCTCATGTAGGAACATTACAAGTAACCCAGCACATACACTGTTATCACTATACCTGGCCGACTTACAGTCATCAATATGTGTGCGATGAAGGCATGGTGCGAAGGAGACTGGGAGGGCAGAGGGCTTTAGTAACCCAAAGTGCCCTCTTCTCTCACCACCTGAACGCTGCATAAATTCAAGATCATATGGTTTATGTTGCAGTTCGTACTATGCGGTGATATAATTATAGGGGGTCTATTCATTATTAAAAGAGATAGCACTATGCAATTTAAGGATCTGACTCGCCGCAAGTTGAGGAGGCAGATCTCAAACTACAGGAGAAACTCAATATTGCTCCAGTGCAGAGTTAGCTGCTCCGAGAAGTAGCTGTCCCATGAGTCCCATCATTGCTACGTCTGTCGCCAATTACTAGTAGTGATGCATGCGCGCACAAAGAGGGCCGAAGAGAGCGCAACCTGGACTTACTAGCCATAGGAAGGAGCAAGGCTCCGAGATATAACACCATCTAAAGAAGGCGTCACTTCCCACATTTATATTAGAAAGATTACAGTTTTCAGAGCTTCATGAATTTCATCTTTGGGCTGTCAGATAAACAGAAGATTTTTGCAAAATCTCCTGCGTTACCTACACAATGATTAGCCCTATTACTCCATTCTGCGTTATAGATACGGAAAGAGTCTATATGAATGATGAATAATCCCCATAGTAAGATATACAGTATATAGAGGCTGTGCGGAGACGGATATGAAAGGCTAGTGGTACTATGCAATTTCACTTGAAGTATATAGTTTGTGTTGGGAGGTAGCACATACAGGTGATAATATAGGAGTATTGTTGCATATGGGGAGTAATATAGTAGTGAGTTGGGTACGGGATCCCGGCAGTCAGGATGCAGATGGTCAGAATACAGACAGCGGCATCCCAAAAGAATTTTGTAAGTATACTAGCCGTTCCCCTAACTCGAACCCACCTTTCCCACAGCCTAACCCTAACCCCCCCACTGCATAACCCTCCCCTCTCACAGCCTTAGCCTAACCCCCCCCCCCCGCTGCATAACCCTCCCCCCTCACAGCCTTAGCCTAATACTCACCATTGGAATGTCAGCAGCCGGGATTCAGACACCAAAATTCTGACCGCCGGCATCCTGACTGCCGGGATGCTGACTACAACCCATAGTAGTGTAAGGAATGGAATCTGGGATACATGCAGACTAAGGGACTTCTATACACATAAAACGGGTAAAGGAAACTTGATGAACTATTGTGCCACCTATGCTACACTGTTTCAGATTATACTATGAAATAATAAATTATATAAATAGAATATTATTGTAATATTGTTATTGAAGAGATATATATATATATATATATATATATATATATATATGCTTCAATTGAAGAGACAATCTTTCTTGACATAAGCGTCATTGTCCCTGTGATGTGTTGTGTGTAGCTAGGTGTATGACTATTTGCACTGTATGAATAAATAGCAGAATTTGTGTGTAAGTGGATAGAGAGAAATATGTGATGTGTATGTGATAAGACGCACATCAAAGATATTTACTAAGGTATCCTGGTATGTGTCTGAATGAGATACAGAAGGGCTGATTTTGAGTTGAGAGCGAAGAAAAAAAAAAATAGTAACATAAGGCCCCCATACACCAGGCAACGTATTGTCCGATCCTGCGTTTGGATCGGAAACACTGATCTGCCGGCCATCGATGTTCTCCAATCCGTCGGGAGGATCGGTGAAATTATGAATTATACATGTTTAATTTCACAGATTTGCAAATCACAATCATATTTTGATCGTGATCAGCAAATCTGTGAAATACAACATTTTGGATTTCACTGATCCTCCAATCCAGCGTCGAAGGAACGCAGGATCGTGGCGATCCGTCGCAGATGTATGGGGGCCTTAACGTTGCACATGGACAGGCCCTCACACATTTAAATCTCTCTGCACTTTTAACCTCTGCCCCACCTGCAGCACAACATGGTTTTACCAAGGTTAAAAGTTTTGCTTTTTTCCAATAGTGATACATGCGTCTAACAATACATTCAGAACAGAAAAGGATTATTTTTATTTTTTTCATACATAGATTATGTTTATGCCCTAAGTGCTATTAGGGCACCCTTTTACAGAAGGTATTGCACTGTGTTATATTGAGGGGATGTAGTCAGGATCCCGACATTCACAATACTGGCAGGCAAGTAAATCACTTAAATTCTATTGCTGAACACCATGCTTGGTCTTCCCCAAAAGCTATACAATAGGTAATAGAAAGTCTCCTATGTTGGATGCCCCAATTATGTCCACACCCAGCTGGAAGAATAAACTGAATCAACACACATAATACACAAAGTAATAAAAACCTCAGTTTTACTATAACTTATTGATATTAATAATTTTTCTAAGAAAAGAAAAAGTGCAAAATACTGAGTAATTTTGAAAGGTTGAACTTGTCCAAATGCTGTATTCAACCATGTATCTGTAACAAGACAGCTTCTTTGTCCCTTGCTGGGATATAGGTGGCTGTTGCATGGTATGTTGCGATTTATACATTCTATTCCCTGCTTGCTTTAATCTCAGGAGTAGCACCTGATTCACAAGCATATTTCCAAGACCCTTGTTAATTAAACCGTACAGGTAATGTCAACATCACCTAAGGTTACAATGTTTAGAGCTGTAAGAAAAACAAGTACACCATACTATATACATTAAATGCCGAAAAGAGGCAATCACTGCCACTATCTGAAGTCCAACACACAACACTGGTAATGGACTTGCTGCAAAATGAATCCATAGGTCCAATTTTCATAATTAAATATGACACGGATGAGAATATAAATATATAAATATATCTATATCTGTTGAATGCCAGAGGCTCATGAGGCTGGAAACAGCTTAAGCTTTTACCTCCGGTTCCACAGTGACAATCACTTCTATCCTGGTCACAGATGAGGAACCTGCAGTTTCATTCTCATCTTCAGACGCGGGTGAAGAGGACATATCTTCATGCTGAGACAGATGGTAGCCTTTTGGTATCAAGGACGCTCGTTTTTCCTGCACCAGTGACCAAAATCCTTTGGCATCCATGCCTTAAAAACGAACCTTTCCCTCTGTGCCTTAAGCAGTCTATAGCACGGCAAACAGAGCAACACTTTCAAAAAGGTGGTTATGTTCTCTCCCAGGAGACCATTACAGCCGACAAGTGCAATGATTTCTAAGGACACCTGGGCTCTTTCATCAGATAACAGAAAGCCTGCCCTAACTCATCTTGCTTTCCATAATGTGTTCATTTCTGAGACTTCAACATGGTACAACTTGGACACTTCTCTAGAAGATGTAACAAACCGTACTGGTTGAATCAATAACTGTCTAATTAAAACATAAAAACACTAAAATGGTCTTTGAAGAGTAGGTAAAACTTACACTTAGCAGAATAAATTTCATTGTACTATTCTATGAATTTAAAATACTAAAGTAGCTATATTTATGTATGAAAATAAATACTGTAGATCAGTCATATTCAATGCTGCAGAGTTCTATGTACTTGTTCCTATTTACAGAGCAAAGGTAATATATGCAAAGACTTTAGTTAAAGCCACTCTCGTCATCCTTAAAAAAGGCTGCTAATATAACACTTCACTGGTGCCAGATTTCTGTCAAAGTACAAATCTGCTAACAAAGCTGTAGAAACCAAAAGGTAAGACAGCCACCCTTTACAGCAAGCTACTTTACTGCCAAACTGGAAGACAAGTAGGTGAGCTGCAGAATGACAAGTCTTGGATCATCCATAAGAGAAATATCAACTCTAATAAAAAAATAACTCATGAGACACTATACGTGGTACCTGGAAGTCTTTAGACTTTATAGAGTTTTCAAATAAACTGAGGCTTATTGTTGGTATTCCACCTCATATCTCTCCTCTGCAGCTATTTTAACAAACTAAATAGATATATGCGGATTTTATATTATATGCATACAGCCATTTCTCCTGGAGCTTTGGTAGGGACTCACCAGGTTAGACAACGGATGGGAAAAGTGGTAGCATAGCTTTAAGCACAAAACAGAGGACTCATACATTAACACTTCAATACAAGAATTTTGCTGCTAAAAGATTGCTGGCTATAAATTAATGACCAGACCAAAAATGACTCAGACATGTGTTAAATTAAATGGAATACCCTGGTTCTTAGTCTACCAAATGAGCTTTGTATTGTGTTTATTATTTGGGACAAATAGGGCTTTAGTTTGGTAGCAAAGTGGAATAAATAAGGCAGGAGGGTAAGAGAGAGAATGTTCCTGCATAAGTAGTCCAGGTGCTCTGAGGCAAAGATTACATTGCAACTTTAATGCAGATGTAACAGAAGTGACATGACATTTATGGTAGTGCTGTCAGGGGAACACGCCACCTGATAGGAGGTAATAAAGTGAGCGGTCCGGAAGTGGTTAAACAAACATCAAAAGATCAAATGGGAGCAGGTGGAGGGTGCATGGGCATTGCTGGTCATAAGGAACACTGCCATGGGTTCTAGGATTAAGACTGCACTTGCTATGGCTAATCCCAAAGCTTTCACTCTAGCATATGACTGGTTGGAATTTGCCGCAAGTGTTCACTTAATGTTGAAACAAATTACAAACATACATTCATTAGAGCGGGTTAATAATGCCTTGGCAAGGAGCTGTGATGTAATTATGGGGTATAAATAGACTTCATCAGTGTTTCCCAAACAAATTCCTCGGGGAGCACTAACAGTGCATGTTTTCCAGGTCTCCTCACAGAAGTGAAATAATTAGCTCCACCTGTGGATCTTTTAAAATGTGTTAAGGGGCCCATACACTAGCAACAGATTGTCCCGCGATCCGGAGAGGCCGGGTTGCAGGATTGGTGAAAACCAATATGTTGCATTTCACTGATTTGCCGATCACGATCAAAATCTGAACGTGATTTGCACATCAGTATACTTTTTCATGTATCATTTCACAGATCCTCCGATGGATCACGGAACATCGATGGCCGCTGGTCGGCATTTCCAACCGGCGTTTCGGATCCAATCGCAGGGTCGGACAATACGTTGCCTGGTGTATGGGGGCCTTTAGCCAGTAAAGAATACATCTGTTCACCAACTAGGTAAAATGGAAACCATGCACTGTTAGAGCTCCCTGAGGAATGAGTTTGGGAAACACTGAGCTACATGATGCAGTGTGGCATCTATACTGACAGTGTACCTGTACATGGTGTGCATGGCGGCAGTATGTGTACAGCAGGGGTATTCAACATGCAGCCGTCCTGCTTCTGTGGAACTACACATTCCAGCATGCTCTAATAGCAAATTTTGACAGGGCATGCTGGGATGTGCAGTTCAATAGTAGCTGGAGGTCTGCATGTAGACTACTCCTGGTGCGCAGTATGGGAACTGTGTGTTGATCTTAGGTTGCATATAATTAACAAAACAGATTGCAAAATATGTTTGTTTTTTGCCATACCAGGCACACTAATGATTACATAGCTTGGACGCTAAGCGTAACATTTCTTCCATAGCACACAAGTATTTACTTTCACACTGCATAAAAAAAAAAAAAAAAATTTTATTGCCAAACCACATTTTTTTTTTTAAAAGTTCCTAGGTGATATGTTTTTTAAGCGGTTTTTAAACACAGTTCTCTCTTTTTTGCCAGGATCCTTATTTGAGGTGTTGTAGACGGGATGGGTACAGGATGCCGATACTCGGGATCCCGGCAATCAGAATCCTGACAGGGTTAGGATACAGACAACTGCCGGTAGGATTCCTAAATATCCTAACCCTCCCCAGTGCCTGAACCTAACCTCCCCCTGGAGCCTAAACCCTCCCTCTAACCCCGCTACTTACCTTCGGGATTCCGGCAACCGGCATTCTGACTGCCGGAATCACCGCATCCCGTTGTAGACACATTATTACATATATGTGAAGGTGACACACTTGCATAAAAGATAAAAATAAATCTAAAAACACTAGATATCCTGGCTAAACAAATGTGGTTACTTTTTGGGGGTGGAGATGGCGACATGTAAACGAAGTTGTTTTAAGTACAGAGATGCATTTGCAGTGGTTAGCCAACTATTCTCCTTCCCATGGACCTAACAAGAGATCTTACAGGTGTTATGATATTACATCTACAACAAATTATGCAAGGCTACATTTATGAGAAGACACCTGCAGCTCCATTTCTTATGTTATTTCACCCACAAAGCGTCTAAAGCTGTGTACATACTACACAACACATTGTGCAATCATACTAACCGCAACCAAACTACACGACCATTGTATAGCGTGTACACCCAATGTATTGATTGCACGCATCATTCATCACATCGTCCCATCTGATGTGCTGCACGTCAGATGGGACAGTATTGTGTGGTGCACATCGTGTAGTGTGTACGTGCAGCCGAACATAGCGCAAGATGTGCCAAGTTGCAAAATACGGTATAACTCCCGAAAATGCAGTCTTCGGATGTTTTACCGTATTTTCCATGTGTACAAAGCACCTTCAGATGAAGCCTATGGGCTTCTTATCAGGACGATCCCCCTGAGTGGGACACAATCGGATTTCTCCCATCTCTCCCCACCCTCGTGTCGGCAGAGGAACTTCTACGGTTATGGGGACATCGCAAAGGACAGCTCTTATCGGGATGTTCTTAATCGAGTGTTTGGGATCGTACGGTTGTAAGTGAAATTCGAACGACAGTCGCATTGTTTGATTCATCGTTTAGGTGTGTACCCAGCATAAGAGACTCAGCCATGGGAAAAAAAAAAAGAAGGACTGAAGCAATTTCAGATCCAGTCCTTATATTGGTCATATAAGCTAAACATTCCAGGTGGTATAAATCAATCATACCTAGTCCAAAAGTCACACACCAGATTACCCAGCAGCCTTTGCAGCACAGCTATTAGATTTCAAGTAAAACTTGCTAAAGCTAAGGGAAAACCAATTTATCTTTTATTTTCACAAAGTACCAGCATACTCATCAGATCATGATGCATCGGAGTTAAATCAATTTGGTAATAAAGTACAAAAATGTGTCTTGGCACAAAATAATCACAGCTCCTAACAATCAGTGTGTGAACTAGATTAGGATTTATAATTAGATAAATTTGAAATACTACTAGATTCAGAGGAAATAGCACAAAGGTAAAGACCCCCATAGACCGTGAGATTCAAAGTAGGTAAGATCAGTTGTACGATTTCCCTTATATTCCTCATAAGATGTGGTCAAATGGTGTACGATTGATCATTAAGATCATAGAATAAGATGCATAGAAGTGTATCACATCATACACGATCAGTTGAGATCTCTCTGCAAAACCATCTGATCTGCGATCCAACTAGACGACGGCAGGGACGCGCATCGGCATCGCAGAAGACTCAAAATACAACTATTTTCAAACTATTGGTCTGTCCAACCTGTAGAACCTGCCAAAATCGTGTATGGCCACATTTAGTCTAGGAAGTTAAATAAGGTTGTCAGTGCGACAGACGGCCAAGGAGGATAAAATAAGACTAGATAAGAAACATGTCCACACATTTATGGAACTGGAAAAAGACCATGAAGCCCACTGCTTAAAACAGGAACAAGTCCAAATGCATTAAAAAGGAAAATACTAATGAGGACTCAAGAGAGACAGAGAGAGAGGGGGGAACATAAGAACAACTGCACCTAGCATACACATGATACACTGGGAAGATCATAGAGCAGAAATATAGATAGATAGATAGATAGATAGATAGATAGATAGATAGATAGATAGATAGATAGATAGATAGATAGATAGATAGATAGATAGATAGATAGATACACATACACACAACACCATTATTGTTCCTACCACTGTTACACTCACATATATGGAAATAGCAGCTTGGCTGATTCAGGCTGACTACATTTCCAAACTTCATACCAGTCAGAGCACCTCACCACATTATATTACACAGGTGACAGAACACATTATCTGGCTTAGAATGTGGAGGGACACAACCATACATTCCTCTATAATGACCGTCCCAAACCACTCCATCAGCAGAACACCCCGGATGCCAGCTAAATGAGCTCACCGCTGCTCTGTACTTCATCCCCACGGTCATATGGTACAAATGTAAAGTGAACTACTGCAGCCAGCAGCCCGTTTCCAGGTAAACTTCCCCTTCGTCAAATCCTAAGGGACCAGCATTAGTAAAACCAGACGGAAAAGATCCAGACTCATACAGCCAGGTAGAGGTGCATCTTGTGTTAATCCTGCTTCATGGGAGGTGGGGAAAGTTTAATGCACATCCACAGGTGGGAAAGCTCCAGTAGCACTGCAGATCTGCCTCAAGTTCACGTGAATAGGAACCTTGCAGTAAGGAGCAGCATTACAGGCTTTCTAGCTCGTTCCTACAGCAGAGAATCTGCTCTCAGACAGACTTCAGGCGTCACTGGCAGAGAAAGACAGGAATGAAAAGAAGGAATAAAAAAAAAAGGGCTGGGAATCTTGGGCTGGAGCCCAAACCTAATAAACACACAAGTAAGGGGATTTTGGAGCTTGTGATTGGCCGGCTCCACACTCCTCCAGTTCCTGCAAGTTGCTGCACATTTCTTTTTGCTGAAAATCGCCTGAACTAACCCACATCCCAAAAGAATCCAGCAGGTAAAGGCGGCAGAAGGAATGGAGCCAAAGCTGGTAACTTTTGTTTGCATATTCTCAAACTGTACAGATTACTACATCCTCCTGAGTCTGGAACATACATATCTAGATTATAATAGTGAAAGCCATTCTTGGGAGCTGAATCAGAATTTCAATAACGCCTATAAATCACAATTTTACATATGGATTCAGTTTAATTAAAACTAGCCTTAAGAGGAATGTCCATTACTTGCATTGCAAATGTAGCTAAAAACGCTTCCAATATTGCAACATTTATAGGACGTACGCAATCTGTTCCTGTATGACCTCATATACAGATGTGTCCTCTTACACCTAGGCCTCAATGCACCACGCTGCATGACACCTGCCATGAGTGAGCTGCACCATGTTCCATAGCGTATTTTTCGCTCAGATGTGCATCTTAGTCACAATGGGGCAGATGTGGAAGCTCTGGAAGGTGTTAAATGGGAGAGTAATAAACTACCAACCAATCAGCTCCTAACTAATTTTTCAAACACAGCCTGTAACATGACAGTTAGGAGCTGAGTGGCTGGTAGTTTACCACTTTCCAGAGCTTAGTACATCTCCCCCAATGCGATGCAACAAGAAAACCGCATCACAAGACTGCACGGATACATTTGATGTGAGACACTTGTATATCTGTGTGCGACTGAGAGCCGTATTCAATTTGACTTTGCCTGTTTTGTAGACAATAAAGTATCGCGCACATGCACGCTTTACCCCGTATTCAATTTCAAAGTACGAGTAAAAGGCACCCAGCGATACTGTAACAAGCGGAAAGTACTGTCATTTTTGGGGAAATCAGCCTGTCACCCCCCAAATGATGCTCTGACATGGGGGTTCACTATGGTACCCCCCGATTTGGCTCGCTGAAGGTATTTGGTGTTTTTAAATGGGCTCAATAGCTGCTAAATAGCGTTTTTCTATACCTGATGCAGAATAGTATTTAGGAGTATTTTTTCCAGAAAATAACTTATCCTAGCAAATTTGGGGTACTTGAAAATGGGGGTCAGCATATTTAAAGTTGAAAAAGTGAAGTTGAAAAAATCGTGAAAAATCCACCTGCCGCAAACACCTGCAATCAAAAAAACACCTGGGGCATACTTGGGGACCTTCCCAGAGTAAAGTTGGCTAGTTTTTAACTTTGTACCCCAACATTTTTTTTCCCGCACCCTTTTTCAAAGTTAATTTTTGGGGTGTCCTTAAGTTTTTTTGTTTTTTTTTACACAGATTACTTTTGGGGGACTGTCTGAAGGCTGCACGGGGGTTCCCGAAACATTGCACCCCAAAACCCCAATTTTGCACTTTTTTCCACCTGCCATTCATAGGCGATACTTTACCGCCTATTACATTGCATTGACTTTCCGCCTAGGCGGAAAGTCTTTCAAATTGAATACGGGGTAAAACCAAAACAGGCGATAATGACGTCATCGGCGGATCCGGACTTAACACTTCAAATTGAATACGGGCCTGAGTCTGCATCTATATACAACGGAACTTGGCGTGAAAAAGAGCTGCGCCCGATGCATCGGGGCACTACATGTACAGACTCAGCCGCACATCTGTATAAAACACACCATACATTACTATAACTAAGCATTCAAAGGGATCACTGTTCAAGCAATCCTAGTTGTTAAATGTTGTCCTTTCTTGCACTATTGTAAGCCGGTCACTATAGGCATCATGAAAGGGATATAGGCTCTATTTAAGCATGCAGGCTCACTCTTACAGAGTATGTTACTAACAGCTATTTATTAGCACCTGGATATTACAACTGGTTTATATCTTAAATGGTTTTGGTTTTTTTTTATATCAAAGAATTTATAAAGAATTTTTACAGAATTATATAAATTGCCAAATATTCCATGTTTTTAGAACAATTTCTATTTCAGTACATATATTTTGATTTAGGATGTGCTTGTTTATTCTTGTAATTTATTTATAATGAATGGTCTAATGACCGCTCGCCTGCGGTAATAATGAGTAGTATTATGGTGCGTACACACGGTACGATCAGTCAGCGATAATGATATCGCTGACTGATCGTCCTGCACCTTCCCGGAGAGCTGGATGATCAATATCGATCATCCAGCACACCACCACCGACGGCCAACGACTCGTGATTAACGATCGCTGGTCCCTACAGTGACCTGGTCGTGCACAGGTGATTGACGATACAGTTTTCGTCCATACGTACCCACACATCGCAGGTCGTTAGTGGGTTGGAAGGGACCAAAAAATGCACGATATGAATGATAACGATATGATCGATATCGTTATCATTCATATTGTGCATTTTAATCGTCCCGTGTGCATGCACCATTAGCCCATCTTGAACATTTAGCAATCTATTAAATTTTCTACACAACCATTTTGTGGGCTGGAACAGTATGTAGTATCAATTTGCTAGGACACTGAAATATTTGTGTTGTACCGCTTCCTAGTGAATGAGTATGCTACACTCACATGAATATAAGGTCAGCCTACATCCACGTACAGAGGTGATCTGCAAGAAACCTCTAAAATGTGCCCGGTGTTATGGTAGTGACAGGCAGAATGCTCATGTTTGTTATCCAGGTAAAGGATTATTGCCAAACTAAGCTGTGAGAGGGACTAAACCTTTATATAGTTTCATACAAAACCATTTGAGACGTAGGATATACATTTGGCACAGTATATTTAGATTCAAGAGGTGTACTTGTAAACCTGAAAACTTTCGAGTGCGTTAAAGAGGACTGGTCAGGTTTGTGAAACCGTACATATTATATAGTGCCTGTCCCTTATGTATTCCCCAAGTGTTTCCATTGTTCACCAGGATTGTAATAGGAAAAGAAAACTGCATACTGGACAACAGTCCAGTTCTCATGTGATGGCCTCAAGTTCTGGTATCCTACAAGTGTGTGGTCTACTGAATTGACCACCTATCAATGGGCAGCTTGGGTAGATTACAAATCAGGACACAATAAGCAATGCCTACTGTCACCCTACTGACCCCCATCAGGTATGCAGTGAGAATGTGTATGTGGGAAAACGGATTGGTATTGGAATCACTGGTGCTTTGTGGGAACACTGGCGGAAACCCTGGGGAGTAGAGGCATGGGTCTCCATCTGGTATGTGGAGTCAATAATGGTAGAGGCAATGTTACAGGTATAGTGTGAGAAGTACTGGCTATCATGCAGAGGTACTGCTATATAGCAGGAGCACAAGCTAGTTTGTGGAGTTACTGGTATAAAATTAGAGGCACCAACTGCAGCACCATATTGATATTTGTATGTGCGGTGCTGATCGAATGTTGGACACTAGCAGGGTAAATTTTGCTAGTCTTTTGGACTACTATATTTTGCTTAAAGTCAACCTTTAATCAACATACAATTAGCACCATACATTTTATATACAAAATTGATGCCATTTAACTTCTGCAATTGGAGTTTTTGGATAACTTTGACCAGGCCTAAGCCAAGGTCTCATACCTATATCACCAGGATAGGAGCAGCAGCCATCCCATCTGATGCCACCATGAACCCTTACTGTAAACTGTCAAAGACGCAATGCCTGCATAGACAGTAAGGGATGTGGTCAGCATCCCGGCATGCGGGATGCCGACGGTCGAAAACCGGGCGCCGGAAACCCGACAGCGTCAGGCCCCCGGCGCCAGAATCCCGACAACCGACATCCCGAAGGTAAGTATTGGGGGTTTAGGGGAGAGTTAGGTTTAGGCACTAAGGGGGGATGTTAGGGTTAGGCACCAGGGAGGGAGGGTTAGTGTTAGCTTACTTACCTAAGGTTCTCGGGATTCTGACTGTTGGGATGCCGCTGTCTGTATTCTGACCGGCGGCATCCCAATTGCAGGGATACCATTATCCAACCCGATAATAACCAGGATTTCAATTAAGATGACTAAAGTAACAGTGAAGGTATCTGGTAGGGAAACTCCATTTTCCTGCTACAAAAGGCACTTTAAACAATTAAAAATATTTCCGTGGGATGACAACTTATTGAAGAAAACAAGAAATGAAAAAACAATTTTTGTAGTAGATTTTGAAATGCTTTATTTAGCTACTTGCAAGGATCTCTTTTGTAGGACAGTTACACAGTAAGGGTATGTTGACATTCTGACTGCAATGTCCATGGGTGTATAGTTCAATGAAGTGTTACAAAATCTTATTCAGTAATATGACACATGAGGTGGAGCTGATGAACCGATTCTAGAAACAGAATCAATGTTACACTAAATTTATCACAATCAAAATCTGCAATACTAACTCAGCACTTGCTGATACAGGTAGATAGACAGCTGTTGCGTCTCCTAGAACGTGGTACACAGAGCATTATCAAGTCAAGTGTTTGGGCTGCATTTTTGCTACAGACACATTGATTACCTTTCAACTGGACAAATTATAGACACCAGGCATTATTCATATGACCAACCAGTTTCAACCAGGAAAGACCCAGCTGGTAGTACCTGCCCAGAAAGTGCATGATAAAGAACAGGACACTGTAGGTATGTGCCAAGGGAAGTAGGCAACTATGACGTGCTACATCCATCCTGCTCCATCTCTTTCCCTCACAGAAGAGGCTAGCTCACCCCAAGCAGGAGTACCCAAATGTTGCTGTCTGCATACCCAGCAAAACCTTGGCCTCTGGTGAGTGGCCCCTGCCACAGTTAGTCCTGCTCACAAACGATTAGCAGTACAACCGAAGCATGCTTCCATCGCCAGACTACACATTATCAACCTAACCTTAGCAAACTAACTTCTAAAGAGGAAAAATAGAGAAGCCATTAACAATATTAGCCTTCTGCATGTGCGTAATTGCCTTCTCTAGCTCCGGCGCCCTGCCTGCCGCCGGAGCTAGAGTGAACACTAAATATTTAAATATTAGCTGAAGTACCCGGCATCGCCCAGGTTTAAATCTTCAAGTTATTAAGTTTTATTATGTGATGTCCTCCAAATCCATCCAGTGTAAGGCCCAGAACGGGCTCCCTGGGTCAAAGTTCTGACCGGCACACTCCACCGTGAGGTCCGACCAGGACCCCAACGACTTCATTAGGCATCACAGACCAATTGCCACACCTCTCAAGTTTTCATCCAAATCCATCCAGTATAAGGCCCAGAACAGACTCCCCAGATCAAAGTTTTGCCCAGCGTATGAAGTCCGACTGGGACCTAAACCTCCTAGTATGTCTTCTGGGATCCAATGTTACCACTCTGTGAAGTTTTCGTCCATATACATCCAGTGGAAGGCCCATAACAGGCTCCCCGGTTCAAAGTTCTGCCCAGCATACACCAACAGGAGGTCCGACCGGGACCCTAATCCCCCTAAAACCTGGCCAGAATCCAACTGGACCACCTCGCGTTGGTTTCCTCCCAATCAGTGCAGGGGTGTCAGAATGCAGAACTGGACAGACAAACAATTAAAACAAAGACAAATTAATTTTATATACAAGATGATTATAATGGAGGTGGCACTCTGGAAATATTTGGGGTGTGTAATGTTGAATATCTGGCACCCAAAGAAAAAATATTGCCTACCCATTATCTATGGCATACTACTGATACTATACTCCTGTAAAATAGTTTATTATTATTTTTATTATTAATGTATGCCAGTTGTCTACAGCAAGCGAATGGGGCATTTTATAATTTCATTAGTTTTCTTTCATCTCTTGAAAAATAGGTTATAATAAAGTCCAATATACATCTGAAATATGGACTTTACTACATTTTCAAATAATTTCTTCCTAATACCTTGTAAGCGTAAAAAAAAAAACGTTACCCAAACATTATGCAACCATTGGTTGCCCAAACCATCAATAGAGGGGGCCTACAGAAAATGATAGACTACTAAGGGGGGAGATGTACCAGGTGGGTTACAGACAGTGAACAGATGCACCTAATGCCCACTCAATGTACATCGGGCCCATTCCATTCAGCGGGAGTGGAATAGCACCGGGGAGCATTCTCCGACTAAAGTTCTCGGTGCGAGGCTGTTAGTGCCGCGCAAGGCCAGAAAACAGCCTCGAGGTCGGCACTTTAGTCGGATTTCTGCTCGCACTCTCAGGAGGGTGCGAGAAGAAATCATTTAGTCGGCATAACAGCGCAGTCAATTGAATAGCTCCAGGAGCTCTCTACCGGCGCTTTTCGACTGCCGCTGAATTAAATCGCCCCCTAAATGATTTCTGCTTGCACCCTCCTGAGGGTGTGAGGAGAAATCTGACTAAAACAGCCTTTAGTCAGAGAATGTGGATTGTCGCGACTAAACACCCAGGTTAATTTGCAAGAGCCGGCAATCTCCGATCTAACTTGTAAGTGTCGGACTAAACAGCGCGCTGAATCGAATAGCTACAGGACCACCTTCCCAGCGCTATTCAACTCCCACTGAATTGCATCGGCCCCTTAGTCACCCCAACAGCACGGTCAATCGAATAACTCCAGGAACTTCCTACCCCTCCTGACGAAATCACTCCCATAGACTCAAAACCCTGATGAAAGACGCACACCATTCTATTGCACATTTTCAGTATTATATACAAGCTGCACAGCCAGGCCTTATGTGGTACAACTCAGACAAATGCTACAGGGATACTGACACATAGAAACATGATACTATATAGGACATAATAAACGTAGGAATAATTATAATAGACACTGAAAGGGTGTGCTTAATCTGCACATATGGAAATAGATCCAAGCCACCTTTACTACTGATGCAGGGCATTTGTGCTGATGAATATGCATGCAGGCCAGCAGTATGAAGCAGCCAGCTGTGAACTCTGGAAGCAGTCACTTTCTCCCTTTGCTCCGCCCGCTCTCCTCGGCACCTCCACTGCCTTTTATGGGGAAAATATGTTTGCATTGGAAAAAGTGAATGCAGACCAGTCTGCAGCTATAGCAGAGAGCTAGGAGTGCAAAGATCTGCTTCAAGTCTGGCCCATTGTCGATAAATTCACATAGAACATGACGAATAGTTTGGAGCACAATGCACTGACCATAAATATAATATATTGCTAACATTAAAAATCATTTCAAGATATTAAAATAATATTAATGAACTCAAAATACAGGTTTATCCAATACGAAAGGGCATTCAGTGACAACCCCTATGCAAATACAAAACGTTCCATTTGCTATGCAGCTTCTATCACAGGACATTTCATACCCGGGGCGGGATGCACTATGCAGATAAACGCGTTCAAACCGCATTTCCTGCGTGCACCAAGCGAAACTTTCCGAAGCTTGGTCCCAATAGGCATCATAGACCCGGAAGTCCCCACACCGCAAAGGACAGCTCTTACCAGAAAATCTGTCCTTTGTTTAAATCATCATGCATACAGCGTTACTAAACACCGGTATGCATGCAATGATCGGCAGGATGAATCGCACACGAAACGCGATGATTGATGCATGCCATCCTCTGACACGCCAACTGCATTACTTGATGCAAAGGATCACCTAAATGGCTGGTAATAATGGTTCTACATCCAGAGATAACCACCTATCGCAGAACATGTGGCCTCAAAAGTAGTATGATGCACAAGATTAAATTAGACTACAGTCAAGCACTGGCAAATCCACTGAAAATAACATGACAGCCACCAGCCTGTGTCTGCAGGCACCTTGCAACTACACCAACATGCCTCAGAGAAGCTGGAAGGGTTCCGGGTGCTTGTGCCATGGAACAAACTGCCTGGATCATGTCCAAATAGAACAAATCTTTAAAAGTGTGGGCAATTAGATCGAAATCGGTATGCAATGCCGCTGGATGTATTGCCGGCGGCCGCGGACTAAATACCAACGCTGGAAGCCCGAACAGTCAGGATCCCGACTGGGGCTGGTAATTACCCTAATCCTCGCCTCTCACCCCCCCCCCCCCCAAAACCTTTCTTAGTGGTGCCTAACCCTAACCCCCCCTTCCCCTAGCCTAACCCTAACAATGGGGGGGGTGGCTAAACTTAACCCCCCGCGGGTAACAGCTAACAGTCCCCACTTACCTTCATTTGGGATGCCGGGCGTCGGGATTTCGGTGTCTGGCTAAAGATAGGTGTCGGTATTTAGCCGTCCATCTTTAGTACAAAGTCGGGCTTCCGACGTACGACATTCCGGACGCCGGTAAATAAACTGCATCCCATTCCAACACTGTTGTTTGGAAATTAATTTGATCTCAAACAGCAGAGCAAAGATTTTACAGAAACATTTTTGTATAATGCTTATGCTAGATTGGAAGCATCACAAAGATGCTTCCAATCTAGCATGATGCTCCCAATCTAGCATAAGCTATACAAAGCTTAGGGGTTGATGTATCGAGAAGTGAAAAGAGTGGTTGTTATGGGAAACTGATCCATTTCTCCAATCAGCTCCCTTTCTCCACTCTTTACGCAGCTTGATGCATCATCCCCTTATAGAGAAATATTGAAAAACATTTGTGACATACATAGAATGAATGTTAGAAAAACAAAGTTTCTCCATAGTCACAATTACAGCGCGTAATGTGGCTAAAAAAGGTAAGTGGACACACTTTCTATTTACAGTGTTTGGCAATTTCAGCCACACCCATTGCTAACAGGTGCAGAAATCAAGCATACAGCCATGCAAGCTCCATAGACAAACATAAGCAGTAGAATGGGTCTTAAGCTGGGTACACACTATAGCAATATATCTGCAGATGATGGTCGTGCATGCACACTGAATGACCATTATCTGCATGCTGCAGCAGATCAGGCCGCCTGGGGCTGGGTAGGGGGCATGTGCTGCCCCCCTCCCCGCGGCTGCAGCTGTGTTTGTACGGGCGATTGGCTGATTGTCCGTACACACTTGTGTCTGTAGACATATCTGTTCATCGGCTGTGCAGCACAGCCATGACGTCGTTCACAGACATATCGTCTGTACACACTGGCCAGCGGGGGCACGATATATTGGCCAGTTTGTACCCAGCATTACTGCAGAGCTCAAGGGACTTTCAGTGTGGCACGGTCATGGGATGCCACATTTCCAACAAGTCAGTCCATTGAATTTCTGCCTTGCTAGAGTTGCCTCAGTTAACACCAATGTTGTCATTACAACTCAGCAGTCTAGCCAGAGGTCCACAGAAGCACATCACGTGTAAAAATCTCCTCTCCTCGGTTGCAATACTAACTACAGAGTTGCCTCTGGCAGCAATATCAGCACAAGAAGTGTTTATCAGGAGCTTCATGGATTGGGTTTCCATGGCTGAGCAGCTGCACATAAACCTCAGATCACCATAAGCTATGACAGACGTTGGTGGGCATTATACTCTAGAACATTGAAGGCGCATTCTCTAGAGTGATTAATCACATATCACCATCTGGCAGTCTGACCAACAAATCTAGGTTTTGTGGATGCCATGAGAGCACTTCCGGCCCAAATGCGTTCTGCCAACTTTAAAGTTTGGTGGATGAATAATAATAGTCTTGGGTGTTTTTCAGGATTTGGCCAGGGCCCCTTCGTTCTAGTGAAGGGAAATCTACAGCTTACAGAAAATCATTTACTTTTATTTTGGTGAGGGCCCTTTCCTGTTTAAGCATGACAATGCCCACATACACAAAGCAATATCCATAAAAAAATGGTTTCCAATGTTTCAAATTACCTCAACCACATTAAATATCTTTAGTAGTCTTCCAAGCAGTTCCTCCTTCCTGCCTATGGTGTCACTATCTGCTCTGGTGCTCCTAGCACACTCAGGTCTGTATATCAGAAGCTAGTTGCATCAGCTGAGTGTGCTAGAAGTACCAGAGCAGAGAGCAACACCCCAGGAAGGAAAGTGGAACTGCAGGTTGTGACATGTGCAGGGTGCTAGAATGAACACTATTTAGGGTGAATTGGAACTCTGACTTTGAACATCAGTGCCCAACCTCACTAATGCCCTTGTGCCTGAATGGTTGTCAACACATGCAGCCATGTTCAAAATATAGTAGAAAGCCTTCCCCAAAAAAGTGGAACCAACACTATATTAATGCCCATGGTTTTTGAACGATGGAATGTTTGAGGGTATAGGGTATGAGTAATTGCACCCTGTGCCCAAAATTGCTTACCTTGCTTGAGCTAGTTGAGAAGGCAACACTTGGGGGGGGGGGGGGGGGGGGGGAGCCGGGAACTGCTGTAGGGTCTGCCTTTTTGAAAAAGCCTCCTAGTGAGGAGAAAAGCGTTGAAAGATACAAAAGGAGCCTGTTATCAAGCTACTCTACATACTTGGGAAACCATTTACTTTGTGCCATAAGCTGGGTATTTACTCCAAGGACGCAGAGGTGCTACTCTATTGGGACTGTCTCAGCTCGTGCCATATTCCACCTGGGAACTATCTGCCATGCACGGCTGCATTTGAGACGGCGCGTCCCTGCGGCTAGGAGTGGAAACAGACGATGCGCTGGTTATTGTGCCTTCGTCCCACCAGTGACTGTGAGTAAACTCTGCCACGGACTTTACCAGAACACCCACTACAGACGTTGGCATATTACTGGAGATGATTGTGCTCCGCAGCACAGAGCCAGCGCTGAATATACAGTGCATATGACTTGGCACATTGCTGGAGTACATTGGGACCAATACCTAATAGCTATTAACGTGTCTGCTCAGCAGACTATACGGATATAGTAGCACACCTACTTTCTCAACATCAGCTATAAAAGAGGTGCCTCTTACCAATATATATATATATATATATATATATATATATATATATATATACATATACATACACACACACACACACACACACACACATACATTTTTGTTTTGTATATATTTTCCCCAGGACTGTGAGCTTATGGAATTCCATTGATATACCGGATATATATGCAGTTGCGCATATGCATTCTTAAATCCACTTTATTGGAACTTCAAATATCTGTGCATTAGCACTACTGCAACATTGTATTGTAGTTTTTTATGTGGTATATTGTAGGGGTGTGCACCAGCCACTTTTCGTGTTTTGGTTTTGGATCTTTCTTCGTGTTTTGGATCTGGATTGGTTTTTCCAAAACCACCCTTCCATATTTTGGGTTCTGGGTTTTGTGTTTTGAATCTGTATTTTTTTAAAAAAAAAGCATAAAAACAGCTAAAATCACAGAATGTGTTGATTTTTCTGCTCCTATGCTATTATTAACCTCAATAACCTTAATTTCCAATCTATTCTGAACACCTCACACTAGTGTTTTTATGTCCAAAAGGTTGCACCGAGGTAGCTGGATGACTATGCTAAGCGACACGAGTGGGCGGCACAAACACGTGGTCCATCTAGGAGTGACACTGCAGTGGCAGACAGGATCGCAGTTTGAAAAACTAGGCCGCAAACAGTACATAATGCAAAGAAAAAAAAAAAAAAAAGAGGTGCAAGATGGAATTGTCCTTGGGCCCTCCCACCCATCCTTATGTTGTATAAACAGGACATGCACACTTTAACAAACCAATCATTTCAGCGCCAGGGTCTGCCACACGACTGTGGCTGAAATGATTGATTCGTTTGGGCCCCCACAAAACAAGCTGGCAATTAATCTGGCCCTGCACAAACTGGCTCTATGGAGGCAAGATGTTGTCCTCATCCACCGATTCCTCACCCTCTTCAGTGTTGTGTACATCCTCACAGAGTATTAATTCGTCCCCGCTGGAATTCACCACCACAGGTCCCTCTGTACGTTCTGGAGGCTGGTCTCCCTGGAAGAGTTGATCATTCATTTTTATGAACATCATCATCTCCACATTTTGTGGAAGCAACCTCCTACGCCTTTCGCTAAAAAGGGTTCCCGGCTGCACTAAACACTCTTTCGGAGTACACACTGGAGGGCCGGCAACTCAGGTAAAATAGAGCCAGTTTGTACAGGGGCCTCCAAATTGCCTTTTTTTCCTGCCAGTACAGGTACGGACTGTCTGACATGCCTACTTGGATGCTGTCACCGATGTAATCCTTTAACAGACGCACGCTTGTCGCTGCTGCTTTGAGGATGCAGGTGCGGCTACAGCCCACACAATTCACAAAGACAGAAAAAAAAAGAATTTTTTAATTTTTTTGGCGTGCACTTTGGGGGTTACAGCACCCTTTAACGGACAAGCCACCCGGCCCTTTACTTATGTCACAGGCACATAAGTGTCTTGTACACAATTATCAGAATGTGGACACATTAGTGTCTAATTACATAGGATATTATGCCAATTTAGTACACTATTTGAGTCATAGAGGACCTTCTTTCCTCTTTTATATGTTTATGTCCTATATCATTTTAGATTGTATTTTATTATTGTGATATTGTGATTTTATAATAGGATATTTTATTATCTGAATACTTTGTGTCCTTTAGCGCCACCTTATACATTTTTGGTTCTATCTTTCTTTGTAAGAAGCTTGCCGAAGCCTCTCATATAGGTGTGCAGCACATTTTGACACTTTATCCATATACACTACTGTTAGCGCCGGGTACCTGTTTGTCTTTATAGTCACCAAAGCCAGCAATCAGCGAGTCAGGCGGGGGATGGGTAGTTAGGATCCCCAGCAAGGTGCTGTATAGCTTTGATCTTGGTGCTGATGGACTTCATATTTTTAGGCTAAGGAAACTGGAACGACAGGTGGATAGCGTTGCTGTGAAGCTTTGGGATATTGCTTATACGGGGGAACACACCGAAAAAGGTATAGCTGCAATACTCCCAAGTGGTATCTGTATAGTGTATTGCATGTTACCAAACTATGTTGGCACTGTTTGTAGAGCGAATAGCGGGCAAAAAGGTGCAGGAAGTGTTGGCATTGTGGCAAGGCTCACAGTGGCAACACATCCAGGCATCTCATTGCATGATATGCGATGTTCCCACAGTGCAAAAACATCCGTGTAAAGAGAGGCACAGATGATCTTGCACTGTGGGAACAGCGTGTAGCATGCATTGAGAGGCCCGGATGTGTTGGCACTGTGGGAACAGCGTGTAGCATGCATTGAGAGGCCCGGATGTGTTGGCACTGTGGGAACAGCGCGTAGCATGCAATGGGAGGCCCGGATGTATTGGCACTGTGGGAACAGCGTGTAGCATGCAATGAGAGGCTCGGATGTGTTGGCACTGTGGAAACAACATGCATTGAGAGGCCCGGATGTGTTGGCACTGTGGGAACAGTACGTAGCATGCAATGGGAGGCCCGGATGTGTTGGCACTGTGGGAACAGCGTGTAGCATGCAATGAGAGCCCCGGATGTGTTGGCACTGTGGGAACAGCGTGTAGCAAAAATTGAGACGCCCGGACGTGTTGGCACTGTGGGAACAGCGCGTAGCATGCAATGAGAGGCCCGGATGTGTTGGCACTGTGGAAACAACATGCATTGAGAGGCCCGGATGTGTTGGCACTGTGGGAACAGTACGTAGCATGCAATGTGAGGCCCGGATGTGTTGGCACTGTGGGAACAGCGTGTAGCATGCAATGAGAGCCCCGGATGTGTTGGCACTGTGGGAACAGCGTGTAGCAAAAATTGAGACGCCCGGACGTGTTGGCACTGTGGGAACAGCGCGTAGCATGCAATGAGAGGCCCGGATGTGTTGGCACTGTGGAAACAACATGCATTGAGAGGCCCGGATGTGTTGGCACTGTGGGAACAGCGTGTAGCATGCAATGGGAGGCCCGGATGTGTTGGCACTGTGGGAACAGCGTGTAGCAAGCAATGGGAGGCCCGGATGTGTTGGCACTGTGGGAACAGCGTGTAGCAAAAATTGAGAGGCCCAGACGTGTTGGCACTGTGGGAACAGCGCGTAGCATGCAATGAGAGGCCCGGATGTGTTGGCACTGTGGAAACAACATGCATTGAGAGGCCCGGATGTGTTGGCACTGTGGGAACAGCGTGTAGCATGCAATGGGAGGCCCGGATGTGTTGGCACTGTGGGAACAGCGTGTAGCATGCAATGGGAGGCACAGATGTTCTTGCACTGTGGGAACAGCGTGTAGCAAAAATTGAGAGGCCCGGACGTGTTGGCACTGTGGGAACAGCGTGTAGCAAAAATTGAGAGGCCCGGACGTGTTGGTACTGTGGGAACAGCGCGTAGCATGCAATGAGAGGCCCGGATGTGTTGGCACTGTGGGAACAGCGTGTAGCATGCAATGAGAGGCCCGGATGTGTTGGCACTGTGGGAACAGCGTGTAGCAAAAATTGAGAGGCCCGGACGTGTTGGCACTGTTGGAACAGCGCGTAGCGTGCAATGAGAGGCTCGGATGTGTTGGCACTGTGGAAACAACATGCATTGAGAGGCCCGGATGTGTTGGCACTGTGGGAACAGTGTGTAGCATGCAATGGGAGGCCCGGATGTGTTGGCACTGTGGGAACAGCGTGTAGCATGCAATGAGAGGCCCGGATGTGTTGGCACTGTGGGAACAGCGTGTAGCAAAAATTGCGAGGCCCGGACGTGTTGGCACTGTGGGAACAGCGCGTAGCATGCAATGAGAGGCTCGAATGTGTTGGCACTGTGGAAACAACATGCATTGAGAGGCCCGGATGTGTTGGCACTGTGGGAACAGCGTGTAGCATGCAATGGGAGGCCCGGATGTGTTGGCACTGTGGGAACAGCGTGTAGCATGCAATGAGAGGCCCGGATGTGTTGGCACTGTGGGAACAGCGTGTAGCAAAAATTGAGAGGCCCGGACGTGTTGGCACTGTGGGAACAGCGCGTAGCATGCAATGAGAGGCCCGGATGTGTTGGCACTGTGGGAACAGCGTGTAGCAAAAATTGAGAGGCCCGGACGTGTTGGCACTGTGGGAACAGCGCGTAGCATGCAATGAGAGGCCCGGATGTGTCGGCACTGTGGGAACAGCGTGTAGCATGCAATGGGAGGCCCGGATGTGTTGGCACTGTGGAAACAACATGCATTGAGAGGCCCGGATGTGTTGGCATTGTGGGAACAGCGTGTAGCATGCAATGGGAGGCCCGGATGTGTTGGCACTGTGGGAACAGCGTGTAGCATGCAATGGGAGGCACATATGTTCTTGCACTGTGGGAACAGCGTGTAGCATGCATTGAGAGGCCCGGATGTGTTGGCACTGTGGGAACAGCGCGTAGCGTGCAATGAGAGGCTCGGATGTGTTCTCACTGTGGAAACAACATGCATTGAGAGGCCCGGATGTGTTGGCACTGTGGGAACAGTACGTAGCATGCAATGGGAGGCCCGGATGTGTTGGCACTGTGGAAACAGCGTGTAGCATGCAATGAGAGGCCCGGATGTGTTGGCACTGTGGGAACAGTATGTAGCGTGCAATGAGAGGCCTGGATGTGTTGGCACTGTGGGAACAGCGTGCTACATGCATTGAGAGGCCCGGATGTGTTGGGACTGTGGGAACAGTGCATAGTGTGCAATGAGATACACAGAGTAGATGCAATAACCCCGGATTTAAAACCAGACCGAGTATATCAGAGTACACCGGCGCAGAGTCTAAGACACCCACCGGACTTCCCCAGGAATCCCCACAAGAGGATATGGACTTTACTCAGTAAGGACTCAGGCACTGTGTAGTTGGTTCCCACCGTGAAAGCAATAGAGTACTTAGCTGGTAGAAGGACTGGAAACACCGCCAATTGAAATGCAGATATGCATGTGACTGCCGAGGAGACTGAACAACCAATTTGAAACAACATTGGAAGAAAACTATACTGGAAAGCATAGTTCTGAAGCAAGAGCATCTATAAAAACACAATTGAAACTCAGGTACTGGAGAAATGCACTGAGCAGGCTTTTATATTAGTTGGCTGATAAGTGAATCTCTGCAAAAGTCATCAGTGCTGGAGGTAAGTGGCAATACCTGAGAGAGGAGATAGGTCATCTCTAGCCTGAGGATGAGCCCAGCTGAGTTCTGCTGAGGATTCTGATTGGGAAGGCCAGCAATCAGTGACCCGAGTGTTTGGAAGTAGGTCATTCATGTCCATAACCTCTGGTACTGACAGTTGCCGAGCACCCAATTTGCAAGTGGCACTCGAATAATGATCAATTTTCCATTTATGGACTCCTGGCAGAAGTAGAATCCAAAGCATCTACAGAGGGTCAGGGAGTCAAATTTAGTTCATCCTGCAGCTGCTTCCAGTGCCCAAATATACAGTATACTATGTAACTCAACAAAATAAACATTAAGCAATATAGACAAACACTGTAAAATGCAATGTAGTAGATATGACAATATGTAAACAGTATTCATACGGATCGTGTGGAGGTTGTTACGGAAGCTGAAGCCACAAAAAAAAAAAAATATATCCTTGGAAGAATGCCCCTTGCCATTAGATCCACAATTAGACAACTCTGCTCTAATGCAAGTCATCTGGTTAACATGTTGCTTGAAAAACACTGGAGAGCTATACCCTGCAGTTTAAAGTATTGCACTAAAATACACTGCTTGTGACCTCGAATGTTTTCACTGCCCATGTCCAAATGCAATGCAGGCTCATCTGGCAACAGAAGGGTTATAGCAGAGATGCCCTAATGGAGAACGCTAGTTCCTGCTCCAATGTTGGAGGAAACAGGATTTCCTCCCTCCTCCATGAACACAATTCCAGGGGATGGTATCTAATCATGGGAAATTACTATATAAGGCCAGGTCAAGCATAAACTGTTTGCAATCTGGTTCTGAAAGTATGTCCAAAGGTGGGGGGGGAAATAGTCTTTCAACTAATTTTTATTTCATCACCCATTAAAAAAAAAAGAATAATATTCCTGAACAGAACAACAGTAATTAAATTCATAAAAAATAAATAACAGTTCTGAGCACATTCCTTACTAGCAGAATACAGTACATGCTGAAATCTGTCTACTCATTCTCTGCATAGAATTATTTTGGCATTCGAGACACGCTGACAGCCAAAGTAGTAGGATACAAAACCGGCAGGATCCTCTAGTCTAGAAGTCACACTGCCATGTATAGTGGAGCTAGACTGTGCAGTAACTGAAATGTCAGTGCTACCAGTCCATTTTTGCTTTGTAATAAATCAAGATATGTGGGGGGACTGATGTAGTGTAAGGACCATGGGTAGGCAACGTGTACCATGCCGGCTGCGGTAGAACTACAAATCTCAGCATACCCTGCCACAGTATTGCTGTTAGGACATGCTAAAATGGAGGCAGGGCATGCTAGGATGTTTAGTTCTACAGCAGCTGGAGTATCATACATTGCCTATCCCTGTTGTAGAACATTGCCTTTCTTTGAAAGGACAGAAGAATTGTACTTGAATAGCTTACTGCATGCTGCCATATATCTGTGAAAGTCCATCCCTCATCCCAAATCCTATTCTTGGAATACTAAATTAATGGTATGTTTGTACCAATGATATAACAGAATTCAGTTAATGTAGCGGTTCACATATATAAAAATAAATAAATGTAAAGAATTTATTTACTATAAAAGCTTCTATATATCGCAATACTGTCCCCATGGTGCCATAGACTGCCATTCAGCAAATGTCATAAAATACAAAGGGGGGATTCAAATGTATTACACTGCCCGCAGCTCGTGTCTAAAGGGACGGGAGCTATTCAATTGTTTATGCTAATGTGTGTGAGGTGGCCAACAGAAATCTGCAAAAAGTCAGGCTTATTGGTGCCCAACCTGCTGTCTGGGCCACGTGCCCATTACTTTGCATGGGCTTAGCCGCTTTCCCCATCTAAACCCGGCGCATTTGGCCGTGACAAGCGCGATAAGCAATGGGTACCCGTTGCACCCATGTCTAATGGCACAAACAATTATTTATCGCCCATCAGTAGATAGGAGCTGCAAGAGGGAGCAAAGAATTGAATTCCCCCCTTGAAGGATGTGGGAAGGTAGGTCAGAATGTCTGCGGGCGAGAAGGTTAAGGTTAGGCTGGGGGGAAGGGATCAGGGTTAGGCACTAGAGGGAGAGTTAGGGATAGGGATATGAGAAGAATACTTATCGGAACGCTGGGGGATCACAGGTCTGACCCGAAAGGGACAGTCACATGACTCCCGGAACCTGGAAGACGCCGCTGGAGCCACTTCAGCCGTCAGGAGCAGGGAACCGCTAGGCCACCAGGGATGGTATTTCAACATTTCATTAATGTCTACATGAACGACATATCATGCCTTTGGGTCTGCTGCTATGTTATTAAAGTTAGGTTTTTCTTTCATTGGGAGTATATAGGTAACTAAGAACTGAGATTAAGGGTAATGTGCAGCCTAACTGGAGGTTAGAGGATCACCCAATGCAGCACCCAAAGTGTATCAGGTTACCTATCACTGATATAGAAGACTGGGCACATCACATAAATACCATCTTCTAGACAACCATAACCAACTGGGTCCTACTTATTTACATACTTACTTCACTTGTCGTGGTTAAGCATCGGTATCTATAACAGCCACAAGTAAGGAAACAAAACGGATACAGATAAGATATCATCTGTAGCCGGAGTTAAACTTGTTAAACTATAAAGTTTAATGTATATAATTATTCATAAGCTAATGGTTAATAACCTGCAGACTTGAATACTCGATTCTAAAGATTAAATGACTGATGGTAATTAGACTCAACTTGCAATGACAAATTACAAACACACGAGGGGGAGGGGGTGGTTTGGGTGTTGGCTACAAAGTGCTGACAGGCTATACCTGTTCAACTATTCCAGGATTATGTGAGCTTTCTGCAATTTATGTCATGCCACAGAATGTGTAGGCCGGCAGGAAACTTGCAGTGCACTTCCTTTCAGAGCTATCAGCTCGGCTCCAAATGTTTGGCATACACTTGCTGCTTTCCTGGCCTGGCTGACTGGGGTAGCTGGAATCTCTACAGTGCTCAGCTGCAACAACAAAACCTTGCTGTAAGATCAGAGTCTTGTTCTCCCTTCTAGGTACAATGGGAAGGTGGGGGGGTAATGGGCCCTGGGATTTTAACATTAGTCTTTCATCCGCAAGTATATGGAAAATATTTGTACTTCCCACAAAAATATATATTCCTAACAATGGATAGGCCTAGCCAGGCACACACACATACACACAAACACACAATGCATTCATTACCCAAGACTTTATACTTCTGTTATAAAAAAATAAAGCGTTTCCACTAACACATGCTCTATCCCCCTCAATTTCTAATATACCAGTGTTTTGTTAGGTTAGAGATCCAGTGTAGCAATAAGACTGGCTGCAATCATTCAGAGGATTCTGTAAACCCAAATCATATTCACTCACTTTGCTAAACTCTCCCTCCTGCTGCGACGGGTGGGGGGTGGGGGATATCAATTGCAGGCCAAATTTGTATAACCCCGCGGAAGAGGGTTTTTCCCGCAACCACAAGGTTTTTCCTATTCAATTACTGGGTAGGAAATCAATCGGCGTAATTTCTATAGTGTCCTGTTTTACAGTAACTCAGTTATAATTCGGGTGGAGGAAGAGGTGTCAACCCCCAAAAAGGACAAACTTTTGCTGTGAGTAAAGAGGTGGAAGGTAAGTTTAGGAATAACCTACACACAGGCATAAGAAAACAGACAAGAAGCTAGTCCTGAATATCTGAGGTTAGTTCCTTTGGACTGTTTAATTTGAGAGGTGTGAGGCCTGAGATGTTATTGAGGTACTGGCTCCTAGTGATCAAAGACTACATTTCCTGGGAATATTATTTCATCCCATTACGAGAGACAGGAATCGTTGCCATGGGTTACTGCACATTTGCATTGTATTGTTAAAAACCCTCCCTTCCATGTTATTTTGCCCGCCATAAACCTAAATCTATATATATATTATGAGCAAACTGTTCCAAACTGATTGTAGTCTTGGATAACCATTTAACAGGCTGATACCATCTAGAGCTCTTAAAATATGACAGCTAATTAATTTGAGAAAAACAACAGTCTCCAGATTGTGAACAATGAACAGAGAGGAGGCCAATAAGAGGACCCTTGTGTATAAAAAGGCAAGTCGGTACAAACCCACAATCCACAGCAGCAGAAGCCAGCGTGCGGCATTCCACATGCAGTTGTTATGTAGGAGGTCTAGAGGGACTCTCTAATGGGATGTTATGTTAATGGAATAGCTCTTCATAAATAATATGGGGGAGGGAAACCTAGAAGTGTTATTTACAGCAGTGCTCTTACTGTAAGCGATATTGACAAGAAAGTGGTGGTTACACCTTATTTTCAGTCGGACCACTTTGACCAGCACTATAAAGAGCTCACGTTATTAAAATATGCCTAAATTAATGGAGAGGATTGGAAAAAAAATTTAATTTTTGAACTATTGGTTAATTTATTTTCTGAGCGTTCTAATCTAGTAACTAAATATTTTTCAGCTAAATCCTTGTAACCTTTTGACACAGACATCTGGGCACATTTCATGCAAAGAGTTATATGGTAGTAAACGTGTCTTCACGCTGACAGCATGTGGGCCATTCTTCACCTGTTACCGCAAATGTTTCTATACGTTCAAATGAAAAGCGTGCTGGCCAGTGCATGAAGCACCAAACACATATGGACAGAATATGTAAGAATCTGGGCACAGGTTATGGATAAAAAATAAAAAGCATCTGAATATTTTTTTTTAAATAAAATTACAATTACAGTGTTTGTTGAATAGTGCTTAAGAGCTTACAGAGTTCCATGCACAGCAACATTTCTGGTGACCAGTTATGCAGAACAGCAAACAGGACACCAGACTGACAGGTAAACAAGTCCATAAGGCAAAACATGCATCCTGCTCCCCCGGGTTCCCCTACTGCAAGAATGCAGTGGTCGGCATTGAGACACTTGATCCAGACATTTTCGATATCAGGAACATTTCTGTGTATGGTGAGCTTTTCTGGGAAGCAGGCGTGTTCCTGCAATGTCTCAGGAATATATATAGAAAATATCAGGGACCACCTAACCACCACAACCTCTAACATTTTTTTATGAGTACTGTTTGCAGGTGATCTCTCATCTCCCGTCTGATACTTGTATGGTGGAGGACAGCAGAAGCACCTTCGACATATTGCACTGTACGATATCTATTCTAGCACACTGACACAACAGCTAATCTGTTGCCGAGAAATAATCTGATTTATTATATTAATTGTGCCTTGCATGTTTATGTCCAAAGTGGATGGGATTATAACATGTTTAGGCAATAATCTCTATGGGCCGAATTCAATTCAGTGCGATGTTGAATAGCCGCGGGAGGGAGCTCCTGAAGCTATTCAATACACCGCACTGTTTGGGCGGCTAAAGGACTGCGTTTGGCACCCCCCTGGGGATGCGAGGCGAAATCCAACAAAAGTGCCGGGCTCGCAGCTGTTTGCCGGCTTAGTGCAGCACTAACAGCCGTGCGACCGGCACTTTTGTCAGAGAATGCCGGTTACCGCGCCTTGACACCCAGGTTAAGTCGCGATAACCGGCACTCTCAGACTTAACCCATTGCCGACAATGCTAAAAGCGCATTGAATTGAATAGCTGTGGGAGCTCCCACTGAATTGAATTCGGCCTTATGTGTATCTGATTGGAACTGGTGCAATATGTTGGTAAAAGTTTGTGTTAGAAGTGTATCAATATACATTCTTATGAATGATTCTGGAACCTTGTAACTGAATAGCAGTATAATTTATTATAGGAAATAGACATTTGGTACATTATAGACGTACGATATTCAGACATACTATTTCATATGTGACTCATGTGTCACAAATGCTATTGTCTCTATGCCTATGATCTCATTTATATGATATTAGAGATCAAGGTCGCAATTCAATTGTTTTTGCCGGCCGCTGTCGTTCGTCCGTCCCCCCCGCTCTGCGGAGCTATTCAATTGTTGCTCCTGACGGGCGCAAAAAGCTGCCGGTGCCAGCATTTCAGCTCGCACCCCCCAGGGATGGCGAGCTGAAATGCGTGAAAGGTGACCCACTTTCACTATTGCACCCAGCACTTTGAGAATAAATTATATATATATAAAAATAAATAAATGTAAAGAATTTATTTACCATAAAAGCTTCTATATATCGCAATACTGTCCCCATGGTGCCATAGACTGCCATTCAGCAAATGTCATAAAATACAAAGGGGGGATTCAAATGTATTACACTGCCCGCAGCTCGTGTCTAAAGGGACGGGAGCTATTCAATTGTTTATGCTAATGTGTGTGAGGTGGCGAACTAATGGGAGCTATTCAATTGTTTATGCTAATGTGTGTGAGGTGTTGGCACTGTGGGAACAGCGCGTAGCATGCAATGAGAGGCCCGGATGTGTTGGCACTGTGGAAACAACATGCATTGAGAGGCCCGGATGTGTTGGCACTGTGGGAACAGTACGTAGCATGCAATGTGAGGCCCGGATGTGTTGGCACTGTGGGAACAGCGTGTAGCATGCAATGAGAGCCCCGGATGTGTTGGCACTGTGGGAACAGCGTGTAGCAAAAATTGAGACGCCCGGACGTGTTGGCACTGTGGGAACAGCGCGTAGCATGCAATGAGAGGCCCGGATGTGTTGGCACTGTGGAAACAACATGCATTGAGAGGCCCGGATGTGTTGGCACTGTGGGAACAGCGTGTAGCATGCAATGGGAGGCCCGGATATATATTTATACCAAATATATATATATATATATTTGGTATAAATTAAAAATCATTGCATTAGCTTCATTGTTTTATAGCTCTATAATAAAAATAGGAGTATTTTTGTTTGTATTTCTTTACTATTATGCTTAAATGAGGCACAATCCTAACCAAATAAATAATGTCCCCCTTTAAGGTATTTATTTTTTTTATTTTATCTGCTCCAGGCTTCACAATCACTTCAACCTATCCCACTGAGATGTTTAAAAGAAGTACACATTATAGTACAGGATAGACAGCGAAGGGTGGAGTATACGCATTACAGGGAGCAATATTGCCCCTTCATTAGGTTGAGGTGTCTGAAAATACTTATTTGTCAAACGGTGCCCAATGTAAAAGTTGCCTGAACTTTCTGAACCGGTAACTGTAGTGAAGTTTCTCCAAAAATGGATCGGTGTAGTACTGCAGTGGTTTAAAGTAATACATTTTAGGTTTAGAGAAAGATTGACATAATAGCATAAGGAAATAAAGAGAGTGTGTACAGAAATATACATGAATAGTAACAGCCTCTGAATAAGTAATGGAGACTTTCTGCTTGTAGTTAAAATACGAAGGGAAAAGTAAATGAATTATTAAATGGACACTTGGGAATTGTATATAACAATTTATGTCATGCTTGCTCAGCCAGCCATAGTCTGACATGCATGCTATCTGTTCAACAGGCTCTACTGATGCAAACATAAAACACTAAACCCCTATTAACATGCAGGGTGAAATAAGCCATAAGAAATGTTACCCTAAAGTGTTAAAGAAAGGAAACATCTTCCCCAAAATATCTTTGACTTGTCCTATAGGAGGGTAAACTATACAATGTTCCTTTTTCATGAAAGTCAGAGCAGCTATTTTTATTGATGTCTCACTACCAGATGCCATATATTTGTGAAAGTCCATCTCGCATCCCTGGCCATGTACTCTCTATACAGAGCAAAGACCATGGCCATGGTCTGTATAGAAAGTACAGTAACTCCAAAAATAAAATAAATTAGGAGATCAATAGATCACCCACTCACATGGTAATGCACATTTCACATACACAAAGGGTTACAGCCATGTCGCAATGTGCGTGGCTAGAATAGGAAAATTAGCTAAGGGTTGCTAGGTGGCTTTCAGTAAACTCTGTGCAGACATTTAAATAGTACTAGATGGTGTCATCTAAATTGCCACTAATCATGTTATGTAGTACATGTTTAACTGCCTCGCCTGGCAAAAAAATAAATTAAATTATAATATATATATATATATATATATATATATATATATATATATATATATCTCAAAAGTAAAAAAAAAAAAATACAATAAAGAGTATAAGTGATCCATATTGGTCTAATTCATTGTTATTTACATTTTTTCATCCAGTGATCTTTTCACGCAATTTTTTTTCTATCATAAAAGACAGAGGGACCCAGCCACACCGGTTTCTCGCGTGGCGTTGCTCATGGATGAATTGATCTTTATGCTGTGCTCACTGATAACAGTAATAAATGGGGGGAAACTGCAAGAAAAACGTCTGTCATTTTCTCAGTGACGTCTCCAAGCCACCTTTATCATTGCAGTCTCATCATTAATAACTATTGACTGCTATTTTTCTTTAAAGCTCTGATGCAACTAGAGAGATCAACAGAGTCCTAAATTTGTAGAGAACAGTAAATGAAAAGGGCTTTCACCACTTTGTACCTACATATAGCCATGACTTCCGCAGATCGCATACGGTGCAGCCTTGGAGTGATTCCTACCACCAGTTAGAGTACAAGAGCATGGCATGCGGATGGCAGTACTTTAGCTCAGCTCTATGGCCCACCTCATTTCACTAAGACTCAGCTTACCTCATTCTTACTCCATGCACCCAAACTTTCCCCTCTCTAGTCCACATCTGCTGCACGACGCTGCAAATACCTACACCGGCTCCGTGTGTCCTCCAACATCATATTACGCACCGTCACCTAAAAGCATCAACAAGACCACCCTTTCATACATCGCAAATAGCACACACCTCCATAGATATATCTCTGACCTATAACACTCCCACAACCTTCAAGGGGGGGGAATTCAATTGTAAAATAGCAACCACAGCTCCCATCTAAAATGACGGGCGATATTCTATTATTTGTGCCGCTGAGCGCAATGCAGCGGACGCCCATTACTTATCACACGTCAAGCCAAATGCACCGAGATTAGCCGCGTAAAGTGGTTAAACCCATGCAAAGTACTGGTCACGCAGCCTAACAGCAGTTTGTGCGCCCAAAAGCCCAACTTTGTGTGGATTTCTGCTCATCACATCAAGAGGGTGCAAGCAGAAATAATGTGCGCCCGCAGCACTCCCAGAGGCCCAAACAGTTGAATATCGCCCGTCACTTTAGACGAAAGCTGCGGGCGCAAGTGCTGAAAAACAATTCATATAATATATATATATATATATATATATATATATATATATACACACACACACATATATATATACTGCCCACACAAAAGCGCACTCATAGCTGTCAGTCTTCAGTGTGGACATCACTTGCACCTCTTATCATATTCTAAGAAGAATGTTTTCTCACACGAGCAGGACCCTCCCAACCCTGTGCTTTCAGGTCTACATTTATAGTTTCCCTGCTAGACTGCGGGCAGGGTGCACTCCGGAAAAGGCTGACTGGGGAGGGATGTGTCCTTGTGACATGCTCCAAATTCGTCACACTTGGGGGCATGCCCAGCACTTTCGGAGGTGCTGGGCTTCCCCCAAGCTCTCCCCTCACAGTGCATAGATGCCGTGGGCATGCACATGACATCTTTTCACCTGGCGGAGATTGTTCACCGCAATTTTTCTCACCCGAGGGTGGGGAAGGCACAGAGCAAGGCGCATTTTTCCTATTTAAAATTGGGCAGAGTGTGGTACTCCGCTAAAACAGCCTAGTGGAAACACTCATTTACATTGTCTCTATTTTTTGGCCCTGATATATAAATGCCTGCTCTTTCCTTCTTTACAGTGCTGCAGAGCGCTATAAAACTATGCAAACAACAAAGATATGGACCAACATGTAATAGGCACCTGATTTACTGGCCCTTAAGCGATTCCAGCAATATAGCTGCTTAATTTAAAGCGGGAATTAGTTAAGGTAAAAACAACTAGGCCCCCATTTATTAACAAGTTTTATCACCAAAACGAGTGATAAATGTCACTATGTATGATAAATGGTGCTCCAGCCAATCAGCTCCCAACTGTTATTTTTCTAACAGTTGACAGTTGGGAGCTGATTGGCTGGAGCACCTTTTATCATACACAGTGAAGTTTATCACTTGTTTTGATGATATTGGTGATATAACTCGTTAGTAAATGAGGCCCGAGTCATTAAACAAATTGTCACTGTAAATCATACTTGCCTACTTTTGAAAACGCATTTCGCGAAGATTGTGAAAGAAACACCTATGTAGCAAGTGTACTGCTAGATCTGAGAGGTGCGACATAAAATTGATTTATATCCAAATGTAAAAGAGCCCTAAAGCAGTTAGTAAAATCTACATGTTAATGAAAACACACTGATAATCTTCAGTATTGTATTTTATAAGTGGCCACGAGAAACCTTACGTAAAAATGCATGTGGCCATAGGGATTATCGTGCCTTATAACCAATGCAGGGAAATGGCACTGATTATTTGAATTTATATAACCGATTTGTTTTTTTGCCATCAAGTATATAACAGTTACATAATAGGGGTAAGGTGCAATCAGGGAGATTGCTACCAATTCAGTGAGTCTCCCTGACAATCATGGAGAGTTGGCAAGTTTGCTTTAAATCTAGCGGCTATAGTACTGTAATCATGTCAGCACCAGTCATAGGCCATTACATTTAGGCTTTGGTAACTAATGCAGTCATTATGAAAATATAGAGGACAGGGCAAGTGCTCAACAAGCCACAAATTGCAGCCCTGTGAGTGCAAAGGAACAGCAGAAAGACATATACAAATGAATTTAGAAGCTTGCAACAAATAGTTAATTTTAACGGCCAAAGTTTAGTGTGTGTCCATTAACATCTGTAGTGTTTAAGACGTGAAAGCAATGTGGCATCATCCAGCACTGGCAGCAGAGGTTTTATTTTACCAATAAATCAGCTGTAGTCCCTTAGGAAGAAGTGTCAAATCCAAAAATCTGTACGATAGTCTGTGCCCTTAATTTAACATCAGAAATTCCACTAAAATGGGGAAGGGCAGAGATGAGCTAAAGTTGCCCAAGAGTTAGGAAACTTCCACTCCCTGAATATTTTTGATAGAAAAAAATGCTTTCTTAAAGAAGTAATCCATCTGTTCACAGGGGAGCCTCCTCCTAAAATACCACCAGGGTGCTAATCACAGACACGCTGCAGAGAGAACTCTTGGCATTGCAAGCATTCCTGACACACTGGTAGCGTATAGCTCTCAGAAAGAGCCTGGGTGTGAGATAACGTAATGCAAATTCCAGCCTGGGGAACGCCAACAAGTCAAGAGGGGAAAAAAAAAAACAACACACCACAATGTACCAGCAACAAGACTCGCTGCAAGCTAGAGACAAAAGGAGGCATTCATGAGGTGCCAGTCACCCATACGTATCTGACACTTTGTAATCTCTCCCTCACTACACTTACAGATAAGTGGAAAATGTCCGATTCGCAGCTTCTACCATGTGTGTACATGGCAAGGATAGGCCAAAAAATAAAATGGATTACCTGTCTTCAGAAGATCTACCATATGGACATGGATTTTTGACAGCAATATATTCAGTTATAACTTATAAATAATTCAGAAGGGTATACGTTACAGCAGACAAATTATGTAGGAGAGTGGAATGAAATACATATAATGCGGTCACATTCCTAGGTTATATGAGGAGTGGAGCTTGCTGACTGCCAGAGTGACAAATCGGCTTCTGAGGCTCTCAGATTCCTGAGACTCGTCATAGCCTTGAGTATGTACTGTATACCACACAAGACTCACCTCATGAACCTGACATAGAGCCTCAATGCACCTCTGATCTGTGCCTGTGCAATTAGTGGTCACACTTCACATACTGTATAGGCACCTCTACCAAGCCAAATCCATGGAAAATCAGGATAGCTTGAGGAAGCCTCATATGTTCAGATAATTAAAAATAAGCAGCACACTTCATAAAACCTACTCATTCCAATCTAGAACTCCAAACTACCAATTGAGTACAGTGTTGATAATGCCAATTACAAGATCAAGCATGTTGTGAAATTATACATCCCTGCTTAACTTCAGTTATATACATTGATCGTCTTAAAGTACACTTCTTGCATACGGCGTGTAGTTAACAGATCGACGGACGCAATGCCGCCCGTCTAAATCCCAACACTACCTGCCCAACACGGAACTTAAGATAGGCATCGAAATACCGACGCCTATCTTAATCCCGACGCCGGAAGACCGACCCCGCCATCGCGATCGTCGCGTGACGGGTAAATATAAACTTAGACCAGGAATGGGGGGGGGGGTTTAGGTTTAGGGACTACCGGGGGGACTTAGGGTTAGGCACCTACCCGGGGAAGGTTAGGGTCAGGGACCAACGGGCGGAGGTTAGGCACACCCCCCCCCCATAGGGTTAGAGTTAGGCACTAGGGGAGGAGGTTAGGCACCCCCAACGGAGGTTTAGGGTTGGGGGGGGGGGGGGAGAGGGAAGGGTTAGGATACTTAACACCGGGCGTTGGGATCTCCTACTGTCGGCCTTCCTCTTTCGGGATTTGAACCGCTGAGCCTTCTGTATTTCAGTCCCATTCCCTTGCATACACATAGGGCAGCTTTTCTTGTTGGCTGAATTTAAACTCACATGAACGCAACAGATAAATTCACAAGTAACTACTGACTTCACTGCGACCGGGTTTGTATCACACATTAGATATCCATTAATGCCAACACAAAGGTATTGAATACAGTAGTCGTCAGCCGCCCAATCAAATCATATTAAAAGTGTCTGTGCAAGCTAGCCATGCGGGCACTTGGCACTTCACTGGCAGGTGTTGTAATAGTCTAAGGCTTGCTTCATCCTTTGAAAAAAAATATTAAAATTCTTATCACATTTCAAAGCATCCTATGTACTAAAAAAATAACGACATTACGTTTTCATTTTCCCCCCACTAGCCGGATACCAAATACAGATGAGTCCTCACTCGTCTTTGCTGCAGTTGGACTAAACAGCCCCTCATGGCGAGCTTGGTCCTGTGAAACTGCTAGCGCCAGGAGTCTTATTTGCCAAAAATACGTACAAGTCACAATGCGATGTGACGAGGAAGCACCAGGAGACTGTGCTGACTAACTTGATATGTGACACTTGTATATCTGTGTGCGATGTGAAGTCAGGTGAGGCAAAGCCTTTCTGGCCATACTTAGGCTGGGTACACACCTAAAACTTTTCTGTCCAACCATCCAACTAGTTGGTTGGAATGAAAATCTGGTAAGGTATGAAAGCAAATGACAATCAGCAATTTGCTCCCAAATGCCGGAAAAAAAAAAAAAAAAACTTGTCTGAACGGCAATTTTCATCTGTTTTCTGGCATTTAGGAGCAAATTGCTGATCATCATTTACTCCCATACGTTACCAGATTTTCAATCCAACCAATCAACTAGTTGGCTGGTTGGAGAGAAAATCTTTAGGTGTGTACCCAGCTTTAGCTATACGCCACAGTTTTTACTTAAAAAATTATTTTCTTTACATTTTTGTTTCTTATATTATAAAATATCTATTTTGTATTCTAATAATTTTTTATAGTCAAAATCTGGAGTAAAAAGTGTATGGCAGGTGAGGCACTGCCTCCCCTGTCTATCTTTTCCACACATCCCTGATCAAAACACACCACATTTCCAGCACTATATACTGCTGCACCTTTCTATAATGCCCACATGAAGCCTCGGGTTCATATATGTATCTGTATATCTGGCTCTGATACTAGCCAGTGCCTCACTGCACGTCACTGATTGAGTCTCTCAATCAGCATTAGAAGTGCTACGATGTAGCGGCCACAGCTTTTTCCACACTAAATTCCGTTTTCAGTCTCAGTCGCACAGAGATATACAAGTGTCACATATCAATTAATATCAGTCTTCTGGTGTGCCCTAGTCATATGCAATGCGACTTAAGACACATTTTTCAGCAAAAAAAGATGCCTGATGCTAGCAGAGTTGCATGGGACCTGGCGGCGCGCTCACGCCAGGCATATAGCACTCCATGGCGTATTGAGGCCCTGGGGGGTGCAAGCTGAAATGGGTGAAAAGTGACCCGTTTGAGCGCCAAACGGCACTTTCCCGATCGCACCCAGCACTTTGGTTGAGGGTAGTCCTTTTACACGGCTAAACCCCAAGCTCTATGGGCGCAATCAGCACGATAATCGGCATCAATTGAATAGCGCCCCGCAAACTCCCGTCAGTTTAGACGGGTGATGGGGTGCGCTAAAACAATTGAATTCCGCCCTGTATGTGTAAAAATATACAGTATATGTAGATTGTGATTGTAACATCTGAATTAATAGTGTTCCTTTTACATAGAATACATTGGTGTACCTTTTGTTAAAGTGGAACACTTCCATCTGAATAATATTTTATGGCCTCTACATAATGCCTTGCGTCCAGCTTGGTGTGAAGAAGTGTTAGGTAATTTGTGCAGAGGACTCAGGCCCTGATTCAGAGCCGGATGGTCTAAAAGAGCGCTCGCTCTGAATCAAGGCGTTTTTTTGGGGTTTTTTGGAGCGGCCTCCTGGGGTAGGGACTCGTGGCCGCAAGCCCCAGAGAGCTTCTGGCTCTAATAGAGCCGGAAGCTCTCCCACTGACATCACTGGTGATGTCAGTGGGGCCGCCCACAAACGGCAGGGAACGCCTCCGTTTGTGAAGCCAACCCCACGCCACGTCTCCAAAATGGTGCGAGCTGTCGATCAAAATCGATAGCCGCCCCCTTTTGGTGCGAGACCTGGAGCGACGGAACGCCCGTCGCTAGCCGGGTCTCGCACATGTGCACGTCGGAGCCGGCTCTGGCGTGCGCATGCGCAGTGGTCAAACATCGACCCACTCGCAAGCGCATAGCGTTTGCGAGCGGGTCTGAATCAGGCCCTCAGTACAGCAGAAAAAGTTATAGTTTAGGGGACATAGCATTCAAGCATGTGCACTACAGGTTTATTTGTGGCCATGGCTGGAGCTAATCCACACTGAGGTTGCTGTATGTTATATCACTGAATGCATAAAGGGGCCTATCCATTACCCGACTTTGTGAACAATCCAACCAAAACCAGGAGGTTTTGGTCGAATTGTTCACAAAGTTGGGTAATGGATAGCCGGCAAGGAACAGCAATGCGCGTGCACGCTGGGTCCTTGCCGTCCCCGACTGTCTACTGAACATGCCCGTCAACCTGACTACGCTCGTCAGGTTCGGCATTTGCAGGAATAGGAGGTCGGACTCCTGCACTGAATGCCGTTCAGTGCGGTGCCCGCACCTCGGCGACCTGAAGGTCTGAACGCTAGACGTTCAGACTTTCAGGTCGCCTATTGGATAGGCACCTTAAGTTACCTAATACATTCACAGAGTAGGGCTCAATCCATCCAGTCCAATTCCATAAAGGAGAATATTAGTCTGCACTCCAGTTCTATTCAGTTGCTGCATTGAGATAAACAAAGTAGTCCGGCATGACATTGGGTACACCACGTGGAGGCAGCCTGTGGTACTCCATCTGCTGTGGGACTACGCATTCCAGCATGCCATGCCTCAGTTTTAGCATGCACTAATAGCACAACTGTGGCAGGACATGCTGGGAAGAGTAATTCATAGCAGCTGAGGTACCGCAGGTTGCTTACCCCAGGGGTACATTATGGCAACGTACTATCCACTATGTTTATAGCAATGTATTTAGTTTCAAACATAGGTGCTAATTAGTGTTCACTTTAGTACAAACGAATATCTATTTTAGTGGCTATATAAGAAAACATGATATATTTCGAACATTCACATTTACTGTTCTAACATCTTTTGCACAGTATCAGTGAATGACATTAGCAGCTTTTGATAGCTCCACCAACTCAGGATTGCTTTGGATGCTATATCCCTCAAGCAGTAAATCTTTGGGGGCGATTCAATTCTTTTATTGGGTCCCTTAACTAATGGGCACCCAATGGAGCAATTCAATTGTAGCTCCGTTCGGACACGCGTAATAGCCGTGTGTGGACACATTTCTGCTCGTCGCCTCCTGAGGTGGCGAGCAGAAATGTGTGAGAAGTCCAAAAGCAGTAGTTTAGACGGGTTTAGCTGCTTTGTGTGGCTAAACTTGGTGCTGCCAGGAGCGGACACGCGGCATGGGCGCCCGAATGGAGCAACAATTGAATTGGTCGGGCGCCCATTAGTTAAGGAGCCCAATAAAGGAATTGAATTACCCCCCCTTTATGTTCAACAACATCGACATACCCCCCTCCTGCACTGTCTCCTCGGTGTGCATACATGCTAGGTACTAGTACCCAGAGTCTGCAGGGAGGTCCGACCTCCAACCTGATGTGCTACTGCACATGTGACTGCAGCCATTTTTACTGTGAGTGCGCCCTGGTGGGAGACCGAAGTCTCCTACCTAGCTCCTATAGGAGAGACCAGGTTATTATCGGCTACTGACACTATTCCAGCATCCTGCACCACTACCTGTAACCAGCATACACTCACCAGCTGGTGAGTGGTATAGAACCCTGTTTCTCTCTAGCTTGGCTCCAGCACCAGGGTGCATGTAACAGTGTGTATGGCTGTACCTATTATCAATCAATAATCCAACGTCACTGGTTAAGTAAATGGGCTGTTTAGAGTTTGAGTCATCCGCTGGTGTGTGCCTACATAACTCTGCAATATCAAGACCTGCACACACATTTCCAACACCATAATCAACTAGTACTAAGTTTATGGCACACCAGTGACCTCCAAAACAATATGGTAAAATGCAAGCATGTTACATGGTAAGTACTTCTTTTATGCACTATATTAAGTACTCATACACAGGTAAAAGCAGAATAGCACTCATACACATATAAAGCAGAACAACAATCACAGAACCCTTGGCGGTCTGCTAACGGTGCAAATAAACTCTCTGGTAAAGCCTATCAGACAATAAGCTAGAACAACTCACATATTTTACTGCTTGAATAAGTTTGGTACAAATTAATAACTAAACACCATATTTGTGAATACAATGTGGACTAATAGCAAAATATATAGGTGGTTTATAAATAATGCATAACAAACAAGTATAATAAAGGAAAATGGAAAATAAATGACAAAACAGGCTTTGTCACAAGCAGAGCACACAATGTTCAGCCTAGAGCATCTGCTGCCTTAGTTACACCAGGTAGCTCCATGCAATTTACCTTCCACATGGTGCCTGGATACCTGCAGCTAAAGGAACATGACACAAACGTTAACAGCTTTGACAAATCAGAAATGGTCTAATGCAGTGGTTCTCAAACTTGGTCCTCAGGACCACCCACAGGTCACGTTTTTCAGGTCACCCAGCAGGTGCACAGGTGTATTCATTACTCTCTGATACATTTTAAGAGATCCACAGGTGGTTATAATTATTTAACTTTTGATTCTGTGAAGAGACCTGGAAAACATGCACTGTGTGGGGTCCTGAGGACCGAGTTTGAGAACCTGTGGTCTAATGTGTACCCAGCTTTAGGTGTAATGAGCCAATAGCACCTTTGTGTAAAGGTGAGGGATAAAGTTTCCATTGTTACCTCAGGCAGCAGAAAGATGGGGGTCAGACTTGACCCAATTGTAGATTGACCACCAGTCTTATTTATACCAGACAAGTGTTTCGGATCTAACTAACAAACCTCCCTTGTTGGCATTCAATTACTTAAAAGTAATATACTTAATGTAATATATCAATGCTTGTTTGTTTTTATATGAGAGTATTCCTTGCTTGTTATACACTGCACATACTTGTAGATGGTTTAGATTTGTAGCGCATTTTTAAACTTTATATCTGGGTAATTCTGTACATTCTGTAACATTAAAAAATACCTTTTTAATTTATAACGGAAATGCATAATATTTTTCTTTATGTATTTTTATATGCATACCCATTGAGACCAGCGGAAAGGGAACCTATATGCTGAGTGTCTGTATACATTCATATATGTTCTACCAACAAGAAAATATATTGTAAGCAGACTACTATAGGGGAAAACCTGCAACATAAAAGGTTATTCCCCATTATTTACTATTACTTGTGGAACACAATCTCTTTTGCTTCAATCTGATGATTAGCCTATAACGTTCCAGTTTAGATAGGAGTGTGAAGTGCCATAAAGGGTGTTGAATATGAATAACACTGGTTTCGGAGTGTACGCGTTGTTGCCCGTTTATCAGGCTGAGGTTGCTTGGTTACGCAGGCTATAGCTTGTGCTTCAACTTAGAGGAAGTCCTAGAGTGCGTCACTTCCGGCGACACGATGCAGCCTGGATTGAGGTTCCATGTGGCTGGCGGCATTACACAGGTGAGCGCATGTTTGGGGGATGATTGTGGGAGTAAACAGGTTAGTATATTAAGCAGAGATGGCTTGTTGTTGAACTCGCTGCCCCAGAAAGAAGGTGCCTGTGTGCACCGAAACGGCTGTCGGGCATTGGGCTGCTCACCCTTATCTTCACATGGAGTGATAAGTACTATGTGCCTTAATGATGATATGGAAAATCATTTTTCCTTTTTGAGAATGCACTTGATGCGGATTTTGCGCATCAATACTCTTGTGGAACTGATTGTGGGATACATGCCCTGCATTTTATAAAGATTTTTTTGCATTCAAGATGGTGTGCTGATCGTCTGTTACTGGACTGCTGCTATATTTAATTCTTTATGGTCATGCACCCTACCATTGTGTCAAGTTTGAGTGTGCAGATTTTTCTACTTTTTTGTATATACATACATACACAAATACATACATAGGCCCTGATTCAGAGCCGCTCGCTCTGAATCAGGGCCCACCTCCATTAATATGGAGCGTCCTCCTGGACGCTCGTATAGCTGTGGGTCACCACCCACAGCATATACGAGCGTGCAGGATGATGGTCGCGATGGTCTTGACCATCGCGAAAATCGAAACTGCGAGCAAAAGCCTGCGGTTGAGTGTTTCAACCGCAAGGCCAGGAGTGATTTTGGCTCTATCAGAGCCAAAATCATTCCCACTGACATCACTAGTGATGTCTGTGGGGCCGGCTTCAGACGGTAGGCGTTCCCTTGGGAACGCCTCCGTCTGGCAGGCACGCCCACCAAAGGGGGCGTGCTGTCAGTCAACATCGACAGCACACCCCCTTTGATGAGACACTCCGAGCGAAGGAAAGTCCTTCGCTCGTCGGGTCTCGCGCATGCGCACGACGGAGCTCCCTCCGTCGTGCGCATGCGCAGTGCGGACCATCGACCCACTTGCGAGCGGACAGCCGCTCGCGAGTGGGTCTGAATGAGGGCCATAGTCCGTTACAGTGCAGGTTTTAAAGATATTCATGCTTGAGCACAGGTGACTTAATTAGCACCTTGGGAGCAATTCAATTGAGCGCGATGTGAATTGCGCCGGGAAGGGGTTCCCGCAGCTATGCAGTCAACCGCACTTAAGTCCGACCACAGGCTTTCTGCTCGCACCCTCCAAAGGGTTTGAGCAGGAATCCGACTATAGTGCCGGCCGCTATGGAGTTTTTCAGCTTAGCGCGGCGCTAAAAGCACTTAAATCGGAAAATGTTGGTTAGTGCGCCTAAACACTCAGCTTCTCCCAAAGTGCCAAGCGTAAGGGGGAAAATTGGATAGCCCTGGGAACTCATGCCTGATGCTATTCACATTGCATTCAATTGAATTGCCCCCCTTATTTGATTTAACCATCTGGGCTCAAAAATGAATATCCTTTAAACCTGGACTGTATTGGCAGAGTTTGGATAACTCTGTACTACACTATAAAAAAAATGTTTCTTTCATATATTCTTCGATTTATGAAGTAAGACAAATCCTGGAATAAGCCACTAGAAAAACAGAGTGTTTCAATTTTCACCTTAACTTTCTGAATATATTTGCATTATTATTATAGAATTTTGTTTATTACATTGTCTGTGCATACAATACTGAATTAAAAGTCTAACAAGGCTGTAAGCACAATTTCAATGCATTTAATTAAAGACACAAAAAAATGCAGAATCAGGTTGTATAAAACAAACGAGGATGTGCTACACAAGATGATCAGGGGAAAAAAAAAAAAAGGAACGTATTTGGCTTGTGGTGATCCCTGACATATGCAAAGTGACAGAATTTGAATGACTTTCACTATATCCAATGACAGCGCTGCATCCAATCAGGTGAGCGAAACGCAGTGCACAGTAATCAGTACCAGCAGGAGCAGTGTCACTTTCAGCTCCATCAGCAGCTCATTATGCACTGAATAAATGCACATTCTTTCCCTTAGTGTCAGTTGAATGGATGAACTTTGGTATGCATCAACCTCAGACTCTTCCCCCATCAAACAAACCTCTCTCCGCCACCTCATGTGTTTGTGTAACTGTTCATATGGCATTCTAGGAACTCAGGGATTTTGTTTAAATGAATCCGGTGTGAAAAGGACCAGACACCACATCCTGATGACATAATTAGACTTATTCTCTGCATTTCGTTCTGTTACATAGAACTTTTAGAAATGAAACAGATATAGGGGGCGATTCAATTCCGCACTGTTGATAGCGTCGGGAAGGAGTTCCCGGAGCTATTCAATTCAACACGCTGTTAGTCAGACTAAAGGATTTATTCTCACGCCCTCCTGAGTGTGCGAACAGATATCAGACTTGTGGCGACCGCAAGGCTGTTTGCCGACTCAGCGCGGTGTTAACAGCCTCGCGGATGGCACTTTAGTCGGAGAATGCCGGTTAGCGTGACTAACATCCAGCTTTAGTCACGTTAACCGGCATTCTCAGACTTAAGCATCTTTAGTCAGACTTAACTGGGCGCCGAATTGAATTGACCCTAATGGGGTTTATTTATCAAGCCATATTTCATAAAATCACCGCAATGAAGTAACAGCCTAAAGCAGGAGATTTCACAGAAATCTTCTGCAAAAGACTAACTACAGCATGGGCCTTCAACCTTTGGCACTCCAGCTGCTGAGGAACTACAGATCCCAGGATGCCCTGCCACAGTTTTAGCATGCTGTTATATCAAAACGGTGGCAGGGCATGCTGGGATGTGTAGTTTCACAGCAGCTGAAGGACCAAAGGTTGAAGACCCCTGAACTACAGTAACACTGCAGACCTCAGTCACCATTATGTACCAAACTCTGAAAAGCAAAAAGAAGATGGCGTAAACAGCTTAATGCCATGGAGGTATTCTCGCCAGAGAGGATTTTAGAAACGAACACTGGCCCTGATTCAGAGCCGCTCGCTCTGACAGAGCGCTCGCTTTGAATCAGGGCAGGGCTATTTTTTTTTTATTTTTTTTTTAACGGCCTCCTGGCCGCTCGCATACCTGTGGGTGACCACCCACAGCTATAGCGAGCGGCCAGGAAGATGGTCGCGATGGTCAAGACCATCGGGCTTGCGACGAGACCCTTGTGTGATTCAAACTGAGCCGAAATCTCACTTGTGATGTCAGTGGGGCTGGCCCCAGACGGAGGCGTTCACATGGGAAAGCCTCCGTTTGGGCAGCCACTCCCCCGGCCCGCCCACCAAAGGGGGCGTGCTGTCACTCAACATCAACAGCACGCCCCCTTTGGTACAAGACTCGGAGCGACAGATTGCCCGTCGCTATCTGGGTCTCGTACATGCGCACGACAGAGCCGGCTCCGTCGTGCGCATGCGCTCTGGGCCACCATCGACCCGGTTGCGAGCACTCAGCGCTTGCGACCGGGTCTGAATCAGGCCCACTGTGCGCATGCAATATTTGATCGATAACCGTGTAACAACATTTTTATTATTCCCGCTGAGATGTACACTGAAAAATAAAAACATGGCACTTCAACGATTTTTAAAACATATGCCCCATATTCACTATAAAAGTGTACTCAGCTACTCGGAAAGGAAAAATAAATATTAAATTACAAAAATAACACAACTTGTAAAACTAAATAATTTTGCTACCACACCAGTGTAACCTACTTATCCAGTGCTTTCATAGTGGTGTGCTGCAACATTTGTGAGCACAATTCCCTACACCTAACGTGCAGATGCTCCTATACGAAAGGACAGCACACATTTGGTAGCATATTTAAAAAATGTAAAAAAAAAACACAAGATCCAATGCGTTTTACCATCATCGCTCTCACCTGAAATCTAACTTATGCCCATGTACCAATCAGGTGTTAATAGAGAGCAATGATTTATCCAATCGAGACACAAAGTACAGTGTTCTCCAGTAGAGTACCGACATCTGTCACTCAGTACATGACTGACTTTCCACATGTTTTAATTGTATTTTCAAGGAAGTTTGCTGAGGATAATGACTCACTGCCCAGGTAGGAAGGATCTAGGTGGAGTAGCCACATTTCCTGGAAGAGAGCCACGATCAATAGGACAGATTACATAGAGTGAAAGTTTGAGAATTTGGTGGTGTCAAGTTCACCATAACACATGACTAGAATGCACTTTCATTGCTTCCATCTGCAAGATATTTTTGCTGACACTATAGCACAGAGTGAATACTGAAAATATCTGGCAGACGAACATACCCCAAACAATGCTCAATCAACACAATACAAAAATGTATGCTGGGCACACACCTGGTGGGGTCCCGGCAACGGCAAATGGGACGACGGGGGCCATGCTGCATTTGGCAGTATGGTCTCCACTGATGGTATCACCCGTCGGACCTGCATGCGAGATTGCTAACAACACACGGGAGCGCGCATTGTCAGCAAAATAGCCGATACACACTGCCCGATATGGACTATATGTCGTTCAATCTGCCGGTTTGGACGACATATCGTTTAATGTGTACCCGGCTTTACAGTATCTAGTTAGCTTTTAGGAATATATCTTTTTTTTAAAAAAAACTGGAGTTTTAAAATAATTTTCAGGACAATCTGCAAACCATCACACTTGGAGACAGTAAATGACAGCAGCAGGCTAATTGTTGGTCTCCTTTTTACAAAACTTAAGTGAATACTAAAGACCATACTATTAGCCTAATTTATCAACGAGTTTATCACTCAAAACTAGTGATAAATATCACTTTTTATGATAAATGGTGCTCCAGCCAATCAGCTCCCAACTGTCATTTTTTTAACAGTTGACAGTTGGGAGCTGATTGGCTGAGCACCATTTATCATAAAAAGCGATATTTATCACTAGTTTTGAGTGATAAACTCGTTGATAAATGAGGCTCTAAGGGAGGTATTAAATTGTTTTAGAGGGCCCGATCTCCCGTCTAAAGTGAAAGGAGATCGCGGGGTGCTATTCAACTGATGCCGCTGATCGCGCCCATAGAGGTCAGGTTTAGCAGTATAAAACACCTACTCCCGACCAGTGTTGAGCGCAATCGCGAAAAGTGCCAAACGGGTCACTTCGCCCATTTCAACTCGCACGCCCCACCAGGTGCGAGCTGAAATGCCAGCGCCGGCAGCTGAGCGAGCCCGACAGGAGCAACAATTGAATAGCTCGAAGAGGGGGGTAGAAACAATTGAGAATATATATATATATATATATATATATATATATATATACATACATATATACATACACACACACATACACACACACACACACACACACCCAACCCTATCTGAGGAAGATAACAGATTCATAGGTTAAAACTGCTCCATTGATACAACTATCCAACAACTGCTAAGTTTGGCAACTGATTAAAATCAGACAGATCATTAGCAGGCATAATACAAATCCAGAGGGAAGGTGGTCACTATCAGCCTGTGTATGGTAATTTTCAGACTGCACTAACAAGCATATGGGACGATCCCGATTTCGGCGGGCGGGTGCACGTAGTAGTGTGTACATCAGACGACGTGTACAATATGGTGTTCTAATCTTCGGGATTGGACGACATATAGTCTGATGTGTCCCCACCCTTAGACTTGGAAGGGGTGTGTCGTACTTGAAATCTAAATTGCAGTGTATAAATAAAGCTTCGTAGCATTTGTGGGCTATGGGCCTGATTCAGCAAGGATCACAATTGTAAAGCCCCACTACTGGGGGCACTGCATAAGGGGCATCACTACTGGGGGCATTGCATAAGGGGCTCTACTGCTGTGAACATTGTGTAAGAAGAAATACTACTGTGGGCTTTATGTGTATTAGGGACACCACTACTGTGGGTATTGTGTTTAAGGGGCACCACTACTGTGGGTATTATGTAAAAGGGGCACTACTGTGTGTCATAACATGAATAAGGGGCACTAGTACTATGTGGTGTAATGTGAATCATGGGCACTATGTGCGGTGTAATGTGGATAAGATTGTGTAACTGGTGAGTAATATTTAATGTGGGCACCTATATGTGTGTTTTTTTCCTGTGGGTATATTTTGTGTGTTTTTTTCTTGTGTGCTTGAAGTTTGATTTCTCTGGGGAGACAGTGCTAAAGGGGTTATGTCACTCACTAAGTGTCCTCCTTTCAGTATTTAACAAACAGCACTAAGCTTAGCTTATCACTGTTTGTCAATGTACCGCTTATGAGCGATAGGGTCCCCATTGCGAATACCCCCATATTTAATAGGTGTCCCCACATGTTTGTTGCCCAGGGGCCCCCACAGACTTTAATCCGGCCCTGCTCATGCTAGTTATGAAAAGAAACCTTTTTGGATGAAATAAGAGACAGAGACCACTCAGCAGGTATTCTAGAAGTTGTAAGAGAATAATAATCATCGCCATTGCAAGCTATACAGTGCAGACACTTCATTACAAACATTTATGTCTGTTTTTAGCATACAAGAAAAAAAAACTGAGGTTTTAAAAGGAACAATAGGCAGCACAGTAGTGCAATGATTACCTTGCGGCCTCACCGCACTGAGGTCTTGGATCCAGTTTCCACCCAGGGCATATATGTGTGGGGTTTGTATTTTCTCCCCATCTTTGTGTGGGATTCCACCAGGTACTCTGGTTTTCCCCCATAATACATAAACATAATGGTAGGTTAATTGGCTTCTGACAAAACAAATTAGGGAATAATAGATTGTAAACCCCATTGGGGCAGGTACTGATGTGAATGACTTAATATTCTCTGTAAAGTGCTGCTGAACATGTGTGCACTATATTAATAAATCTTAAAAAATAAATAATGTTGTGCCGGGTGTAACATTGGTAAAGGAGTTACTCAGCAGCTGCTGAATGAGGACACTAAAAAATGTCCATCTGCTGCAGGGTGTGCAAAACCATCTGAAGGGTCACCCGTCCTGCAGCAGGCTCATAAGAGGATCCGCTCCAGTGTCCTGAGCATATTTGTGGCGGACGATCAGTACAGCCTCAAGCAGGGTTTCATATGCACTGACGACCAGAGATGTGTATAAGGAGGGACCGGGTTGAGTTGCCCTGGCGGTGATCCCACCTACAGGTAGTAGTTCTATTTCCACCACTGATCTGACAGATTGCTACGGGAACCAACACCCACTTTTGTTACACTAGTCCCCACAATATATTTTTTCAAATCAGCTGCAGCTCAATCAGTAAAATAGTTGCTGAGTTGCACCCATCTCTGTTCTGTGACTGGGGACCACATACAAGGCTTCAAGAACACAAACAATTCCATTCATTTATAATAAAATCTGAAGGAACAGACGACACAAATAATTGCCCCGAGATGAGGAGCCTCATCAACTAGGACTTCCTTGCAGCAAACATCAGCCGCCAATAATACACTAGTTATAGCTAATGATCAGTTTGCATGACAAGCAGAACATAGACAATTATATTAAATAGATTTGACTGACTGCATAAAATAAGCAGATTACAAAACCTGCTTCCTGATTTAAGCAAGTCAATTACACTTTATGTAACGATAAACTGAAGTGAATATTGTACAACTTAAAACCAAGTCATTTGCTTAAAAAAAGTTGAATATTCATGTCCCTGTCATGTGAAGATGGCACTGAGACAGCAACAATTTGCATGATTTAGCCCTGCAATGACTTAATGGACAAGATACGCATCAGACAAAGTCCTGAAAACATTTATGGGTAAGTATCTACATCAGGGTTTTTAATCTTAATTTTTCTAACTACAAAATGCTACCCCAAATGGCGGTTTTACATACACCTGTCACATGACAGAATCATTCTAATTTCTACCACCAGCACCGCCAAGGTCATGGGACAAGCTGCTCTGATCTAGCAAATACGCATGTCCAAATTTCTCTCTCTCTCTATTCACTAAACACCAGAATATCATCTACAGTTCATTACAAAGGTTTTCCTAACCTTTTCTTTACAACCTGAAAAGAGAATTAATGGGGAAGATGGATTTTTTGATCAGAAAAGTCTTTAGGTGCCCATAAACCTACACGATTTCGGGCCGATTGCCTGATTTTCGACGGGTCATAAGATGGATCTTGTGAAAATCGTGTATTATTTTAGTAAGATAAGATCCGATGCGCAATCCCGCAGCTCCTATAATCGGATCTTATGATCAGATGTGCAGCACATCTTGTCCATCGTATCGTGTGCAGATCGTGCCGTTTATTTTGTTCATGCGATCCATCGTGCGGCAATTCAAGTCATTTCAATGACAGTTTCCCTTATGAGCCTGTGAGACACAGGATCGATCTTACGACAGATTCTGTGCTAAGAAAAACAACAAACATGCTGCTGGGACTGCCAGGGAGCTCCGGAGAGTCGGTAGGGAAATCGTATGATGAATCTGATCTTATGCTGGTCGTGTAGGTGTATGGCCAGCATTTCTCCGCTCATATGACGTTCACACAAATGTTATTTCTGCATCTTTTTTTGTGAATTAAACCTGTCCCATATTGTGCACTATTATACACAACAGCTATGCCATCACACAGGACATAAGACACAAACACAGTGGGAAGCATCAAAAAGATGACTTGCTGAGTAAAGCCTCTGTAACAGAACAGCCGGGGACAAGCACAGCTGCAGGACTATTTCTGGATATCAAAATAACAGCCGGGGCCGACACAGGCCTGACTGCATACCACTATCAAACGCTGCGCCAGTGTAGGAAGTGGGCAACATTTAGTAACCATGCAAAAAAAAAAAAAGCATTGACAATCTGCACTGCCCACCGGCTTTATCAGCATTATCATGTTACAATATTCATTAGAAGTTATAATGGAGCTAATTACCACCTAATATTTAAGGATTAATGAATGCATGTTTAGTAACAAAAGATTTAACCTGCAATTTCCAGGTCCATATGCTTACCTGTAGTGTATAATAGACTTTAGGAAACACACCCCTATGTAAGTACTTCTATTTGTTAGTCATCATTCAACTCATAATTATACAAAAAAAAAAAAAAAAAAAATCTGGCAAATAGTAATGTATATACAGCAGAAGTATTAGGGGCATATGTATCAAAGCTTGATGTGAGATAAAATGAGCTATATATAACCAATCAGCTTCTAACTTACATTTTGCAGGCTGTGTTTAAGAAATGATAGTTTGGAGCTGATTGGTTGGTGATATATATTTCACATCAAGCTTTGATACATATTGCCCTTAGTGTGCACTGTGCAGACTGCAGTAACTCTCTCTGCCATTACCTGCCATGCAGGTGTGTGTAGCTGGCACCTCACACCACGCTGGAATAAGATCAATTAAGCTGCATTATGCATGTATACACCCACTATGGCAGTAGTGGGAATATAGGTCTCACATGAATACACCGTCAATCAGGATATTAATAGCCACTAGGCAGCCTAACCCTGCTGTTTGATAATAAGTCCTAATACCTGTGACTGCAGAGTTCTATTGTGTTCTATAGGACTTTTCAGTCTCACCCAGGTGTCCCCCCTCTCTCTCTCCCATTCATCCACTCTCTCAGCCTTTTGCGCAGCTGTAAACGTGACTGCTCACCATAGGTCCCGACACCCGGCCACTGCGCCCCCAGTTCCCTGGCATCTCACCTGAGTGCGGGTCAGTGTGCAGCGGCGGCTCCGCCGGGAGTTCCAAACTCTTTTCCCTGGGACAGCCCGGCCTCTCCGGACTGCGCATGCGCGTTCGCTCGGGCGTGCACTAGAGTGGAGGAGGCAGAGTCCTAAGCTAGTCCCTCCCACCATGACCCTGATATTATGGAGCGGTGACTCTGGTACAGAGCTTGGGAGCCGGGAGGAGAAGAAGCTGCCTGTGCTAGGGAGGGGGCTGCTGCTGCTGTGTACAGACTACAGTACATTCATTGCAGCATGATGATCACACACAGAGTTACTGCTGCAGCTGCAGACTGGGGGAACGGTGACGTCATACTTTGCATTTATTCTTATGAGTATTCAATGGCATTGCTAACTATTTCATAACTACATTATTCTTTACCAGCAGTCTGTTTTGCAGTGTTATACTGTATACATGTGTACCTACATGCTATGTAGCCTATCCAAGTGACCAAAGGCCGAAAGCACCTCTTCCCTCGCTCTTTTGTTTTTGTTATGGCTCAGCTTTAACTTGACGGATCGAGATGAAACAAAATGCAGGTTATTTCTAGGAGTTTCCATTACAAAACAATGCATTTTCATGAAAATCGGTTCAGTAGTTTTTGAGCCAACTTGGAAAAGACAGACACAACGTTCCTATTATGTAAGTATATACAGTATATACAAATCCAAGAAAGGCGGGACTCAGTCTCTAAGTTTGGTGTAAACAAATGTGAAACTTTACTCATTTACTCAGTCAACGTTTCAGGGATGAGCTCCCCTTCTTCAGGAACACAGTGAAAATATATACACTTACCAATAATGATCCCTCCACCTGTGTACACCATGGCCACGCCGCCCGCAGCTCCAGTCAGCACACCTCCGGTATTGCACATAGCACATGCAGCGGAGGTGACGTTGCGGGTCCCAGCCGTGTATGTACATATAATATATATATATATATATATATATATACTTACCATACTGTCCCTTTAAACCGGGACACTCATGAATTACACAGGTTCTATGGCTGTCTCACTTCAAGCCTGGATTTCACCTGGTTTTATTAACCACATAACCTGTGTAATCCATGAGTGTCCTGGTTTAAAGGGATGATGGTATGTACATATATATATATTAAAAAAGTGTAGTTTGACTTGCAACCAACATTGAGGGTAAATATACTTTTAATTCGGAAATATTGAACCATGTGTTCTAAAGCTGATTCCTCTGTGTGTCCCAGTGTTATTTGATAATCTCTTCCTCCTGTTTCCCTGGCTGGGTTTCAGGTTCAGACACAACCAGACTGTCCCTTTTCCCTGCATACACTTATTGCATCACCTCCCCGATGTCTAAACAGGGATAGTTGTCTGCTTTTCATTTTGAAATAAAATAAAAAATTTTAAGCAGAATCTTTGGGGAGGGTTTTTGACTAGGGCACATGATTTCCAGTTGTGGGCATTGTGGTAAACTGGTGCTGTGCTGTCTACCCAGCAATACAATGACCCCTTGCTGAAACCTTTGGGGTTGATTCAATTATGCCTGATGCCACACACATCAATTCAGTACATACAGTAGTTACTAAATTGCACATCTTAATAAATACTCCTATGGGAACGCAAACTAAAATGCATAATTTGGGGGCAAAAATAGCTCTATTTTGGGGAAATGAAGGATGCCATTGTTGGCGTTCCAAAGGGACTTCTCGGAGCGACCCCTTTGTATCCTGTATCTATCATTATCCTGCCTTTTTTTTTTTTTTAAATAATCAACTTTCTCTGTCTTTCCAACTTTTCACATATCTTTTGTAAACACCTATGCTCCATTTGCTTGTGTTCATTTTCACTAGTCCAGGCTTCAAATATATTGGTGTTTTCATCTATTCGTTTTGATCCTTGTTCATGTTCTTCTGTGCATACCATGAAATTCCACATGGACCAATAATGCCAATACATACAACAAAAGACATGAAGGTCCAATGTGCATTGTACAAGATTACCACAAATACTAACTGACCATATATACTGTATGTACGACATGCAATAAATGTTCTGCTCATGTTTACCTGCCAATAATGTGCAAAGATATACACAGAGGAAAAATAATCTAATTTAAAGAATTCAGATGTGTCATTGCATTGCATATGCATATATTAAACAATAGTTGGAGATGGTCAGTGAGGTTATGCATGTGCCCCTAAAATCCTGAACATTTTTCTAAAATAGTAATAAAATATGCATAAAACGGTATCGGTATGTATTACCGCCGGACCTAAGCCCGGCGGATGAAATCCTGACGCCGGAAGGCCGGCAGATGAAGATTCCGACTAAGGTGAGTAAGTACCCTAACCCTCTCCCCCCCTAACCCTCCCTCAGGTGTGCCTAACCCTAATCTCCCCCCCTGGTGCCTAACTCTAACCTCCCCCCAGGGGTGCCTAAACCTAACCCCCCACTCCCCGCACCCTAAACATAACCTTCCCGGGGGGGTGCCTAACCCTAACCTCCCCTTCCCCTAGCCTTACCCTCCCGGAGGGATGCCTAACCCTATGTCCCCCCAGGGAGTCCCTAAACCTAACCCTCCAAACCTCCCCCCCCCCCCCCCCCCCCTCCCCACGAGGCTATGAGCTCCCACCGCCCGGCTTACTTACGTTCGGTATGCCGGGCATCAGGATTTCAGAGTGGGGCTAATGATAGGCGTCGGTATTTAGATGCCTGTCATTAGTCCCATGCTGGGCTTTCACTGTCGGGAAGCCAGCGGTCAGCATTTCGACCGCCAGCTTCCTGACTACATCCCAAAAAAACAGACATAATTGTGCAATAATCTTTTATTAAAATAAAATCTCTCCAAACTGTTCATCAATTTCTCAATTAAAGAAAATGTTCTTGTATTTCAAGGTATCTTATTATAATCCATGGGAATTCTTCTTGTAATATACAGGACATTTTTATATTTGGAATTCAAGAAATCCTGTCCATGATTTGTATTCCAGTGGAATGTATTTTTGTAATCCATGGCAAATTTTATTGTGGTCCATGAAAAATAGAAAAAAACAAAAAAATAACAAAGGGGACAATCTAATTGTCCGCAAAAGGTGCGAGTTGTTGTTGCCACGGCGTCAAAACGCCGGCAACAGCACCGGAACTCGCACCCCTTGCGGCTCCCCCGAGCTCGAATTTGCACAATTCTGCTCGGAGCCCTTTGGGACTGCGAGCACTTTTGTGCGAGTTCAAGCTGCCGTAAAGTGTGACTGTTGCTAATATGATTGAGCCGATAAAACAATGCAAACCTCTCAGCTCACTGCCTACTGCAGAATGACAATGACATGAAATGACCAGGGAGCTATTAGCAGTTCAGCCAATAACAAATTATTAACTGTGCAAGCAACAATGTGGATTGGCTGGCAGCAAGGAAAGTTTTGGGAACATATAAAGAGTATTAAATTCATACTGATGTGGACGAGAAACGAAGTAACACTTCTGTGCGAGCTTCGTTCATAAAGGCCCCTACACACTAGACGACTTGAAAACGATGCGATGTCGTCAACGATTTCCCCTGAAGCCCCTGGCAAACGATCTAGTGCACACATACTGTGCAATCTAACAAACGACCAAACAATATATCTTGCATTGTTTGGCTGTTAGATCGTTAACTATATAATGTAACCATATCGCCTGGTCGATCAGTAGAGCGTACACACACTGCACGATCTGAGGGGAATCGTTAACAAGATTGACAGATCTACCTGCATGTATAAGAGATCTGAAGATGCGGCGAACGATGCCGCGGGAGCGCGCATAGTGCATACACGATGTGTCGGAATCGGCCAAGTCGTTCAAAATATCGTCTAGTGTGTAGGGGCCTTAAGGCCCATTTTGAAATGCCAATTCACTCAAATGAATTTCTAATCTTAGCACACAACATAATTGAAATTAACGAATCATTGGAAATAATGGACCATTGACATAAATAGGGAAAAACGCACAAGACTGGTTACATCACTTGTGTTAACCCCTGGAGGGTATATACAAAATGTATTTCCATAGAGCTCAATGGACTATTTTGAGTGCTGTTTTTGTAGATTGAACGTATTGAAATGGAAACAGCTACAGCCATAATAAATAATTGTGACACAACACAAATGCAGATAGACATGAACACAGGATGGAATGTGCTCTATTTTAACATGTTTGCATGCTTTTGCAAGTCACAAATGCAGATGCCACCCAACGTGCAAACTCAGGCCCAGATTCAGCGTGCACTGCTGAACGCAGATTCCCGACGGTCGGGAATCTGCGCAGGCGCCGGACCCGTACTGCACATATGATTTACAGTCTGCTCACATTTGTGGGCGGGGAGGGGGCAGTGACTGTCTCGGTTTCCCAAAACGGAGGCGTGTCGCTGTCGTTAGGGGAGGAGGGAAGAGGCCAGGATCTCCATTGCCAGACAGAGATTTCCTGGCCTATTCGTTGTTTCTGCGGCGACTGGCTTGCGTGACCTCATGGATCACTCAGTTGGCCGATGTGATCACAGATTATCCCATGCTGTGTCCTTTGACGCAGCTCGGATAAGTAATGCATGGAGGGGGCATGACACCTCATGCTGCATTACCATATCACAGCTATCGCAGCTGCCAACATGTTGTGAAAGCCATAGTCTCACAATCTCACAATCTTTCTACTGTATATAAATTTACATTGTCACAGTCCAGTCCCCCAACTGCTCAATCTCTGACCTTGTGAAACAACTCAAGATTTCAATTCAGAATGAAGTTCGTGCAACCATTGAATGATTCAAATCTGAAAGTATAGCATTAAGCACTTGGACTGACGCACTAGAGCACAAACAGATGACCTACGCAAATACCAAGAAGCATCTGAGCAAGAAATCATTGAACTTCAGTTAGAATTTGAGGTATTTAAAGAGCCCTTAGAGAACCGCTCAAGGAGATATAATGTTCATATAAAAACACTCATGAATCTATCAAAACAAATGCGCTTCCAGCATACTTGGGCCTCGCCAAAGAAATTGCTCCAGATACCAGAGTAAAATCCTGATGTATGATTGTCCCCACCCCAGGTCCACAGCTACTAGTGCAACCCCCATGAGACATATCTGTGTAATTTCAATATTTTCAAACAAAGATAACTGCCAGAGATGTTACTGCCATTCCCTATGCAGAAGCTAATTTTTAATAGATCAAGATTTGGAACCCACCAAACTCTGGTGAGAGATAATTACTGTGAATCAGGATTTTCCTTAGTATTAACAGAAACCACTCCATCAGGACTTCTGAACAAGGACTTGAACTCCTCCAGATCAATGGTTTCTATGTCTATAGCAGAGTGATCTCAAGCTTCAAGTTGTAGTCTTAAGCCGCGTATCCACTTGCAGATATAAATGAGCGATTGAACAATAATGACATCGTTATAGTTCAATCGCTCATTAATCATGCATAAATCGGGCAGTTTAATGTCAAACGACCAGCGATGCGCGCTCCCGCTGGTCGTTTCTGACATCAATCATTGCCTGAACATGACGGTCAATCTGCCGATAACAGATTGGCCATGTTCAGGGATGAGGGAGGGTGCCTACACTGAATGACATCGTTCAGTGTAGGCATTACAGGGTATGAGGAACGACTGAACGATTACAATCGTACTGTCGTTCCACCGTCTGCAAGTGGATACGTGGCTTAAAACTGTAAAACCCACCAGAGACTAATACATAAGATCATATTGGTTGAAACAAACTTGAATGGTTTGTTAACACTATACTTTAGATTTTGGCTAGTGAATCATTGCACACCAAACCAAAACACCAGCTATCCGGCATCTCAGGTCTAAGCCATCAAGTGCCCTGCATTGAGCCAATATAGAGGTTAGTGCATAGTGGCCCAAATATCTCTCTCTGAATAGACTACCTGTATAAGTTTACTACTAAATTAGAGGTAATACATTTTTCAATTTATTACCTTATGTTAATGTGAGAATCCCATTGATTTTAAGCTAGCCGCCACTGTCATCATTAGTATCGGAGCTTTAGATGCGCGCCCATGGCACGCCCACAAGTCAGAGTGGTGCTGCACAGAGATTGTTCCATCTCAAAATCAGCTCCACTGTCTATTATGATATATGTGCAACTCAAACAGGTAAGAATGCAAATTTATAATTGTGTTCACTGTAACTGAGGCCCAATATCTATCATGTGAGCACAATAAATAGAGCTCCTACAATATATTCTACAGATGGCATCTGGGCCCATCTTGCTTACATGCTTTTTTTTTTAATTTCAAACACCTCTAACGTAGGCTGGAGACCTTGTGGACTGAGGGGCTCACTGTCCCACATCTGGATGAGCTGACCATAATAGCACCATTCTGGAAAGATTTACATGGTCTAGTCAAGGTAATAATAGGAAAAGCACCCAAAACTAATCTAAATTACGACTAAATGCGGATGTAAATAGAGCCAGCCTTTCTACCCCCATCATTAATCAAGCATGACAAACGTACCTCATGGAGCAATTCCAACCAAATTCATAAATACATTGGTGTCTTGAACTTCCAACTATGACCCCCCCCCTCTTCCTTTATCTTAATAATGACATAATCTTGTAAAATTGCCTCACTAGAGCAACCTCAAAACCACCACGCTCGCTAACTCTTCCTCCATCCGTCCCTATTTAAGTCAAACACACCTACAAAATAAATAAAAATCTCCCTCGCCATCATACTGAAAGGACAATTAATTACCTGTTCATCAGCATCACTTGCACAATATAGAACAAAAAATATCTAATATTGCCTGAAAGACATATCTGCTATAAAGCAATTGCAATTCAAGCAAACCATTATGGAAGAAATTCTTGCTAAACTTGCAAGAAAAAGTACTAACATTCTAGTATCCAGGGGTTAAAGTGAGCAGGAACGGTTTGCAACTGAGGACCTGAAACAGACCAGCTCGCTAGATGCGGCTGCTCGCTCCCAGCGTATGGAAATTCAGCTAAGTGACGTCAAGGTAGCCACTCACACGGCAAGGCATAAGCACGCCCACTATGTCTTGGCGAGCGATCTCTTTGAGTTTACAGACGCCCACCAGTTTGTCTTTAGCCGCACACTAGCGTACGTCTGACCGCAGCGCTTGCGGTTGACTGTACCCTACCCCAAGCACTGCATGTATTATTATATTATACCCCAAGCACTTCAGTGTATTATTCAAGCAGGTGACGTGTAACATGACGCTGCCTGTTAATTATGCATGCCTCAGAAACGGCGTGAAAACACTCTGGCACTCCTGCGTCTGCAACTCCACACCCCCTTACTACTGGCCTGCCCCTGTTACCACCCACAAATGGCCTCTCCTGTCACTCATTCCACTGGGCTGTCTTTGCAGGGCGAGCGAGCACATTCCGATCACTCGTACTAGTTTGCGCACTGCGAACTACACGCATGCGCACATTAGCTAACCGTCTGCAACGAGCGGCCGCTTGCTAGTGAACGGGTCTGAATCAGGTCCTGAGTTCTCTCACCTATAATGGAAGGTGGAACTAGTTCCACCTCCACCAAGTCCCTGCACAGAAGTCCCACAGACAGACAACCACTCACTGTTTGCCTAGGGAGGCTTAATTTCTTCAGAGAAACCAGCATATAGGTAAGGAAAGAGTCAAGCGAAGGCGATACATAGGGGCTGCAAAAAACATTGGGCATCCAAGTGACATAGACTAGTTTGTGGGGACCCCATAAAAAAAAAGAAGCACGGCAGAAAAATAACACTGATGATATAAAAAAAAAATTTTCTTTTTATGTGATTTAACATTGTAGTCTCAGCTGATGGCAGAAGTGCTAAAAGGCATCTAAAATGTATTTCACACTGTCATAGCCCTCAAAGCTTGCCGTTTCCTATACATAAGTGTGTGTGTGTGAGAGAGAGAGAAGAATAGTTTTCACACTCGTTTTGGCCTGTCAGACTAGCCTGGGGTGGGGGGGCATAGGGGGTTGAATGAAAGATTAGCAGGGACATGCAGTCAGGGGAGGCAGTGCCTCCCGTGTCATACTCCTGAGATTTTATATAAAAATGATTGACACAGTGATGCAGGTATGAGAATTAATGGACACTGAAGCTTAGTGTAGTGAGGAAAGAGTTACGGTGAGTAGGGGGTGAGACAGGATCCCAGTACTCAGACCCATCTCTATGTGTGCCTCCCCAGCCATTGACCTCACTGCATGTCACTGAAGATTAGAGGGTATATTTACTAAATGTCGATTTTAATTGATTTTGATCAGTTTAAAATTTGTGAAAATAGATAAAAATCAATGTGTTTCTGGGGCGAAATATCAAATCTACTAATACTTTAAAAAAAAGAATAACAAATTCTGTTAGTAAATGTGTGATTTAGCCCCAGAAACACATCATCTATGTTCACAGATTTTGATCTATTTTTATCGATTTTAGATTGATGAAAATCGATTAAAATCAACATTTTGTAAATATACTTCTAGTAGACAAGCTTTTATGTTGTAATGTTCCTAAAGTGTTGATACAAGATGTTAGCCCTTTAAGCTACCCATGTTTTTAATTTGTGTGTCCAATGTTGCCTGACTGAAATTTCCTGGCACCGGCTTTTCTCCATCTATTTATTATTCTTCACAGATTTCTCTTAGGACAAGACAATTTGAATGTCACCATCATGATATTTTTTTTAAAAGTCAAGTTGTTTTTTTCCAGTATATAGCACGGAAAATGGACACTTAAATGTTGTAAGTTCCTTATTCCCTGATCAGAAACTTCTTTCTACTGTTCTTTGTATGTTATTACAGCAACCTAAAGTATTTCCTGAGTTTTCCACTAATTCTCAGTTTTGCTAGTAATGAAACAATCAAAACCAAGACTGGCTTTCCACAAGAAAGTATTCCCTTCAGATATTCTGTAAAATTAAGGCCATGATTTATATGTTTTTAATTATATATCTGAGATGACTGAATCTTCCTCTGTCTGTTTGAATCTGCCAGAGAATATGAGGATATCTAACACAATCTACTCTTCACTTACCACGACAGTTTGTAATCATTTTCTCCTGAGCCTTCCCCTGCTGCCCCTGATTTACTGGATGGTTTCCCTGAATATGAAAATATCATTGATTCACACATACCATGGGATTATGACATTGACCCTTCTCACATATTTCTTTCTCATAGAGATATTTCCATTTATCTGGGCATGGGTATTTGCTGACCCACTTCGTCTGCGCAATAATAAATTTCTCCCCAGTTATGGTGTGCACATCTATTATGTTGCATCATTTCACAGGTTTCCGTGCACATATTGCAGCATTACATATTAATAGTCGCAAGGCTGATGGTGAGGTATGTCGGTCACAATCATGACGGCAATATGCCTGGTATGGATTTATGACAGGCGTCGAGATACCGACGCCTGTTATATAATCCCGATGCCGGAACCCAGGACGACGCGGGCCCAAACGAGATGAGTACGGGGCGCCCCTCTTGGTAGCCACGGGAGGGGGGGTTAGGTTTAAGGCACCCCGGGGGGATAGGGTTAGGCACCCCCCCAGGAGGGTAAGGTTTAGGGTGCAGGGAGGGGAGGATAGGTTTAGGCACACCTGGGGGGAGGTTAGGGTTAAGCACCCCTAAAGGAGGGTTAGGGGGGGCGGGGAGAGTTAGGGTACTTACCTCACACTGCCGGGATTTCCATCTGTCGGGCTCACAGTGTTGGGATTTGAACCGGTGGCTAAACAGCCACCGGCATTACAATCCCATTCCCATGGTGAGAGGCAATGGCATTCAGGGTTGGACTGGCCCACAGGGGTGCAGGGGAAATCCCCGGTGGACCCCACTTCCTAAGGGCCCACCCCCTCTTCAAGGTGTCAGGTTCAAGACCTCAAATTATACATTGTTACTCTATTAGATGGTCAGTTATCTGGTGGAGCAGTACCACTGATCAATATGGGTGATTGGTTCCCTTCTATAGAATCTACACCTATTGATTATCCAAGCATTTTGGGTGACTGGCCACACCCCCTCTGAGGGATAACCATACCCCTTAAGCATGGCCCCTACCACTGCATTCCCCTGTGGGCCCTTCATGCCCCAGTCCGACACTGATGGCATTACGTGTTCCCAGACCCATGCATACACTAATACATTGGCAATTTGCTCTCTCAGACTTATTCAGAGGTGGACGCAGAAGCGGCCATGGCTGTGTCTATTGGCTGTTGGCTATCTGCGACTTTATGCAAATGCTGCTACAAAGTCTTTCCCCTGTGTACATCTGTGCTTTCCAATGAGCAAGGACTGAGACTCCCACTTCAACATCTGTACACGCTGCATTACCAATTGGTCCATCCTTAGACACCACCATCGGTCACACCTTTGCAAATTGCACCAGCCCTATGGCAAATGCAGTTTCCCCATCTGAGTATGGCCTCCAGTGTGAGCGTCTGTGTGTCTTTAGATGCAAGTGTTTTCAGCGACATACCTGCGACACCCCTGCGTCGACATAGTCAACCCCTGTTACCTTCCAAGAATGCCCACTAAAATTCATAGACCAAGCGTCTGATTCTATTATGCGCCTCTGAGTGCTAACAATTGGGATGCATGCACTGTGCAACAGACTTTTCGGGGGGCGGTATGGATGCGTCAAGTGTTTTAAACATCACACACTGTTGCAGCAGGCATTTTTTTAAAATTGCGTTTTTACGACACGAAAATATACTTGCACCCATTTTAACGTACCCCCAATTTACGTGAAATAGTAATTTCCTGGGGGGAAAAATTGCTTTCCACCTTTTTCAACTTTTTTTTTTGCCCAAAATTTGCGCGCTCATTTTTCACAAGAGTACACAATGTACAAAAAAAATTTCAGCAATTGTCATTAGGGGGGGTGTCTAAAGGGTTCTGAAAGAAATCCCCACATTTTTAGCCAGGTCTGGGATGGAGAAAACTTATTCTCCAGTTCTTTTTTGCCGGTTGCCGTTTTCACCAGTTTTTTTGGTGAAAACGGCCGTTATCGCTAATGTTTTCGCCGCTAATTGAATACGTCTGTATATGAAGCAGGGCCTGCATTGAGTGAGTCAAATCAAGCAATTGGGGGCAAACTACAAGGGGGCACCTAAGTCATTTCAATGTTAAACTCTCTTGACCCTGTACTATCTTTTCTGTCATTAGCTTTTCAGCTAATGTCCTACATTGAACTCTGATTGGCTGCCAGAGATCAGTGCAGGGCAGGAAATAGCACTATTGGATGGCAAGCTGGTACCAGCTCGGAATAGGACCAATCAGTGTGAATCAGTTATTGCTGTGTTCTCCTTACACGGCCCAACATGTACTGCTAATGCAATTTTCACGCAGATGGAGCAATTGTTTGCTATTGCGCATGCATTGCAGTGCGTGTGCGCAAAGGCAGCAATTCGATCGCACTGCAGGCCATGGAGACCCATCATAGTGATTGTCAGGATGTGAGCATTTCGGGGGGGGTTGACAGAGGGGTGGTTGGCGGAACGCAGGCGTGCCTGGCCGTTTGAACGCCTTTACATGGGCGTGCATAAATTATCCACTGCGATTGCATACGCAGCATGAGACCCCCCTGCATGTGACGAGTCTGCGGCTGGTCAGACCAGCCGCAAGGGCAAAATGGACGCTCGATGTCCGTTGATGTTACCGATGTTTACTTTGGTATATGACAGCGTACGCAGGTAAATTTTGAACTATTAGCATATTTTGCAGCTGCGTTCCATACGAAATTGCAGCTGCAAACACATTAGCCTCCATCTCTAAATCAGGCCCAGAGTGCCAAACCCAAGTGAATGGTAACTGCATACTTTCTCTTTTCAATTTTTCCATGTTTGGCAACAGATATTGCTCAGGATATGTGTTTGGTAGCAGATATGAATCATTGTATTATACTTGCAGTCAATGTAATGCTCAACTTTTTTTTTTTTTTTGCAAAAGAGCTTAAAAGGCCACCGCCCCCCAGGTGAAGACACAGTAAAATAAAATATTACAATATTAAAGTGTATTGTGTTTATTTTAATATTTTCTTTACAGGTGGAATGCAGGTGCAAGTGGGCCGTAATGCCCTGCATGCTGGTACTTGTGGTTCTGCTTACTGAGACCTGTGGTTCACCTGCAAAGGACAATATTTATACTATACATAAATCAACCCGGCACCCACCGCCCAGGGGTTCTGGGGATAGCCAGATATCAGCCTAGGCCAGGGGTGCCCCGATACGGGGACCCTTTTTTTGTAGGGGGGTCCCCAGGGATTCCTAGCCTCAGCTGACTAGCGGTCAGGGTTAATGATTTGGCTGGGGGACCCGGTGAAAGGGCTCCCCTGGTTGTGGCATTAGCCCACCGCTAGGAAAAGTCCAGTGCCGGTTCTGGATAATACAGGGGGACCCTACTCATTTTTTCCCCTGTATTTCCAGAACCAGGACCATATCAGAGCCCAGTGCTGCTCAATGTACAGGGGACCATTTGTCCCCCATATTTTGGCTACCAGGGCTGGTTCTGACTAGCCCAGTGCTGGTTGTGCTAGATAAGAGGATACCCCTACGCTTTTTGCACCCTGTAATTTCACAACTAGGACTGGCCGTAAAAAGCCCAGGGCTGGTTAGCTTTAGAGGGATGGGGGGTAACTTCACACAATCAACCCAGCACCCACCGCCCAGGGATGCCATGGATAGCCCTGGGCTATCAGCCTAGGCCTGGGATTCCCTGGAGAGGGGACCCCTTTATTGAGGGGAATCCCCAGGGAACCCCGGCCTGGGCTGACTAGTGGTCAGGGGTAATGCTTTGGCTGTGGGACCTGGTAAAAGTGCTCCCCTTGGCTGCGGCATTACCCCCCTTCCCCGCTAGAAAGGGTCTGGTGCTGGTATTGGTAAATACACGGGAACCCTACTTAATTTTTTCCCCTGTATTTCCAAAACCAGGATCGGCTCAGAGCCCAGTGCTGGTTGTGCTAAATACAGGGGACCCCTATGTCTTCTGTCCCCTGTATTTTGACAACCAGGACTGGCTCTGAAAAGCCAACTGCTGGTGTGCCTTGGGGGAGAGGGGGGCACATCTTTTTTTTATTTGACACATTCAACTATTAACATAGATGCATAGATGGATCTCAATGATGCGTCCATGCATCTATGACTTATTGATTTTATTTTCTCAGGTGCATGCCCAGTACCAGTGAGCCCTCTGTCGCCAACTGATGCCCCTGTGCACTGCCCCGCTGCTGCCACTGCTCCGCGCCCCTGCTGCTGCCACTACCCCACACGCCTACAGCCCGCCCCTGCAGCCGTCTCTCACTCAGCACCTCCCAAACCACCTCCTGTGTGTCGGCCCCTCTTCCACCTGCACTAGTGTACAATTTTGTTGTCCTTCTCCCCTGCAGGTGGCACGGTTTGCTCCTCCAACCCCGAGAGTTAATACATTTAAAAAAGCTATGAAATTCCATAGACAAAAAAACCTTACGGTTTCACATGTCCCATTAAGGCTTCTTAGACATTATCTGAATTTTCACAAAACCTACTGAATTTCTGCCACTCAAAATTAAAAAAGCAATGAAATTCAGATCTGACGCCTTAATGGACGTGTTCCTTGCACAATACAGATATGGTATGCCATCACACCCTGAGATTGCTGTCACAAAATGGTGGAGCTGCTAATTCACACAATTGTGTGCCATTGGAATACACACATGCAGTCTATTGAGGTTTGAGCAGTTATGTGACACCCACATCCCACTCAGTACCCACAATCTTCCCATTAGGTCACCAGAACAATCCCACTGGGTTACAACATCCTTCTCACTCCTTACATCTATCTCATTTAGAATACACATTCAGCTCCCTAATTGCTAAAACTATTATACTCTGTCTATGCATGTACACTTTCTTCCCCTATACGCCTCCATGCTGCTCTATCTTCCCCAATCCCTACTGCTGTGTGTTCTCCCAACTGTGCTAGTGTGTATTCCCTCATCTGCACCAATCTGTCTTTCCCCATCCGCGCCGCCCTGTCTTCTTGCATCTGTGCCACTCTGTTTCCTTACACCACACCACTACCTTCCTCCCAGCCATGCCGCTCTGTCTTGCTCTCATCTTTGCCACTCTTTCTTCATCCTATTGAACCACTCTGTCCCCTCCAACCACACCACTCTGATTTCCCCCACATCCGCACTAATTTGTTTTCCCCAATCCCTACTGTTTTGTGTTCTCCCATTTGTGCTAGTCTGTATCCTCTCATCTACACCAATTTGTCTTTACCCATCTACGCTGCTTTGTCTTCCTGGGTCCATGCCACTCTGTAATACTCCATACACGTCACTCTGTGCCCCCAAACCGTGCCACTCTGTCTCCCCTTATCCACGCTGCTGTCTTCCACATCCACACAACTGTTTTACACTCATCTGCATCCCTTTGTCCCCCCCATCCGCACCACTGTTTTCCACCCATATAATACAAATATTTTAAAAATTCTATAGCTAAACCCACAGTTCCTGAACCTATTTTCTTAAAAAATAGCCCTGCAACTATATATTCACATTATCTAGTATATACTTTACAGACATAAGGCACCAAAGCTTCCCAAAATAACATGATCATAATGCATTTCAATAAGACTATACATAGAAATTAGGACTCTATGAATACTCAATATGACCTGTCTACTACACATGCTCACAAAACAATTCTAGTAGTCTATACAAAACTAAGATACTACACCCTCCAAAATGACCTGACCATTGGACACGACCTTCAAACACTCTATGCAGACTTAGGGCCTGATTCAGAGGTGCACGCTATTTGCGTGCGCTCGCTCTGATTCAGAGCGTCCCTATTTTTTTTTTGCCCGGCCTCCAGGCCACTCGCACAGCTGTGGGTGACCACTCACAGCGTGTGCGTGCGGCCTGGCGATGGTCGCGATTATCGCGACCATCGGGCTTGCGAGGAGACCCTGTGGTAGGTTCTCAAGTCTTGCAAGCCCGAGTGGACTTCCTGCTCTAATAGAGCAGGAAGTCCACTACTGACATAACTAGTGATGTCAGTAGGGCCGCCCACAAATGGCAGGCGTTCCTTCGGGAACGCCTCAGTTTGGCCAGCCACCCCCCCTCCCCGCCCACAAAACGGGGCAAGCTGTCAATCAACATCGACAGCCGCCCCGTCTTGTAGCGAGCCCCGGAGCGAGTGATTTCTCACTCGCTGTGGGACTCGCGCACGCGCGGTGCCTGCGCAATGGCCGACCATCAACCAGGCCATGAATCAGGCCCTTAGACACTACAACCACATAACATGAAATAGGAATACTTTTCTCCTAGCAGACATATATATGTGTGTGTGCAATTGGAAACTATTATACATAAGGTAGCTTGTAACTACTACAATACCTTGTCAGCTTCAGTAGAGCCTCTGACTACTGAGGCTCTTTATTTGATCATTGGCTTCAGAAATAAATGCCATTTCAATGTCTCAATAAACATATATCACATTTTGTATGCAGAGGCAATAGTCTGTACAGGGCTGATGCCAAGTGTTTTATTTTGGAACAAAAAAAAGGCAGTAAAAAACCTACAACATCCTCCCCCCATGTTATATACAACTGGCCATACTCCCACTCTGCAACTCTACCATGCATGTTCTGTATGATACATCTACACCATATTCTCCTTGTGGTGTTGACAATATTAATGTTGACATGGTGGATGTCGACCATGTGACTGGATACCCTTTATAATACCATGTCATATACCCTCTGGAAAACTCTGCTATTGCAATCCCTTTATTATACATCCTGATAAGTATAAATCTACTCTGCTTTGTTCCTCCTGTGTTATACACAGGGGGAGATGTACTAAGCTCTGAAAAGTGATAAAGTGGAAAGTGATAAACCAATTTATCACTTTTCAGAGTTTAGTACATCTGGCCCTCGGATATGCTATGGGATAGAATGGTGGAGAGAGCGGTTCCTTTCTGTGCTGAGTAGAGCGCAGCCATTTCCACTCTGCATAAAGACTGCAATCTGGCAGCAGCCCTGAGCTGCCGGAGAGTGAGGGCCTGATTCACAGATGACGCTAATGCAGTAGCGGCTGCAACTTTTGTCACAGCTGCTACTGCGAATTAATGCTAATACTGCAGCAGATGGGCTGTCTTCTGAGATGTCTACTGGCTGCGGCTGTAATCCGCTGCTGTTCGCAAATAGTCTCACCATTAAGGGGACATAAATATAGTCGCACCATCGGACATATGAGCAACCCTATGGTCACTCAGAATGTCCGGCAGAACATGGCCACCGTGCCAGTGGTAATGCGTCTTCCCTGACACCGGCACGCCACCAACTGCCCGTCAATGAAAGCCACCCCTCCAGTCACCATCAGGAATGCCTATCACTTCCCCCCGCACCCCCCACAGTAAGGAAGCAAGCGCAGATTTAAAACATCAGGCGCTTTAAATGCATCCACCTCTGAATCAGGTGGTTTTCGTTTAATGCATTTTTCTCCTTCAAGTTGCACGTGATTTGAATAGCACAGATTCATTCACAGACTGATGACTGCAATACACAGTCATGGTTAATTTGAGCCATAATTGAAGCTGAACTCAGTAGTTTTGGAGAAATATAGAAAAAATATAGTTTTTCAAACTTTAGGAGACTGAACTTTTGATGAGATGTTTGCACTGTGCACAGTGCGTCTCTTTCCTGCCTCCTTGCAAATCTAGGTGCACTTCCACTCTGTGCAACAGGAGAGTAGAGGGCACCTCAATAGGTGCTGGGCAGCCCATGTTGGTGCAGCAATGCTGAAACCTGGTATGTTACTCAGCATACTATGGGGCTGACTCTGAGTCACAGGTAAAGTGGCTGTAGTTGTGGGCAGCCGCAGAAGCCAGATTTACCTCCTTATGCTAATGCCAGTATCCAATCAGCTAATGCGGGGGATTGTGCGTCTGTAAGTGTAAACTCGTGCCAGCCATTGATTTTACGTCGGCCACTGCAACCGTCATCATTGGTAACGGCACATGTACCAGCCCCATACTAGGTACAAGATCTTAATCAGAAACAGCTGTGAAGGCACAGCTGGTACTGAGCTTTTGGTACACACCCACAACACTCACCATGACACTCCCACAAGTCAGGGTGGTTATGTCCGATCTCAATGTCACTGCCCATTACCCGCCCAGAAACGCACTAAATTTCACGTAATGACAGAATTGGCCAAGTTGTGTCTCACTTAGAATAGGACAGACATGCGCAAAAATACATTAATACATTAATTTGCTTCTGCGCATGCACTGTATGCAAATACTCGCCCTTCGCGACCTGGTTAAGAGATGCATCCAACTCAGAATCAGCTCCTAAATGTATGCCTTAAATAAAAGCCATCATTATTGGAGCTACTTTCTATTAGTTATGATTCTCACCACACATAAAAGCATGTATGTGTATGCATACCCATTACATCTCATGCCCCCAACGACCGCCTATAACCCCTTTCTCTTACTTGGCACCTTTCTTACATTTGACTATTACAGAGTTCAATAGTTCCATAGTCATCCTAACCCCGCTTGCAATCAGATAGCATCTATTACCCAGGTGGTTACTGTACATTAGGCAACAATAGCAGCACGTCTAGGCACGCCTTATAGAAGTTTGGGTGAAATACTAATTGCCAAACATTCCATCTTATTTTTTCCTTTTTTAAAGATGATATTACAAACCCTGACTAGAGGAGAAATTATGCCAAAGGTTCTCTAAAGATCTTACAGATTGAACAATCGTGTTGAATAACAAACAGTTAATCATTGACATTGCGGGACTAGGCAAGAATTAAAGTATGATACTTAGGAAGACAAGCTTACGTTTTTGCAGTTGGTGCACATAAAGTCTCCATCCTGGTTGACTAATCTGATGATCTCCCCCGTGGGTATATATTCAATTTTTAGCTCCATTTTTTCATCAGCAGAGAGAAGACCTTTGCGCTATCCAGAAAGTGGACTGCTGTGCAATACTTAAGACCAGGTTTTGCATGTACTGTACTCTTGTCAATCCACAAACCATCTGCAGAGTCTAGACTACAGCTAACGGGTTTTAGGGAAGTTAAGGAAGGACTGGAAACCTCATTTCTCTGAGAAGGTTATTTTAAGTGGATAATCCGGAATTATATGTTTATACAAAGTCAAGGTGAGAATGCTGACAATGAAAGTTCACGAGTGCCTTCCAGGAGGTCACAGTTGGTTCCTAAGTGTGTCAAGGCTTTGAGAAGCCACTAATTTATGCTGCTGCCTTAATGAAAGTTCAACAGTCTCCTTAGGGGCAACTCGAGAGGTCAAATTGTATTGGTCTCAAGTGTAAAGCTTTTTGGCAAATGTCCATAGATATTAATCGCTAAACTTAATACACATCTATTTCACATCGCTAGTTTGTAATACAGAGGTTGAAAAGTTCAGTTTTTCAGGCCAGGAAAAAGGCACTTGTAGCTGTTACCAACAACGTATGTATATATTTTATGTTTAGAATATATATGTTTAGAATTATTTTAAGTTACACAATTCTATTGGGTGTGCAGTACAAAACATTTTTGTGACTTGATTATGATAGAGTTTCCTGTTAAACAAACCCATGCATCATACACTCCAGTTTGACCTTTTTGGGGAACATTCTGATGTATACTGGTTTCTCGAAGTAACATTCAAAAATGGTAACTATTTCAATGTGAAAGGATAATTACATCTTCAACTAACATCTGTAATAAATATGTGATTTGCTCAACAAATAGGTGATTTTGCATATAACAATTGTGACTCTTGAAGTTGTATTGTGTGAATCCCAGCAACAGTAGTCTGGATGTGTATAATTGTAAGACCCAATCACACCTATTCACTGTTAATGTGCTTTTCAGATGCTAAGTAATGCCTTAAAAGAACAGTAAAAATTGACTGAATGTTTTTCTTAAGTGCCCATTCCCAACATAACGTTGTAATATTTCATATGTTATCTAACTTATAATTATATTTACTTAATGCGGTTATTCTGCCAGCAAGCTTTTTAAATATATAAAATTATATGTTACAAACTAGCATCCTGGAAATAAAGTTTTACCTTTTGTTTCAAGGGTTACACTCACCCTTGAAACAAAAGGTAAAACTTTATTAATGAGCTAAATCACCCTCCCAACCATCCCTATTTCAGGGACATTCCCCATTCCTAAATGTAGGCGTCTGTTGCGCCGTCTTGCATTCTGTAAGTTTGTTGACATTTGGAAGGGGGTTGGGAGGTATCCCCCTGCTGCATGTGTTGGAGGCACAAGGTCTAAATCGTGAGTCAGACAGATCTCTTTGTACAGACGCAAATAGTGAGTTTTAGCATAGAGCCTATGCGCACAAGCAAATTTACATGTAAGTGTATATCCGTGTGATTCTGATTAGGACGGATCTTGGCTGGATCTGTCCATGCGTGAAAGGAACATTTTGGGGTGGGACCTAGGTGGCAATAATGCAATTGCACAGAACTCTGTCTTATGGGACTGTCATAGGAGTGGCGTGTAGCCAGAATTCCGTGCAATTGAAACTGCACAGATCCTCTAATTAGCCCTATGGAAATTGCCATTAGCATAAAGTAGTAAATCAGACCTCGGCAGCATTATGCAAATGGCTGCTGGTCCGCGAGCACTGATTGGCTTGCGACTGGCACCACATTAGACTGATGGTGTATCTGTGCCTCTCAAGGCCGGGATGCGGCTCCAAACCCACAAGAGCAACAACCTAGCCTCCCGGCAGCCTCTCCCCGGCACCCCCTGAAGTCCGGCACCCGGGTCACGGGCTCCCTTTGCTCTCCCTAGTTGCGGCCCTGCAAGCAACAATTTCTAGATTACTGTAACATCTTTTTGTTTAAAGCTGCAAACTTGACCTTTGAACCACAAAACTCATGGATGTACCACAAATAAGTTTTAGTCATTTCAATTGCCCTAATGAAATTAATGGTCAAGCTGAAATGAATAATTTGAGCCTCTCTAACCAGGGGATGTAGTCTGGAAGCCGACGGTCTAAATGCCGACCGCCGGCTTCCAGACTGCTTTATCCCAACTAGGGACGAATGACAGGCATCTAAATCTAGACGCCTGTCATTTGCCGGTTGTCGGGAGACCGGCGCCCAGCATCCCGATCGAGCGGATGCCGGGCGCCGCAGCGGACAGCCGTAGGGGGGGAGGGTTAGGTTTAGGGCTCCCGGGGGGGACTTAGGGTTAGGCACCCCCCCGGGAGGTTAGGGTTAGGCTAGGGGGAGGGAGGGTTAGGCACTCCCGGGGGGAGGTTAGGGTTTGGCACCCCCCAGGGGGACTTAGGTTTAGGCAGCGAGGAAGGGGGGTTAGGTTTAGGCACTTAGAGGGGGGGATAGGGGTTAGGCAAAGGGGGGGAGGTTAGGGTTAGGCACCCCTAAGGAGGGTTAGGGGGGTTAGGTTAATAAATACTTACCTTTAGGACGATCGGGATTTCCTCCTTTGTCGGGAATACGGCGGTAATACATATCACACCCCTAACCAGGAGTTGCTGTGGGTACCTCAAAGCCATAGGACATTGTTCAATTTTGCCCTGTTAACATATCCTGTACTGTATTCCACAGCTGTGCAATAAAGTATTGCCATATGGTTATGCAGTACAAATTAAATGAAGATCAATGAGGTTTGTTTTTTGTTCCATTCTGAAGCACTGGAATTTTATCTTAACTTTCTTGAGCATACTGTAGTATACAAGTCAGATCCAGTTCCAGTGCCCAGGGGCATTAGATATTGATGATAGTGTTTATTTCCTGTTTGCATTGTTAGCTTTATCATAAAAACAGTATTGCAAAAGAAAAAAAACACATAAATCATAAATAAAGAATAACAGTTCCTATAAAACTAATATAAATTCATCGCAGCCACTAATATAAATGCAGCCACTAATATAAATTCACTGAATTGCACTATCATTACAGAGTGCCAAACCCATACACATTTGCTGAATAAGGGGGATTGTAAGGGTTCATACCTATTGACGTTTATTTGGTCTGACACTAAAAATCATTGTTTTGAGTGCTGTAATACCCATTGTCATTTATGCTGTGCTGACTTTGCATTTTGTAATAATATTGCATGTTCTATTTTATTCATTTATACTGTAGCAAAAACATCGTCCCGATTCATCTAAAATTTGGAAATACTTACAATGATCCTCATAAATAATGCTAGTAAAAAATGGATGTATGCTTTCTTCCTGTGTAAAAAAAAGGGGCAAGTATAATGCTTTTTCACAGCGCTATGCAATCAGGGGGAACAATTTAAACATAAATAACAAAGTAACAAACAAGCAGTGAAACATAATGTGAGAAGGCAATGTAAAAAACACGGGCCAAAAATAAGACGCATTTTCCCATTATGCTGAGGCTGATGCATCTCAGTGGTAGCATTGTGGGCACATGCAGACTAATGATGGTTACACATCTGAACGATATACAGTACATTATCGTTCGTTTGCATCGGCAGGTGTGTATACCTGATATGTCTGTGAATGACGTCATTCACAGACATATCTGATCAGCCTCACAGCACCGCTGATGATGATAAATCTGGCAGATATATTGTTTCATGTGGTTGTCTGTATGGCCGACCCACCGATATGTCGGTCGCAGCAGCCAATGAATATGAAGTCACAAGTGGGAGAGCATATTCAAATGGCTTTGCTGGCCACACATATCGGGTAGACGATTGTAAGTGTGCATGCACTCACCAATAAGCAGATAGAACGGCAGATCGGCCGACCCATCGGCCAGGTATGTACCCAGCTGAAGAGGCTCTCCTGTATCCCAGTGGAAGTCCAGAAGTGATGAAACACATATGGTTTTCACCATTGGTCATTGCTACTTACCCTACAGTCGTTCTCCTTTCTTTTTACTGCAAGAATTGTAATTGTAACACCAGATTCAGGTATCCACATACATCCAAAGGAACCAAAGGATTTTGAGGCCGATTCCAAGCCTGGAGGACCTTCCCAAAGATTCCCCAGATAAGCAGTTTAAACTTTTATTTATATGTACGTGCATTTCTACTATATATTTGTTTTTTAATTGAACTTGTCTGAACCTATTACACTATGTTGCTCTCTTTTCGCTTTCGGCATTTGAGACACACAATGAAGGAATTATTCCAGCGGAAACATATGCAAGAAATTCTGGATAACAGATGCAAATAGATAAGTCTAAATAAATATTCATTTGGTATGAGCAATCTGCGCTTTACTATGCACTACGTGTATACAATTACTAAAAATACTATTCTTTTTATTGTTTCAAATACAAACATCCATTGTCTTCCACTTTCAAAATGAAATGGGTGTTTCTTTCCTGCTGCAGACCGAATGCAAATACTGAATCAATTAAACAATGCGAATAGGTCACAGCAGGCTCCCTAATTAATTATATACTATCAGTGGGAGGGATTAAGACTCAGCCAATCAGAAGTGTCTGCTGATCATCATCATGATCAATGTATATTTTACAGCAGGGGTTGAGCACCTGCAAGATATATACCCAGTTACAGGCGTATATGTGCCTGAGTTGTTGTCTGCCTATGAGAACAGCCCCTTGCTATACTTGTCCTAAGCTTGCATGTTCCCTCCCTCCCACCATAAGGAGTCATGACTGCAAGATGTGACTGTATCTGCATAAGAATGGAAGTGTAATAGACTTTTGACCATATACTGTACACAGTACTAGATTGTGAAATTAAACCAAAAAAGATGCATATGACCATCTCACATCAGCCCTCAGTATCAAATGAAACATGTAACATCAGGATTAAATTTTTAATAAGTTAATTAAGAACTGCAAAATTTGCTACTTCTTTATGTATGCAACTGCAACTACTCGCCCACCCAGCATATTTATATATTTATTTATTAACTATATTTGAATGAAATTTACAACATAAAGCAAGGGAAGGATACAGAAAGAAACTAGGAGAAATAGGGTAAGGGATAGCAGTTAAGTCATACCCCTTTTACAACAAAATCCTGGGTCTGACCCGGGATTTCGAACACTGTTCAACCAATGACAGACCTCGTTAACATTGCGGCTCTGTCCCGGGTTACTCCTGGGTTGAGCCTTTACACTGCAAACGGGTGTTTTCTGCCAGCGATGACATCATCTCCAAGCACCAGTGAGCCAGCTGTTCCTATGCTGCAAACGGGATCCAGGTCATCCGTTTACATTGCCCCGTAACTTGGGTCTTTCCCAAGTCAAACCCTGTTCGCTACCTGGTTTGGATTGTCAGGTCACTGAACCCAGGTTATTTTTTGGGGACCCTTTTACACTGAGCCTCGACCCGGGTTGACGCAGCAATAACCAGGGTTATTTGGCCAGTGTAAAAGTGGTATAAGAGGTAACAATAATAATGATCCTAATTAAAAGGAGAACAACAGGTGGATAATATGGCCAGTGTCTGTGGTTTAGAATCAGAACAAAGACTTTGCTCAATCATTGGTTAAGGGAGATTAAAAAGATTAGGAGAAAAAGGGATGAAAAAAAAATATATGGGGGGGTAGAGGACAAGAAGTAGGGCACTGCCGCTATTGCCTACTTGCAGGAGGACTGCTATTACCAGTGCTGATGGCTGCTACTATCGGTTGGTTATCTATTGCCGGCAGCCAGGCTTACCACTGTCCCTCAGGACTAGATCGGGACTTTCACCGCTGCACCTCATTGACCTGCCCATCCTGACAGGCTGTGACTCGCTTCCGTGCACTGGCCGGTTAGCTGGAGACACGCGGTTTGTTTCACAGCCGCACCCGGAATTTACAAGTCACTCTGCTGGACACTGAATCACCCTGCATATAGGTGAAAGCTTTTTCACATTCATCTAGCACTCACTTCCATTGATTTCCAGCCTAAGAATATCAGTGTGTCTGGTCCATCTGCACCTTATTGGGACAATTGCCGTCTTTAGGATAAGCAATATAGGAGACCTCCTGAGGAGGGCAGAATGTTTTAATACCCGAATTATACCCACTGGAAAATTCATTTCCTTATATATGCTAGCTCAACTAGTTATCCCAGCACTGGGCTGGCTCTGAGGCGTCACGCAATCAGAATGAGCTTCTGCACATGGGCAGAGGTTCACTCAGGACTTTTTAAGTAATGGTCACGAGAGGGCTGCTGCACCATGGGCTTTTGCGGAGCTCGGAGTAGTGAGTCACACCTCACGGCTCTGGGGCTCCACTTCCAGCAATCATCACACACAGCTGCCAGCCTAAGACAGGAAAATCAGGTCTGCCGCCCGTGGCTTGCTGTACCTTGAGTCAGACAACTCTGCAGGCTGCACTCAAATAAAGTACGTTTGGAACTGGGAGAGGGCTGGGATGCTGTGGTGCTCACTGCTGGGAGAGAGGTGCTCTACTGGGATAGGGGTGGTGGGTGAGGGTGGGTGCTGATATTGTGCTGGGATAGGAGGGTCCTGTGCTGAGTGAGAGCCCCTTCTGTGAGGCCACATCCATTTTGAGGATTCCCATGGGGAGGGGGCACAACCCAAAGTCTTGCCTAGGGTACTAATTTGCCTGTGTTGGGTGCCGGCCAACTCCCTCAGTGACAGGAGCCGAGTGCTGCACTTAATGCTACAGTGCAGCACCTGGCTCCTGTCATTGAGGTGTCATCTGCACCTTGGTGTCACCTCTTGGCAGGTGACACCCGGGTGCGGACCGCAGCCCCCGTACCCCCCTTGTGGCGCCTCTGCGTCCACTTTACCTTACACACATCTGTAATGTTTGGCAAGACTGCGAAAACACCGATACAATTGAGTACCATCGCAGCCTCACACACTCTTGCACAAGCTCTGACCTTACTCAGAAATTTCGAACTTCATTGCACACTAACAGGCCTCAGGCTACATAGGGCATCGCAGTGGATAATTTATGCACGCCCATGGAACAGCATTCATACACACTGGCATGCCTACATTCCCACCCCCCCCCATTACCACCCACAAATGGCACTTCCTGTCAATCACTCTGCGATGGGTCTGCATAGTCACTGCGATCGCAGTGCCGATCGCAGTGACCGGCTCGCGCACACGCACTGCATACGATTAGAGCAACAATAGGCAGATTGCGTGCGTATTAGCAACTGCAATCCTTGCTGAATCAGGCCCCTAGTCTGGATGGATAAAGGTGTGTATGCCTATGGCTAGGCAGGAGGCACATAATATATCTTTGAAAATATTTTCAGACCCACGTTTGATAATGAAATTGGCCTAAAGCTTGGGCCCAAGGAGGGGACCTTCTTTAGGGATGATCACAATTACCGCTCTGGTTGTGGTTTCTACCAGGAAGGATCGGATTCTTAAGGCCAAGGCCAAGCAACAGAGGGGAGGTTAGGGGAAGGTTTTTAAAGAAGGAAGTGGGAAATTCATCTGGTCCAGGGGCTGCAGCTATTTGGGGGATTTTTTTCGCATTCAAAGTCTCTTCAGTTCTAACTTAATATCCCTATTTAAAGTTAAAAGTTGCAACATTGAAAGGTGCAGTAAATTGCAGGATTTTTGGTAGGAGTGGATCCAAGCCAAAAATCTGTGAGAGGAGGGATATAGGACTTGATTCAGCGTTGTACGCTAATGGTATTCCAGCAGCGAATTTGTACCCAGCTGCAATGCGAAAATCTGGAAATCTCGCAGCCGTCTGGAGATTTGAAAAATGCAAGCCAGCGACTTTGAAAACTGCAAGCGCCTGCGTACAAAGGGCCCGATTCAGCTTGGATCACAATTGCATCTGCGAATCCTGACAGAACGCAGCTTCTAATATATGCAGATGTAGCCACAACCTTATCCATGCATAGAGACGCCCACTGCTGCCTTCTCTTCTGCGAGTGCACACGCAGACCAGCATACACATTAGGAACATCGGCCACCATCGACCACTTGTGGCTAGTCTGACCTGTCTCTAATTTTGAGAGTCTCTGCACACGCAGAGAGCTCTCGTGCTGCGGAGGTGATCGCACTGGTTAAATTACGGCAGCCCATTAAACAGCGTCCAAATGGTAAGACACAGCTGCGTTTTTAAGACCACCCCCCACCCATCACCTTCCCCAAACACTTGCTAGCTGTCATTCATTTCTGCGTGTTCACTGGCTTGCGGGTGCCATCGTAATGTAATCGCAGGCATGCGCTATTATGCATGCGCACAGGATAAGAATCGGTCGGGTGCGTTGATGTTTGCAATTGCGATCCAAACTGTATCAGGCTGAAAGACGCAGCACCGGTTGCAGATCATTTGATTGTTGCAGTCCTGAATGAGTCTATGTTCCCGCAGAATGGCCGCGGGTATTGAGACACCGGAACAATATTCCTTGCATACGGTATCGCAGATGCATGGTATGACACGCCCCTGAAATAGTTATGACACACTGGCGAGCAGCTACGGTAATGTACTTTGACACATAAACATTGCAACTTAGACGCATGTGCGGTTTAACTATAATTACTCAACTCTGTAATCAGGCCCAAAAAACACTCAAGAGCCAAATAAAGTAGAGTTTGCCGAATCTTTAATTGATAAAATTCTATTTCTAGAGCGTTTATACATCTAAGTTTATGAGTCGGTATTGTGTCAGCCTTATTACCTCTTTGACAGTATTTTTGCTGAAATTATTTCAAGGTTTTGGCAACTTGAGAGGAAATTAATTACTTGAGTAGACCCCGAAGTACCAGGTACCAGGAACTTACTATATGTCTTTGTCTGGGGAACTGCTGACACTTTGCAATAAAAGTTCTGCAAAACTTATCTCGAATGATTAAAAATGTCCCTAGATGAGGATATTTGATAAAGAACAACCTGCTTAGTGGCTCTGTGTGTGTCATAATAATTAGTGGCATTGGGCGTGTGAGCAGTTTCAGTGTGTCTGTCTCTTTCATCCTTCTTAGCACTTAGAGAATTGTCAATATGCCAGTTATGCCGGTGGGAGAGTAGATAGGAGAATTCCACCAATAAGAAGACCACCTGTGTCCAGGACACAGCAGAGACCTTGGTGACTGTGAACATGTCAATGCGCAAGAAAACCATTTGCACAGCTGAAAATAGCAAAGAAAAGAACAACAAAACCATATATACAATGTAACACAGTGTTAAAATGGTTGTGGAGTATTATACATCCCTTGACTACCCGAGACAATTTGGTGATTACCCTAGAATAACAGGCACCCTCGCCCACATTAGGCACATACAGGTATTCGTTTTAGAGATGGGTCATCTGCTTATGCTCATCACTAGAAAAAAGGTAGAGACCCAGAAAAAAACTCCTAATGTATGTATTTAAAGGTGTACTTCTACTTCATCTCTGAATAACACACCTGTAAAGACAACATGTGGAAGGTGCAAAATATAAAAGTAATAGGCAATACCTGATCCTGAAGACATCAGGGTTAACCAACAATTTAAGACCTTCTGTTGGGAGGAAAAGGCTATGTACTAACCACAATGTCTGTATTATCTCATTAAATGCACCCACTCCACCCTTTATCTCTCACACACAGTCATATACTAAAAATTTAAATCTCTTCCCACTTGAGTGCAAAAGTACCATATGTTTCCTTGTTCACTTAATCTGCACTAGCAAGAGATGTCCCAGACCTGTCCATTAATTCTAATGTGATCTTTTTTACTATAAATATTGTTGGAAAAAAAATGTATAATCAGTATTATAGATAAAATGTATAATATGGTATTTAAAGTTAATATAAAAAACAACTGATTCTAAAAATATGTAAACAGATGGTCTCACTTTTACATAATGACAATGGGCCCGATCCTTAACCGCAAGCAGTGCCGCTGTGTACGTAGTTGAGCCATGTTTTGCGCTTGCGCAAAATCCCTGAAAACTAGTGCGGCGCATGTGTTACACAGTGTTCGCACACAGGATCGAGACGCATCAGAAATGCTGTGAAAAAGTTCAGGGCGTTACTGGGCAGCGACTGGGAGGTAACTAGTGATGCATGCAAACATGGTCCGCTTAATGGGCGTGTTATGGGAGTGTTGCAGTTGTGTCAGTGAAAGCGGCTGCATACACAGACGCACACCCACAGACATAGGAGGCCATACATAGATGGAGAAATTGCACCTGCCATAGCCTTGGGTCAAGATTCCATGGTGCTACCGATGGTAGCGTATAAAGGTGCACCAATCGGTATTACTACTACCATGTGTCTGGTCACTGAAGTGGGCGTCTCAGTCCTTGCGCAATCATACGCACGGATGTACACTGGGAAGGCGTTTATAGTGGCCTTTTATAAAGTCGCAGACAGGCAAACGCCAATAGACGTTTCTGCGTCCACCTCTGAATAAGAGCCAAAGTATTTATTATTATAAAAAGTAGATACAGTATATATTATCCAGAATAACCCTTATACTGGCCATACACCTGCACAACCAGCATAAGATCAGATTCACCACGACTCCCCGGAGCTCCCTGGCAGCACCATTTGTTGTTTTTCTCTGCACACGATCTGTCATACGATCGATCGTGTGCCTCACGCGCTTATCAGGAAAAAGTAATTGAATTGCACGATGCATCGCATGCACAAAATTTACGGTACGATCTGCACGCCATACGATGGACCATACGGGCTGCACATCTGATCATACGATCCGTTTTAGGAGCTGCGGGAGTGCGCATCGGATCGTATCCTACTAAAAAAATACACGAATTCTACACAATTCATCATACGACTCGTCGAAAATCGGCCCGAAATCATGCAGGTGTATGGCCAGCATATGTCTGGTGATGGTTGAATGTACACACATTATGGGGTCTATTTACTAAGCAGTGAAGCAGTGTTAGGAGACAGTGAAAAGTGATAAGAAAGTGATAAGGTGCCAGCCAATCAGCTCCCAACTGTCATCTCACAGGCTGTGTTTGAAAAATGACAGTTGGGAGCTGATTGGCTGGCACCTTATCACTTTCACTCTGGCCCTGATTCAGAGCCGGACGCTCTGACAGAGCGCTCGTTCTGAATCAGGGCCGTCCCTCCTACTTTTTGGAGCGGCCTCCTGGTTGACCACCCACAGCTATAGCGAGCGGCCAAAATGATGGTCGCGATGGTCAAGACCATCGCGACCATCGGGCTTGTGACGAGACCCTTGTGGTAGGGTCTCGTCTGCCGCAAGCCCTGGAGTGCTTTTGGCTCTGTCAGAGCCAAAAGCACTCCCACTGACGTCACTAGTGATGTCAGTGGGGCCGGCCCCAGACGGTAGGCGTTCCCATGGGAACGCCTCCGTCTGGGCAGCCACGCCCACCAAAGGGGGCGTGCTGTCAATCACCATCGACAGCATGCCCCCTTTGGTGCGAGACCCATAAGACAGCTTTGCCGTCGTTAGTCATTATTCGGGTCTCACGCATGTGCACGACGGAGCTGCCTCCGTCGTGCGCATGCGCACTTGGGCAACATCGACCCGCTTGAGAGTGCTCAGCGCTCGCGAGTGGGTCTGAATCAGGCCCTCTGTCTCCTAACACTGCTTAGTAAATAGACCCCTATGTCTTTGTTTATGAATGCAAATTTTACCTGCATTTTGGGGCACAATTGAGGCCAACACTCTGGGCCGCCATCAGGGGGGATTGCCGGGACTGGAGTCCCGGGCCCGGACTGAGAATGGGGCCCGACCTCGCTGCCGGGACACCAGTGCCAGTCCTGAAGGAGGCACCTCTATTCCTTTGTCCCGGCTTCCATCAACCCTCAGTCCCCAAAGCCAGCCCTCAGCTATCCTTCACTGTATGAGAGCGTCCATACGGCAGCCTGGTGGGCGGGACGTATGGAGTGAGAGGAGATGTGCCGCAGTGCCACGGTGATTGGTGCCTGCAAGTGCTGTGGGCAGAGCAGTTGCCGTGAGTGCGGACTGGGAGTGCAGGCAGGCGCGGCAGTATTGGATAACCGTGCCCGCCCCCTCATTCCTCTCTCCAACCCAACATTCAGGACGGTGTGACAGGCTGAGCTCAGCACTGACGGGGAGCACCAACGGAGGCGTTCCCATTCTGCACAAAAATGGCTGCATTCTGCAGACAGAGGATACTGGTCTCTATTTCCATAGGGGGTGCAGCTCTTCCTGTGAACATGAGCTCCTTCTCTGCCATCTTCTCTGCCTTGCTTCCTTCAATGTGTGAACACGTTCCCTCAAACTCTGTAAATATCTCTGCTTTCCCAGGCCCCAGTGTGTGTGTCACTATGACCCCCACCACAGGTCCTAGTACTTGTGTAACCATGTTACCCCCCCCCCCCCCAGGCTCCAATGTGTCTCACGGTGATACTATTATTATTATTATCCTTTATTTATATGGCGCCACAAGTGTTCCGCAGCGCCTTACATAGTACATAGAACTAATAGGTGAGCAAGAAACAAGTAACTTACAGTACTTTACAGTGCTGGACAAGGACACAACTTATATACATAGCTGAAATAGTGATTAAAGCACTCACAATAAGCTGCCGGGAGTTGGCGGTCCCGTGTTAGGTGCCCTAATGGGGAGTAGAGAGTACAAGAAAATGTAAAGAGAAGCACATGAGGGAAGAGGTCCCTGCTCGTGAGAGCTTACATTCTAAGGGGAGGGGCAGACAGACAGGTGTGACACAGAAGGGGAAGATAGGAAGGAAAGAGCATGAGGTGGGTTAGGATACTATCACCATGTCACAGCCACAGCCTGCAGTATGAATGTCACCATGTCCCCCCAGCCCCAGTACGAATGTCACCATGTTACCCCCCCTCAGGCCCCAATGTGTGCCACCATGCCCCACCCCAGGCCTCAGTGTGTATGTTTCCATGTCCCCTCTAGTCTCCAATGTATATGTATCCATGTCCCCCCACTCCCCAGTGTGTGTGTCTCCATGTCCAGGCCCCAATGTGTCTCTTATCATCCTTATGTGTGTCTGACCTTTCCATTTACTCTTTTGCCTGTGTCATCTATTACTATTCCTTTTATATCTCCCCCCCCCCACACACACGTCTACCATTTAGCCACAACCACCCACCCTGTGTCTTCACATATCGCTGTTCCTCTTGTCCTGCACCTTCTCCCACCTCCCTCTTTCTTCATCCACTGCCCATTTTACCCCTTACAGTACCTTCCTCCGCCTCTTCTGCTGCTGAAGGTGATGGAGATGGCGTTCTGCTGGCGACATGGAGACACCTGAGGATGGAAGGTACCAAAATCTTCTTGCAGCGATTCTTACGGTGTTAAAAACTGGGAGCAGTTGAGATTCAATCCTGTTGTGAGGGAGGGGGGGCACCAACATCTACCTTGCCTCTGGGTGACTGGGATGAAGTTACGCTATTGGGGAGGACACTGGCCACTGGGAGAAAACAAGCCTTCCCTGCGCATTGGCCCTCTGTGAATCATTCCTACAGGTCAGCTGTGCTCTACCTATATGTAACGACACAATGTGTGAAGTCACATAGGTGTAGAGAGGTGCAAAGGAATAATACACCCTATAGCTCCAAGTGAACGAAGATTGCATTGCAGAGGAAATGACAGAAAGACCAGCCAAAGAAGAAGGCAGTGGCGTAACTTCATCCCAGGTGCTCCGGAGGCAAGATAAATTTTGGTGCCCCCCCAAATTAATATTTACCACCCCCCCAGCTTTCGTCACCCCCCTATGCAGTCCTTTTTATACAATGCCCCCAGTAGTGGTCCCCCTATGCAGTTCCCTCAGTAGAAGTCCCCCTATGCAGTGCCCGCCTATTTAGTACCCCCCAGTAATAGTCCCACTATGCAGTGCCTCCAGTAGTGTTTCCCCTATGCAGTACCTCCAGTAGTGGTCCTCCTATGCAGTGCCCCCAGTAGTAAGGCCCCTGTAATGCTCCCAATAGTAAGGCCCCTGTAGTGCCCCCATATGATGCCCCCAGTTGTAAGGCCCCTGTAGTGCCCCCAGTATTAAGCCCCTTGTAGTGCCCCTAGTAGGAAGCCCCCTCTAGTGCCCCCAGCAGGAAGCCCCCTGTAGTGACCCCAGTAATGCCCCCAGTATAGTGCCCCCAGTATTAAGCCCCCTCCCCCGCGCGCGTGCACACACATATACAAAAAAAAAAAAAAACCTTACCTTCAACCTGCTCCAGTGCGGCTGCCATCCTTCCCTGGCGCCCGCTCCTCGGAACTATGGGAGTGACATCATGACATTACTCCCATAGTGCACTGCGAGACCCGGAGCTCAGTAGTGAGCTCCGGCTGCCGCTGGCACCGGGGGGAGGGAGGAAAGAAGGAGCGCTCGCCCGCTGGTAACACACTCAGCGGGCGCCCGGCAAATGGAGGGTGCAGGGGGTGTGACCGCACCCTTGCATCCTCTGTAGTTACGCCACTGGAGGTGGAGCGCCGATCAGCGGCACTCCTTCTCCATGCAGCTCCTCCTCAGCAGTGGCCGGATGACAATGAGCCAGGTGCCCCCTTCAGGGCTGCTGCCCGGCGGCAAATGACTCCATTGTCTGCGGGAGTTCCACCACTGGAAGAAGGTAAGTGATAACAATGTTTAAGTAGATCACAATCATAAAGATAAATAGGAGGTCGGTTCTTGAAGGGATAAGGTAGTGGCGTGAAAGGGGGGCCCTACCTATTTTGTCAGTCCCGGGCCCCACAATTTCTGGTTGCAGTCCTGCCAACACTGCTTCGGCCCAACTGAGTTAACTGTGATTACATTTTTTCTGGGTACTTTACTATCACATTTAAAACTCAGGATTTCTAACACTTTTCAACCTTACTCCATATTATCTTTAGAAAAGCAAAGACAGAGAAGTCAATATGACCTTTATCATGCTAGCAAACAGAAGCATGGCTGCGCTATTTAGCTTGTGGGAAGCGCCACTCAAATTTCTTAGAGATGTGCTGTCTATAACCCTGTGATTAGTATAAATTAGTTTCATCCCCCGTGTCACCATAAGGGCTGAGTGAGGAAGGGCTGGGGAGGCAGACAATAGTTCTTATCTGTCAGTAGTCTCAAGATTCCAAGCTATTTCCTGTTTATACTCTGAACACAGAAATAACTATTTATCACACAGTAGGCCAGATTATAAACGTCCCAAACATAGGTTAAATAGGGAAAGTGGAAGTCAATGAAATGTTTTTGATAAAACTGCTTCCTATTACAATAGTAAATGACATAACAATTACGTCTCTCTCAAGCCACTGCAGCCCTTATAGGAAAGCAACACCCAAGAAAATGGGTCACATATTATGATTACTAAAACTTACTATAAGCTTCAAGCTGTGTAGCACAAATACATATATAAAATGAGCCAAAATGTTTGCCCCTGACATGTCCAACAATCAGGGGCAGAAATTTGCACACGTGCCGATCACACGCCTTCTCACAATAGATCCCTCCCACCAATGATGCGTACGGTCAAGGCCCAGTTTGGACAGGTGTAGACGGTCTGGACTCTTACTAAGCAGAGATGCAGTTAGTAACTACTTTTGCCATCAGTAAATGTTCACCAAGGTCCAATGTTGGGCGACAGCTGTGGTCTGTGCATGAACAACAGAGGTCAACAATGGTTGAACCATCTCCCAATGGTTAAAAGCCATCGAAAGTTAACCCATCGTTGACCATCCCTATTTCAGAAGTGTCCCACATGGCGATATGGTAATATAATATTGACACTTGGGTCGCAGGGACAATACAAAGAATGCTTGGAGATATTTTACATCTACAGTACTGTGCAAAACTTTTAGGCAGGTGTGGAAAAAAAATGCTGCAAAGTAAGAATGCTTCCAAAAATAGAAGTGTTAATAGTTTATTTTTATCAATTAACCAAATGCAAAGTGAATGAACAGAAGAGAAATCTAAATCAAATCAATATTTGGTGTGACCACCCCTTGCCTTCAAAACAGAATCAATTCTTCTAGGTACACTTGCACACAGATTTTGAAAGAACTTGGCAGGGAGATTGTTCCAAACATCTTGGAGAACTAACCACAGTTCTTCTGTGGATGTAGTCTTGCTCAAATCCTTCTGCCTCTTCATGTAATCCCAGACAGACTCGATGTTCTTCTTTACGCTGAAGATAGTTCTTAATGACATTGGCTGTATGTTTGGGGTCGTTGTACTGCTGCAGAATAAATTTGGAGCCAATCAGACGCCTCCCTGATGGTATTGCATGATGGATAAGTGCCTGTCTGTATATCTCAGCATTGAGGACACCATTAATCCTGACCAATTCCCCAACTCCATTTGCTGAAATGCAGCCCCAAACTTGCAAGGAACCTCCACCATGCTTCACTGTTGCCTGCAGACACTCATTATTGTACCGCTCTCCAGCCCTTCGGCGAACAAACTGCCTTCTGTTACAGCCAAATATTTAAAATTTTGACTCATCCGTCCAGACCACCTTCTGCCATTTTTATGCACCCCAGTTCCTATGTTTTCGTGCATAGTTGAGTCGCTTGGCCTTGTTTCCACATCGAAGGTATGTCTTTTTGGCCGCAATTCTTCCATGAAGACCACTTCTGTCCAGACTTCTCGAAACGGTAGATGGGAGTACCTGGCAGTGATGTGCGGTCAAGTAAGGCAGGTTAGCCGAGTCTTTCCCTGTCACACTTATGTATACTCCAAAGTTTTGACTATAAATGATAACAAAAAATTAAAGAAAGTATTATACATATCTTCTTTGTATTCTAATAATTTTTATAGGCAAAACTCTGGAGTAAAAAGTGTATGGTAGATGAGACACTGCCTCCCCTGTCTACCTTTTCCGCACATCCCTGATCGAAACACACCAAATTTCCAGCACTATATACTGCCACACTTTCGCATAATGCGCACATGAACCCTCGGGTTCATATATGTATCTGTAAATCTGGCTCTGATAATAGCCAGTGCCTGTCCAGCCATTTACCTCACGGCACATCACTGGTACCTGGGTCCCACTGGTTTCATGTCAGTTCTGAGCTGATAGCACTGCTGGACATCTTCCGATTTTGAAGGGAAATAAGCATGTTGTGTTTCATCTGATGCACTAATGGTGCATACACACGGTACGATAAAAATGCACGATATGAACGATAATGATATTAATCATATTGATATCATTCATATCATGCATTTTTTGGTGCCTTCCAACCCAACCAACGACCTGCGGTGCACAGGCACGTATGGACGATAACGATATCGTCCATCGCCCGTGCATGCAGGCCAACCTGGTCGATATCGACCAGGTTACATAGGGACCCAACATCATTGATCGCGGGTCACTGGCCAGTTGTTGGTGGGTTGGTGATGTGCTGGATGATCAATATCGTTCAGCAATATCGTTAGTGTTGACGATCGTCCCGTGTGTATGCACCATTAGTTTCCTTGGCCGACCACTGCATCTACGGTCCTCAGCATTGCCCATTTCTTTGTGCTCCTTCAAAAGAGCTTGAACAGCTCATCTTGAAACCCAGGTCTGCTTTGAAATCTTTGCCTGGGAAAGGCCTTGCTGATGCAGTATAACTACCTTGTGTCTTGTTGCTGTGCTCTTGCCATGGTGTATGACCTGTGACATGAAACTGTCTTCCACATCCTCACCTTTGTAGCAGAGTTTGGCTGCTCCTCACCCAGTTTTAAGCCTCCTATACAGCTGCTTCTGTTTCCGTTAATGACTGTGTTTCAACCTACACATGAAAATGATAATCATTATCACCTGTTTGGTATGATTAGTTAATCATATACCTGACTATAATCCTCCAAATTCCCTGACTTTGTGCAAGTGTACCTAGAAGAATTGATGCTGTTTTGAAGGCAAAGGGTGGTCACACCAAATATTGATTTGATTTAGATTTCTCTTCTGTTCATTCACTTTGCATTTTGATAATTGATAAAAATTAAAACTATTTACACTTCTTTTTTTGAAAGCATTCTTACTTTGCAGGGTTTTTTCCACACCTGCCTAAAACTATGGGCCTGATTCAGAGCCGCTCGCTAGATGCGATCGCTCGCATGATGTGTATGCAAGTTGCGTAGGCAGTGCTTTTGCACAGCAATGCATTAGCACTCCCAGTATTTCTTAGAGAGCGATCACATAGTGTATGCAGACACCCACCAGCCTGTTTTAAGACGCCCACTTGTGTACGTCACGTCTACTGTCACTCACTCTGCTGGGCTGTCTATGCCCAGTGAGCGAATGCATTGTGAACTTTCGCTAAGGTATGCGCACGCGCACTGCAATGCATACGCATGCGCACAATGCATACACACTGTATACCAGCAGCAGCAGCGAGAGTGTGCATCTTAGCGAGCAGGTATGAATCAGGCCCTATATGTTATAGTTTAATCAAGATTCAAAGGTATGGTGGAACCAAGTTCTAATATATTCCAGTAAATAATGTAAGGCTGGCAGATGTTACTGTAGGAATCAACCAGCAATGTCTTATTTAGATGTTTCACTCATGTAAATAATTGGTTAACTGTAAATCTTATTGTCCTTTTTTAGTTAAAAGCACTGTGATATTTTGTATACATATACATCTATTTTAGGGGCATATTTATCAATATTTTTTTTACTAAAATAATGTGAAATTGGGTATTTTCACACCATGTTCACATTATTTTAGTGTCACTTAAATGTATCAAAGGGCTCTTGAAGGAGAATTCACAAAATTCGCCTCCATGCCTTTAAATTTGCATATTTGTAGTATGCAGTTCGCATTTCCCATACCTGTAATGGGAAATGTGATCTGTTTCAAATTTATTAAAGGGAAATTGTAAAATAATTTCGGAGGGAGACTTGTGATGATAACACCATCTTCAGATGGCATTATAGAGGCTTCCCTCCATTTCCCCTACTCCTGCTCTGCCCTGACAGGCAGAGCAGAGCCCAGAGCTGGCTTCTGTGATAAGTCTGTGTGTCTAATAGACCACAGGCTGATCAGAGAGAAAATAAACTGTTATAAGAGAAAATAAATAAAATTATAAACTTACCTGCACGCTGCAACCAGGGATCAGTGATTGGTGAGCTCCTTCTGTGACCCGGACAGCTGAAGTCCCTGGCCGGTATCTCAGCTGACCGCACAGGTCAGCTTATCGGGGGTTACAGAAGGAGTCCATCAATCCCTGGGTGCAGTGTGCAGTTAAATTATTTTTTTATTATTTTCTATTATAACTATTTTCTCTGTGATCAGCCTGTGGTCTATTAGACACACAGGCTGATGACAGTATCCGGCCCTGGGTGCAAGGGGCATTGAGCCTGGCACCTGTGCAGATACATTCTCAAGGTATTTTTTGCAAGAAAAAAAACCTGAGAAGTATGGGTAATGGATTTGCATGGACAGAGCTTTCTTGCAAGCCCTGTCCCAGGATTCAATTTACATTACATTCATGCGATATTTGCAAATATCGCATTGCAAAAATAAACAAATTTTTCTCATCTCAATCATATTTTATCTGCAGATAAATATGCCTGTTAGAGTGTAGCTTTTTATGTAGACGTGAAATACTTTATTATGCTATACTTGAAAAGGTCAGCACACAAAATAGATATACAATTTGTTCACTGTCCTCTTCCCCTGAGCAAACCTGGAAGTTCTGATTAATATATACTGAACTCATGCCAGGAAGAGAACAAATAGCGGTCATAGAGGTCCCAGATCTGCAATAAATAGCTAAAATGAGATCGCACACACAAGGGAAGAGGGAGTGGAGGCTGGAATCAGCGTAGTGACTTTGAACCCTTTTATGGCGCTGTTCCCAGGCTTTGTATGTGAGAAAACAGACAAATATAAAATAAAAAAGGGCCAGCATTGTTACAGAGATGGGCAAATTATTCTCAAGCACAAAGGACTGCTGAGCATTGGCAGGCATGTTGGCTGTCCACCACAGCATATAAACAATTACAAGTATGTTCAGAAGACCACATTTTATTTATATTGCCTATATCCTACATAACAAAATATACATCCTCTGTAATGTTGGGGATCTGTGAATGTGGTAACTAAGTGATTTAGGAGAAGTAGAAGGCTACGTAGGTGGCTGGTGAACCTGTTTCCTCTCCTGCTGGCCCATCCTTAATGCCCATGAAATTGGAGACAGGGAGGGGCTGAAAGTTTTGCAAAGGAAGGAAAAAGATAAAGAAAAATTATCTGGAATGATAAATAGGTTATTTTTGTGTACTAATGAATCAAGAAGGTGAATAGTCACTCTGAGGCTTTGGTACAAGATTAGATTATTATTAACTTTTTAAGTTGCCACATCATATCTGCAGCACAGTACAGGGAATATACAAAGTAACAGTGAAACTTGACATATAATAGTCACAATAAGTGTAAGTTGATATTGTATATCTTAGGAACAGTGCCAAACCAACTAGATAGGACGTGGACAAGGGGCAATGAAGGGCGAGCACACAGAACTAGAGTCGCTGAAGCATACACGAGACAATGAGCGCTGATAGCAAGGATAATTCAAGGGATGAAAACAAAGAAGGAGGGCCCTGCCTGCAGAACTAACATATTAAGAGGAGGGAAGAATGTGGTAGAAGAGAAAGTCAAAGGGAAAGAGGAAAATGGAGATTTAGGAGGAGGGATGGCAGACTTTGAAGAAAATGTGTTTTCAGTGCAGATTTGAAGCTGGCGAGAAAGTCTACTTGGTGAGAGAATTAGTTTCAGAATGGGGTGAAGGAGCAGCCCTTACTTAGATACAAGTAAAGTCTAATCTCTTGCTTCACAGTGATTAGAGATGTGCATGAACCCCCATGTTTTGGTTTTGGCAAAACCACCTTGGATTTCTTTAGAAATTGATAAAAACAGCTAAAATCAGGGAACTTGTACCTGTTTTTGTTCCTATAGTATTATTATCATCAATAACTTTCTTTTCCAGTCAATGATGACCACCTCACAGTACCTGAAATCACGAGGAAGGGGCTTAAATGCAATCAAAAATACATGAGATCCGGTTCTTAGTTCGGTTCGACTGGAACACCGCAGAGTTCGGGAGTGTTTGGTTTTCAGCAAAACTGAAGCGCTCATCTCTAACAATAATCCTGACGGTTGACATTCACAGGACAAATTTTGCTGGAGATACCTTTATGAGAGCATTATAGAAACCTCCAGTTGTCTTTCATAAGTTCTCCCTTCAACAGGTTCCTCAAGTCCCCAGAGGTGTCTTTCGAACAAAGATGTTACAAAGAACTAAATTAAAACCAGTTATTTGTATAGTACAGTTTCAAATGTTACATGCTGAAGCCCTACTATTTATATTATATTGGGAATGGGATTTGGACACAGTTCTGGGAGATCGGATAGAGTTATTGTGGCTAGCAACATTTCCTGTGCATTCTTTGAAGATGTCTTATAACTACTTTGGAGATGGTATGGTATTACACACCATGAATGAAACATACTGTACATTAAGATCTAACTCATTTCTACTACATTTAGGAGCTGAAGAGAAATTGGAAACATGATATATATGTAATGGAAACATGAAATTTGGAAACATGATTTATGTCATGGGGTATGTAGCCATTATGTAGACATTCATAATGTCAATGTGTTTGAAATGTTGACAGTAAAAATATCGATATTGACATAATAAGGACCATTGTTAATCTGGCCCTGAACATAATGTTAACATTGTGAGAGTCGACAGTCACATTGTTTACAGGTCAGCGTTAGATTTAGGAATAGAGTTAGGGCTTAAATCCGCTATGTTGACATGCACACTGTCGACATGATGACCATGTCAACACATGTCATGAAGTTGTCCAAAAGGTCACACATTTTGAAAAGGAACAAATTCTATGTTTCTCCTTGACTGTTAAAGAGGAGTGTGACTCAATCGCTAAATGCACTCAAAACCGGCAATCGGTGAGTGTCACTCAACGTCGTGCAGCATAGTGGTTACAATGAAGCCCACCGACCACCTGATCACTGCCCACCATAATCAGTATGGTCTCTTGCAGGACCGGCTCCAGGTATGTTCCGGGCTGTGCGGTCGCACAGGGGTGGTGCGGTCCGGCAGTAAGAAAAGCCCCACCTCCACTCCGTCGGTTGCTGTGAATAATGTAAGCACAGGGGGAGGGCGCAGTGAGGGAAGGGGCAGGAGGAACATGGGACGGCGCAGGGTGCCGAGACTTATAGTGCCAGACCTGGGGGCCTATTCATCAACACTACACAGAATTACCGCAGCCGTAGGCAGTGCTGCGCATGCACTGCTTTTACGGATGTAACAGCTCATGCGCAGCAGTGATTACAGCTGCGGTAAGTTAGTGTAGATAGAGATAACTATCTATTTCCCAAAAAGCTGTCATCGCAAAGATAAAATCTTTTCGGAATAGATAGTTATGGAGAGGAGGAATGATGAATTCCTCCGGTAATTAGGTAGAACTCCATGTGAGTTCTAAACCTAATTATCTCCAGAGAAGTTTTAGTTATGATGAATAGGCCCCATGGTCTCTTGCAATGCTGCAGTGGGAGACCTCCTGAGCAAAAATAAAATCTCACAAAAAAATAGTACTACTCCTTCAACCTCTACATGAAGTCATCCCTTTACTAATGGTGGGCCATTCTTATTTGCGGAACAGCAGCTCTTCAGAAAGGTATAAGAATTTCTGTTCACCCAGCTTATGATTTACAGTAAATAAATGAAATATACGTTATCGGTCACTGTTTACCGCTTTTAGAAAACTGCTGTGTATTCTGGTATTTGTTCATCAAGAAACCAATGGTATTTTCTGAATATATAAAGTTTTCTGGAAAAATAAATAAATCATCACGAAGACTGGGCCATGACCAGGAAGCTTAGCACCGGGTGCGTCCTATGCAGGAGACTAGACGTCTCTACAGATAGCAGAGTGCCGTCCAACACATCTTGCAAGCCAATTACAGATGATATCAGGGCAGCAATGGTGCTGCCCCCTAGAACTTGCAATCTGGGTGCCGGCACTGCTGATACATGCCTTGTTACAGCCCTAGATATAACATTGAAGATGGTTTGTCATAAAACAAGAGGTGGGAAAATGCCTTAGCAGCAAAAGTGTTACATTTCACACCACAACATAGCCTGGTTCTTGATCTCAGGAGTGTTCTCATGAATAAACTACTTAAGAGGCCTGAACAATCATGTCAAAATTCTGGGAAAAGATCTTTATGTTCCTGAGCATGCTTAGTACAGATTGTGCGTTCCACCCAGCTCCAGCTATGACATATTCTGTTACCACTGGGCTTCTTAGGCAGCCAGTTGACAAACAGGACAGAAAATTTACTTTTGCTCAGCGCTACCAACAACAAGCAGCACCTACCTGCATCTGTGGTTCTTTTGAATTTAACTTCAGCTTGCCATGACTTCTCAGCTTTTTCCACTCATTTGACTTTGGCTTTTGTTTTTTGACCGTCTGCTGTCTGCCCTTTGATCCCTGATTATCAAACTTAGTTGCTGTATTACCTGTTGCAACCTGCTGCCGACACAACAGTAAGCGGTTTCCTGTCCTGATCTGCTAAACCTTGCATCAAGCTCGTTTCCTGACCTTCTGCTGGAATCCTGCCTATTATAGTGTGGTCTGTTAGTGCTTGAGCCTGATTTTCTAACTTTTGCTGTGTTTTCACTTCTACCTACTGCCTTTATCTGGTCTCAGCCATACTCAGTATAGCTTGCTTTCTGCTATGGACTTCTAATCGGGATGCAGTCAATAGGATGACAACCATTATATTGACACTGCTTATGTTAGCTGTACTTTCCTGGCGCCAGTATGCCAAGAATGTTTAAATGCTATTTTAATGGTGTTGCTACTAAAACTTGACTATAGACCAAGGGTTCCCAATCGCGGTCTTCAAGGCTCCCCAACAGTTCAGGTGTTAGAGGTAACCATGGTTGACCACAGGTGACTTAATTAGTACCTCAGTCAATTTGATTTAATCACCTGTACTCAACCATGGATATCTCTAAAACCTGAACTGTTGGGGAACCGTGAGGACCGCGTTTGGGAACCTCTGCTATAGACTCTTAAGGGACATGATTTATAAAAGTGTGGCGTTGTCAACCACAATTTTTCAGTTTGCAAACTGTTTAATGTACAAAAGGCAGATCTGCACTAATGGAAAACCACATAAAGTAATACTGCAATATAAGCTTTGAAATATTAGATATATATAAATAGACAATCTATCAAGTGGCAGTTGGTAAAACTTTGAGTCTAACCAAAAAAAGTGTAATCCTATGTAGCTGGTAGTCATAGGTGAGGTTTCCCTGGCTGTTCCCTGATTGTTTTATGAGTTACAGTATGTAATCATATAATGAATAGAATACACTATTCATATTACTATTATTTTTACTCCCCTTGGAGATTTGTGCAATTGTCTTTACTGTTCTTGATGCAACCTTGCAAAAACCATGAATAAAACATGAATAAATATTTAAAAACAAATTTGTGAAGGTAGTGGGAAATTACAAGGCAAACAGTCATGTCATCACACCATGGACAAGGTCATATAGGAGATCTACTGAACATAGGACCTGATTCAGACCCGGTTGCTGGATGCAATCGCACTTTTGCAGCGTATGCAAATTCGGCTAAGTGACGGCATGGCAGGCGAACACACGGCAAGCCATAAGCACGCCCACTATGTCTGGCCATGCAATCGCTTTGTGTATGCAGACGCCCACCAGCCTGTCTTAAGATGCCCACTAGAGCACGTCATCTCCAGGAAGTGTATGCATCCATCGGTACATCGGGTACCATGGGAAGCGAACGCATCACTTGAGGTAGACTATACCCTACCTCAAGCACTGCGATCACTTCAGTGTGAAATACAACTAGGTGACGTGTACTATGACACTGCCTGTTAATTATGCACGGCTCTAAAACGGCGTTATTTCGGTAAGGCACGCCTGCGTTCACATCTATACTCCCCCATTTCTAGTGGCCTGCCCCTGTTACCACCCACTCACTCCGGTGGGCTGTCTATGCTGGGCGAGCGTACGCTGCCCGATCTTTCACAGCGGTTCGCGCACGCGCACTGCGATGCATACGCATGCGCACAATGCGAACATCGGCCAGCTACGACCGAACGCTTCTTGGCGTCCAGGTCTGAATCAGGTCCATAATTTCAGTACTGCTCTGTTGGCAGAACCACATGTGCAGTAGCACACTGGAGCGGAGGTCACGCCTCTGGCAGTCAAGGGTCCTAGTGCTGGACAGACAGTGCAGGGCGCTCTCTCTTAAAAATATTATACCTAGTAAGTTTATTTGGCATTGTTGTTACATCTCTATTCATCCTTTGGTGATCTCTGCCGCCTCCTTGGTTGCAGCAGCTGCCACCAAATATGGGGAACAACTGTGCTGGCTCTATTTCTAGTAGTGTGCATGACACTAAAAAAAAACACCAGGCTACTGACAGTTACTCTAACCATAGAGATAACCTCAAGAATGTCCAGGTAGTAGGAAGGTAGGAGCCTCCAATAGAACCAGCAGAGGAAGGCTGCGCAGTGAAGATAAATGGAGAAGGACAATTATGGACCAGCTGCTGTCTGCTTTAAGATTTCTACATTGACTGGTCCATGTATCATCTCTGCCTAACAATAGCCAGGCCCACTTTCCCCAACAGCAACTCCAGTGGTTATTCTGCTATCTTGTGCATTAGGTGTCCGCTGCAGAATTTATATTGTAAGTTCATGGGTCATCTGTACCTTCTGGCCCTGAGAGCCGGACGCTTTGACAGAGCGCTCGCTCTGAATCAGGGCCGTCCCTCTGTTTTTTGTTAGAGTCCTCCTGGCCGCTCGCATAGCTGTGGGTGACCACCCACAGCTATAGCGAGCGACCAAAAAGATGGTCGCGATGGTCAAGACCATCGCGACCATCGGGCTTGCGACGAGACCTTTGTGGTAGGGTCTCGTCTACCGCAAGCCCTGGAGTGCTTTCGGCTCTATCAGAGCCGAAAGCACTCCCACTGACATCACTTGTGATGTCAGTGGGGCTGGCCCCAGACGGTAGGGCAGCCATGCACCCGGCACGCCCACCAAAGGGGGCGTGCTGCCACTCACCATCGACAGCACGCCCCCTTTGTAGCGAGACCTGGAGCGACGGATTGGCCATCGCTATCCAGGTCTCGTGCATGCGCACGACGGAGTCGGCTCCCTCATGCGCATGCGCACTGGGCCAACATCGACCCACTAGCGAGTGCTCAGCGCTCGCGAGCGGGTCTGAATCAGGCCCTCTGTTCCATGACATGTGTATGTAATTTGCATATGTCATGATCACTTCAATCATGTGACATGTCAGTGTTTTAAAAAAAAATAAAAAATTTATTTCTCACATTCATTCTACAGTAAAGTGGGTGATAGCATCTAAATAGCTGAATCAGAGGGGAAAAATGTACGTATTTGCCAGACTTCATGGCAGAATGTGTGTGTGTAGGGCGGGGGGAAGCAGGAATAATGCAAGAGCAGAGCATGGACCCCAGTTGTCGATGGACCAGGCCCCCTCACCTCTAGGCCTTAATTCTGAACTCCCCATAGGGTAAATTCACTTCTTAGATGAATGAAATCATGGCAATATCATAGCTTTAATGTAATATGGGGTCCTTGGACTTCTGAGAATGTCTAAACTGATAACTCTGGAGCATCCAATGTGTTTATTTTGTTAAGATTTATTCCTGCATAAATAAAGGCACAGTCTGCCAGAAAGGGGATTAAGACCCAGATTTATCAACAAGTGATATTCTTGTTATCAATCGTTACTAATCTTAAACAGTGCTCCAGCCAATCAGCTTCTAACTTTCATGTGTTTGAAAAATGACAGTTAGGAGCTGATTAGTTGGAGCACCATTTAAAAACAGAAAAATGGAAGTCCTCAGGTATAGGCGCTAGATAATAAAAATAAAAAATAGTACAAAACCATCTATTGGTCAAAGAACGTCAGAAATCACTGAAGAAGGGCTGAATGATTATAACCATTCAAGTTCTTTTTTCTCCTTCCTCATCGACTGCTCGAGATCACATATAATAAAAGGGGGAGAGAAAAAAAATGAACAGCGTATTGGTCCTATATATAAACCCAGATAAGGTTACAACAAGTCAAGCTGTAGAAAAAAACGGCTCGACGCACCCCACTTATATGGAAAAGTAAGTAGGTAAGCGTATCAAGGTTTCTTTCAGAGCACTCTTATTTCATATGGAGGGACATAGAAAATGGGTAAGGAGCGTACCCTACTTACTGGAACATGTACAGTATCTACACAATCATACAGCAGTTTCTTTATAGGTACGCGTACCCTTTACTCACATACAAATCGGATGTTCTCTCCTATAGTGGTATCTTTAAGTTGGTCCGAGTTATGGAAATCCACCAAAGCCTCATATAGTAAAATATTTATTCATAATTATAATAAAGTAAAAAAGTCACCATTTCATATAAATCTAAACTAAATGAGGGAATGATAAAGATGTAAATCCAAAAATGACTGAAATGTAACAATTCCGGATATGCCACAGTCAAACAAGTTGAACAAGTCAAACCCTTACAACACAGTCAATGTAGTCCAGATGGTGAATCCATATAATGTGCAAACCATTTAAGATTAGTAATGAGTTATAACAAGAATATCAGTTGTTGATAAATCTGGCCCTAAGGGCGGTATCCAATTAGCCCCGAACATTGTTCAGGCGCTAATTTATCCCCGTGATCGGCGAAAAATGGGGATTTTTTGCTAATTATACCTGTTTTTTTACGATGTTTTTTCTCACCCTATCCTATTATTTTAATGAAACAATAGTATATTTCTCACGAAAACACATAGGGTCCGCGATACGCTCGCAGACCTTTGTGTTTTTGCCTTTTATGGGGTGCAAAAACGGCACTTATCGTGGATTCTTTTTCGGGACACATCAGATCCTGAAAAATATCCACGATAAATATCCACTTCGGACTAATAGGATAGCTCCACTGCGATCAATTAGCAGCGGTACTTTAGCGCTGCTAATTGGATACCGGCCTAAGGATTCAGACCCGCTCGCGAGAGCATAGCGCTCGCAAGCGGGTCAATGGCCGCGCAGTGCGAATGCGAGCCCCGGAGCGAGTGAGAAATCACTCGCTCCGGGGCTCACTACAAGACGGGGTGGCTGTTGATGTTGATCAACAGCTCGCCCTGTTTTGTTTTGTAGGCAGGGAGGGGGAGTGGCTGCACAAACGGAGGCGTTCCCGAAGGAACGCCTGCTGTTTGTGGGCGGCTCTACTGACATCACACGTGATGTCAGTAGTGAACTTCCTGCTCTATTAGAGCAGGAAGTTCACTGGGGCTTGCGGTGGACGAGACCCTACCACAAGGGTCTAGTCACAAGCCCGATGGTCTCGAAAATCGTGACCATCGCCAGGCCGCCGGTAAAGCTGTTGGTGGTCACCCACAGCTTAGCGACTGGCCTGGAGGCCGGGGTTAAAAAGAAAGGCCTGTGCTGATTCTGAGCGAGCACTCACAAATATTGAGCACCTCTGAGTCAGGGCCTAAGTATGATAATAGCGATGTAAGAAAATCATTATTTTAAAGGCTGCTGCCAACCATTAGCCTAATTCCATGGCACTAGTGGATTGTTGATTTGGGACGGGGCCCCTTGGGCTAGCTGTATATGTTGGAGTATGAATGAAGCTGGCTGGCCTTATAATGTTACTCCTCATGTATGCCACTAGGAGAAGCAGAGGACTGATGCTGCAGAATAGGTAGGATAGATATTGAGAACAGGTGCAGACTATCAGGATAGCCTGTGGCTGTAACAGTATGTAGGATATCTTGTAGCAGACGTCAATACACTGGAACTGAGCATTGGAGCATGGCTGAAGCAGGCTACAGGAAAAAATGGAACTGAGTCCTGGAGCGTGACTGAAGCAGGCTGCAAGAATAAATTGCAACTAGTTGCCGGAAGCACAACTGAAACAGACTGCAGAAAACACTAGAACTGAGTGCTGGAGTAGGCTGCAGTGATATATGCTGTGAAGCAATACTGGAATAGGTTGGCTGGATGGCACTAGAGCTGAATGATGTGAAGCAATACTGAATCAGGTGTGCTGGATTACACTGGAACTGAATGTTTTGAAGCAATACTGAAGCAGGTTTGCAGGAACACACTTGAGCTGAATGATGTGAAGCATTTACTGAAGCAGGTGTGCTGGAACACGCTGGGGAAGAAATTGAAAATGTGAAGCAATTATTGAAGTTGGCTTGCTGGCACACAATGAGAGAGAATGCTAATAAATGTGAAGCAGGTACTGCACTAGGAGCCAGAGTACTGATCATCTGAGATAGATGTAGTACTGGCATTGTGCTGTCTGCAGTTCCTGATTTAAATAGGGCCCTCTTAGCACTGGGTGAAACATGTGACTGGAGTTGCTTGGAGCTGGTTAGACAAAACAGATTCAGTCCAAGATGGCAGCGCCCATGATGCAGAACAGCGGGACCCTCTAGGAGTGGAGTCCCAGACTCCAGCGTGTGACACCTAACTCATATTTAGGAGACCTTCTCTTTAAGAGGCTGATCTTATGATACTCTCCCATCAGTGGTAGAGAAGAATATTTATTAATTAAATATAAATGAGCCGTTCGTAAAATTAGCAGAGATTTCTACTTCAAATGATACAATATCAGCAAATGTCTAACAGGCTGCTATGTTTCATTGTATATTTACATTTTGGCAATAAATAACCTCATTGTCAGTTCTGGCATCTGTTTGACTTCTAGTCCACATTCTTTCTGGCAGGCACAAAAGTGTATAATACTCCATGTGCCAGTGACTGCATGGAAGCTTAATGTTTAGTTGCATGGATCTAGGGGGACACGGGAAGTAGTTGGGAGAGCTGGATGAGTTAAGGACCAGTTCATTTTAGGGGTGAGCGGGTTCGGATTTCTGAAATCCGAACCCCCCCGAGCCCCCCCGATCCGAGTCCGATCCGAGTCAGGCTCGACTTTTCCCGCCTGACTCGGATCTGAAATCGAGGCAAAACGTCATCATCCCGCCTTCCGAGTCTCGCGGGTTTTGGATCCTATATAAGGTACCCGCGTCGGCGCCATTTTCTCACTCGGCTGTGGACAGTGAAGAGGGAGGGTGGGAGTTAGGGCTGGCTGGGCTGTGTAGTGTAGTGTAGTGCTGCTGTTGTCCACTACTTCAAAGTCCATAGGGGCTGGCTGTGTTGTGCTGTGCTGCTGTTGTTAATAGGGGCTGTGTCCACTACTTCAAAGTCCATAGGGGCTGGCTGGACTGTGTTGTGCAGTCAGTTCTCCATAGGGGCTGTGTCCACTCCAAAGTCCTGTGCAGTGTCCCAGTCCTAAAGGGGTGCTGTAGTGTTGTCCAGGGGGTGCTCTGTCCATCAGGGGTGCTCCCCCCAAGTGCTAAAAAAATAATATATTTTCTGTGTTTGTGAATTGTGTGCGCAGTAGCCGCACGTGCATCAACAAAGTAGTGCCAAGCGTGCGCCTGTGTCATAAGTAAAGGGCCGGCTGGCTTGACCGTTAAAGGGTGCTGTAACCCCCGAAAGTACACTCCAGTCCAAACCAAAAAAAAATTATTTTCTGTGTTTGTGAATTGTGTGCGCAGTAGCCGCACGTGCATCAACAAAGTAGTACCAAGCGTGCACCTGTGTCATAAGTAAAGGGCCGGCTGGCTTGACCGTTAAGGGTGCTGTAACCCCCGAAAGTACACTCCAGTCCAAACCAATAAAAAAATTATTTTCTGTGTTTGTGAATTGTGTGCGCAGTAGCCGCACGTGCATCAACAAAGTAGTGCCAAGCGTGCGCCTGTGTCATAAGTAAAGGGCCGGCTGGCTTGACCGTTAAGGGTGCTGTAACCCCCGAAAGTACACTCCAGTCCAAACCAAAAAAAAAATTATTTTCTGTGTTTGTGAATTGTGTGCGCAGTAGCCGCATGTGCATCAACAAAGTAGTGCCAAGCGTGCACCTGTGTCATAAGTAAAGGGCCGGCTGGCTTGACCGTTAAGGGTGCTGTAACCCCCGAAAGTACACTCCATTCCAAACCAAAAAAAAAATTATTTTCTGTGTTTGTGAATTGTGTGCGCAGTAGCCGCACGTGCATCAACAAAGTAGTGCCAAGCGTGCGCCTGTGTCATAAGTAAAGGGCCGGCTGGCTTGACCGTTAAAGGGTGCTGTAACCCCCGAAAGTAAACTCCAGTCCAAACCAAAAAAAAATTATTTTCTGTGTTTGTGAATTGTGTGCGCAGTAGCCGCACGTGCATCAGCAAAGTAGTGCCAAGCGTGCGCCTGTGTCATAAGTAAAGGGCCGGCTGGCTTGACCGTTAAAGGGTGCTGTAACCCCCAAAGTACACTCCAGTCCAAACCAAAAAAAAAATTATTTTCTGTGTTTGTGAATTGTGTGCGCAGTAGCCGCACGTGCATCAACAAAGTAGTGCCAAGCGTGCACCTGTGTCATAAGTAAAGGGCCGGCTGGCTTGACCGTTAAAGGGAGCTGTAACCCCCAAAGTACACTCCAGTCCAAACCAAAAAAAAAATTATTTTCTGTGTTTGTGAATTGTGTGCGCAGTAGCCGCACATGCATCAACAAAGTAGTGCCAAGCGTGCGCCTGTGTCATAAGTAAAGGGCCGGCTGGCTTGACCGTTAAAGGGTGCTGTAACCCCCGAAAGTACACTCCAGGCCAAACCAAAAAAAAATTATTTTCTGTGTTTGTGAATTGTGTGCGCAGTAGCCGCACATGCATCAACAAAGTAGTGCCAAGCGTGCGCCTGTGTCATAAGTAAAGGGCCGGCTGGCTTGACCGTTAAGGGTGCTGTAACCCCCGAGAGTACACTCCAGTCCAAACCAAAAAAAAAATTATTTTCTGTGTTTGTGAATTGTGTGCGCAGTAGCCGCACGTGCATCAACAAAGTAGTGCCAAGCGTGCGCCTGTGTCATAAGTAAAGGGCCGGCTGGCTTGACCGTTAAGGGTGCTGTAACCCCCGAAAGTACACTCCAGTCCAAACCCAAAAAAAAATGATTTTCTGTGTTTGTGAATTGTGTGCACTGTGGCTGCACGTGCATCAACAAAGGAGCAGCGCCAAGCGTGCGCCTGTGTCCCATAAGTAAAGAGCCGGCTGGCTCATTTCTTAAAGGGTGGTGTAACCCACAAAGTGCACTACTCTCCAGCAAAAATTAAAAAATATTTTCTGTGTTTGTGTGCGCTTTAGCCGCACGTATATATATCAATATAACATAAATGGAGGACCAAACTTTCTCCGATAAAAATAAAATAGGGAAAGATCAAGAACCACTTCCTCCTAGTGCTGTTGCTGCTGCTGGGAGTTGTTCATCATCCCAGAGAGGAAGTAGGAACATCACTACTTTTACTAAACAATTGACCCTCCAACAGTCCCTAGCGATGAGGATGAAGTACGACAGCAGTCATCCTGAAGCAAAACGTATAACTGAGGCCTTGACTGCTATGTTGGTGTTAGACGTGCGTCCGGTATCCGACATTAGTGCAGTGGGATTTAGACAATTGATGGAGGTAGTGTGTCCTCGGTTCCAAATCCCGTCTAGATTCCACCTGCATCCTCAAAGCAGCAGCGACAAGCGTGCGTCTGTCTGTTAAAGGGTGGTGACACCCTCAAAGTGTGCTACACAAACAATTAAAATATTGTTCTTTTTTTTTCTGTCTTTGTGAATTGTGTGGGCTGTAGCCGCACCTGCATCCTTAAAGCAGCAGCGACAAGCGTGCGTCTGTCTGTTAAAGGGTGGTGACACCCTCAAAGTGTGCTACACAAACAATTAAAATATTGTTCTTTTTTCTGTCTTTGTGAATTGTGTGGGCTGTAGCCGCACCTGCATCCTTAAAGCAGCAGCGACAAGCGTGCGTCTGTCTGTTAAAGGGTGGTGACACCCTCAAAGTGTGCTACACAAACAATAAAAATATTCTTCTTCTTTTTTCTGTCTATGTGAATTGTGTGGGCTGTAGCCGCACCTGCATCCTTAAAGCAGCAGCGACAAGCGTGCGTCTGTCTGTTAAAGGGTGGTGACACCTCAAAGTGTTCTACACAAACAATTAAAATATTGTTCTTTTTTTCGGTCTTTGTGAAATGTGTGGGCTGTAGCCGCACCTGCATCCTTAAAGCAGCAGCGACAAGCGTGCGTCTGTCTGTTAAAGGGTGGTGACACCTCAAAGTGTTCTACACAAACAATTAAAATATTCTTCTTCTTTTTTCTGTCTTTGTGAATTGTGTGGGCTGTAGCCGCACTTGCATCCTCAAAGCAGCAGCGACAAGCGTGCGTCTGTCTGTTAAAGGGTGGTGTAACCCTCAAAGTGTGCTCCACAAACAATAAAAATATTCTTTTTTTTTTTCTGTCTTTGTGAATTGTGTGGGCTGTAGCCGCACTTGAATCCTCAAAGCAGCAGCGACAAGCGTGCGTCTGTCTGTTAAAGGATTACATCGGTGACAGCATCCAGGTAGGCATGTCAGACAGTCCGTACCTGTACTGGCAGGAAAAAGAAGCAATTTGGAGGTCCCTGTACAAACTGGCTCTATTTTACCTGAGTTGCCCCCCCTCCAGTGTGTACTCCGAAAGAGTGTTTAGTGCAGCCGGGAACCTTGTCAGCGAAAGGCGTAGGAGGTTGCTTCCACAAAATGTGGAGAAGATGATGTTCATAAAATGAATTATCAACTCTTCCAGGGAGACCAGCCTCCAGAACGTACAGAGGGACCTGTGGTTCCAGCAGGGACGAATTAATACTCTGTGAGGATGAGGATGTACACACTGAAGAGGGTGAGGAATCGGTGGATGAGGAGGATGAGGATGACATCTTGCCTCCGTAGAGCCAGTTTGTGCAGGGACAGATAAATTGCCAGCTTGTTTTGTGGGGGCCCAAACGAACCAATCATTTCAGCCACAGTTGTGTGGCAGACCCTGGCGCTGAAATGATTGGTTTGTTAAAGTGTGCATTTCCTGTTTATACAACATAAGGGTGGGTGGGAGGGCCCAAGGACAATTCCATCTTGCACCTCTTTTTTTTCTTTGCATTATGTACAGTTTGGGGCCTAGTTTTTCAATGCCATCCTGTCTGCCACTGCAGTTTCACGCCTAGATGGGTCACGTGTTTGTGCCGCCCACTTGTGTCGCTTAGCATAGTCATCCAGCTACCTCGGTGCAACCTTTTGGACATAAAAACACTATTGTGAGGTGTGAGGTATTCAGAATAGACTGGAAATGAGTGGAAATTAAGGTTATTGAGGTTAATAATAGCATAGGAGCAGAAAAACCTACAAATTCTGTGATTTTAGCTGTTTTTATGCTTTTTTTCAAAAAAATACAGATCCAAAACACAAAACCCAGAACCCAAAACACGCAAGGGTGGTTTTGGCAAAACCAATCCAGATCCAAAACACGAAGAAAGATCCAGATCCAAAACCAAAACACAAAACACGAAAAGTGGCCGGTGCACACCCCTAGTTCATTTGTTCTACTATAAAGGTTAAAGCTCTCACCTCTTGCCTAGAATGTAGTTACTGAAGCTGTGCTCCCTCCCTCTTGCCCTTACAATCTATATTTCTTTCCTATCCACAACAAAGCTGGCAGTTATTTCCTTGACATCCTGGTGATATAAAGTTGATGTTATAACTTATGGGTTTTAAATGCTCTCTGTGGCTGACATCTGTTATGTATGTGGTTGTGTGTTATAGGTTAATATGTGAATTGGACTGCTATTTATCATGTGGCAATGATAACTGCATCAATGGAGGATTTGAAGTAGGGGCTGCAGCCAGGGGTATATCTTCCTATTGGGCAGGATGACACTCGCAGCATGGCAGTGCCACCTGCGGCCATTTCTATCTGTCAAAAGTCTGTGCTGTTGCTGATCGCTCAGTCAGAAGCATCAGCGCCAGGCGGAGAGGGAGGGGAGAAGGGAGTGATCGCCGCTCATACAGCCACCATGATATCTGTTTACTAACTGCCAACAGGGGGGCGCCAGTCCCCTACTTTGCCAGGGGCACTCAGACCACTTGATACACCCCTGGATGCAGTCAATCCCAGTAAATCCACCACCTCCAGTGAGCCAGTTGCAGCCGTGCCCTGGCTGCACTGGCAGTGACATCCCATGGGAATAACTATCTACTAATCACACACAGGACAGGCAGTCCCAGGGGAACGTGTTTTCTCCCGTGGGTCTGCCATTCTGGATTGCAATTAACAGATAGAGTGCTTCTAGTGGAAAGTTGCTCCCTTGTCTTTCTGTCTGCCCTACCTGGCTTCTAGTCAAAGCAATCCCTAGAATAGGGGTGGGCAATAAGCGGCCCCCCCAGCTGTTGTAGAACTACACATCCCAGCATGCCCTGCAACAGTTTTGACATTTGGCCATGCTAAAACTGTTACAAGGCACGCTGGGATGTGAAGTTCACCAACATCTGGAGGGACACTTTCTGCCCACCCCTGCCCTAGAAGATGGTGCCTCTGCGCATACGCCGGTCTGCCGATGTTTATGCATGTGCCGGTCCCAGTACCTGCCAGATCCATTGTGCAATAGACCTGACAGGCGGCGCAACACGGGCAGTCTGGAATGCTGAATGTTCCGACTGCAGCAGAGCGGCATAGGCAAATGCAGGGGGATTTCACGTTGCCTGGAAACCCCATTCCCCAAGCTCACACCATGACCACAATATAAATAGTAATATAGAATTTTACTAGTGCTGTCTGTTCTTCTCAGTATCACAAATGAAATAATTAGTACTACTTGTGGATCTTTTAACATGTGTCAGCCAGTAATAAATACACCTGTTCACCAACTAGGAGATCTGGAAAACATGCACTGTTAGGGGTGCACTGCTATAGACCATCAATAGGGTTAATTATTAATACTATATAATAATACACTATCCAGTGCATAAAGAGACCAGTATGTACATAATATGTCCAGGGCAGTGCTAGGTTCTTCTGCTGCTCCTCCAGACTCCTGGACTTGCTCTAATGCTCTGGAATGGTGCCTACATCTGAAATAAAAAAACATTCAGCTCAGGCAGGATGGCCCTACTGCAGCATCTAATGGCTTGCTGTGATCTCTGGTCCTGTATATATTGGAATTATGACACACAATACACTTTGTATTAAATTTGGTTAAATGCTAATTAAGCCCTCTTCATGGACTGGCCACTCACTCTAAAATCAAGCATTTGGAAACCCCACTCTAGAAATCCTGCGTTTGCCACTGAGCGGGCAGCTCCCCTCATCAAGAAGAGTGAGAGCCACCGCTGATCTGCATCATTGGTCATGTAAACTGATGAAGAGTTTCTGGTTTTGATCCCAGCTGCATAAAATTAAAAGCACTCTACAATCGGACCCAATGTAGAAGACAACGGATGGATAGGATAAAGAAGATAATAAGAATTAAGTAGTACTGATTTCTTTTGCTTCCCTTGTTGGTGCCCACCTGTAGCAGGTATTATCTCTGCCAGATGACAGAATGGATTCTAAGATGATTGGAAGGAACACAGGGCCTCATTCAGAGGCGGTCGGAGGATGCAAGCGGTCGCTCAGAAACTGGGCGGCCACTTGCATCCTGACCGCCCGCCTCTGTTGCGGTCGTTAGGCTGTGGGTTAACACCCACAGCTCTAACGACCGCTCCGGTGATGGTCGCGATGGTCAGAGACCATCGCGACCATCGGGGCTTACGACGAGACCCTAGGGTAGGGTCTCACTTGTCGTAAGCCCCGGAGAGCTTCTGGCTCATGGGAACGCCTCCGTTTGGGCTGCCACCCCCCCGGCCCGCCTTTCAAACGGGGCGAGCTGTCAATCAACATCGACAGCTCGCCCCCTTTGGGTCGAGACCCGCTACGACCGACAGCGCCGGTCGTAGCGGATCTCACGCATGCGCACGACGGCGCCGGCGTGCGCATGCTCTGTGGGGGGCCATCGACCCGGTCCGAGCGCATCGGCGCTAACGACCGGGTCTGAATGACACCCACAGAGTGGCAGGACCTAGACACGGATGATGGAAGATGTGAACCAAAGATGATGGTGAAGAGGATGACATCATGAAGCAACACCAAAGAAGACACTAAAATTGAAACTGGCTAAACAACTCTAGGAGCTATATTTACTAAACAATGGTCAAGCGTCGGTCACGGCGGTGGAAGTCTGGCGCCGGGGCCACTTGTTGGCTCCCAGCATCGGGCCGGCGTTTGGGCAGACTAGGCTCCAGCCACAAGCCAATCACGGCTCGTGGACTGGCAGCCAATAGGAATCAGGGCTCGCCGCATCATAGCCCTGCCCACTCACGACGTCTTATATTAGACACCGCAGAGCGGGAAAGTTCAGTCCGGCGGCGGAGAGGGAGGAGAGAAGACCTCCCGAAGAGAAGAAGAGTTGCGGCAATAGTTCCGGTGGCCACGGAATAGGCCAGAAGACGTCGCGATCAAGAAAGAAGATAGTCGGCGACGGCTGGAAGAATAAAAGAAGAGGTGGCGCTGCTGGCCATGATGGGCCAGCAGCAGAAGAATGTGGTTGAGGACCGGAGAGGACTGTGCGGGTGGAAAGTAAAAGAGCTAACAAAGCTCCCCGCCCCGCAGCCTCTCCCAACATACCGGTAGGCGGCCTTGGGCCAAGGGTATTAATTAACCCCTCCCTAGACCACCAGGGCTGTCGGGTGATAGGCCCATGGAGTACATTCAGGCAATAGGCCTGTGGGCAAGTAGGCAGGCATTAGGCCTGGCCCTATAGATTATAGTTAACCCTATCAGCAGTGAGTGACCTGGGTCACTAAAAGTGCAAATAGGCGGGCCACCCTAAATATATAAAGTGGGCTGGGTATTAGGCCCAGGTTACTGAGTAAGCCCCTCAGTTAGGCAGGCCCTCAGGCCTGAGCCTCCAATACAGTAGATCTTGACACTAGGCCCAGATCACTGAAAGTGTGCCCACCATTAGGCATGCCCATAGGCCTGAGCCATCTTTTGAAAAGGGACCATTTACTACAATCCGCATTTGTAATGCAGATTGTAGTGTGATATTATCGACTGAATTCACATTGCGAATTCAGACAATATCACAGGGATTTACTACAAATCCCTTGCAGGGACAGAGCTTGCGATAAAGCTCTGTCCCTGCGAATCCCCTCCGGAGCCTTATCACGGTATTTTCGCCAAAAATACAGTGACAAAGTGCCCGCGCATGCGCCGACCGGCTGCTGCTGCTACCCCCCCCAGCGCTAAGCCCCGCCCCGTGGTTAAGCCCTGTCCCCGCGATCACGGACCCCCCCGCGACCTCCCCTCCCTTAATAGCACTTACCTGCAGTCATCGGTGCTCCGGTGATGTCTTTCATGCCTCCAGTCAGCTGATATCCCAAACTGCGCTGGGACCCGATCACCTGATGACCGGGCCGCAGTGCACCATGGGAGACCAGCTGACCGGAGGGAGAACATCACCAGAGCCCCGACCACCGGTCCCTTGAGTCAGGTAATTTTTTTTTTATTTTTTTTTAGCAGAGATCAGCTTGCGGTCTGTTTAGACCACACAGCTGATCACTGGGACCGACTCCCGGCTCTGCTCTGCCTTTTAGAGCAGAGTAGGAGCCCAGTAACCGGGGGAGACCCTGGATAACGCCACCTCCAGGTGGCGTTATTATCACAGGGCTTTCCCCGGTATTTTTTTACAATTTAGTTTTAGTAACTTTGGTCGGATCACATTTCCCATTACAATTATGGGAAATGCGATCTGCTTACTAAAAATAAGTGCTACTTAGGGGTTGGAGTAGAATTTTACAAATTCTACTCCAATTGCCCTGTAATAACTATAGGTGATACTAAAATAATGTGAAAAGGGTGTGAAAACACCCTTTTTCACTTTATTTTAGTAAAAATAATGTTAATAAATAGAGCCCCAAGGGCATTAGGCCCAAGTCCCTTTGTGCCTGTAGTAGGCAGGCTTAAAAGCCTGAACCACCAATAAGACCCTGGGCATTAGGCACAGGGCACTGAGCCCTTGAGAGTGACTGGGCAGTAGGCCCAGGTCATTGAAATTATATTTGGATAGGTGGACCCATGCATAAATATATATATGTCAGAGGAGTGTTGTAAGTTCTGCAGCTCTCACCCTCTGATTGTGTATCTTGTGTGTAGGTGTGGCCCAGCTCATTGATACCCCGTGGAGAGCTGTCAGGCTCCCACTAAAATAACGAGTGTTTCCCAGTCACCTAAAAGAGGAGCTGGCCTACTCTAGTTAGGCAGGTACAGATGTGCTCACATACATCTATCTTCCACGTGCTACAAGTCGCTCCACACATAACACGGGAGCTCAGTGTGACTCGGTAGCTCAGAGTGTCTTTTCATGCGTCTTTTTACCTTCAAATGCGTCTTGTACTATCTATTCGCACAAGCAGCTTCTGCTGATTAAAATTATATGCAGCATGCCTATGTTCTGTGTACGACTTCGGGTGTATCTGCATACAAAACGCTACGTTACAGTGTTACAGCCGCTGACACTGTAACGTAGCATTTCGCATGCAGATACACCCGCACTCGTTCAGAAAACATAGGCATGCTGCATATCATTTTAATCAGCCGAAGCTGCTAGTGCTATCTTTTCACATCATTCACATGCATTTCAAGGTAAAAAGAATGAAAAGCCGCTCAGCGCTACAGAGTCACGCCACAGCATGGCGCGACTAGAAGGGCTGTTTATCATGCCAGGATACTAGATGTATGTGGACCCATCTGAAGCAAACATTTAAAGGGACAGTACCGTGTGATTAACATCTGTGGTTGTTGTTCCGTGCAGGGCAGAAGTTGAATGGTTTATTGTTAAACATGCCGCACTACACACACGGTAGGTTGAGGGTGGTGTTGTCGTAGTATGTGTGACACACTTAGGTTAGGTTTAGGCCCTGCACGGCTGTGGTGTTTGATTATCTCCCTCTGCAGGCAAGTGGGCAGACGAAGAACAAGAGTGGACACGGTGAGCAATATCTGTGTGTTTACTGTCTCTCATTTTCTGTTGGTCTCTTTCTGTCTATCTGGGCGGACAGTAGACCTTACACCCTGGTACAAGGTCGAGTTTTCACCTGGTGCGAGAGTACCAATAGGTGAAACTCGGGATCTGAGACCAAAAATGCCAGTGATAATCTTCACTTAAAACCCAAATCCATTTGGTGTGGTACCTGGTCCGGCAGGGCGTGTTGGTCGAGGTTGAGGAAGGACGGTTCTCACATCATCTCCTTCCTCCTAGGTCATCGTGTCCATGTCCAGTCTGGTGTACCAGGACCATCTGTTCATCATATGGCCTGAAGGTGAGAGGATGCGATGCAAGGTAAGATACGGAAGTACACCTGCACGGCAGCAGGTACCGCACCGCACCCCTTACATATTTTCAGTGGTTTTTCAGGGCCCTCTTACCTTTTTGTCTGTCTGTTATTACCCAGTCTTGTTTTATTATGTTCTATTGCTGTTTTGTTCTCAATTGTAAAGCGAAATGGAATATGCTGGCGCTATATAAGTAAATGTTAATAAACAATATTATTGCTGGGTTCACCAATAAGGAAGTGAAGAATGTAAGTGGGGGGACTGTGAGTGTGAATGGGGAAATGGAAGGCAGCAAAACAGTCTTTCTGAGGGCTCCCAAACTCCCCCACACAGCTGATCAAAGTGGGTACCCCTGGGAAATACAGTAAGATCAGCCACAATATCAGGGCAAAATCATCGATGCAGCCGGCTTGGCAGGCAGACCTTGATGCAAACATGATGTCTGACCACAAGCATTGATGTTTTCAATTGGCTATGCTTTAGATGTCTATCCATAATTCCCTTACATTTGCACACGGACTGTTAAATAAATCAGTCCCCTTCCTATCCTCTAACTCCTCCCACCGACCACATAGATCTAGTGATAAAGGAACACTGTACATTCTGAGAGATTTAGATCCCATGGGGCCCCAGGCAAGATGCTGATTTGGGGTCCCATCTTCAAATCTGTCCATACCACTCTATTTACCCTAATGTAACCATTGTCGGTGGTGCTTATCAATCCACCAGGACAATGGGTCTTCCCATATATAGAAATGTTAGTGGGACCCTGGAGATGGAACAGAGTGTTCCGGGGATATATCACAGAAATGTTAGTGGGACCCTGGAGATGGAACAGAGTGTTCCGGGGATATATCACAGAAATGTTAGTGGGACCCTGGAGGTGGAATATGGTGAGAGGGTGGAACGGAGTCTTCCATTTGCACAAAAGATGGGGAAGGAGCTTTCTGTATCTCCTATGGGAGTGAAAGACTTTCCAGAAAGCATGGGAATGTAGTGAGAGTGTGGAAGCTTGAGGCAGCATCAGAGTTGTTCTCAATGTCTACCTGCTGGTGGGGAGAGAAGTAGAAAGGAGGCACCCGATTCCAGGGAGAGGCTGCATACAGAATGCTTGGGAGAGAAGCAGGTGTGTATAGTAGGGGACAGAACCTTTAGAGATTGCTGCTAGAATGGCAGAGGAATGTCCTTGTGCAGTCAAGAGAGCATCAGTGGAGAACAGGGACAGCCAGTGCACATGGTGAAGTGGGGTGTGCAAGGCTGAGTTTGGGGAACAGATCAAAAGTTTTAGAACACCTCCATTTTACCAGGTTTTATTAAAATGTAAGCAGTTTAATGTTTTAATATACTCTAAAATTAAATCAGATCTCAAATAATTGACGATAAAAAAATAAATAAGACTCATTTTGTTTTACAAAGTTTTATCTACGTTTTTGTCTCATCAAAGTAGCCACCTTTTGCAGATATAACCACCGGAGACACTTGTAGCATTCTTTTTACAATAGAGATCCAATATGTCTGGGAAGTTCTCAGCACTGCAGCAGACATTCCCAAAAATGTGTTGCACTTGTACAGTAGGTTACTTTGCTTTCACCCTTCTGGCCAGTTCATCCCAAACCAGCTCGATGGGGTTTTAGTCTGGAGACTGTGCTGACCGTTCCATGATTTGAAGCCTACTGTCTTGTTCTTTTCCTCAAAAGTATTTCTGACACAATGATTAACCATCCTCTCACCCATGAACCTAAGATTACAGATTTTTATGCATGGGTCTAATAAGACCTTCTTCCAGTCTTCAGTAGTCTACTTCCCGTGTTTTATGGCCCAGACAAGCCCCTTTTTTACTGCCGCAGATACTTGTTCCCTCTGAAATTATTTTTCCATTTTTGCCATACTAGATAGTACCAGGCTGCAGTATTATCATTGGAAGTGCAAGGCTCAGCCAAATCATACCTACTTGTGACTATAAAGGAGGAAGGGAGGGTGATACCTGATCTAGCCATCCTCTGGAGGAGACTGTTAATCTTCAAAGTGAGTCCCTTACCCAAGAGGAAGTGAGCAGAGACTGGACAATTAGCAGAAGAGGCCTGGCTATTGCTCTGCAGAGCTGCTGGTATTCCTCGGACAGGGAAGTTACCATTATAAAGAATCAGTTTGCAAGTTCAATTCATGCACAAACTGGTATTCACCAAGACTGTTTAAGTTTATACTCTACTTGAAAATCTGCTATCACATTCCTTCAAGGGGCTGTCAAAAAATGGAAGTTAAGTCCCTGGAACCTGACAGTCTCTAAAACTTTTCTTCCTGTTTTGATGCCAGGTATGGAAACAGTTTTGAATGGTACCTTACATGGTGCCATAGTACCTGAGGCCTGATCGTAATAGACCCAATACAGAAATGACATGGATATGCTGCTGCCGGGGATATATCTGGAAAAATAATTTTACACTGTGCGTTGGTCATATATTTTACCTGTCATTAAGCTACTCTCCCATAGCTAATGTTAAACACCTTTATTTTCTTTCAGATGAATTTCTGATAGGGAGAATAATAAGGCAGTAGTATAACCCCCTCCCCTTTCTTATTAGTATATCCCCTAAACCCATTGCAAGAGACATATACTTACATGCAGATAATGTGGGAAATGTCAAATCAAATGTGATTGACATGCTGTTAGGAATCGGGCACTCACCCCTAGGATTCTGCCTGTGTGGCATGTCCCAGTGCTGCAGTTTAGGTCACGGCATTCCGGACTCTGCACTGCGGCTGCCCGCCGCTTCAGTTCACATGCTGGCTCCTGTGTCCACCCTGCGACTGTCAGTCATCCCTGTGTTTAGACTGGTGCCTGTGTCTGCGCTGTGACTGTCCGGTGTTCCTGTGTCTCCATGGGTACTGTTCCTGGTGTTCTCTCTGCCACTACAGCATTCTTTTTGCCAGAGCCGTAACTACACTTTTTGGTACCCTGTGCCAAAAAGAGCATTGGCGCCCCTTTTTTTTTTTTTTTAAAATAGGGACATAAGATAGAGCACCTGAAAAAGGCCATGGCCTCATGGGGAAGGGCCAGGGAAGAGATAAGGGAGGCTAGGAGATGCTGGGGATAAAAGTGAGAATGATAATAAAAAGGGAAATTGACAGGCCCAAACAGCACCCCCTGCCCTGCGGTGCCCTGTGTCATGGCACAGGTAGCACTACCCTAGTTACGCCCATGCTCTCTGCCATGCCATCTCCAGTGACTGGACGCAGCCATCTAGCTAGGTCTAGTTCAGCTGATCAGTTTCCAACCAATGCTGCTGCAGGGATTTGTCATGTGGCTCCTTCACCCAACCACAGTTCAGCAAGGGGTATAAAAAGCCTATGTGTTGCACTTGCCAGCTGCCAGTGCAACATTGGACATTCCCTGTGTTACTTGGCTCCAGAGTGCAAGTCTTTGGATTCTGCATCTATTCTCCTTTGTTCGGTTCCTAATGTTTACCGCTGCTCTAGTGTCTTTTGTACTGTTCTACCTACAGCAGTGGCACCTGCCGTCTCAACACGATTGCCCACAGATCCAGACAATCCTAAGCAGCTACCCGTGGCAGCAGTTATCCACTGTGCCTAACGGTCCCAGTCTGGTCCAGTGTGCATTAGCCGGTCCCAGCCCAGGATCCATTGTGCCTACTGATCTCTCCCCGGTCCAGTGTGCGCTAGCCGGTCCCAGCCCTACATCCATTGTGTCTAACGGTCCCAGTCTGGTCATCCATTGTACCTACTGGTCCCAGTCCAGTTCAGTCCAGTGTGCGTTAGCTGATCCCAGCCAGGCATCCTTTGTGTCTACAATCCCAGTCTGGTCCAGTTAGCTTAGCCGTGTCACGACTAGGGTTTCGCGTTGTGGAGGTTTGCGGTCCTTACTGGTGAGGGCGCTGTGACGCGGTCCTTCTGGCGGGGGTGCTGGTGTGTGGAGACTGGCATTGCATGTACACAGAGGTCTGCCAGTGTTGGGCCATCCTGGCAAGGGTAAGTCTAGTGGCGTGTCCGCGTCACGGCTGTCTGGGCGCCACCATGTTGTCTTTGGCCATGTGACATAGCAGGCCAATCATCTGTGGGTCACCTGCTCTCTCTGGCCTATCACGTTCCGTCACTGGGTACTTAAGGGTGTTTGGAGTGCCCTGTAGTTGCCAGTGCAACGTGTTTACAGCGTCAGCTGTGAGAGAGAGTTCTCTGCACTCCTGAAACCTTAGACTTGTGCTCCGATGCTTGCCCTAGCTCCTTGTCAGCCTCCAGCTCCCTGCATAGCCTGCGCCGCTCTGCCTTGCCTCACACTCCACTGGGATCAGCCCTGCACCTTCCATTAGACCCACTCCTGCCTGAACCTGTCTCCTCAGTTAACCCAATTCCTGCGCAGCCATCATCACAGCATTACCGTATTTTCCTTTCAGCCATCGTCACAGCATTACCGGATTCTCCTTTCAGTCACCATTACAGCATTACCTGATTCTCCTTTCAGCCATCATCACCGCATTACCGGATTCTCCTTTCAGCCATCATCACAGCATTTCCGGATATCCCTCTCAGCCACTATTCAGCATACCAGGAAATCCACTTCACTCTTAGGGGGAAATTTACTAAGAATCGAGTCTGGGAGAGTTTGTTCTTTTTTCAACTCGATTAGCTTCACCTAAATTCGGGTGATTTGAAGCTCTTGAGACTCGCAAATTTACAAAGAATGGAGTTTAGCTGAGAGTGAGATGGCCGATGGTGAAGCAGAACGAGATTTCTCTGCCGAATAGCAGGTTTTGCAGGAGATTTCTCCCCGAGTAGCAGGTTTTGCAGGAGATGACTCACCCGAGATTGCAGTGTCTACTCTCTGCAAAACTCTCCCGAGCAAGCAGCCTGCACATATCAGAGAGATATGTGTAAGTTGCTTGTGTTGTACCTGTAAAAAAAACAGGTTAAATGTGTAAAAAAAAGACATAGGGCCCCTAAATGGAATTTGGCTTCAGTACAATGGAGTGATACAATAATAAATTTTTTATGAGTTTAACTATTCTTCAATACAGTAAAAAAATACAATATATAAATATACAGACTCTCATTCTAAATGAATAGAGAGCTTTCCTAGTCACTGAGGCTTACACTTACACTGCTGCTGGCTGTGTCTCAGGGAGACTGGAGTGCTACAGTGTGACCAGGGCCGCCATTAGAAATTGTGGGGCCCGGGATTGACAAAATATGCAGGGCCCCCAAGTCCCCCATTATAAGGAGAACCTCTAGAAAATGGAGGCATATTAAAAATAGCTGGAGACAGTGGAGTTGACCATGTTACGGTAATCGCATCACATCACATCACCCCCTTTCAGTAATCACTTCACAGAAAGTTCTCCCCCATCAATAATCACCTCACAGTTCCCACTCTTTAGCAATCCTCCCCCATCAATAATCACTTCACAGCTCCCGCTCTTTAATAATCACCTCACAGCGCCCCCTTCCTTCAGTAATTACCTCACAGAAAGTCCCATTCTTCAATAATCACCTTACCGAACCCCCTACCCTCCAGTAATCTCCACACAGCAAGTCCCCCCCTTTAAAAATCATACTATAGCTCCCTCCCTCCTTTAATAATCACCAGTCTCAAATCCTCCTTCCCCTTCTCCAGCAAACTTACCACCTTTTCTTTGGTCTCTGGTGTACCGTTTTGTGCTTAGCTGGCTCTAGTGCATTGATGGAGGCTTCTCCTGCTGCAGCGGCCGGCGCGCAGCAGAGCAGCCTTCCCTTATGTGACATTATGTCATGATGCATGCATGATGATGGCGCACCTGCCAAGAGTGCTAAGTCGAGCAGCCAGACAGCACCGCTTCTCTGAGCACCTGCTAAGAGGTGCTCAGAGAAGCAAACCTGTCCGGCTGCTCGACTGTGTTAAAGGCTAGCAGTACAGAGCAGCCGGGGAGCATCCTCTCCCACAGCTAGCCCTGAACACGGCGGCGGTGGGGTGGATGGATGGGAGGAGAGATGGGGGATAGTGACCGCAGTGCTCTGGTAGGAGCGGGCCACCGTCCGGGCCTGTCAGTGACGGTATGCAGTTATGAGACCGGCAGAAACATGCCCGCCGGTCTCAATGCCGACAGCATAATCCCGGCAAGGGATCTAACATAAGCATCGAAATGCCCTAGCGACAGGTCTGACCAGCCGCAAGAACCGGCAGCTCTCCTGACACATAGAGGGCTCTCATGTTGCTGTGTAGGAGATGGCCAGGGCTAATTTATGCACGCCCGTCTAACAGCGTTTACATGGTCAGTCACACCTGTGTTTTATTGACCACCCCTCGTTACTTTCCCCAAACACTGACTACCGGTCACTCACTTTGCAAATAGATCCTCTGTGCATGCGGAATCGCAAGACAATAGCAGTGCATGCACAGTGTGTGTTATACACAAGAGAAATGCCAAACAATCGCTCAATCTGTGTAAAAATCGCATTAGCTTCCATCTCTGATGGAAGTCCCCACTCCTACAACCATGGCTTACTTCAGCCATCTACACTTTGAACATCATCATTGCTACCCAGTGATGCAAGCGAATATGTGCCAGATTAAGACCTACTGCCAGGTGTGATGCTCATTGGTGTCTGCCACATTACACACGGTAAAGCAATGTGTGAGGCAACTCTCTCCTGATGGATCGCCCCCACTAATTCCTGAGAACATATATGTTGTCATAGCAATGACATTGGGCAAACGGGCAGGAAACAACAACAGTCGATTATCTGTGATCCATCTATTATTACAAGCTAGACAATGAAAGGAAATGTCACATTGCTTTACTATGAGTTACATAGGTATATGTTATTGTTTAGCTATTTGTAAAACAGTAGCGAAGTCTATTAGGTAAAACAGCATCATAAAGCCGCTTACGGTGGAAATGCCTGTAATCTTGCTCATCAGTTATTTGTCATCTGGAAGAATACACTAAACTAAAGTCATAGCTACCAACATTTAAAAAAATGTCCTCTGGAAGATCCTGGAGAGCAGGCGCACGTGGGAGGTGCAGCAGCAATTTGCAGCAAAGGGGATCGGGCCAGGATGATGCAATTCACAACAATTAATGTCATTAAGCCCCTGGACTTCCCACTTCACTGAGAAAGTGAGCAGAACAGGAGCTGGCATACCACTATGGAGTCCGGGAGAGCTTCCAGAAATCAGGAGTCTCCAGGACATTCCAGAAGAATAGGCAAGTACAACTACAATTGATGGTACCTGACTGGATAGCAGTGGCAATTGTCCTATAAGGTTCCACTATTAAAGTAAAGTCTCCATTGAGATAAATTTTATATTACGTAATGGAGATCGTATAAGGCAGTGGTTCTCAAATTCAGTTTTCAAGTTACCTTGTCCAGGTTTTTATGATATCCATGCTTGTGCACTGATGGTATAATCAAACTGACTGCGGTACTAATTAAATCATCTATGTTTAAGAACGTATGTATTTAAAATCTGGATTGTAAGCTGAGTACACACCTTTTCGATCAGCGGCTGATCGGGTTAAGCTCTTCCGATCAGCCGTGCAATGTCCCCTGCGGGACCCGTCAGCTGCCGCAGAGCCCCGTACACACTGTGTAGACATAGCACAATGTGTACGGGCTTCTATGGGATCAGGAGGTCAGGAAGACAAATATAAAACAGCCCATAAGATGCGACCTCGCAATCCCAGCTGTTGCAGGAACGTTGGCTGATAAACAGCTTTATCAGCTAATGCTCCTGCAACGGTACTGTATACACACCTATACAATCCTCAGCCCAATCACCCGATATAGGGTAATTGAGCCAAGGATTGTATAGGTGTGTGCCCAGCTTTAGGGTACCTTGGGGACCAAGTTGGAGAACCACTGGTATAAGGTAGTATAGGCACTGGGAGATGAATGGACTATAGCTTGAGAGGTAGAAAAATGTCAAGGATATAATAAGTATTTTATTTACATAATAAAAATTAGAACACATTAATATACCCTGATCCGCATATATGTCAACACTCTCTGAGAGTTCACATATTTTGCTTATTGCAATATAAATCAAAGTGACAAGATACAGTGATAAAAAGAGGCAGAAGGGCAAATTACAGTATTACAACAATGTAGCATAAGAGTGTCTAATGAGTAGCGGTGACTTCAGATCTTATGTAACAGTATATTGCTTTTTAGAGCCAATACCATGCAACACAAAGTCAGGGCAACCATAAAGTTAACAAAGTCTTTTAAAACGTAACAGTGACTCCAGTTTCCTTTATGATAAGGAAGAAGGCTTGTCAATCTGCTAATAATGCTAAGTGAACCATGAATGTACCAATGGCTGGACATGTCTTAGGAATAGAATAGTCAATATTCAATTCTGAAAGAAGTTTAGCTGGTTACTGGCTCCTTTCCTTATAGTAGGGGAATGTTGATTCAAGTAATGGTGTTGGTATTAGCAGTGTCGTAAAGTAGGCTGCATCCCGCTAGCATTAAATGTAGAAATACCTTAGCAGTAAGGCTGCTGTGTTATGAGCTGGAGCTTCTATAGTTGGTTAGCTGGTGCACAGGAGCATCATGGCTTTATCACTTGTCTTTCTTTCTTCGTCTGACTTTTATCCAGTTCTTACTTGAAGTGGTCTGATCTTTGCGAGGCAGGTGATGGTGACTTTTAGATGACTTCTGCTCTTATGTGATGCCTCTTCTGATGTGGAAGAAGTATATATTATGCTGGCACAATGTAGTGATCTATGGACCTAATTCAGAATTGTATGCTATGCCGATGTTTTTGCAAATTAGCGATTATCGGCTATTTGCGCATGAATCTGATTTGTGTCAAGGTACAATACCGTAGTTGGTCGTGACTACATACTCAGTGTCAGGGAGCATTAGTTGGAGGTAACAAGGAGTGGCAGCAAAGAAAGCAGGTGGGACGCAACCTTTGGGGGAGTCTGCGATCCCATACACAGTGAAAGTGGCTCCGGGGTCTCAGTACACAAGGCCATTCAGCTCGACCATAGGGCTTCTCAGAACTGTCAAAATCGAATGATTTGTGACCTATACTGTGTCTTTTTACACAGATGCTTGGATTTGCAAAACCGCAGGTGTGTGTCTCAATACTGGCAGCAGTGACATTTGCATATTTTCACACATCCACTGTGTACACAGATGCAACAGCAGCATTAGCGTACATCTCTGAATCAGACACTATGTTATCGGATACAGTGCATCCGGAAAGTATTCACAATGCTTCACTTTTTCCACATTTTGTTATGTTACAGCCTTATTCCAAAATGGAATAAATTCATTTTTGTTCTCAAAATTCTATACACAATACCCCATAATGACAACGTGTAAAAAGTTTTTTTGAGATTTTTGCAAATTTAATAAAAAAACAACAACTAAGAAATCACATGTACATAAGTATTCACAGCCTTTGCTCAATATTTTGTTGATGCAGCAATTACAGCCTCAAGTCTTTTTGAATATGATGCCACAAGCTTGGCACACCTATCTTTGGGCAGTTTCACCCATTCCTCTTTGCAGCACCTCTCAAGCTCCATCAGGTTTGATGGGAAGCATCGGTGCACAGCCATATTCAGATCTCTCCAGAGATGTTCAATCAGATTCAAGTCTGGGCTCTGACTGGGCCACTCAAGGACATTCACAGAGTTGTCCTAAAGCCACTCCTTTGATATCTTGGCTGTGTGCTTAGGGTCGTTGTCCTGCTGAAAGATGGACCGTCGCCCCAATCTGAGGTCAAGAGCGCTCTGGAGCAGGTTTTCATCCAGGATGTCTCTGTACATTGCTGCATTCATCTCTTCCTCTATCCTGACTATTCTCCCAGTTCCTGCCACTGAAAAACATTCCCACAGCATAATGCTGCCACCACCATGTCTCACTGTAGGGATGGTATTGGCCTGGTGATGAGCGGTGCCTGGTTTTCTCCAAACATAATGCCTGGCATTCACGCCAAAGAGTTCAATCTTTGTCTCTCATGGTCTGAGGGTCCTTAAGGTGCATTTTGGCAAACTCCAGGTGGGCTACCATGTGCTTTTTACTAAGAAGTGGCTTCCATCTGGCCACTCTACCATACAGGCCTGATTGGTGGATTGCTGCAGAGATGGTTGTCCTTCTGAAAGGTTTTTCTCTCTCCACAGAGGAATGCTGTAGCTCTGAAAGAGTGACCATCAGGTTCTTGGTCACCTCGCTGACTAGGGCCCTTCTCCCCCAACCGCTCAGTTTAGATGGCCAGCCAACTCTAGGAAGAGTCCTGGTGGTTCTGAACTTCCATTTACGGATGATTATGGAGGCCACTGTGCTCATTGGGACCTTCAAAGCAGCAAATATTTTTCTGTACCCTTCCCCAGATTTGTGCCTCGAGACAATCCTGTCTCGGAGGTCTACAGACAATTCTTTGGACTTCATGCTTGTTTTGTGCTCTGACATGCACTGTCAAGTGTGGGACCTTATATAGACAGGGGTATGCCTTTCAAAATTATGTCCAATCAACTGAATTTACCACAGGTGTGCTCCAATTAAGCTGTAGGAATATCTCAAGGATGATCAGTGGAAACAGGATGCACCTGAGCTCAATTTTGAGCTTCATGGCAAAGGCAGTGAATACTTATGTACATGTGATTCCTTAGTGTTTGTTTTTTTAATTAAATTTGCAAAAATCTCAAAAAAACTTTTTACATGTTGTAATTATGGGGTATTGTGTGTAGAATTTTGAGGAAAAAAATTAATTTATTCCATTTTGGAATAAGGCTATAACATAACAAAATGTGGAAAAAGTGAAGCGTTGTGAATACTTTCCGTATGCACTGTATACCTGATCACTAACTTCTTTTCCGCTCCTACGCCTGTAAAGGTGTGGGCTTCATCAGAGTTGTGGAACTAGTTTAGAGACAGGGTTTAATTACCTCATTGCCGGCCAGTGAACATGCAATGAAGCCAGGCAACATTGGATCTGCACAGTTTTTCAGACTTTTAATCAAACCTAATAGTTACATACTTCCAGTCTTTTGGGGGCATTTGAAAATAGTGTTTTAGTTCCAGAAATAATTGCAAGGCAAGAGGAGGGGTCTTAGTGATTAGGTATCCAGATAGACAGTAACTCGATAGACCGTCAATAGATTGACACAAAAATGTAGATAGTGAATAGGTCGACAAGGTCCACAAATGTTTTTTCATGATTTTTAGAGTTTAGAGATAGGCACTTGCCGGAGGGTTAGGGTTAGGCTACGGAAGGGAACGGTTAGGGTTAGGCACTAGGCGGTAGGGTTAGGTGTAGTACCAGGGTGAGGGTTATGATTAGACAATGGGGGAGGCTTAGGATTAGTGTTAAAATAACAAAACAAAATGTGTCGACCGTTTAACCCTGTAGACCTATTGCCAGTCTACCTTCTAGTGTCTATCTATTGACTGTCTAGCTAGCTCAGGCATGTCAAACATGCTGCCCAAATAAACATTTTATGTGGCCGGCAGTGTGGGCCCAAATACATATATTATACGGCCCAGCCTGGATCCCACACACTTATTTACACTGCAGCGACAGCGATGACAGTCAGACTCACTCATATTTGCTGCTGTTGCTGAGCTGCCCGCGTCATTTTGCAGGCCCTCCCCTGACATACACAGTAGAACTCTGAGGATGCTGAAGGGGTGCCATCTTCAGCAATGGATGGGGTGCCGTGGCTGGATCATGAATGCAGTCATTGCAGTGTATAGCGCAGGTATTGTCTTTTATTCTCTGACTGCGTGAGTGCAGTTGCTGTAGTGTAGCATATTATTATGGCAGACCTTGGGGGAGGGGGGGGGCACGGTCTTGTTCAGTGTACATGTGTGGGGAGGTGAGCGGGGGGGCTGGAGCATATATACAATTTTGTGGGGCGGGGGTCTGGAGCATATTATTGGAGGGAGGTCGGGGGCTGGAACATATTACTGGAGAAGTGGGACTGGTGTTTGTGGAGCATATTATTGCAAGGGGGTTTGAAGCATATTATTATATTATGTCATGTGGGGAAGGGGTTTTAAGGGAAGGTGTCTGGAGCATGTTATTATATTATGTCATATGTGGATGGGGTCTTGGCTCTGAATATTTGGCCCGGTTGGGAATTTGAGTTTTACATGCCTGATCTAGTTACTGTCTATCTATCAATCCACACCCTAGTGATTAGACCTATGAATTATTAACAAAGATGGGGGATAGAAGGCTTATATCACTTCTGGATACTGTTGTCCACTGTACAAGGCTCAGTGGCCGGAGGGCTAGGGTGAGCAGGAGACTGGAATCGGGATGGGAGTATATAGGACCTCCTCATATGCCACTCTCAGGTGTTGGCGAGACCTAACCCGAGGCGTGGAGTCTAGTCCATCTGATGGTCTTTACCAGTGACCCCTCCAAGTGGTATGTGTGTGTTCACTGCACCAGATGAACAGGTCGCGGCCCCCTGGATAGGTACCTGATAGTAGGACTTTAGTTTCTTCGCTTCTAACAAACATAAGAGTACTGTGTAGGCCACTAAGGGTAATGGCAGAAATGTGCTGAAGAAGACTTGAGAAGAGATCCTGCAGTCGCTGACAAGCAATGGGGATAGCACAGGTGAATCAGATAGTGAGTGAGTACTAGAACCACTTGTAGGATGAAGTGGTCGCTGATAAGCATTGGGATCAACTCTGGACAACCAAACGCTGACTGTAGTCTGACGTATATGCTGGTTAGCGATGGGAGCAGCTTTGGGAGACCAGACGCTAAGTTGTGGACTGAGTCCCGCTTCTGATGGTGTAGACGCTGGTTAGCGATGGGAGCAGTTCCTCGGAGACCAGACGCTAAGTTGTGGACCGAGTCCCACTTCTGATGGTGTAGACGCTGGTTAGCGATGGGAGCAGTTCTGGGAGACCAGACACTAAGTTGTGCACTGGATCCCACTGCTGGTGATATAGACGCTAGTGAGCACTGGGAGACAGCCCTGATGGAGCAGACGCTCAGATGAGTACTGAAGCTGGAAAACAGAATAGGTTTCAAATACACTCTGGAAACAGTAATGAGCCCAGGACGCAGCAACAGCTAGTAGTCATTAGTGAAGCTAAGTTGTACAGGCAATTCCTTGACCCACGAGACTTCCTGAAATACTCTAAGGTAATTGTTCATTGGACAATGACATCAGCTGACCGACCACTGGACACCCTTTGAAGGAAACTGATCAGGTGATACTGACCAACATGGCAGCACCCATCTAGACACTGAATAGCGTAGGGTAGAAACTCCGGTGATCCTGATGCTGTATAGCAAAGGATAGGTAACTGGGTATCCAGATGCTGAAAAGCAATAGGTAACACAAGGAATGATTTCTGATAGAGAACACTAGAGAATAGTGTGGAGCCTAGGACGCAGTCTCAGCAAATAGTCACTAGAGAAGCGAAGTTGCACAGGCAATTTCCTGTTCACGAAGCCAGACTTAAATACCCTTAGGAAGCTGGTCATTGGATGCAGAGATCAGCTGCGTGACCGCAAGACTACCATTGGCAGCACCTGATCAAATGACACGGACCAACATGGCTGTGCCCAGGAACGCGATAGCAACACAGAGACGCAGTATGAAAGTCCTAGCAGACCCTGGGAAGAATACTCGGTCCACTACACACCCACGCGCCTGGCGTCTGACCGCCACAGAGATCAAAGAAACCGTCACATAGGTGAGAGGCTGCCAATCCCAGGCCGCAACCTGACATTAGCCATTACACCATACGAATATGTGACTGTTTATTTTAAAAAAATGCTTTTAGCAGTTGCCTTAGTTTTCCTCATTCCAGACACACCCTTTAGTATGGGAAGAAAAGGGGGCATGGGAATTTAAACATATTTGTTGGGCTCGAACATTTACCAAACCAAAATGACCCACATTCCAATATTATGAGTGCCTGCTGTATAACGGAGTATTCAGGAATGAAAGGTTCTGTACACCAGACACGCCTAAGCAAGGCTTCACACTGGAGACACAATGACCTCTGCTGGTCAGAGCTATGCTTCAACATTACACAAACATATTTATTGTTGCTATAGAGAAAGCCAAAAAACATGACTTTCAGGAAACTCTGTAAAATGAAAGTCTTGTGTAAAGGATTCCATACAAAAACTCGATATTGAAAATATTAACAATGATTTGGTTGACATGGAAGGTCGACAGTACACAGGTACAAAAGGTCGACTTATTGAAAAGTTTTACATGGAAATGGTTGACACAGAAATTGTGGACACATTTTTTTTTATATTTAGGCTTAGGTTTAGGGTTAAACACTTACTGGAGGGTTAGGCACCAGGAGGGACTGTTATGATTAGGCACCAAGGAGAGAGTTATGCCGGCCATACATGGTGCGATTTCCTAACGTTAAGATGTGTTGTACGATTTCCCTTGAAATTCTCTATACGATTTGGTCAAATGGTGTACGATTGTACATACGATACCGATGCATTGTCTCCCACAAAATGGAGGGGGAGATTGGCCAGGGATTTTGCAAGACCTCGTACATCAAGCAAAACAGCATACGATGTGTGTCACATTGTACACGATAGGTCGAAATCTTACAGTTTTTCCATAAAATCTACGATGCAGATTTACGAGGGCGGGGATGCGTATAGTCATCGTACAAATACCGCACACGATTGGTCGTTACGATTGATCTAAATCTGCCATATCGTGCAAATAATCGCACCGTGTATGGGCCGCTTTAGTTTTAGGGTGAAGATTAGGGTAAAATCGTTACCATGTTGACCTTTCGAACTTCGACCTTCTGTACTGTATAACTTTTGTCATGTTGACAATGTATTGTAACTGAACTCCCAGTAATAGGACCTGGATTAAAATACTATAGCAGGTGATGCATTGTCTTTGGCAACTTCTGATCAGTAAGTGGGCAAGATTTGGTGGAATTGTGTGCGGTTTTGTACATCGGTGATGCGCTTTGGATCAGGACAGGGCTTATTTTGTCCCAAATTATGGCGGTCATTCAGATCCACTCGCAAGCGGCAGTACGATCGCAAGTGGGTCGATGTTCCCCACTGCACATGCGCACGACGGAGGGAGCTCCGTCGTGCGCATGCGCGAGACCCGGACTGCGACAGCCAAGCTGTCGCTCCGGGTCTCGCACCAAAGGGGGCGTGCTGTCGATGGTGACTGACAGCACGCCCCCTTTGGTGGGCGTGCCTGCCAGATGGAGGCGTTTCCATGGGGACGCCTACCGTCTGAAGCCGGCCCCACTGACATCACTAGTGATGTCAGTGGGAGTGATTTTGGCTCTGATAGAGCCAAAATCACTCCAGGGCTTGTGGCTGGGAAACCCTACCGCAGGGTTTCCGTCGCAAGTCCGATGGTCGCGATGGTCAAGACCATCGCGACCATCTTTTTGGACGCTCGTATATGCTAATGGAGGAGGGCCCTGATTCAGAGCGAGCGCTCGGGTCAGAGCGTCCGGCTCTGAATCAGGCCCTATGTGTGGGCTAAATTTTGGGAGGTATGTTAAAATGGTGGCAGGCATCCTGGGAGGTATTTTGGGAGGTATGTTATGTAGTGGTAGGCATCCTGCCACTCTCCAGCTGTTGAACTATGTTTCAGCATACTGCAACAGTTATTCTATTTAACACTAGTTAACTGCACATGTATTCTTTTTGTGTTGTGTTTCAGACACAATTGAGTCAAATCAATTAAATCCGATGTTGGGCGCTATGTGCAGCTGCACACATTGATGATACTTATTGTAGAACAACATCGTTAATTTAACTGCAGACCCCTAAGGAGGTAAAATGACCAATGTTGGGATAGCGACATTTCGAGCATTCCCAGTTCCAACGACACATCGCCACTATTGCATGTAAATTAATTGCCCAAAAAGATTTGTTCGAAGTCGTCACATGACAATGACACCAAGATTTAATCCACTGGCTCCAGCATTTCTCTCAGTATGACAATATTTACATTGATGTTATAAAATGTACACATATACAAGCCTGGTTAATATTTTGGGATTATATTCTTGGTACTGCAGTAAAAATAACAAATCTATACCTCGCTGCTAGTGCAGCGGGGTATAGATATAGTGGGGGATGGAGACAGGGCCACAATGGCACAATTGTGTCATCACGCCTCCTTGCCACATAATCTGAGAAGTGTACGGATGGAAGTTGGTTACCCAATTTCCTGGAAACCATGAGAAATTTTCCAAATTTAGAGTCTCCCACAGGGGCATTTCTAGAGAGGGGGGGGGGGGGCGTGTGCAGTCTCCGACATGGGCCTCCTCCTCTCCATCCGGCGGCCGACTGTGCACTGAGCGGTGCGCGGCCAGCGCCATGCTTATAGACTCTGGACACTAGATTGTGCCCAAAGTCTATAGCACATGCACAGGTCACCGGGAAAATCACTGCAACGGCCATTTTCCTTGTACTGTGCATACGACGGGAAAATGGCCCATTTTCCAGACGTTTTTACAGGCGCATACACCGGAGCCGACGTGGGACTCGGGAAAGGTAAGTTTTCTGGGTGCAGGGTGTGCAGTGCGGGCCCCCCCTGGACCCAGGGGCCCGTGTGCACCGCACACCCTGCACCCTTTATAAATACGCCCCTGGTCTCCCGGAAATCCTGGGAGAGTGGGCAAGTATGCTGCAGTCATAGCCCTTAATCTTTGTCCTGTCAGCAACGCCATAACAAGACGTCAATGCACCCAGTGCCAGCCCCGCCCTCTAAACCAGTGACATCATGTTGTCACGACTATAGGGCGGGGCCACCGGTTGTAGGCAGTGGAGCACTGCCCGAAGCGTCCTAACTGTGCCGCTCTAGACGGCTCTGTAGTAGCTCTGCTGGCTGTAGGTTGCCGTTCCTGGCACATCAGCGATGGTGCCAGCCCAGGGGTCCGTGCGCGACAGCACCACTCGCACACCCCTAGTTACAGCCCTGCCTGTTAGCACTGCAGCCATAGAAACCTGAAATTGACAATGTCCCTTTGGCTAATTGAGTGTTAATATTTTCTTTTACATAACTGCCTAATGAAAGGGAATATTTCCAAGGAGTAAAAATAGCCTAGGGCTGTGTCCAGTAACTGGTGAGTCACAAAACGGAGACAGTGATTACAGAGGCTGGGATGAGTAAGCAGAGCTCTATGTCCCATCAGAACATGCTTTTCTCAGGACAGACTAGGATACTGGGTTAAACAAGTACATAATACTATGGCAAACCTGCGACCTGACCAGTGTTTTAAATTTGCTGTATGATCCCGGTCATCAGCACCATACTAGTTTAATTATGTGGACAGATATACTATGGCATTGGTCAACAATGATACAATTTGATCAAGTGGGTATTGCCAGTTAATTCAGGGCATTGGTCACCTAGGCTGGCATTTCAACATTTACATTTCTGGTATACACAAAGCTGCATCACAATCTGATACTATAGGTTATAGCACATCAGTGCACACTACACAATGTTATTAAACAAGGCCCATTGCTGTTCTTAATATGAATACCCAATCAGTACTACAGACCTGCCAACGTTATTACTTTATACCAATAATTTAGTATATTAGTTAATACAAGTTAAATGAAAACTCCATTAAAATTATATAGGTAGTGCACGGAACGCAGCAAAATGTATTCGCTAATGCAGTGGTTCCCAAACCCGGTGCAGAGGAGTGTCACAGGTCGGTGGTCCAGGATCAAATGATATTATTTATGGTCAATGTGAAAATGTGGAAAATCAGAGCTAGTAGCTGCCAATCATAAAATATGTGGACGGACAGAAGTGCAACCAGTGCACCACCACATAACTGACCCAAAAGGACAACAGCGAAGCATAATTTACTTATTGAGAAATTCAGAAAAAATTACTGCATTAAGAGACTTTTGACCTAGGCTGCACTTAAAAATATGCTGATACTCTAGTGCTCCGTGGTACAAGAATGTTTGGGAACCACTGCGCTAATGCATTATGGTATGTAAAGCATGCCACCAACAGTAAACATTAATCTGAATGACATGGTGTATTTTGAAAATGTATGCCTCATTAGGGGAAAAGGTTGTATATTTTTCAGCATAGAGATGAATACTTATCATACACACTAGTGTAAATATTTATATATCTATACATATTATAAATGAAGACGTCTGTATGTCTGATTACATTAAACACTGCAACCACTTAACCGATTGTGATGAGGTTTTCAGCATTGTGTCGTTTTTTTTCCTGGCAGGTTTTAGGCTAAGGATCATCACGATCAGTCGTCAGGAGGCTGTGGGCGGGGCTCCGCGAGGAGGGGCCCACCATACTGCTATTGGGAAGTATAAATTATTTTCAGCCCTATGCTCTGAAGAGGAGTTTTTGCTGTGAGCGGGAGTCCAGAGCCTGCAGTAAAGAGGGCAACTGTCATTCATTACAAAAGCACTGGTGGGCAAGAGACCCATTACAAAAGTACTGGTTTACCTGCTGTTCAGGGACCAGTTATGTGTGGTGGAGCTCCCTGTCATCCGGGGAGGCTGTAGCACTGGCCTCAGTGACGAGAATACTGGAGGCCAGACACTGAAGAAAACACAGAGGAGCCGGCTCAGTACAAACTTCTCAGTACAAGGTTCCTGTGCAGGAGGCGTGGCTTAGTACAAGGGAGCTGGTGTCCAAGTGGCAGAGATCACCAGAATGCAGCCCACTGAGGGAGGGAACTGGCTGCCCAGGGCAAGACAGATCACCGACGTCCACCTAAGCGGTGCCGGATACTGCAGCTAATATATATAAGTTTGATAAAAATGTCAGCATTTACTACACATAGTAAGGCAATAGAAGTATTGTACATAAATATTGCACATTCAGAGTTCTGCCACAGGTTCCAACACTTACATCATTTACATTGTACATCACCCCATGCTCTCTGCGCGTTGCTGTAATATATTGTCCACCTTGGCCACACCAACAATTTCCTGGATTTTTTTCTGCCTGGCTTCTTCACTTCTTATCCTCTGACATCCCCACCATCACCATGGATTGTGATTTCAATAGCCTTATTGATAGTCAGACCCACAGAGAGTTTTGACGAGACTGGGTACTGGGAGGGGGCGTGGCCAAATACAGGAAGCGTGGCCATGCCCTCTCCTGAAAAACTTCACAAACTACTGTGTGTGACGCTGTGAGGCACTCAGCACAGGAGGGGGGGCTCCAGGGGAGGGAGGAGATCAGTGTGATCAATCGGCCCCACCTGTAACCTTCTCTTAGCCAACTTCGGGCAATGAGAGACGACTGCTGCAGTAGACACTTCTCTCTCACTGCCCAATGTGACGCTGCAGTTGCGTCAAAATACAGGTGTGGCCAGCTGCAGTGGTCAGAGCAGTGGGGGTGTTTGCTGGCCCGGGCCGCTCCAAGTGGCCCGGGTAAGTAGTACTCACCCCCCACCCCTCTTGGCGCATCTGTTTATAGTCCACATTTTCCTTGTGCCTCTAACTCTCCTCTCTCGGCCTCAATATCATCTGTATGTGGATGATACTCAAATCTACCTATTCTCTCCAGATTTGTGTTGATCCACGTTACTGAATGTCTTTTTGCCATTTCATCTTGGGTGTCTTCTCGCCACCTTAAACTTAATCTTTCCCAAAAAAGAAAATTATATTTCCACCAGCCAATAGTAGTTACCAACCTGATATCTCTATCACGGTTGATAACTGGACAATCAAACCCACCCCACTGCCTAGATGTCATTCTTGACTCTGAACTGTCCTTTCCCCTCATTCAATCTGTTCCCAAATCCTGTTACATACATCTAAAAAACATATCCAGAATACGTTGTGTATCTTACATAAGACTCTACAAAAACTCTAATTCACTCTAATTCATGCACTCATTATCTCTGGCAATGATTATTGCAATAGTCTCTTAACTGGTCCTCCCCAAAACAGACTCTCACCACTAAAATCCATTTTGAATGCAGCTGCGAGGATGATAGTCTTCGCTAAACTTTTATCATCTGCTGCTCAGCTCTGTCAGTTCCTCCACTGGTTACCTGTATTCTACCAAATTCAATATAAAATAATTTTACTTACACATAAGGCTATTAGCCAAACTACCACGACACACATCTCTGCACTTATCTCAAAATATCTCTCAGCTAACCCTCTCCACAACATCAAAATAAATGTAACTTGTATGGAATACATTAATCTGCATCTCTCATCCACACGCATTACCTGCTCCCATTCACAGTTACAGGACTTTTTTCATGCTGCACCCAGTCTGTGGAATGCCCTTCCACGCACAATACGACTTTCCTCTAGTCTCCAAACCTTCAAGCATTCCCTGAAAACTTACCTCACAGTTTATAAAATTCCAGAACCACCCACATAACCTCCATAAGCTATCCCACTCAATTATATCCCCACTATACAATCCACACAACTTTACATATCTTCCTCTGATCCCAGACCAACATTCCTGTGTGACTGGATCAGCCCACCAAAAACCTCTGCAATATGACTGGACCAATAAACAGCACTTATCCTTGTGTACCAAAGCCTATTTCCCTATAGATTTTAGGCTTGCGAGCAGGGTCCTCTTACCTCTATGTCTGTCTGTTATTACTTATATAGCACTAGATTGAGTATCAGTTAATAAACATGCCAGTACATAGCCAATATGCACATATAAACTCACAAGCCAATAAGCACATAGTTTCATATGCTCTCATCTAGCATATGGAGGGCATTAATATGGCAATTTCATGTCACCATATTGCCTCACTGGACCCTCCTCCATGACAGAGTACAGGTCCCCTTACTGTGCAGGCGAGTTCTTGGGTGCAGCAGCTACAGAGGTGGGAATGGAAATGGAGGAGCAGGGGAATCTTAATTGTGATATATACCAAGGAAAGAAGATGTAATGTGACTTCATGTGAGCTAAAGAATGTCACATGATCAGTTTTCATTCATTCACATGCTATTCACTTCAGCCAAGAATAACCTGAAGTTCTCAATATTTAGAGCGTGTCACAGCCAATCATCTTAACTATAGCAATTGTCTGCTTAGCAATAGGGGGGAGGGGAAGAAATTGTGCAAACAATTCCAGACAAAAAAAATAAGACACTAAAAGAAAGTACAAACAACCAACAACCGTTCAGTCAAAACCTGCATTTTAATAGATAGTATTCAATACAGTATAAAGGTCAAAAACAATGCTTGGAGTTTGATAGAACATTTACATGCAACATAAATCGTAGCCTAAAAAGTTTTGAACCATTGTTTTAACTTGTATATGAATATACATTTGCAAAAAGAAAATAGAAGAGATTTGTGTGACAAAACAATAGTGATAGAAAATATATAAAATATGTTCAGCATAGTCCTCCGACACTGAGTGCATAGACTGCTCTGCAGACCAGCCCTCCGGTCAGTTAGGATACGTTCTATACTATAGCAGACAACAGTGCTATCCAAACACACAAACCAAAATGCAATACAGGTTGAGTCTCCCATATCCAAATACTCCAAAATACGGAATATTTTTAGCATGACTGAGATAGTGACACTTTTGCTTTTTGATGGTTCACTGTACACAAACTTTTTTTAAGGCACAAAATTATAAAAAATAAAGTATAAAATTACCTATAGGCTGTGTGTATAAGGTGTATATGAAACCAAATGAATTTCATTTATGTACACAAACTTTGTTTGAGCCACAAAATTATTGAAAATATTGTATAAAATTACCTTCAGGCTGTGTGTATAAGCTGTATATGAATGATAAATGCATTCTGTGTTTAGATTTGGGCCCTACTCCTAACACATTTCAATATGGTATGCAATTATTCCAAAATACGGAATATTCCAATATCCAAAATACCCCTGGTCCCAAGCATTTTGGAAATGGGAGACTCAACCTGTAATAAGTACCACACAACTAATAAATAATAAAACTTCTATTTTCTAAGAAAATAATTCATTAAATATTTATATTAACATAATAAAACAAATATGCTGCAGACCATATCTGTCACTCCAAGGGGTCAATCAAATTAGCCACGAGTCTCATCGCGAGTCAGCATTGCAGCAGACGTGATTTGCGGCAGCCTGAATTTGCGCTAAACTGTGGGCCGCAAGGGGTGCGAGATGCGGTGCTGTTGCTGAGGTTTTAACACCATGGCAGCGCCAATTTGCACCCTTTGTGGCCAATTGGATTGACCCCCAAGACTGCAATTGAAGTCTAGGGGGGAATGTAATAGCTGCCGGTTTTTAAAACTGTCGAGTTTCCAGTGAGAATTTCAAGTCACCGTATGTAATAGAATGAGATAAGAGGCAAAGTCGCCAGAAATGTGCCAGAATCACTCTCCACCGGATAGAAATTGTCAGCTGATATATGTAATGTCAAACATACAAGTAGTCATAATAATAATAGCCTGCGACTAGTAAACTCGCCAGAAAAACTCACAGAATAAAGAGTTTTCTCTGACTGATGAGTGGTGAAACTGCATGCATTTTATACTGTCTGTCCAGGCAAAACATAACCAACAGCTACATTAAACATAAGTACTACACTGCCACTATTTAATACTCAATTAAGGGGACCCAAAAACAATAAATATCCTGGTAGTCCATATTTATTACATTTATTATTAGGACTATAATGTTAAAAAAAAGAAGAACATTTTAAATTATGAATATTTTTATGTTAATGGAGGCCATATTATGATATAAGTATATCTATTTTGTAATGCATTGTAATGCTTCTAGCCTTCATTAATACAGCCCCAATAATCAAAATATTATTGTACACTTAATTTTAAATGTTATTATTATTTAAACATTATTTCTCCCAATAATTTAAAAATATTTTAATAATAATGGGTAATCAATATTTGTAATATTTGGGGGCAGGGGGGCATGTTTGAGTAATAACGAGTAACACCCGGTGATCTGGGCATGTGCAGTAGACTCCAGGCACAGACTAGTGTCCGGAGTCTACAGAGGCTGTCAGTGCGTGGCGGCCGCCGGAGAGGAGGGGAGTGAACACAGGCCCCCTCCTCTCTGAAGCTGCATACACACACACACAAACGATTTAGTAATTGAACGATTTTAGTAAACGATTTTCGTTCATTTTTTCAAGGGAAAAATGAACGAAAATAGTTTACTAAAATCGTTCATTTACTAAATGTAATGAACGATTTTTTTGAATTAAACGATTTTTGCATATTCCATTACTGAAAATCGTTGAGTTGGTCAGTCTGACTCAACTACAAACGTGAACGCGCATGAACGATTTCGTTATCGATAATTGTTCAAAAAATCGTTGTGTGTGTATGCACCTTTAATACGCCCCTGGCTAAATGTAATGCAGTTTGAGCAATCTCACCAGTCAGAGGCAACTCTTTTAGTCTGGGACATGTAGTTTATGCATGTACATGTAGTTCCACTACTGCTGGAGAGCACAAGGTCACCTACTTCTGGTACATGCTTATTTTTTACACCAGGAATGTCTGAACATCAATTATTAATTATATTCAATTTACAGAATATCCAAATAAGAACATATTGGTATATACAATGGGGCAATCAAAATTATAACCATTATTAAATATAATAGTTTAGCATCATCTCACTTTTCATCTCTACATAATAAATTAAAAAACCTCTGTGCTTATTATCTGTATATCGGAGAGATGTATCAAACCTTAGAGAGAGATAAAGTACCAACCAATCAGCTCCTGTCACTTTACATGCTGTGTTTAAAAAATGACAGTTAGAAGCTGATTGCTTGGTATTTTCTCTCCAAGGTTTGATACATCTCCCCCTATGTTAGTTATCTTATATTACATACAAAACTTCATTGTTTATAGCATGTGATTATGTTTCACGCAGCAGGTAATACTTTGGGAAACACAATATCTTCTGTGCGTACTGATGGCAGTTTCATTTCACATCATTCCAAAACATCACACATTAACTTTTATACAACAATTTAAATCTATTATATTACTTAGCTAAGCAGCGGGGGAAGTTGTCATTTAAAATGAAACATTTATTATTGTAACTTTTCTTTTAACTAAGTGCATGGTTTACAAACTACTGATATATTGCCTGGGACACGAATGTAACTTATTTTAGGTGCAAATATAATATATATATATATATATATATATTTTTATTTTTTTTTCTAAATAAAATGCCAGCCAATGTTTTCAGACATTCGGATTCCACTTTCTCACTGAGCGGTGAGCTGTAATAGTGGACTGCTTAGTTAGAAAACACAGCTTAAAACATTGTTATTTTGCCTGATTTCCATAGATGCAGTACCTATTTTAGAGGTATTCAGTAATATTTTAAAATACAAATTAAATCAGTTTGCTATTTTTTACTGCAGCCCTTCATCTTCAGCACATGAGCTCACTTGTCTATAATGACCTGCAGGTGTTAATAGCTATAATACGGTTTAGGGGGGGAAAAACAAATCTGGATACAAAATGTTTTGCACAGAAAGTGATTCCAACAGTGACACATGCAGGCTATTAGATGGTACCGCATCAAAAACATCATTTTACAGATTTGCAATCTATCAGTAATGCATAACCCAACGGTGGTATTATCATTATCTTAATCAGAAGGAAAAATATATTATATATAATAATACTTCCTCCTTTAGTCCATGGTATAGAGTATTATTTATTATTAAACTCTGTGAGTAGAAGACTTTTTTTTTTTTTTTACATTATTACAAAATTGTATATGTATCAAGGAAATCAGGAAGCATTAACTGGACAAATAGAAGGGCAAATTGAATAAAATGTGTATGGAATGCATTGATCTCACATTGAAACATATTAGTTCATTCATATATCATTATATCACTCTATTCACCACACAAACATTTATAGCACGCCCCATTGGCTGTTAGAATGTATGCTGTAAAACTGATCTCCAGTCATAACCATGGTCACTGCTGCTTACACAGACGGAAGGAAGTTGTAGTATAAGAACAGCTGGACGCTCTTCTATCAACTTCTGCGGGTTAAGCATGTTTTAAATAGGGATGTGCAGGCTCGGATAGGTTCGAGTTTGCACGTGGAGTTTGGATTTTTCCCTCCAAAAAAACGGAACTCAGAAAGAGGCAAAACGTCATCTTGCACGGACGAACATCATCATTCCTGGACTTTTGTCCAGGAATGATGATGTTCGTCCGTGCAAGATGACGTTTTGCCTCTTTCTGAGTTCCGTTTTTTTGGAGGGAAAAATCCGAACTCCACGTGCAAACTCGAACCTATCCGAGCCTGCACATCCCTAGTTTTAAAGCACTTCACTTGAGGCACACTAAGACTTATGGCAGGCAGGTAAACTAATAAAGCTTGCTTTGTGTTCTCTCCTATGATCACAACACTAACAGTTGTTAGCTATAAGGTACAATTACTAGCATGAGTATGCCTGATCATTCTGCTGCTTGTGGGGGTGCCTCTTTACACACACACCTTTCTCCTGGTATAAATCACAGGCAATATCATTTCATCCCATTATTATTAGATCTGCCAACAATTTCTAAAGAACTGTATAAGTTATTACGGCACTGCATTTACTATTACTCCCTGTAGATGGCGCTCCCCCAAAATCAGGCAAATAAAGCTGCCTCAGTTTGTCTTATTACAGTTCTAAACCTTATGATTACATTCCCAAAGATATTAGAGCCTTCCACAAAGTGTAAACATATCATGTATAAAGCGTGTTCAAAACAGACATTACCTATTAACCAGTCCTTACCATCCTCTACATACTACCCAAAGCAAACAAGAGCAAGACAATAATTATTTTGTGGTCCTTCACACTTATCTGACATCCAATCCATTTCTACAAAGCATTAGTAGTACAGAAAACAAGAACATCAATAAAAGTAAACTCTGGTCCTACAACTAAGAGCAGGCACATTGTGGAGTTGTGATAACTTATATATACATAATATTATAGAAACAGTGCATGGTTCTGCCACTCACAGCAATAAACAGTGTAGCTTCTTCTGTGGACTGCAGCAGGAAAGAACATCTCCATTTGATTTATACAAGGAAAAACCACAGCTGTAGAGGAGTTTGTACTTAATTATGTTTTATATAAAAAATACGACATTCACTTTTATTAATAACGCCAGAAACTATTCTCTCTTGTGTATAATCTCATGACATGATTACTGTGTACAAGCAAGGGACTGTTATATTGTCAGCCTGAGCTACGTCTGGTGAAACTACTGCTGTATTTGAGTTACATGCACCCTTTTTTGCTCGTTTCTATACCAATGTGCAAATGTGGCATTAAATAAACCCCATTAAGAGGAGACACTTAACATGTGAGACTTTAAGCACATTTGGCCTACACCTCCCAACTGCCCCAATTTAGGCAGGACCATATACTGTATATTTAAGGGGATTGTAACACTGCCCTTCCAGTAGGCATATCTATCCCAACTGCTGGAAAGAGATACGTCCCCTCTCCACTCACCGTGGCCCCTGGTGCGTGAAATAATTAAGAGGTGTTTTCAAACAAGGCAATAGGTATACTGTATATAGGCAATCCCCCAGGGGACGGGGCATGAGGCCACATGTATGCACGGATCCAAATCTGGACGTGGAGCAATTTTTGCTGGCATGCATTGGACCACTAAGCCAAACCCTCTCAAAAATCAGCAGCATGTATTGGGTTGAAATGAACCGATCATACAAAAAACTACAAGGGAGACTTTCTTAAAAAAAAAGGATAGAGAGCTAAAAACCTGATTATTATTGGTAAGTGGTGACTGCATCTATTATATGTTTTGTCTGTACATTAAACACAATCAAGCATTCAGAACTGTTAAAGAGCAAATATACATTTAAAATAAGAGCTTGGTCTTCTAATTGAAATGATCGGAAACTATTTGTAATATAGTCCAATGTGTTCTACTTTAACCAGTGTAATTTCCTCTGATGGCGTAAAACAGATATTCTAGATGAGGAACAGCACAATTAAGTACATTCTGTTCCTGCACTGCACATATCTCCAGCAAAGCAGAACATGTAATATAAAGGGTGACTGACAGGTTGACTCATCACATGTCACCAGAGGTCTAGAACCCAGAACCCATGAACATATCAGACTTGGCAGAGTCATCAGTCTTTTCTTGCGTGCCCTCTTTAGCTGGCAAGGTCCGGCCTGGCTGTATCTACATGAAATATAAACACAGACAGGATAAAGGTTAGGCAGGCAGAAAACTACTATAATTTTGCCTATTATAACCTTCCTAGCACACATTATTTAACAAGCAATTATATACAATCCTTGCATGGAAAAAGTAACTGTAATGTGCATTATAAATATACACCACTAAGTAAGAGGTTATATTAGTATAAAATATATCAATTTGTGGATTTTCATCTGTTTTTGGAAAACATACCAGTGACAATCAATCACTTTTTGAGAGTATATGTACACTGTATGTGCCCTAACTTTCCACCCCTCTAGCTTGGCATGTTTCCAAATCAGCAACAATTTTACTCCCATGACCTTCACAATGCTGGAATGTAATATGCCATTTCACAGTCCTACATACTCACTCAAAACAGACCAAACTATTAAATTGCTGCGTTAATAAATGTTAGTTCATATTCAGCCATATGGAATGAAACCGCTGTAACACAGTGGTGTAAAACCAATCAGTGTCTATAAGGCAAGGAAGTCATGGACCTTAGTCTTGTTACATGTGGATAGCGTGATGGGACCTGGGGCACCAACAGATAACCTCAATCTATCACTATGTGATAAGTTCACTACTTACAACTTTATCTAAATGACTAGATTAAATTTCTCCGGAATGCGAGGAGTACAGACATAGCCCCATCCATCAACTGTATGGGGGATGTTGTGAATCGTGGAGGTAATACATAATGTGCCCTCTGGGGTTAGTAATCCCATGGTACAAGTTGGACTGTGAATATTAGTACTGAGCATGAGGCTGGGGCTATTAATGAGACTCTATGGCATCAGGGAGAACTGGTTTGAGGCTGAGGCTAATATCAGGAAAGGGTAAGCAGGAATACCTTACCCCAATCCCATAGTGCCCCGGGTGGGGACCAGAATGAATAGCTCCTTACCTCATTAATTGATGTATGTTGGAGTAGAATTGTTTAGTATCTCTTGATCCTATATCTATACCTCTCCAGATGGAGCAGGGGCTCTCAAGACCTGCCTGGGAGATACTGTATAGCTTTTCCACCATACTCTAAGCTAGGGATGGGGAACCTCAGGTCTGGGGGGACTTATAAGGCCCACAGAATCATTTGGTATGGCCCTCTGAACTTTTTTCTGCTAGCCTCATCTGGCTAGCAGGGTGCCTAGAATGGCACCCTGCAGCCAAAATCTATGCAGCAGTGCTGCCTGGAGCATCCTTGGGACACTTCAGACAGTCACACCGCTGCCCTTACAGCATCCTCAAGATGCTCTGGGCATTGCTGTAATCACCAGGGATTGTGGCCCGCCCCCGTGAATAATGTTATATATATCAAAATGGCCCTCCGCTGAAAAAAGGTTCCGCACCCCTGCTCTAAGTCTACAGTTTAAGCAGCTCATCTGTGTATAGAAACTAATAGAAAGTACAACATGAGACAAAAATTCATAGTGACATTGATCAAGTACACTACAGAGTTTTATCTCCCGCCGGTCATCATAACCACTTCAGCAATGACCAGCAAGGTGGCATAGATTTCCCACTGCACCTTCGCATAAGGAACTTAGGGCCTGATTCAGAGCCGGACGCTCTGAAAGAGCACTTGCTCTGAATCAGGGCGTTTTTTTTTTTTGGTGCGGCCCGGTGATGGTCGCGATGGTCTCGACCATCGGTGCTTGCGACGAGACCCTTGCGGTAGGGTCTCGTTCCCGCAAGCCCCAGTGAGATTCTGGCTCTTAATAGAGCCGGAAGCTCACCACTAACATTACTCGTGATGTCAGTGGGGCCGCCCCCAAAAAGCAGGCGTTCCGTCGGGAGCGCCTCCGTTTGGCCAGCCACCCCCCTCCCTGCCCGCCTCCAAAACGGTGCAAGCTGTCGATCAAAAATCTACAGCCGTCCCCTCTTGGTCGCTAGCCGGGTCTCACGCATGCGCACGTCGGGAGCAGTGTCCGGCGTGCGCAGTGACCAAACATCGACCCGCTCGCGAGCGCTATGGGGTCTGAATCAGGCCCTTAATCCGGTGTGCTCTTCTGCATTTATATAATAATTTATAACAAGAGGCAATAGTCATATACTAGGAGTAGTTATTATATCTGCTTCACATGTAACTGTGTAGGAGAAGTAGTGTTGACCAATACAACTAATTAGATATTTGATTGCATATTCTAGACTGAACTACAAAAAAAAAAAATTATTTCGAATTTACCTTAGTACATAATACTTTCCAATCTATACTGCTATCCACAGAAGAATTTTCATAAATATCTGTATAATATTATCATCATCATCTACTGTAAAATAATCTGAACATCACCAAGACTCTTATTTTAGGACACACAATAGATCTGCTACAGCCCCTGTATTGTGCATAGGTATATATCGTACCTGGAAAGACTCGCTGATGCCAGCCAAGCTCTGCAAATTGTGGCAAAAATAGCACAACAGAAATTCACCTCCGTCAAGTGGAATCTCGTCCGCGCTAATGTAAACCTGCAAGACAATTTGTTGTCAAAGTGAAAATAATAAGAACTAGATACAAATTGTCAATATTATACTGTTGTTTGTGTTACATACAAGTGTGAGAAAGTAGTGCTTGTGTAACATCACATACAGTAAGTGGGGCTTGCATTATTTCTACACATTAATTATTGATCTATAGCATTCAACACAATATTTTTCATATTTTATAGAAATCTATTTAGAGCAGACCAGTATTCACAGTTCTAGAATGCATCAATTAAATTAATTGTCTCTTTATATGTTCGTGTTACAAGGTATATTTTTGATCTATTATTCCTGGTTTTTTTTTTAGGCAACTGCTTGTTTTTTAAAGCAATTTTTTTAAAAAAGGTCATTAGTCTGTCCCAATTTGTACATAAAATCCTGTGATGTGAAATCAGCGATTTCATTGAGACAATGGAAGGAAGCTCTTGATGCTGTAGGGAGAGATCCCATTCATATCTCCAACTCCTGTCAGCACTGATAGATTCAGTACCACTAGAACTTTGTTCCTATACCCTAGAACTACATCATACTTTTTATACACAATATCTAGTAACCCTATACTTAGGAAAACTTATAAAAAATTCTATTCAAGATAACTTTGTAAGGTTCACAAACTGAATCAGAGTAACTAAAGGAAGAGTAAAGTTGCTCTCAGTTAAACGGACAGTGTGAAGTTAGTCCTGTTCACAATGCTATAAAATTAACCCCCTTATGAAGGTCTCCATACAAAGTTATATGTAAAATATGCAAGTCACAGAGAAACTGAACACGTTAGACATTAATACATTGCATCTGCTTACCTGGTTGCAGTCTTTACTGAAGGAAATTTCATCATCTTTTACCCAGGCATAGGTAACATAATCATTTGTATGTCTGAAGCCAACCTAAAAAAAGGATCGTATATGAAAAACGAGTGTAGCGCCTCATGTGGCGTGAGAGCGCAAGTGCGTTGCCATTTAAGATGAATTTGGTATAATTTTCAGTTGTTTATCTCTATTCGCCTTATTTAAAATGAAATATGCAATTTTTTTTTTAGGTGTTGTTCAATATAAAATGGTTCATTAATTACCTATGCGCATGCGATTTACAATATATTTGATTTATATATGATAATTTAAGCATCACATAACTGTGCTGTTGGGGATCCTACTCCTTCCATTATCAAACTCTCAGTCTGTGGCTTGCAACTTTTATCAACTCCTCTCCTCACATCATGACACTACCTCTATCACATACGTAGCTCTGTTCCCACAGCAAGAGACTGGTTACTGTCTGGAGCAAGACAGTCACAATTGCCTGCTAAAATACTTTGTGCGGTTGTAAGTATTCTGATGATCATCGCTACAGGTTTTATATCCTTACCTATTTAAAAGTAGGGGACAATGGGTGACCAGGAGATTTAAGCCGGATACACATTAGAACGACATGTATCCTAGCCGACTCGATGGAAGGATATAGCGGGTGGCTCTACACACTGCACGACCCAGTGTACGACCCCGCGATATACACTTCCACCCCGCATTCACCTGCATGCAGTTGTCAGTGAGGTTGGCTAATCTGACGTGCAGCATATCAGATGGGACGACCCCATTGACTATGCACTTGAATATGTGATTAAGGGTGCACACACAGCGATATGGACGATATATATTGTCCAATATATTGCCTCAGACTGATAACAAAAAAAGTGGTCAGACCATAGTCAAACACACCGTAGAGAAGAATCGCTGTGATGGATGTTTGGTAATTCCTATTGCAAAGAATAGGGAATGTGAGGGCAGCCAAGCTGAACTGAAATATCTCATTCTCAATGGGTTGCAACATTTTTAATATTTAAGCCTGTATCCTCCTAAACAAATATAGAACCACTGGGGTCTTGTACTGAGAAACCTGCAGTTTGGGAGAATCACCGCCCAATGGAGCCTAATGCTGAGTCTTCAGTAATGTAACAAACTGTGGTAGTCAAGGTTATCAGACATAAGATAACTTGACATGTTCTGTACATTTAGCTTTATTGTAATAACCTCACACAGCAATATTTTTTATTCATAATCCACCTAGATGCAATGCCTGGGGAATCACTATAAGGACCACATCATGTGAGTCACAGCACTCAAATGTAATATGTAAGCGACCGTGTAAACTGGAACGAAAATTCTAAATCCTAATTATGTAGATCACATTTGGAAATAAAAGAATATATTGATCATATAAGAAAAAAAAAAACATCCATGTTATACCCTGTAGACCCCAATCCAGTCCCAGGTGCTGCTGGGGAAATCCTTGGAGATGGAATAGCTGATGAGAGCGTCATTGTCTGCGTTCCATTCTCCCTCCGCTCTCAGGGTAACTGAAGGTGTCAGGATAAGAGGCTTCAGCTACAAATACAGATTACAATTAACTTTTAACACAAGGGAAATTGGATTAAAAGAATCAAAGATCAATTTAACTAGTGCAGAGATCATGTTTGGAATATTGATAATATGAATATAATACTATAGATAATATTCCCATTATTTAATAATAGGCATAAATAGATCAGAGAGGAGACAAGAACAATAATAGTTTTGGCAAAGCAGCAGACTCCTGAATTACTTGTACTCGGAGTTAGAGCTAGCTCTGTCTCTTCTTCACTGTGCGGTTTATACTAGGAACATTTCACCTTAATCAGAAGTAGAAGCTAAAAAAAGGAGCAATTTACACCTTGGCATGTTGTACTGCAGGTAGGACATATGTAAATTTGGGAGGGTGTGCCAAGCTTAGATCTAAATTCCAGTGTACAAATAAAAGCTGTCCAGCATTTGAGAACTACAGTACATTCAAAAGCATCCAGTATTTACCCTGCATGCAAACAAATAAATGTATTTTCACCCTTTGCATTGCAACATGGCCTGTTCCAGGAGCAAATTGCTATTTTTTTTGCTCTTACTCTTAAATCTGAATCAGGCATAATGTTTTTCTAAACTTTAAGCCACATAGCTGGTGTTCAATCACACTGCTCCCCACTCAGAGGGGCCCATTTATCAAAATGTATTTGAGGTAAAATCCCAGAAAACACAAGTTTTCGGGGGTTTACCTCAAATACTAAGTATCCCCCGGATGTTTTAAGGAGGGACCACAGCAGGTATCTCCGATACCTGCTGGGATCCCTCCAATACCGCTGGCAGCCACCTCCCCCGTTGGTTTCTATGGGGGAAGTGATGCAGCCAAATGTACCAATATCCGGAATGCGATGCATTCCAGATATTGGCTCTGGCAAAGCCATCTGAAGGTGGCGTTAGCCGCTGTAGCCTATGGGCTTCACCGCGCACTAGTAGCCGGCGGAGGGATCCGCCGGAACCCTCCCCGGCTTTGGCGGATGTGCAGTCCACGGGTCTGCACATGCGGCCGCTCTCCGGAGACATCGCAGGGACTGGCTCCTTTTGGAGCCCATGTCCCCGATGATAGATCCGGCCGAAGAGATAGCTTTTTGCAATGCGATCAGTGGCGTTACTGGCATGGCCTGATCACATTGCAAAAGCGATCAATGATATATGGGCCCCAGAGTCTGGCTGTGATATCCACTAGTGAGGAGTCCGACTCCCTTGGCAAGACCTCTCTTTAAGAGTGCCTCAAAGATGGAGGGACATAGGACCTGATTCAGACCCGCTCACTAGCAAGCGATCGCTCGTTGCTGGCGATGTTTGCGCATGCGTATAGTTCGTAGTGCACATGCGCAAACTAGTACGAGCGATCGGGATACGCTTGCTCGCCCTGCAAAGACAGCCCAGAGGAACAAGTGACAGGAGATGCCGTTTGTGGGTAGTAACAGGGGCAGGGCAGTAGTAACGGGGGAGTGGAGTTGCAGACGCAGGCGTGCCTAAGTTTTTAAACGCCGTTTCAGAGGCGTGCATAATTAACAGCCAGCGTCATAGGACACGTCACTTGCTAGAAATATACACTGAAGCGCACGCAGTGCTTGCGGCAGGGTATAGCCAACCTCAAGCGCTGCGATCGCAACCGATGGTTCTTGATGTACCAATGGTTTAATGCACTTCCTGGAGATGTCGTACGCAAGTGGGCATCTTTAGACAAACAACTAAAAGTGATCGTGCGCTAAAACAAAGTGGGAGTGCTTATGACTTGCCCTGCGAGCGGCTGCCTTGACGTCACTTAGCCGACATTCCATAGGTTCGGAGTGAGTGATCGCATCTAGCGAGTGGGTCTGAATGAGCTCCATAGTCTGAAAGGTCATTAGGTCTCATTTGAACAGGGTAAATAGAGATTTACTTTATCAGATAGCAAAGCTCATGTTTAAGTCTGAAGGAACAAATCAGAGATGAAAGGAGGCACCAGAATCTCTATCTTCCACAATTTGTTCAAGTGCATTATAGACTGTCAGAGAACTAAGGTTTCCTTACAGCTCCCGGTGGCTCAGAACCCTATTTGGCTTTTCGTATATTATGGTTATTATCTGTAAATATTGAACAAATGACAGGCAGCACAGAACATTACTATAAAGAGCTTAATTACCTGTAGAGTGAAGGTCCCGGTTACTGGTTTGTGGTCACTAATTCCATAACTCATGTGACTTGTGTATTTATCTAAATGAACTTTTAAGATATGCTCAAAATCTGATCCAATAGAATCTTCTTGTTCACTTTCTGAAAGCTCCTTTAGTTTCCAAAGAATGCGATCAGTCCAGGCAGGTTTGCGTTTTTTTCCACTAGAAAATAAAAACATTTTTCATAGGAGATTCCTACAACCAGTTACGTCTTCACCAAGCCTGCTCTGCTTTCCATCAGGGGGCTAGTTACACAATGATGGGGCAAATGGATCACATGAGAGCTCTCAGCAACCTTTAAAAAAAATAAATAAAAAGTGTCTGCTATACAGAGAGATGATCAGTAACCAACAGATAATGTGGGAAACTCCCAGGTGCAAACACACACACACTAAAAAATGAAAACATTTTACAAACACCCTGTGTGTACAATTCCTGAGGCCTTCTAGCTGTAATGGTCCCTGACATACTCATCTTCCCGCTCTGCTTCATGTGGGGGACTTATGTGAGAGGGGCATCAGCAGCCATTCGGATTGTCAACTTGCAATTTCCACATTTCAGCTAATCGCCATCCATAACATCACAACCAAGCAAGCACAGGTTAGTGTAAGATAGCCAAACAATGCTCTGGATGCAGTTATATCACTAAGGATGGACAGAGGTATGACGACAAACAGAAACGATTCGCGATTGTACAAGAAAACAAGATGTGTGGTCAGGTCCAGCTATTATCAACCACATCACTAGAAACAGGTACATTTAGACACAAAGGGAAGACACTCAAACCACTTCAACATTTAAATAAAGCAATGCAAATATATATATATATCTCTCCAAAGCAGTGCATCGGCACTCCTACACTCCGTGTAAATGGGCATATAGCCCTAGCTTGCTCCTGTGGACAGCACCCCCAGCTTATTATAGCACCAATATATAGGCGGCACTCGGAGTCTAATGAAGAAAATACTCTCAGCAGAGGGAATTTATTAGGTCGACGTTTCGAGGTGTAGTTCACCCCTTTCTTTGTTGTCCTGAGGAAGGGGTGAACTACACCTCGAAACGTCGACCTAATAAATTCCCTCTGGTGAGGGTACTTTCTTCATTAGACTCCGAGTGCCGCCTATATATTTGTGATATATGTATTTTTTTATATAACCATTTGTATATGTCCATATATTTTGTGTGAGGACTATATCGGGAGATCTGTATCCAGTGGAAGAGATACTGCTATATGTTGCATCATAAGTCTATGTATAGGAAACAGATTACTAATGGGACGGGGGTTCCCATTATCCCTATTTTTATTTCTCTATTTTTACATGAATCTTTCCTGGTGATTTTTATGATCATGTTCTTCTACGATTCCATTTTTATTTTACATTTTATTTATTTATTATGTGTTGGGTCATTCTTAACCTCAATATCTCTCTCTACATTTCAGGTCATATTTTTTCAGACTGTACAGAGATGTGCGTCTTTTCACCCCACATTCAGTATTTGAAGATTTCCTTCCTCTGTGGTATGTGAAGTAACACCTGAAAGTGAACATTTGGAGGACATCGTAAAGGAGAAAGAAAGCGTTGTCAAAATATTTTGAAAATATTTCCTAAATTAACTTTTGTAGGTTTTTTTTTTTTTTTTCATAAAAGATACCCAATAACAGTTAATTTTTAACCTCTGAATTAAATTGTACAATTGAGTGCGCAATTCTCTTGTCAACACGTTCTTTCTCCTTTGCGACTACTTTTTGTTGTACCTTGGCAGCACCCCCGATAAAAAGATATCCACTGAGTAGTATTAATGATACAGGGCCTCACCAATATTTCTCCAAAGAAACATATAAGGTAATATAATTGTGCATGTGCATACTTGCATTTCTTTTGAACATTTGGAGGACATAAAAGACTGAGGACCAGTCCCACTTAACAGAGGATTCTGGACTTTTCAAGCAAATGAATAAAAACTCCTTTTTACATTATAAAAAAAAAAAAAAAAAAAAAACATCCAACAAATCACATGCATAATTCCATATTATAACAATATATCTAATTATTTCCCCACAGAACACAGTAATAAAAATGTATCAAGAATGTATTTTATTATACACAATGTCTATGTATATATACGATTACTTCTCATAGCGTGCAATAGTCAGAATATATCAATATGTGCACATGAGTTCATCAGACCTCTCTGGTCATTCATCAATGGTAATAGACTCTTTTTGGTATTTTTTGTCCATTTAAAAGTCTATAGTTTGTCTATAGTTTGTATATGGTAAAATTACAGTGTTTTAGTTTACAGATTAATCAACAATAGACTACAGTTAATATATAAGAAAGTCCTTAGACTGTAATGAAAGACTTATATGTTAGTCCATATAATAATATTTCCATTAGAGCTCAAATGAAATGTCCGAGCAAAACAAAAAGCTTCCAATCTTTTTTTAAAGAGTCTTCGTGAACACCTACAGGTTACTCACAAATCGCTCCCTTGTTTCTGCATGTTAAAATTGGCAGTAATGTTCGGCTGAAAACATGCAAATAATCATACTGGTAGAGGTATCCAGTATGTTTATCAGTTAGCCGTGGTTTTAGCCAGCGGATCCACCCGCTGTCGGCTGTACTTGCTGTTACTCAATCTGAGATAAGTGTCCCAGGATGTAGACAGCGGTAAAGTAGCCGCATCAGGGGGGTGCCCGGCTCACAGTTGTCTATGATTATTTGCATGTCTTCGCCGAACATTACCGCCAGTTTTAACATGCAGAAACAGGGGAGCGATTGGTGAGTAGCCTGGAGGTGTTCACCAAAGGCGGGTATCCACTTGTCGATATAAATGGACAATTGAACGATAACGACATTGTTATCTTTCATTAATCGTGCAGTGGATATGCTGGCAACGACCAGCGATGCGCGCTCCCGCAGGTCGTTTTTCGGCATCGCTCAACGCCTGAACATGTTGGTCAACCTGACTGTGGCCCTCATTCAGAGCCGTACGCTCTGAGCAGAGCGCACGCTCTGAATGAGGGCCGCCCTCCATAAAAATGGAGCGTCCTCCTGGACGCTCGTATAGCTGTGGGTCACCACCCACAGGCTATACAAGCGTGCAGTTTGATGGGTGCGATGGTCTTGACCATCGCCACCATCGAAACTGCGAGCCGGAGCCTGCGGTTGAAGTTTTCAACCGCAAGCTCCGGAGTGATTTTGGCTCTATCAGAGCCAAAATCACTCCCACTGACATCACTAGTGATGTCAGTGGGCCGGCTTCTGACGGGAGGCGTTCCCGTGGGAACGCCCCCGTCAGGGAGGCATGCCCCCGGCACGCCCACCAAAGGGGGCGTGCTGTCAATCAACATCGACAGCACGCCCCCTTTGATCAGACACAATGAGCGAAGGACTTTCCTTTGCTCGTCGCGTCTGGTGCATGCGCACGACGGAGCTCCCTCCGTCGTGCGCATGCTCAGTGCAGAACATCGACCCACTTGCGAGCGGACAGCCGCTCGCGAGTGGGTCTGAATCAGGGCCTATATCGTCAGTGTTCGGGGATGAGGGAGGGCGCCTGCACTGAACGACATATCGTTCAGTGTGAGCACTGCACAGTATTATGAACGACTGAACAATAACGATATCGTTATCGTACAGTCCTTCATTGTCGGCAAGTGGATAACTACCTTTAGACTCTTTAAAAAAAGATTGGAAGCGTTTTGTTTTGCTCTGACATTTCATTTGAGCCCTAATTGAAATATTATTATACGGACTAACATATAAGTCTGTCATCATGATCTAAGAACTTCCTTATACATTAACTGTAGTCTATTGTGGATGAATCTTTAAACTTAAGCACTGTAATTTTACCATATACAAACGGTATGTAGTCAGGAAGCCGGTGGTCGAAATGCCGACTGCCGGCTTCCCAGACTGGTATTCTAGCATGGGACTAATGGATAGGCATCGAAATAACGACGCCCATCATTATCCAGACATTAAAATCCTGATGCCCGGCATACCGAACGAAGGTAAGGAGGGTTAGGTTTAGGGAGCGGGGGTTTAGGTTTAGGCACCCCTGGGGGAGGGTTAGGCACTACGGGGGGAGGTTAGGGTTAGGCACCCCTAAGGGAGGGTTAGAACTTACCTTAGACAGGATTTTCAGCTTTCTGCCTTCCGGCGTCGGTATTACATCCGCCAGGCTTAAGTCTGGCGGTATGTCATACCAATTCCATACAAACTATGAACTTTTAAATGGTAAAAAAATACCAAAAATGAGTTTATTACTCTTGATGAATGACCAGAAAGGTCTGATGAACTCATGTGCACATATTGATACATTCTGACTATTGCACACTATGAGAAGAAACCATATAGATACACTGTGTATAATAAAATACATTCTTAATACATTTGTATTACAGTGTTCCTTGGAGAAAGTAGAAAAAGATCTATTGTGATGATATAGGATTATACATGTGATTTGTTTGTTGGATTTTTTTCAAAATAAATGTAAAAATAAATTTTTATTCGTTTGTTGCACAATCTTGGCTCATTATATACAAAAAGAGGTCAGCGCAACTTTTACTTCTTTGATCTTCCTTATCTGAAACAAGGGAACCACAGATACCCTTTAAGGTTGCTGCAGGTCTTTTTCTGTTTCTGTTTTAATTTAATTTAGTACAATAAAATAAGCTAGTATAAATTTAGTCTTTACTCAGCCGTTATATTGTTTGGCCCCTACTGGCACATTTTACACCATAGTTTTTTTTGTGGGGGGAATGGGACTTTCAAGCAACCTATGGTGAATAATATTATGGAACTTAACTGAGCACCATACACCTGTTTTTGCAATAAATTTGTATTTAAGTGGGATTTGGTGGTCCAAATTTTCAGGTGGCTGCATAAGGGATATTTTGCGTCTTGGGACTTAATATTAATCATATAATTACAATAAAAGATTATTAGTTTTGTCTAAAATTTTCCCTTTTCTTTAATTAGCACAATAGTTTTCTTTACTATTCACTTCTTTGTTGCTTAGTGATGTTACTATTGCTATATTTGTGAAAGAGGTGCTGGAAATAAACCAAAAGTGGATTGTTCTAGGCTGAACTGCACTCATACCCTTTCCTAATATGCTAAACTAGCTCTGCTTGCTGAAGATATCATTTATTAATACCTCATACAGGGATACATACATTTTCATGAGGCAATTTAAATCGCAGACTCATTATCACAATGTATCCTGCCCTGTTATAACTGGTTCGCTATATGCTACAATTATTAAACAACATAAAAAGGGTCTGCCAGTTGTAGTTTATAGTCGACAAACCACATTGTAGAACTGAAGTTGGTATTATTAGCTCTATCAAAGACTTCAAATTCAAGATAGAAACTTCAACATATGATAGAAGTACAGTCCATATTTAATCTTTTTTTACTTCCATGATACATTCTCTTGATGGTGATGTTTACAGATATTAAAGAAAACATTATTAAGTCTACATCGTATTACAAAGAAATGAAAATGCAATATTTCTATGAATTCTGTATGTAGGATTACAAGAAGGACAATCAGCAGTCTCAAATCATTTTCTTGCAAATGATTTCAGTAGATGTTTACATTGCACAGACTCTGCTGAGTAGATGCAGTGAATATGAGGTTAAGAAGGTCAGTATATTACTGATATTTATATTAGTATAAACTACATCTAGTTTTAGTCAGTGCAAAAAGATTTACTCTTACTGAAATCCCAATAGTGACTTCCTCCATCTAAAAATGAAGCACATAAAAAAGTACATATCATATAGAATAACATTTATATTATATAAATATATAGACCTATACATAACACATACACACTACATGGCCAAATCTATGTGGACACTACACATATATATACACACTTGGTGAACATTGCATTCCAAACCATGGGCATTAATATGGAGTTGGTTCCCCCTCTGCGGCAATAAAGGCCTCCACTAGATTCTGGAACATGGCTGCAGGGATTTGCACCCATTTAGCAGTAGTGAGGTTGGGCATAGATGTTGGCTAATAAGGCATAAGCAGTAGTGAGGTTGGGCATAGATGTTGGCTAATAAGGCCTGGCTCATGGTCTCTGTTCCGATTCAGCCCAAAGATGTTCGCTGGGGATGTGGTCAGGGCTCTGTGCAGGCCAGTCATGTTCTTCCACACCAGACTCAGCAAAGTATTATTTAAAGGTCCTCGCTTTGGAGGACCTTAAATAAAAGATATTATTATTATTATTATTAATAATAATTCGACAGAGGGCAATATCAAGCTAAAACAGAAAAGGGTCTTCCCCAAACTTTTGCCACAAATTGAGAAGCATACAATTCTTTGGAGCATCATTGTAAGCTATAGTATAAAGGTTTCCCTTCACTGGAGCTTAGGGGCCAGGGCCAAGCCTTGAAAACAGCCACCAAATTTTACAGTTGGCAGTAAGTGTTCTCCTGGCGTTCACCAAACCCAGATTCGTCCTGCATATTATCAGATGAAGTGTGATTCCCAACACTGCGTTTCCACTGCTCCATTGCCTAATGGCTGTGTACTTTACACCACTCCAGCCAGTGTTTGGCATAGCTTATGGTGATCTCAGGCATGCGTGTGGTTCCATGCCTATGGAGACTTAATCCATGTAGCTCCCAAAGAACAGTTATTGTAGTGAAGTTGCTTTCCAAGACACTTTATAACTCAATAGTTAGAGTTGTAACCAATAACAAGCAAATAGGACACTCTACGCTCTTCAGCACATGGAGGTATTTCCTCTGTGTGGCCTACACTTCGTGGCTGAGCAGTTGTTGCTACCAGATGTTTCCACTTCCCAATAAAATCACTTATAGTTGACCGCCACGCCACCTTCTAGCAGAACAGAAATAAACTGACTGACTGACTGGAAAGGGGGCATCTCATGACTGTGCCAAAGTCACTGAGCTCTGCAGTACAATCCATTCTACAGCAAATGTTTGACATGGGCAGTGCATGGCTGTATGCTTGATATTATGCACTGCGGCTGAAATAGCCAAACAGTAACTAGAAGGGGTGTCCACATACATTGTAGTGTATATAGAAGCAGGGTATGTGTATAACTTTACCTTGTATCATAAACATCCGAGTTAAGGTCAAACTTGTATGTAGGTTTAAACTTCAGGGATCCCTCCATAAATCCTTGGAGAAACCGTTCTTTCTTTTTGGCCATATTTAACTAAAAAGTCACAAAAAATAGAAATCAATTCAGATTGGGACTGAACCAATGCAGCGATGCTGGTGCACATCACAAAACAGACAATGCAGGACTACGGACTGTAGTGGGACAAATACAGAGATAAAACATGGGCCTGATTCTGACTCACACAGACATAAATGGTGAGTCTTTGCATACAGCACGTTCTTTCTATTCTGAGTAGGACGCAACTTCACCGGATCTGTCTTTCCATTAAAATTTAGGGCATTTCTGGGCAGATAATGGGCGGTGATAATGGGATCGCACGTAACCACCCTGACTTTTGGGAATATTATGGAGAGTATTGTGGATGTGTACCAAAAGCTCAGTGAGATTAAGGAGTGGTGTGTACAGGGGAGGAAGCCTATTTCTGACGGATCTCTTGCACCCAGCATGGGGTTGGGGCAAGTGCTGATAATAATGATGACTGTTGCGGAAGCTGGCTAAATAAATAAAATAAATGGGTGTCACAGGTTTCCGCTTACATAAGATAGTAAATCTGGCTTTGTATGCAACTCAGAATCAACCTCTGTAGGTGCAGGAAAGGTGCTGTAACCTATAGCAACCACATGATTACTTTGTTTCTAAACTAGGTTATAAAAATAACAAATAGAATCAGATGTATTTATAATCCCGACAGTAGGGAATGGGATGCCGGCAGCAGAATCTCAACACCTGTCCGAATACTGGCGTCGGCATCCCGACAGTAAGTACTGGGGTTAAGTCAGTGTTGGCTAACCTTGACACTCCAGCTGTTGTGGAACTATATATCCCAGCATGCCCTGCCACAGTTTTAGCATGCCCTAATAGCAAAACTGTAGCAGTGCATGCTGGGTTATGTAGTTCCATAACAGCTGGAGTGTCAAGGTTAGCCAACACTGGGTTAGGTGGATGGTGATAACACAGGAATATGCAGACTGTACACGTCTCGTCAGCAATTCACGAATATATGCATGCTTATGTATATCACTATTACTTTTTTTGCAATTAAGAATGTATAGAAATAATTGACGTACGTATGTATGAAATTGGCTGACTGGTATGCTGCACTGGCTGTCACAAATTTGTTTTACAAATATTCCCTACTGCTGCTAATATAACCCAAGTGTTTTTGTTGTAAATCTGCATTGTCAAAATACATGTATAATTACGCTGTCTTTAAGTAAAAGCATTGTCATTTATTTTAGAATCTGTATTGGTGTGAATTATTTAATTTCTTCTTATAACAAGTAAGGTTTATAAATAAATCTAGAACACATCGCGTTATCAAGGGTTAGGGGTTAGGGTTATGCACTAGAGGGAGGGTTACGTTTAGGCATTAGGGGGAGTTTTAGGCACTAGGGAGTTACATTTAGGCACTCGTTGGCAGGGTTAGGTTTAGTCAGCGGGGAGGGACGATTAGGGTAGGGATAAATAGAGGGTTACGATACTGAGCGACAGGTGTTGGTATCCTAACCTGGTCGGGATGCCGGCATCGGTATTATGACCGCCGAGATCCTGAGCGCCGCCATCCCTTACCTAACCCAATAGAATGTGATAGCTTGCTATAGAAAACTGCAAGTATTTTACACCATTATCTTTGCACGTTTTCAGAATTGTTCCTCTTAGTAAAAATAAACACTAAACAGTATTACATTTGTGAAGGGAACATATAGAAAATGCTGCTGTCCCTTAGTCCGTGGATTTGGCCTAATACAAAGTAAATTTTCCATAAAAAGTAAAGAGTTGGAAATCATTCTTATTATAAATGGTTTTACATGTACTAAAGCTTATTTTTCAAACCGTATTTTAAGCAAAACTTAGATGCAAGAGATGTGACTGAAGACAGGTGTGTAATGTGACGAGGAGAATGTAGTCATGGATGAATAAGTGTTCTGTACCAATCTTTCCTCCATATTTAAAGAACGCATTGGTCCCTAATACCTGCAGACAGCTTAGAACATTACAATCAATCAATGCATGCTCAGTGAGAAGGATGTCACAAGGCTGTGGATGTATGGACTGAGTGATACAGAACTGACATACCTGGTCCTTTTCCCAGAGTAGGTTATACCTGTTGCTATTTACCACCTCCCTGATGAAGTGGATCCCAAAGTCTGAAATCCGAAAGTTCAGGTCACCAAACCAGAACACAAGACTGTGCGGGAGAGGAGAAGACAGGAATGTAATCAGAGATAGCACAAAGAATATGATTAAACAGCATCACATCTAAAAACACATGGACAAACACCAAATCACAGTATTAAACAAATGACTATAGGAGAATCATTAAATGTGGGAGTAAAAACAAATTAATCATTACATTTAATGTAACTGTACATATTTCAGTTTAGAAATTGGTTGATGTTGATATTACACATGGTTTATGTATCCAGTATTCCTCACTTGTGGCAAATAGACTTGGGGGCATATTTACGAAGTGGCAACTTTTGCGTTTTATTTCGTAAATTATATTGTATAAATCTATTATTATCTAAGTAAGGCATATGGATTGTTATTTAAGCATACCTTTATATTATCTAGATTATAAATATTTAGATCCAGACCCACGTGCATCAGCTGCGGATTGTGATAACCCCCATTACACTTTAATTTCTAGTTTATATTGTGCAATGTGATCCCTAGGCACTGCATATTTATCTGGATTAGCCTGGCCGCTATATTGTAGGGTTTGCATAGCCTGTTGTTCCGGCGGCCCTGTGTACAGCACTTAAGAGGTGGCAGTAATTGGACTTCAGCCACTAGTTTTAATGGTATAACTTTTATTCCATCTAAACTAATTTATAGAAAACACATACAGCACTAATGTTACCTTAATCACACAAGTGCTGTCATATATAAATAAGGGGCACAATTTGTGGGCTGGTCACAGTGTGTTAGTCGGCTGAACTCTGGGGTGAGGATTTATTGAGATGAACATACGGGAAAGCTTTTAGAAACTGTCTGCATACACAAGCAAAAAGATTATTTAACGAAGTGCATAGAATAAAACTAGGCCCAATACGTCCGTGCTGATGGCGCATCCAGACAGCAGCAGCCATGTTTTCAAGGCAGTTTATGTTATAGCTACACTTACTCATGGTCCAAAATGCTGCCTACACTTTCCCCATCAAACTGGTGTGCCTCCAGCATCCTCTCAAAATCATCCAGCCTCTGGTCAGTGTTCTCCATGTGCGCAGGCAAATGGCAGTTCATGAAGCACAGCATGTGTCCATATACAGACATACGCAGCGTTACCCCTCCTTTATTGCCCTGTGATACATATGCAGAACCAAAATCAAATCACTGAAACATAAATCATCATCATCGATTATTTTTAGGATGTCACAAAAACCTTATAGCACTGAACGGCTGTTATGGCAAATAAAAGAGGGAAAGTGAGGGAGAGGGAGAAGGGGGGAGAGGTGGAGGAGGGAGTGAGAGGGGGGGAAGGGAGTTTCAAATCTATTGATAATAATACGGTTTTATTATTAGGTAAATGTGATGCTTGTGTCTAAGTTAAGAGCCTCATTTAGAATAGTGAGCTGTGAAAATGTGTTTTATTGCACTGTGCATTTGCAATATTGTTCATATAAAAAGTGTGACCCCTATGTGTCTAAAATCTGTAATCAGTGCTATACAGCTGGGCCAATTCCAACTAAGATATGGGCACTAAAGTGGAAACCAGCTGGACAGATACGTTACACTGGGAATCAGCATCAACATGGCCCTAAGAAAACAAATTCCCTCTTCTCTGAGAGAATATCAGCACAGGCTAAAAAAGTACTGGGGACCTTTCTGCACCGCACATGCTGTGGGACATGGTTTCATTTAAATACTAGATATACAGTAGTAAAAGGCTGTAGATTAAAGGGCAGGGTAGTTTACCTACAACACAGATTTAAACTCACACTGGTGGTCTGGGGGGATTAGGGGGCATTTGGCAGTATTGTGTCTCATTGGTATTGTGTGTTGAGATCGGCTATCAGTCATCGATTGTTTACCACTGATGGTCGATGGTTTTGCCATCAATGGTGGAGATCCAATGGTTCTCTGCCATCAATGGCTGAGAGGTGGTAATTTTTTTTTCTCAGCTGCCCACTGAGCTCAGCTCCTTCTCTGATTGGCCCACCACCTGCCGTTCCCCCTAGCAGACACGTCCATTGATGAATGCAAACTATTGATGGTTTCATGCCATCGATCTTAAGCACTTATGACACCAGCAACCCACTGATGGCCATCTCTCTGTGTGGTGCCGAATGGTCTCACATCCCTGGTGGTCAAGTGTGGATCCACCAGGTCCAAGCGGTATTGGGCAGCCGTTTTTGCTTCCAAATCCTGAGAAGTAGCTCTGCTCAGGGTTTGCTTGAACTATGCGGCAACAAATCCGAAAGATGGGGTGAAATACAAATATTGTGCTCTGCCCAATATGGGCCTGATTCTTAGTCACACACAATGCCGATATTACTGGAAAAGGTCGATGTTTTTCAACTGCACATGCATCCAAGTTGCTAAAAAGTAGCATAGCGCAGCTGTGATTGAGAATCACGGTATCCGAAGTGTCTTGGAAATGTGGCTCCTGGGCGGTGACTGGGAAAGGGGCTATTCAGATGCATGAAGATGGTTTGTCTTATGCACGTGTTTTAAGAGTGTCGCTGAACTGGTTGTGAACTCAGAGTATGGCCTCCAAAGTGAGCGATCAGCGTCTAACGGAGATTCTGCACCATCTAGCATGGGGCTGGTTTAAGTTTTGGTGGTGTGACTGACGGCTGCATCTAAAGACGCACCGGGTCTTATACAGAGTCGCACGCAATGCCGATGTTCATGTAGTTGAGAGATTTTTTGCAACAGCGCATGCGCAAAACTTTTTGTAGACCTCCACGGCACATACGGTACACAGAGTGTATGCACAAAGGTGCTGTTGCAAACAATTCAGATGGTATCACAAATGTGGCAGAAAAGTGATGGGCGGTGTCACACAAAAGGTCCGTTCGGTGGGTGTGTACTGGGAGTATAGCCAGCGTGTCCATGCAAGCGGCTGCTATCCCAGGCGCAGAGCCACAAGCATAGAGAGTCATGGTAAGACAGAGAAACTGCCATAGGGCTGGTGCAAGTTTCCATGGTGCGACCGATGGTGGCGTATAAGAGTGCACGTATGCTAAAAGTGGGCGAATCAGTCCTTGCACATGTGGCTGAACGGATGTACACGGGAAGGAGTTTGTAACAGCATTTGCATAAAGTCGCAGACGGGGGGACCGCCAAGTGGTAGTACAGCATCTAAAGACGCTCAAAGTGGGATTCTTAGTCCTTGCACATGGAGGCACAAGAAAAGGGCTTGTAGCGTTATTCGCACAAAGTCACACAAGCTACAGTGGCAAAAAGGGATGGGGCATGTTTATTATGAACCTGATTTTCTCTAGGGATTTCTGCAATGTGCCGAGCAATGTGGGGCTGGTTTCACATTAGAAAACACAAAGAGATAACAAGGCGCCTCTGAATAACTGGAGGAGAAATCGATATAAAATATTTTTTTTTAAAAAGGAAATATAACATAAAGAATTCCCACTTGCTGCGGGTCCTAAAGAACCAGCTGTGAGGGTTCAAGGTAATTACGGAAAAAAAGACAATAGGATTTTGTAAGATCTGCGCATGGGGAATTAACATAATTCAAACAGGTCTCATAAATATAATTGATTTAATACAAACAAATATGGAAATACAATGAAAATCACATCCAATCTGAATTAAAATACTAAAAACATCTACAGACAATTTGAGGTAGAGAGAGAGGATAATATAAAAAAAAAAATATTAAAATTCCAGCATCTGCTAAACCAGGGATATCCCGTGCACAAATATTCAAATACTCATGAGTCAATTATTAGCAATGTGTCATGGCACCATCAACAGCTTTGATATAAATATGTTCCGATGTGTCAGGACCGGAGTATGGATAAGTTAGAAACTGTGAGCATAAGTGGAAATGTTAGCAAGAGGTGATGATGACAGGTGTACAATACCTCCGGAAATATCCAGGGTTCCAATGTGAACAGCAGACTTGTTGAAAAAATGAGTAATAACTGCAACTCACAGTTTACTCTGTCCGTCATGGAGTCCTGCTTATAGTAATAAGCAATCCAGTGCTTGTTACAGTGGGGAGGGAGGCCTGTTAGTAAAAGCACAGATGAATTGCAAGCCTGTCCGAGCGTCCTCGGAGACTGTGCTGGGCAATCCCCCAGCTGGCGGCTATGGTATAGGTAGCAGGATCGGGTAAAGGTTGATTCTGTTCACCAGTAAATGGAGTAATCAGGTAATGGAGCCCTTAACGCGTTTCGTCACATACACGTGACTTTCTCAAAAGGTGTCGCTCCAAACCTCAGGTGTACCCTTTATATATGCTCCAATGTGTCTTAGCATGAGTCTGATTGATTACACAGCAGTGAAGTTAATTAGCATTTTCCAACAACAGTATGAAGTAGCTCCATGTTCCTTCATAAGTCAAGGGAGGTATTCAGATGCTTGGTGGCTGCAACAAACAGTAGTAATTATGCAGCATATATATATCAATCCTTTGTTATCGGTTGAATATTCCGGCTTATACAAAAGAAATAGTATAAACCAAATGAGTCGCTATGTGACTCCTGTACACATAAAAGGGATATATAGTAGAAAAAACGACATGAATATATAGAAACATTCATCAAAATTTTGACTTATTCGCAAGGTATGTTATAATCATAGCAAAGAGTCCCTATGTGACAACTTTAATAGTAAACATATGAAACGGGATATGTACTAAAAAAAAAAAAAAAAAAAAAAAAAAAAAAAATGTGTGCATTTATTTGCCAATCTCTGGATAAGATAAAGCTTATAGATATAGAAAAACATAGACAATGGAGAAACCATGTAAATTCCAAGTAAAAAATAATAATGTTATTAAGGAATTATCAAATCCTAGTTGGGATTGAAAACTGTTCCAATTAACCCCTTCACATATGGATACACAGAAATACCAACAGAGATATAGAAATGATAAATATACTACGATTGCATGATCAGATGAAGAAGAAAATAGGAGGGAGACACCAGAATAATAATGTAAAGCTAAATATCCAATCTAATATTAGTACCTCAATAGAAAGAAGGGTCTTTGTGTATATAGGGAAAAACCATAAAAAATGTAAACAGCATAGGTAGAAATAAAATAAGTGAATAAGAAATGTAGAAGGGGAAAGGGGACTTCTATAAAACAAAATCAGAGAGCCCCAAAATCATACATATAATTTTACCAATATGTCTAATCTAGAACAGACCTTATAAATTCCAGCAATAGACTATTTAAATAGCATATAACCAGCTAGCCCCAGCAGACCTAAAAGCTGATAAATCCCCTAATGGAGATTACTACAATGTAATACACATCTTATATATGTGGTAAGGACTAGCACTCATACCCAGAAATGGTATAGAGTTGGTGAGTGTGGATGTTCATGTAAGCTAGTTTATTGAACCGCATGAAGAATATAATGGGGAGAACCCATGATATAGACGCTCACCCATTATAAACGAAACATAAAGAAAGACAAGAATCCTATAGAAATCATATACCACTCTTATAAGCTTACCTAATAAGATAGATAATGTTCGCCAGCCGAACCAATTTAGTATCCTATCGGGTCTGATCGGTCTAGAATCTCACAATCTAATAAGATTCTCGTAATATTACATCTAATAGCCAAGGACCAAAACAGGGGGGGGGGGGGGAGGAAATGAGGTCAATAAAAGAGAACCGAAGGGCAAAAAGTGAAAAGCATTGATAATGCAGGTGTGGGCTAAAGATCAAATTCTATACATTCACTGAGCCCCTCGGGAACGAGGGTCCTTAATTTGTTTATCCAGAAATTTTCCCTAGCACACAATGTCCTGAACCTAACACCTCCTCGATGGGTGGGTCCCTAGAAGTGAAAGTTCATGTGGATTTTTTCCATGCTGTTCCACAAAATGTTTGGAAAGGCCATGTGTACAGTACTCCTTTAAGATATTCCTTCTATGCTCAAGGAATCTCACTTTCAAGCATCGTGAGGTCCTACCTACATTCATCAATTTGCACTTGCAAATTAACACATAAATAACGTATGTAGATTTGATGTTGATAAATGACTATCTCAAAAGACTCATCGCCCCCAGATGTGTAGAAGAGATGTACATTATTTCTGATGAAGGAACAGGCGATGCAGTTGGTAGAGCTACATTTGTAGCAACCCTTAACTTTACTCGGCATCCAGGACAGATGGGAAGTCAAAGCTAGAGTTTTGGTCTAATTTTTATATATAAATAAACTCTGTGTTATTCGATCTTTAAGAAAGTCCTTTTTAAAAAAAAGCAGACAAACGGTTAGTTTGAAAGACATGTATTGAGAATATTTCTGTTTGAAGAATGTTGTGATTTCTCATTAAATTTTAAATTTTCCTGGATGCAACATTATATTGGGAAACAAAGAATGGCTGATATAGGTCAATGGTGGGGGTCTTCTGTTTATAGGTTAGTAGGTCATCCCTATTAAGGTCTCTAGTTTCTTTAAGTGCTGAATCAAGCAGGAATTCAGGGTAGCCTTTACTCCTGAAATTATATATTACCGTATATACTCGAGTATAAGCCGAGTTTTTCAGCACATTTTTTGTGCTGAAAAAGCACCCCCTCGGCTTATACTCGAGTGAAGTGTGTAGCGCTGACCGGACGGAGTTCGGTCAGCACTACACAGCACAAACACTCAGCCGCCGGAGCTGGCAGCTATGTGTTTGTTGTAATCAGCAGCCGATGAGAGTCTGTCAGACTCTCATCGGCTGCTGCTGCTTCCACTGCGGGAGCCATCTTCCGACTCCCGCAGTGGGTAATGGGAGAGACGTCATGAGTAATGACGTCTCTCCCATGCAAAGCGGCCAGAGGAGCTGTTAGCGGCGGGACCAGAAGCGGGAGGTTTCAGGTAAGTGATTTTTTTTTATTATGTCTCTCACTACTTGGGGGGGGGGAAGACTGCTGGGGGCACTACCAGGGAGGGGATTACTACAGGGGGCACTAAAAGGGGGGGGGGATTACCACTGGGGGCACTACCAGGGGGGACTACTACAGGACTACAGGGGGCACAACCAGGGAGAATTACTACTGGGGGCCTTACCAGCTGCTGCATTTCCCACCCTAGGCTTATACTTGAGTCAATACGTTTTCCCAGTTTTTTGTGGTAAAAGTAGGTACCTCGGCTTATATTCGGGTCGACTTATACTCGAGTATATACGGTAATTATTTTGCTTGTTCTTCAAAGAATCGTTATTAGAGCAATTTCTACGGATGCGTCTTAGTGGTCCCCGGGGTATATTGTTAACCCATGGCTTATAATGAGGACTCTCAAAATATATAAAATTTAAATTGTCAACTTCTTTCCTAAATGTTTTGGAAACAATTCTATTATTTTCAATGGACAAGGATATGTCTAGAAAGGAAATATTTTTATTATGTACACAACTAGTGAATTTCAAATTAAAATTATTCGTGTTAAGTGTGTTAGTGAATTTTGAAAAAATTATATATATCCCCCATCGAATATAAAAAATAAATCATCTATATATCGGCCATAAAGAGGTCCGCGCCCAAGTCCCGCCCCCAAATGTGCACGTCCTCAAACGCGCCCATATATATGTTGGCGAAAGTGGGCACAAACCTCGTCCCCATGGCCGTCCCGAGGGTCTGTAAATAGTAAAGGTGATAAAAAATAAAATAATATTGTTAGAAAATGAACAAAATAGAGTCCAAAATGAAATTACGTAGACCCTCAGACACACTATCAGAGTTTCCCAATCGATGCTCGATTGCTTCAATACCTTTACCATGTGGAATATTAGAATAGAGGGCTTGCACATCACTCATGACAAAATAAATTTATTCTTTCCACTGTATTCTGAATATAAGGTTCAAAAACATGGTAGCGTCTTCAATATGTGAACGTTAGGAGGCTGAAAGCTGAAAGGGTTGTAAAAAAATAAATCAGCAAAATGTGATAAATTAGCAGTGAGGCACCCAACACCAGAAATGATAGGACGCCCTGGAGGTGCAGTGAGTGATTTGTGAGTTTTGGGTAGGTGATAATAAGTGGGCTTAACAGAGTGTTTGGGAATTAAATATTGATTCCCTAGAGGTGTTTGCTTTATCAGTTTTGGCCTTGTCCACCAAATTTTTCAATTTAAGAGTGTATTCTATAGTTGGATCCTTTTCAAGAACCCTATAAATAATAGGGTAATTTAATTGTCGCATAGCTTCTAAAATATACTCATTGGTGTCCTGTATCATGATACCCCCCTCCCTTGTCCGCAGGCTTGATGACAAGGGAGGGGTCACGTGCCAGGCTCCTGAGTGCCTGTCTTTCACTTTGTCAGATTATTCCTATATTTAAAGCGTTTGTTCCTTTTAACATAAGGAATTAAAAACTCATCCAAGGTTTTTTTATAGAAGATATTTATTCGATTGCTTCTGTATTGAGAAGGAAAAAAAAAGTTTGATTTAACTTTAAAACTTATTCCTGCCCTCCCGGGACCTATCAATATCGAATAATTTTACATGGCTCACAAGGGAAACATTTTCTGACTGTAGAGATTCTAGAAAGTCTAGAGCTTCCATATAGTTATCGTCTAGAATTATATTGCTACCTTCTATACCTTTCTTTTTCAATGCCTTACTGGCAAAATACCTTTAGTACATGTTTGAATTATGTTAATTCCCCATGCGCTGATCTTACAAAATCCTATTGGTTTCACATTAGGACAGGGGCAAACTGCGCTGCAATATAGTAGTGACATAGTATAACAAGCCCAGCGTGGCATATCTTGGTACTGGTTGTTGCTCTTGCAGGAGAAACCCGTGCATGTTGTTCCCAATCTTTAGCAGAAACCAAATCAAGATATAGCACCGGTGCTGGTTACTTATGTCAAATAATTTTTTTTTTTTTTTTCATACAATAGGAGAGATGTACTAAGCCTTGGAGAGTGATAAAATACCAACCAATCAGCTCCTGTCAGTTTACAGGCAGTGTTTGAAAAATGACAGTTAGGAGTAGGGGTGAGCAGGTTCGGATTTCTGAAATCCGAACCCCAGCGAGCCCCCCCGATCCGAGGCCGATCCGAGTCAGGCTCGACTTTTCCCGCCTGACTCGGATCTGAAATCGAGGCAAAACGTCATCATCCCGCCTTCCGGGTCTCGCGGGTTTTGGATCATATATAAGGTACCCGCGTCGGCGCCATTTTCTCACTCGGCTGTGGACAGTGAAGAGGGAGGGTGGGAGTTAGGGCTGGCTGGGCTGTGTAGTGTAGTGCTGTGCTGCTGTTGTCCATAGGGGCTGTGTCCACTACTTCAAAGTCCATAGGGGCTGGCTGTGTTGTGCTGTGCTGTTGTTGTCCATAGGGGCTATGTCCACTACTTCAAAGTCCATAGGGGCTGGCTGGACTGTGTTGTGCAGTCAGTTGTCCATAGGGGCTGTGTCCACTTCAAAGTCCTGTGCAGTGTCCCAGTCCTAAAGGGGTGCTGTAGTGTTGTCCAGGGGGTGCTCTGTCCGTCAGGGGTGCTCCCCCCAAGTGCTAAAAAAATATATATTTTTTCTGTGTTTGTGAATTGTGTGCGCAGTAGCCGCACATGCATCAACAAAGTAGTGCCAAGCGTGCGCCTGTGTCATAAGTAAAGGGCCGGCTGGCTTGACCGTTAAAGGGTGCTGTAACCCCCAAAGTACACTCCAAACCAAATAAAATTTTTTTTTCTGTGTTTGTGAATTGTGTGCACTGTTGCTGCACGTGCATCAACAAAGGAGCAGTGCCAAGCGTGCGCCTGTGTCCCATAAGTAAAGAGCCGGCTGGCTCATATCTTAAAGGGTGGTGTAACCCACAAAGTGCACTACTCTCCAGCAAAAATAAAAAAATATTTTCTGTGTTTGTGTGCGCCTTAGCCGCACGTATATATCAATATAACATAAATGGAGGACCAAACTTTCTCCGATAAAAATAAAATAGGGAAAGATCAAGAACCACTTCCTCCTAGTGCTGTTGCTGCTGCTGGGAGTTGTTCATCATCCCAGAGAGGAAGTAGGAACACCACTACTTTTACTAAGCAATGGACCCTCCAACAGTCCCTAGCGATGAGGATGAAGTACGACAATAGTCATCCTGAAGCAAAACGTATAACTGAGGCCTTGACTGCTATGTTGGTGTTAGACGTGCGTCCGGTATCCGCCATTAGTGCAGTGGGATTTAGACAATTGATGGAGGTAGTGTGTCCCCGGTTCCAAATCCCGTCTAGATTCCACCTGCATCCTCAAAGCAGCAGCGACAAGCGTGCGTCTGTCTGTTAAAGGGTGGTGTAACCCTCAAAGTGTGCTCCACAAACAATAAAAATATTCTTCTTTTTTTTTCTGTCTTTGTGAAATGTGTGGGCTGTAGCCGTACCTGCATCCTTAAAGCAGCAGCGACAAGCGTGCGTCTGTCTGTTAAAGGATTACATCGGTGACAGCATCCAAGTAGGCATGTCAGACAGTCCGTACCTGTACTGGCAGGAAAAAGAAGCAATTTGGAGGTCCCTGTACAAACTGGCTCTATTTTACCTGAGATGCCCCCCTCCAGTGTGTACTCCGAAAGAGTGTTTAGTGCAGCCGGGAACCTTGTCAGCAAAAGGCGTAGGAGGTTGCTTCCACAAAATGTGGAGAAGATGATGTTCATAAAATGAATTATCAACTCTTCCAGGGAGACCAGCCTCCAGAACGTACAGAGGGACCTGTGGTTGTGGATTCCAGCGGGGACGAATTAATACTCTGTGAGGATGAGGATGTACACAACACTGAAGAGGGTGAGGAATCGGTGGATGAGGAGGATGAGGACGACATCTTGCCTCCGTAGAGCCAGTTTGTGCAGGGACAGATTAATTGCCAGCTTGTTTTGTGGGGGCCCAAACGAAGCAATCATTTCAGCCACAGTCGTGTGGCAGACCCTGGCGCTGAAATGTTTGGTTTGTTAAAGTGTGCATGTCCTGTTTATACAACATAAGGGTGGGTGGGAGGGCCCAAGGACAATTCCATCTTGCACCTCTTTTTTTTCTTTGAATTATGTACTGTTTGGGGCCTAGTTTTTCAAACTGCCATCCTGTCTGCCACTGCAGTGTCACTCCTAGATGGACCACGTGTTTGTGCCGCCCACTCGTATCTCTTAGCATAGTCATCCAGCTACCTCGGTGCAACCTTTTGGATATAAAAACACTATTGTGAGGTGTGAGGTGTTCAGAATAGACTGGAAATGAGTGGAAATTAAGGTTATTGAGGTTAATAATAGCATAGGAGCAGAAAAACACACAAATTCTGTGATTTTAGCTGTTTTTATGCTTTTTTTAAAAAAAATACAGATCCAAAACACAAAACCCAGCACCCAAAACACGGAAGGGTGGTTTTGGCAAAACCAAACCAGATCCAAAACACGAAGAAAGATCCAGATCCAAAACCAAAACACGAAAAGTGGCCGGTGCACACCCCTAGTTAGGAGCTGATTGGTTGGTGCATTATCACTATACACTTTATCACTCTCCAGTGGCTTAGTGCATCTCCCGCATTATGTTTGCAGCAGTAAACATCATATTTGAAGATACACAACTTCCATATCTTTACTCCAGCTGCTTCAAGATGCGCTCTTTCGTGTAATGTTTGTTGATGTGGTCACATCTATACCCTTTATTTTCTGTTGCATATATCTTAGCTATGTATGTGTAGCTCAAAATACAAATGTGAAGTGACAATTGTGGCCACAAAGTTTCTGACTACTCTTTATCAGGCTCTAGGTGTTCTCCCTCTTAGTAAACTTGGGCTGTCAGTTGCCTTTATTGAAATGCACATAATGCTTCCCAAATACCAAAGGTGCTCCAGACCTCTGTTATCTGTACAGCACTTACCCAGTAGCCATAGAGTCCAGTGCGGATGTAATTGGTGCGAATGTCTTGTATGAAGGGAATATGCTTGTGCTTTACAAATGTTAATAGGAGGAGTCCTTGCATTCGGATTGATGAAAGCTGAGAAACGATACAAGTGTTAGAGAGACAGACAATATCAAGGTCACTTACAAAAGGTAAAATGCGTCTACATATGCGGAACTGCTCTAACTTTTACCAGTTTGCAGAACAATAGGTGTACACTCAGGGCCTGATTCAGACCCGGTCGCAAGAGCTGAGCGCTCGCAACCGGGTCGATGGTGGCCCAGAGCGCATGCGCACGACGGATAGCGACGAGACCCGAATAGGGGGCATGCTGTCGATGTTGAGTGACAGCACGCCCCCTTTGGTGGGCGGGCAGGGGGGTTCATGCCCAGATGGAGGCGTTCCCATGTGAACGCCTCAGTTTGGGGGCGTCCCCACTGACATCACGAGTGATGTCAGTGGGAGAGATTTCGGCTCGGTTCGAGCCAAAATCTCTCTGGGGCTTGCGGCAACGAGACCCTACCACAAGAGTCTTGTCGCAAGCCCCATGGTCGCAATGGTCTTGACCATCGCGACCATCTTCGTGGCCGCTCGCTATAGCTGTGGGTGGTCACCCACAGCTATGCGAGCGGCCAGGAGGCCGTTCTATAAAAAAAAAACCAAAAAAAAAACCCGTCCCTGATTCAGAGCGAGCGCTCTGTCAGAGCGTCCGGCTCTGAATCAGGGCCTCATTTCCATATTCATCTATAGTGATGCTTTCACAAATATCAGGAAATAATATGGGGACAGAGGACCTCATTCAGACCCGCTCGCAAGTGGGTCGATGTTTAGGCCCTGCGCACGGGCAGCAGCCGCACTGCACGTGCGCAAGCCCCGGAGCGAGAGAAATTCTCTCGCTCTGGGGCACGCTACAAAAGGGGCGGCTGTCGATGTTGATCGACAGCTCGACCCGTTTTGTAGACGGGGAGGGGGGGTGGTTTCACAAATGGAGGCGTTCCTTAAGGAACGCCTGCCGTTTCTGGGCGGCCGCACTGACATCAGCAGTGATGTCAGTGGGGAGCTTCCTGCTCGATCAGAGCAGGAAGCTCCCTGGGGCTTGCGGTTGCCGAGACCCAACCTCAAGGGTCTCATCGCAAGCCCCGATGGACGCGATGGTCTTGACTATCGCGACCATCAACCTGGTCGCTCGCTAAATCTGTGGGTGGTAACCCACAGCTTAGCTAGCGACCAGTAGGCCGCACTTCAAAAGACAAGCAGCCTCCCTCATTCAGAGCGAGCGCTCGCATTTTGCCAGTGTGCAGTAACAATGTCATCACACAGTAACTGCCTGCTATCTCATTACACTCTGCCCATCATTCATTTTACTTGTACTGGTTTTCTCCGAATATACTAGAGGGGTCTAACAAAGTCTGGGGTAGGCCTGTACTACTACACAGTCTCCGCTGGTTCCAACCACTTACAATATCCCCTTCAATAAAAAGAATACTTCTTTGTCGCATAAGGTATATCTTTAGCAGCAAGGACTGCCGACCCAGATGAACATGCCCACCCATTAGTATACGTTAGATCTGTACATTCTATAACGTTCCCCGAAACACATGCACAATCTTGTATTTCTAAGTACGTGGCCTGTAAAACATTGATTAAAGTTATGGCTGCATATGCAGGACGGATGTGCTGGTGGATGCTAAATAATAAAAATATAGCTTAGAACTTCAGATATTTTTTATTACTCTGTGACAGTATGTATGAGGTCTACCTTTTTATGCTACATTGTGTAAGCGTTCCGCAAGTCCAGCCAAAGAGGTGAAGCTTGTTTTTATAAAATATAAGCATTCTTAATTGTTTCTACCATGACCAGGGGAATAAAAAAAAAAATATATTATAGCTACCTTGATATAGCCATGAGGAGCCAAAACATCCATAAGAAACAGGCTCCATGGGTCATCAAAAGCCAAATCTGAGAGAAAGTTGATTATCTTAGAATTCACTTCCTGCAACCTAAAAACAAATATTACTTTACTATTGTAAACATTGAGTGATTTTTTAATACAATCCTGATGGAAAATGTATAGAACTTTGTACAATATGTAAAAATACCCATTTATAGAATTATTTTCCCTCCCTACAGTCCATTACAGGGGTTTAGAGGTGTCTAATAAGAGCTACTTTCAAATGCAGAAAAAAAACAATGTACTTATTGTTTAACAGATTTTGATAGAAATTATATTTAACAAATGTGTCCCCTTAGTGTTTAAACAAAGAAAAACTTTAGAAAAATTCAGAATATTTCTCAAAGAGAGTAGAGTGAAGTCTGAATAGTGTCTTCTGGATTCTGTGCCTGATCACTGGAATAATAATTAGAACTGTATAGCATACCTAAAATAATAATTCTTAAGATTTTGAAGCTTTGTGAGCCAATAGGACATAGGGTATTTATGTACATATAGTCTTGTTGTTTGGATGTATTTTAAACTCCACCTTTAAGAGGCAACTGATTAGCGACCCTTACCCAATAATGTACATATCAATATTTGAGCCTGATGAATCGAGCAGCAATAAGGAGCTGAGATCTGTAGGTGGTGGCGCAGTTCCCACATTCCAAGTAACAACTTGTAATCTACAAAAAAAAATTATGATTAATATCATGGGCAACAATCCACACGTTACTTCACTGAGTACCATCAGACGGGATCCGGTCAAAATCCAGACAGTCAGGATGTCGGCGCCGGAATCCCAACACTAAGGGTGTAGAGTAAGGTTTAGGGTGCGGGGAGGGGGAGGTTAGGTTTAGGCACTAGGGAGGAGGTTAGCTTTAGGCACCAGGGAGGGAGGGTTAAGGTGCGTACACGCTGTCGAAGTCAGATAATTGGATATGAACGCTTGCAATTATTATCTGACGATTTAGTAGTCTATGGTCTGATGATGCATTGTTTGGACGCTACTCTGCATCAGCGCAATTCCGATACGCACAAATATATATTTATATTACTAAAAGGTTTAGTCAGAGTGTGGAAAACAGGTTTAATGTGTATGTCGGTGGGTGTTTGCATATGTTTTGAGAAACTCTGCATACTGATACAATATGCCTGTAACAAATAATTAAAATGTAACACAGATAGTGATATGATCAGAGAAGGGTTCTAAATGCAAAGTTGGGAATCATTGTCAGGAACCTGCAGATCGTTAACAATTGTATACCTTTTTGTTCGATGCTGTTTTGGTTCATAGGAGCTGACACCTATACTCTAATTAAGTGGCGAGAGGCCTGTCGCAAGCTACCAGACAAGGTGGCAACAGCAAACAGCTGAGGGTCTCCCCCTGCTTAGAAATAAACCTTTATTTACAATTTAGAATTTGGTTCAGGCAATGTCTAAATATTAAAATATGTCAGAAATGTATAATATTTATATTAATCCATCACAAATACACTGAATTACATAACACACACACATAGACTTACATGCATACACATACGTACGCACCTTTGAGTGTGCACGCACCCACACATACGCACAACGCAAACTAGCGAAACTACACAATATTCTCACACCTATACATACAATAACTTATAAAAAGGTTCCTTCACATTAAACGTAATATTAGAGGTTTTAGTAGCATATAATTATGTTGTGAAATTTATGTATATGATATTTAAGGTACAGAAGCTAGTAGACATGTCATGTTTGGTACCATTCTAAATCCCTGTTTATTTGTAGATCATTGGTTCTATCGACAAGGAGATTGCAGCATGCGTTCGCAAGATATGAATTATAGGTTAGAATGTATCTCTGTATGTAGTGTTTTTTATTAGTTCTTCGGAGGGAAACCTACACAAAGAAGCAGTTGGAAAGCTGATCCATACCTCTGATGACACCATATGAACTAACCAATGAACGGAGTGACCTGAAGCAGAACCAATGAGCATCTGTTCTTTGCCTTTGTTGTCTCTGAAACCTGTACCGAATATAGGCTTGTGAGCTGGGGCAGTAGTCAGTCATTTTGTCCATATCCTTGGGTGATGGTGACCACAGATTCAGGATTGAAATACTGCATACTGAGCCAGTGCGCACGCATATGTATCGGTTTGTACCTTTGTATTTACTTGCTTTTTGCCCTAATTGTGTTAGATCTAAGCATAACTTTCTTTTTATTGCAATATAACTTTTTGTGCTTTGGAACCACAAGTGGATTGGAAAGACATTATTACTTATGCGACTTGTAGCGCTAAATAGCGTCATTTTGGGTATATAGATTTAAGGGTATCAATAACACGGTACGATTAAAATACACGATATGAATGATAACGATCATATAGTTATCGTACATTTTTCAGTGCCTCCAACTCACCAATGACCTGCGATGCGCGGGCACGTATGGAGGATAAAGGTATCATCCATCGACCGTGTATGCAGGCCAACCTGGTCGATATCGACGAGGTTACTATAGGGACGTTGATCGCAGGTCGCTGGTGGGTTGGTGGTGTGCTGGATGATTGATATCGATCATCCAGCACACCCGGGAGATCGTTCAGCGATATCGTTATTGCCGACAGTCGTCCAGTGTGTATGCACCATTAGGGTTAGAGAGAGGGGGAGGGTTAGGATACTGACCAACAAGTGTCGGTATCCTAACTCTGTCGGGGTGCCAGCATTGGGATTCTGACCGTAGGCATCCCATACCCAACCCAATTAGACATAGCATATGTAAAATAAAATAATGACTGCAGATAAACAGATAAACATACAGTGACAGAGAGACTGAAAAAAAAGAGAATTAGACAGAGGGACCCAAAAGCAGAGGCACAAAGTGAGACATAACATGAAAGACATAAAACTTATGTACATTACGGTAAATAAAGAGAATTCAATAATCCAATAAACAGACTGAATAATAAACAGATTCAATAATCCAATAAACAGATTACTTACTTACTTACTTACATTACCAGCCTATATTGTAATGTATCTATCTAGAAATATGCACTTTAGGTTGGGTACACACACTGACATACACAATAAACACAAAGCATCCTGTGTATAGTAACCTGAAATCCTGTATTTTAGGAGCCATCTTTTTCCCGCAGATCAGAACAGCTTGGTCAATGGAGCGAGACAGTTCCTCATGTATGTCCTCGTCAGAGCTCACATCTTCTACACAGGTCATCAGCTGAGCCACTCTCTGACGAAGGGCATACTTGCATGAACCAGTACTGCCCAGGCTGTCTGATCGAACGCGGGACTCTTCACTGGACAAGGCCAGTGACAAGAAATCCATATCTGAACACTCTGGGCTGTGTCTTTCCATTCTGTCACAGGTAAACCAGTAGCAATGGGGAAATCCAGCAAGCGTACTAATCGAACTCGTCACTAGTCAGATCTTACGTTGTACTAAGAGGTCTCATTAATCCCAGCACAAATAAGGCCTTTGTGTGAGACGCATAAAATCCTATGCTAAATGACCTCTGGTCTCAAAATCCTCTGTTTCATAATGCAACTTAGAAGTTAAATAACTTCACATGGGGAAAAGGCACAACAGGGGCACATTCTCTTCTGTAATGAATGGCGTACACAACTCCATCACTACTAAACATAAACATACACATGGACATACAATAGTACCGCCCCACAGACACTTATATAATCTCATCCTTGATAATAGCATGCAAGCACGCACAACTGATTGTCAATGAGACACAACCCCTACCCTTCTTTCTGGCTGATACAGTAGCAGCTCGATTTCTTCTCCTGTCAGTGAATGGGAAGCTGAACGTTATGAATCTGGCTCTGACCAATGAGTTTTCTGAGCTACACTGCACTGTCTGGACGCAGGAGTTTTGTGGAGTGTACCAAAAGAACTACAACACCACGAGCTCTGTACTACACACTAGTTACAATACAAACCACAGTGCCACACTCATTTACATGGGCACCATCCTTACTAACACACAGGCAGAATCTAATACAGGATGGCATCCATCAACCACAATCACAGACTGCATCCTACACAAACTGTCCCACAGATCAGAGCACCACCCTACCCTACACACAGCCCCCAACATCCTGTATCTCATTCATGTACCCTCCGATTAAGGGTACAATTAATAATTATTATTGTTTATTTCTAGGGCACCACATAATACACAAACGGTAAATCAACAAAAATGTTACTCCTTCCCATCTATGCAGACAATGGTGTCTCCATTCATCCATGCACACAATGACAATGTCAGTTTTTCGCCACCCATAAACTTTATAGTGCCCCTTTTCCCTCATACACATAAGTCACCTAAGCTTCAATTAATCATTTAAGATACTACCGGCTAGATACGCTGTGCTGCAAGCTTCAATTCACCCTGCTCGGTTGCTGTCATCAGAACTTATAGGAATAGATACTGGGAGATGTATCAAGCCTCCTAAAGAGTAGAAAAGTGGATGTTGCCCATTGCAACTAATCAGCTCTTAGCTAGCAACGTCACCACTCTTTAGGAGTCTTGATACATCTCCCCCATAGTTTATGTATACCTCATAACATGCTGTGAGCTACTGTGTATTGAGGACTCTCAATATCCCAGTCTAGCATAGAGGCTATTGTGCTGCTGTCACATACAAACAAATACACACACATATGGATAAATGTTTTTTGCTTTCACAAGTATTTATATAAAAGGAGCCACTGACACAAAGCAACAGCTCTTTCCCTCAGACACAATGGTGCAGATCTTTCTGTCACATACAGACACTACTGCCCTCCTTGCTCAGTCCAACCATCCTCACCACAGAAGGTCCTGCAACCAAGGGCATTATGGGCCTGATTCAGAGCTGGTCGCAAGCAGGCAATTTTTCTTCAGTCTGTGCATATGTCCAAATTACACCATGCATGTGTCCCGATGGTTATTGTGGTACGCAGAACAAACATGAATGTAGAGAGAGGCAAGTTTAGTAGGCATTCCCGGGTGGTAACAGGGGGATGCTAGACACGAACATGGCGCGGGCAGCGACTGTCTTTTTCCACAGTTGCACTGTTTCGGCAGCCATGTTCAGATGGACATTCTGCACCTCCAAAGGGCTGGTGCAATGCTCGATGGTGTGACCGATGTGCGACCGATGGGGCTTCTTAATGCGAAAAGCCGCAGATTAACTCCACAGCTGGTGGGCATCTCTGTAGTAATCCCTTTGGCTGCGGCATTAGCCTACAGACGCAGTTACGCTGCAGAAAAAGATGCAGTCACGGCTGCATTAGCATCTGCCTCTGAATCAGGCTCTATGGGTCTACCACCCACATAGGAAATATACTGCTCTACAAAACCTAAGAGGCAATGTGGGGGAGCGATCTGATGACCATAGGATCTCTGCTACTACTGGTCTGTATGCCTCCCAGTTCCCATACATTTCTCTGCACCATCTTTTTTCACTGGTTGTTAGGTGTTTTTTAACCCTCAATTCGGAAAGCGGCCATTTGTTTTTCAGGGGATTGTTTATATGCAGTTTATATATTGTTCCTGTAAGGGTATTTTATTGTATATTATGACTAAATAAAATAAGCATAAGGCATTTATTAGGATTCCCATTTCCCTTTTGGTGGAACATGTGCTTGTGGAACAGAGATAACCCAGCCCTCCGGCTCATCGCTGCTCCCTACAGACGCACACAGTCTCAGTATTACACACCTGAGGGTATACATACTGGCGTGTAAATAAGCAGCGCCCGGATAGGCACTATATCGGACCTCCTGCCCGGTGGCTGATTCTATCTGTCCACTCCTTCTACCAGAATATGGAATTGATAAAAAGACTGCATCTCATTATTTCACGACAGATAGTAATGTAATACCTGTTACCGCCAAAGGGGTGAGCTTCTCGATTTATCAAACTTATTATCCTGAGATTACTAGTTCTGGATTTTTGACTGTTATTATGAACTTTCCATTTTTACTATCATTATAATACCCATGAACAGATTGCAACAGTGCAGTACTTGTTACATTATTCTTATCTTGCTACATACAACTTCTCCAATTTAATCTTTCTGTGCAGATTTTGTCTGGTTTCATGAAAACAACATTTTAGAGGATAATTAATTTCTGTGCAATATTTGTTATTAGAATGGTGCTTTTTTAGCAAACAATATTGTTATACCGTGCTTATTAAGAATAATCTGCTTCTTTTAAAATCATTAATTGGTCATTTACAATTAGTACTGAATAAAATCTACTGAATTCTTAATGGCGCTCCACTCTTTTTCCTTTAATGGTACATAAATACTGGCATCTTTCAACTCCCTGTACCAACATAATTTAACATGGCATTAACCACTGCCATAACATCTGTGTTGCTTTAATCTTTCGTTTAATAATTTAAAATGTAATGCCCTCTCAATGCTAAGCCTTCAAGCTTCCTTCTCCAATACCGTAGCAGGAGAGGGGATGTCAGGATTCTGCTGGAGGAAACCATACTGCAGCAATTATTTTGGTACTTTAAAAGCAGATAAACACATTTTCCCTGCAGATGTTCCCTTAATTTCAGTGACCAGACAACTGGATGCGGCAACATAAGGTTTTCATTATAGACTGACATGTGAATGCAGGAGCCTGGCCACTGCTGCGGAACACAGAAGGCTGCGATATATATGGCGGCCAGAATGAAGGGGTTACAAATTCTAAAGAAAGAAACCAATAAAAAAAATGCAAACAGATGTATGATTGCACTCCAAACACATCTATTGCATACACACTTAGGTGTATTTGCAAAAAACAAAAGCAACAAGGAGTGGTATTCCATTTTTTTGCATCTACTATTGAATTTTGTTCGGAAGCCCAACTCAAAACTGGATTACAATGTGCTTGGGAGTGCCACCATTTAAAGCTTTTATATATTACTTCCCTATGCACCAAGTACTTCCGGTCTTCAAACTGGAAGACAGTACAACCAGTTTCTGGGTGCAATGAAATGATGTGGGCAATGTGCATCAGGACACTTGTAACGGCGGCACATCGCAACCGCAATATCGCCATGGTGATGTGTAGTACAATTCGTATTGGCGATATGTTCAGGTGCACATTGCAACCCAACATCGCTATTAATTGAAATCGCAACTATCTGAAGGGTGAGGGTGATGGGACAATAGGGGTCAGCTGTCATGGGGAGAGAGCAGTGTTGCTGAGTCTGGGACTGAAATACTATGTTGGGTCTCCCCACCTATGCTGGATAGTCCAGCAGCTCTTATATTGCTGAATGCCCAGTGGAGAAGGGGGTCACAGGGCCACACAGCACCAGCAGTGCACCATTACAGGAGAGAGGAGATATGGGGATTTGGTGGGATGACGCTGTGGGGAGAGGGAGGGGGACACATAACAAAAGATGCCAAAAAGAGGGTTTTATTGATGGTGATGGAACTTTTTTCACTTTGGAGAAGATTAGAGGGTGTGGAAGTTGAGGGCTCTCTATTGTTTTCTTACCCCTGGGACCACACATCTATAATACAGCAATGCTGGTACCCAAAGTGTCAGTGCGGCATTAAAGAGGTGGTTCCCAATATACTATACTGTATGTAAATCTAACAATTAGAGGACCAGACAAATAAATAAATAGGTAGTGGGAACACACTTGGCATTGTTCTAATTATCTTTCTTTTATATAGTGCCTGCAGCTTCATATACAGGTATTAAACAATACTTCAATGCATGGGATAAGTTACCATAACAATGATACAACCAAAGGCAGGGTGATGGATATGAAATGTAGCAGAGAACAACTGGCTGCGGCTAGTAACAATAGAATAAATGGGGGGGGGGGGGGGGGGGGAATACTCTATGAACCTGTATCCAACAAGTGGGCAGACACCCAGGCAGTTACTGTCACTAGTTCTTTATCCCAAGACCAATGTATTTTCTCAGTTACATTTTATGAACAAACTTGTATTCGACTAATGTCTCTATGCCTTTAATTCCATGTCAATATCTCCAACGATTTGCTATACTCTGACAGCCTCCTATGACTAATGTATGGAAATACTTGGTACATATCTGAAAGTCCAGTGTGTTGGGGAAACCCCCCCCCACAATCTAAGTATTATCTTGCTTACAACAAAGGGGCAGATTCAGCACTGATCGCAACTGTGTAATCGCATGCAATGAAGCTGCAAAAATATGCTAATGTCTGCCACCGCTCAGCCAGCATAGAGACGCCCACTACTGCTTTCTCACATTCATAATACCTCGCAGTCCTGCGTATACATCGGTAATGTCGGCCCCTCACGCACAATTACAGCGGCTGTGACCTGTTGCAAGTCTTGTCGCACGCAGTGTGTACTGGGCAATCGCAGTGGCTAATTTATGAACGCCCATGCAACGGTGTTCAAGTGGACAGGCACGTCTGCGTTTCTGCAACCACTTCCCCGTCACCACCGCCAAAATGATCATGGCCCATCACTCACTCTGCGAAGGATTCCACAGTGCATCCGTAATCGCAGTGCGAGCACAGCCCATGCGCAGTACACACCATTGGCCGATCTGCATACACTGGCCCTGATTCAGATCCGGACGCTCTGAATCAGGGATTTTTTTTTTTTGTGCGGCCTCCTGGCCGCTCGCATAGCTGTGGGTGACAACCCACAGCTATAGCGAGCGGCCAGGTTGATGGTCGCAATGGTCAAGACCATTGCGACCATTGTACTTGCGATGAGACCCTTGTGGTCTAACAGAGCCGAACTCTCTCCCACTGACATCACTCGTCAGGCCTCCCCCAAATGGCAGGCGTTCTCATGGGAACACCTCCGTTTGGGCAGCCACCCCCCCCCCGGCACCCCAACCAAAGGGGGCAAGCTGTCACTCAACATCGACAGCTCGCCCCCTTTGGAGCGAGACCCGGTGCGACGGACTGCCCGTCGCTAGCCGGGTCTCGCGCATGCGCACGATGGAGCCGGCTCAGTCCTGCGCATGCGCTGTGGGCCACCATCGAGCCGGTTGCGAGCGCTCAGCGCTTGCGACCGGGTCTGAATCAGGCCCACTGTTGCAATTGCGATCCATGCTGAATCAGGCCCAATTTCATTTGTCAGAGACCCATGTTCCTAGAAGGAGGCCAACCTCAGCGTTCCTGAGATGCAGATCACATTACGAAATTAGAGCATTAGCATTAAGTGTTCTTGTAGCCCAAACAATAATTATAGCTGGTTTGTCAAGCCTGTATAAAGACATCCTTCAGTCTATGACATTGAAATCAAAATAAAGAGTACAAGAGGGGAAATTGCTAGGCTAGCAGGGCCCCCAGTGATCCCAGTTTAGAATGAACATGCAAACCCATGCACAGTCAAGCCAGTTGCAGGCATTGCAGTGGGACTTGCTGTACACAGCAGAGATTAAATATTTCAGGCATGATGAGACATAGGAGAGAACGGGGACAGGAGCCAACATCACAGGCATTCCAGCAGGATTAAGTACAGCTGAAAGGATGGGGGGTTGTGCCAACTGGGTGCTGGAGCTGTAGACATTGCCCATTACAGTTTGCAGCTTGTGCAATCATCGTCTTTTACTGGGCATGTCAGTAAGCTTTGTTAGGAACAGGGTTTTCCATGATTCCAAGACGCTTGAGCTGAAGACAGGTTTGAAAACCATTTTTCTGATCACAGATAATTATATATCCAAACACTAAAATATTATCAAACAAACACACAAACTATATTCTGCTTTCCCAATGTAAGCGGATATGTTTACATGCAGATATTTGCATTTGATGTTTACACAGGGGAAATTTTGCATACGAGGTCCACATTCAGCATTTATATTGTAACAACAATATGCCAGCTGAAAAAATGTCAACAGGTCTGGAAAAAAAACTGATTGGGTGACTAGAAATGCATCCAACTCATGAGGTGGCAGATTTGTAGCATTTTGCAGATATCTGGGATCCACACAAAAAAGTGTTATGAAAGGAACAAGACACTAACAGACCGCCATTAAGGGAAGAGGTTGAAAGAGAACTATATTGATCTCCAATAATAAATGAGCCATGTTAGCACTTGCTCTGCTCCTTTGTGTGTATATCATCTGTAACTGTATATCGGTCAATTCAATAGCGGGAGATGCCAGCGATCTAGTGCGTGCCTACGATGCACTTATGGTAGCCCTGACATTGCGTATTGTAATACACATCCCTATGGGGCTGTGAAATACACAATTTTGTGGTAAAATTGAAGTGAACTGGGGGCCATTTGGTGGGCATTGCTGGCATTCCAATGCCATTGCAACAGAATTGACCCCTTTAAGTATTAAAAAATGAAGCAAGCACAATTCTTTTCTGCCACAAAGAAAGATGGAAGCTTTAAAAGAAAAAAAAAAAATACACAAAAAGGAAAACAAAGCATTAGAGAAAAACTTGGGTGCCAGGAATCTTAAGACATCTCATATTTGTAGGCCGTGTTTAGGACAGATTGTACAAGAAGAGATAGTGTGACCAGCCACACCGTCTGCAAATAATTAGTATATGAGAAGAGAACAGTTTGCAAGCAGCCGTTTAGGATAGCAAATTAAATGAAGGATGGAGGGGTTTCTAGGGTAGTGGGGAGGGATTTCTAGGATTCAGGGAAAGACACAATATAGAGGATGCCAAAGAATAAACCGGTTTCTCTAACCACTTAGCCTGGCTCTAAGTACACAATCACCAAATAGGTTTCATATCAGTATAGTGGCCACCATACATGAAAACAGTTCTACAGCATTCTAAATCTATTTTAGAAAACTAAAAAGAAACATCTGGTTGGCTGTATGCATTTCTTACATGTTGAACAGCTTTTAAAAATCAGTCTATGGTCTACAACTCAGAGGTGAATGAATCCTGCTGTGCCTATTATACTATATCCAAGACAGGGCTCAAGTGGCCCCCCAAAAAAAACACTTAATCATGCACATTCTCAAAAATGTCCCTTTCTGTGCATTTCACAACAATGGTATAAAAGTTCTGATATAGTGATAAAACATTAATAGGACACCTCTTATCAGTAATCTAAATTTTAGAACAAGCAGTTAACCAAGGTAACAGACGACTGTCAGATTCCTAAACCATGCACCCATTAATAAATCGTAAATTAATCCTTTGGGGAAGAAAAAGACACAAATTAAATCCCCAAAAACTCCACACATCTCCATACGGAGGATCAGTGCAGAAGTGCTGCAACGGAATCATTACTAACCACTGCATACTTTTTATTTTGTCTACATTATACAGGCAATGCTGACCAAAAATAGAAAGGAGACATTTCATTATTCCAGAGGTTCCCAAATTGTGCGCCGTGGCACCCTGGGGTGCCTTGGGACACTTGCAGGGGTGCCTCAGGTTGGTGGTCCAGCACCAAATCAAATTATTGATGGTCAATGTAATGTAAATATGTGGACAAATAGAAGCACAAACCTTTCCTCCACCACATAACTAACCTAAGGATGACAGGTCAGCACAATTTACTTCACTTTACTACATTTTTTTTCTGAATTTCTCAATAAAAACTTTTGGCTTAAGGGTGCCATGAAAACAATGCTGTTACTCTAGGTGCCGTGAATCAAAAAGTGTTTTGGAACCTCTGCATTATTCCTTCATCAGACCTACAGCAATTAAAACAAAATATAGTGCTATTGAAACAGATATATCTATAAAATGTGCTCTCCTACTTGTTCTGATTACATTGTCCATAAATAAGGGCATGAATCAGAGGTGGAGGCTAATGCAGTTTTGGCGCGATTTCTATTGGATTCGCTGCTGTGATAATAGGCAGATTCTAATCTCAGCCTTCCCCTTGTGTAACTGCGAGCGCCGGAGATTGCAAGCCCTGAGACGCCCACTTTCACTGTCCGAGGACATTGGAAATTCGTCCCTAAACACAAACGCTCCACCATCGGCGTACCATCGACACTTATGATGGTCTATGGCTGGCACAGTGTCACGGCCTCTTTAGTCGCAGCTCTGCATTTGAGGATGCAGCCGTGTTCAGCGACACGCCCCTGCCACTCCCATAACACGCCCATGGGATGGCTTTTTTGCGTTCACTTCAGGCCACCTCTCAGGAACAACTATGGCTGTAAGCTGACAGGTCTATTACAAGCGACTCCGTTTGCAACAGCGGCCTCTACGTACACTCAGAGGTACACATGCGCCATAGGGGCTTCTCTAACTTTTTGTACTAAGTTTTACATGTTTTGCTGTTAAGTGTGTTTGTCCCAAAATGGAAAAATGTTATCTCCTTCATATGATATTTAATACATTATTCTAGAGAGCACCTCCGTTGTCATTATAGCTGCTTATTTGGGTAGCATAGGGAACAGCATGACAAATTAATTTTGATGTGCAGATTCCGTATTTCTACCATTATGTAAGAATAAACCTGTAGAGGCTGATTGGAAGTGTGTACGTACAAGGTGAGTACAGCAATGATGTACTCACCTTGTACGTACACATAAGTGCAGCACACAACTTAATGAGGACTCCTAGTTAGACTTGGAAGCTACTCCTGACATTTGGCCGACATTCCTATGTGACTGGATCATGCAGCCCACCAAGAAACTCTGCATTCTGGCTGGACCAAATTGCAATATATAGCACCTATCCTTGTGTACCAATGCCTATTTCCCTATAGATTGTAAGCTTGCAAGCAGGGCCCTCTTACCTCTATGTCTGTCTGTTATTATCCTGTTTTGTTCTATAAAATGTTTCCAACTGTAAAGCGAAACGGAATATGCTGCGCTATAGAAGAAACTGTTAATAAATAAATAAATTTCTAGATACACCAGAACAGAAATAACTATTTATTGCTGTATAGATATACGGTGATGACAGTATCAGCTTAGATCTTTACTGTGCAAAATAAATAAATTGCAAAACACTCATAACTAATGAGTAACTAACATAGAAGTAACAAATCAAAGATATAGCCCTCTAAGAGAGAGACAAGTCTGGAGTCCTCCTGCAAAATTAGACAACAATCCCCACATAACCTCCATAGACTATTCTATCCAACTAGCTTTCCTTTATCCAGGCCACACATAACTTAACATATGTTCTCTATCTACACTCACACAACCAACTGACCCCAAGACAACACTGCTGTGTGATTGGATCATACAGCCCAACAAGACCCATATGTAGTCATTATCCTCAATTATCAATTTCTATATCAATGGGCGTAACTACCATAGGTGCAACTGCTACGGGGCCCAGAGCTAAGGGGGGCCCGTCTTCTTTGTCAAAGTTACATGTGTTATATACAATTTCAACACTGGGTGGTACATAGGGGTCCTTACAAACTTTTGCTATGGGGCCTTCAATTACCTAGTTACACCCCTGTCTATTTCCCTGTAAAATGTAAGCTTGTCTGTTATTACCCAGTGTGGCCTTCTTAATGTTTTGTTCCCCATTGTAAAGCACAATGGACTATGCTGGAGCTATACAAGTAACATATTATTATTATTATTATTATTAGAAACCAAGGCCACTGTTTTCCAGGCTGGATTTGTCACTATAATAGGTGAACTTGTCACTATGATGGGGGGGGATTTGCAGCGAGGGGTCCACTTGTCATGCCCAGCCCAAGCGGAAATCTATAGGGAAATAGGGCAAACAAGAAAACATGGTGGACAGAAAAATGTAATCATTTAAGGATAATTGGAATATGTGTCTTGTATGATTTGTTCCGATGGAGAAACACAGCCTAACATGCATTCTGCTCCTTCTAACGTGTGCCAGGTGGTTTGCTTAAGTGTGATATAAAAAGGTGAAATCAGAAATGATATATTGTAACAAGTAGTATATGTAACACATTTTTAAATGTACTGTCTATAAAGATACAGGTTATTTTACAGTTGTGTGGCGCAAACCCAGTAGATACCATGACTTGGAGGTGGCAGCCCCCCCCTCATGCATTGAGCCCCCACCCCCACAGCTTCTGGCATTAGGCGATGGTAAGTGGAGGCGGAATCCTCGACTTCTCAAAATAGGCATGTGGAGCTTTAGCAATGACATCATAGCCAGACGCCACACTCCCAACAGAACACTGACAAGGAGGAGCAGCAGCCCACAGGTTCACATGTAAAAATCGGCTGGTCGCTTTTCCTCAATGCCAACAGACAGAGCTCTTTTTTTTTTTTGAAGGGTTACCTCAGACGTGACAGGAAAAAATGAGGTGGGTGGGGATCGGTGCCACAATTCATATTCTCAAGTGGGCACAGGGCTGGATTAAATACCACATGGTCCTGGAGCTGAAAAAGATCATGGGCCTATTGTAGGAAGGGGAGGAGGTGTGGCCAGTGTTGTGTGTGTGTGACCAGTGCCATGTGGGTGTGATTAGTTCCATGTTGGCGTGTACATACTCTATACCCCAATGTCTCACTAAATATGTAAAAGTAGACAAATTGCATCATTATGTGAGGAAAATAGAAATACAATTATAATACTTATGACTCATGGCCTACCATGTGACCCACCAGACAGCTAGTAGTCTTCATGCTATCATGATGATGGGCTGGGCCTATTTTTCTGTGGAGGCCTGTATTCGCTAAGGTAGGCAACTGCAATTAAAGTGGGTGTCCCTGTGTAGTGCTGCGACGGGATAGCGATCGCAATGGTTTAGCATACTATCGCAGTTGAACTGCATCCGTAATCGCTATTGGATATGCTGTTGTGATCTGTAGTGAATAAGGCTCTTAGGCCCTGATTCAGAGCCGGACGCTCTGACCAGAGCGCTCGCTCTGAATCAGGGCCCACCTCCATTAATATGGAGCGTCCTCCTGGACGCTCGTATAGCTGTGGGTCACCACCCACAGCATATACGAGCGTGCAGGGTGATGGTCGCGATGGTCTTGACCATCGCGACCATCGCCACTGCGAGCAGAAGCCTGCGGTTGAGTTTCTCAACCGCAAGGCCAGGAGTGATTTTGGCTCTATCAGAGCCAAAATCACTCCCACTGACATCACTAGTGATGTCAGTGGGGCCGGCTTCTGACAGTAGGCGTTCCCTTGGGAACGCCTCTGTCTGGGAGGCGCGCCCACCAAAGGGGGCGTGCTGTCAATCAACATCGACAGCACGCCCCCTTTGATCAGACACTCCGAGCGAAGGAAAGTCCTTCGCTCGGCGCGTCTCGCGCATGCGCACGACGGAGCTCCCTCCGTCGTGCGCATGCGCAGTGCAGACCATTGACCCACTTGCGAGCGGACAGCCGCCTGCGAGTGGGTCTGAATCAGGCCCTTAGTCCCTTCCACCCTATTGTTAATCTGGCCCTGAATGGGTATGACAATCACCCCTTTCTTCTTTCCCATAGTAAGTAAACATGATAAATGCTAGCTGAAGCCGATTGGTTGCTATGAGTAACTACTCCACATGTCCACTTCTTCACGCTTTAGGAGGCTAGATGCATCTCTCCCAAGTGTTGTAGGCTAAGGAGTGCATTGTGCATTTAAGGTGAATTTACCATGAATATACAATAACCCTCAATATGGGCTTCTTTGTTAAGCGACAATAAAATTATGTTTTCTAAAGTTCCCTTAATTTAAACATGCTATATGGCCTTGGTAACACTATAGCATTATCTATATGCATCTTGGTAATGGTGTGTACACACGGTCAGATATAACAGGACGATAAGAACGATAACGATATAGCATGCAGTATGAAGCTAAAAACTCCATTTCAAAAGTCTTCCTTATAATGACTTTTATTCTATTAATTTAATGTAATAGGTTGGATTTGGATATTTATATGTTGTAAGGTTAATATGTGTCCTTGCTGGTCGCAATGTGTGTGTAGCTACTGCTGGTCACAATTTGTATGTTGTGGGCCCTGATGGGAATAGTGTGTATAATGTGAGAATGTCTAGGGACTGTGAGTATTCTGGAAACAATATAGTCACTACCAAGCACAGTGCATTAGGTGCAATAAGCATGAAGTTATTATTGGACACAGGGTGCATGCGTCCAATATTAAAATGGTAATATACAGTCAGGTGCATAAATATTGGGACATTGACAGAATTTTCATATTTTGGCCTCTATTCACCACCACAATGGCTTTGAAATGAAACAAACAAGATGTGCTTTAACTGCAGACTTTCAAATTTAATTTGAGGGTAATTACATCCAAATCAGGTGAACGGTGTAGGAATTACAACGGTTTCTATATGTGCCTCCCACTTTTTAAGGGGCCAAAAGTAATGGGACAAACTAAACAATCCTAAATCTAACTTTCACTTTTTAATACTTCGTTGCAAATCCTTTGCAGCAATTACAGCCTGAAGTCTGGAACGCATAGACATCACCAGACGCTGGGTTTCATCCCTGGTGATGCTCTGCCAGGCCTCTACTGCAAATGTCTTCAGTTCCTGCTTGTTCTTGGGGCATTTTCCCTTCAGTTATGTCTTCATCAAGTGAAATGCATGCTCAAATCGGATTCAGGTCAGGGGATTGACTTGGCCATTGCATAACATTCCACTTTTTAGCCTTAAAAAAATGTTTGGTTGCTTTTGCAGTATGCTTCGGGTCATTGTCCATCTGCACTGTGAAGCGCCGTCCAATGAGTTCTGAAGCATTTGAATGAATATGAGCATATAATATTGCCCGAAACACTTCAGAATTCATTGTGCTGCTTTTGTCAGCAGTCACATCATCAATAAATACAAGGGAACCAGTTCCATTGGCAGCCATACATGCCCACGCCATGACACTACCACCACCATGCTTCACTGATGAGGTGGTATATTTTGGATCATGAGCAGTTCCTTTCCTTCTCCATACTCTTCTCTTCCCATCACTCTGGTACAAGTTGATATTTGTCTCATCTGTCCATAAGATGTTGTTCCAGAACTGTAATGGCTTTTTTAGATGTTGTTTGGCAAACTCTAATCTGATCTTCCTGTTTTTGTGGCTCACCAATGGTTTACATCTTGCGGTGAACCCTCTATATTCACTCTTGTGAAGTCTTCTCTTGATTGTTGACTTTGACACATATACACCTACCTCCTGGAGAGTGTTCTTGATTTGGCCAACTGTTGTGAAGGGGTTTTTCTTCACCAGGGAAATAATTCTTCTGTCATCCACCCCAGTTGTTTTCCGTGGTCTTCCGGGTCTTTTGGTGTTGCTGAGCTCTCCGGTGCGTTCTTTCTTTTTAAGAATGTTCCAAACACTTCATTTGGCCACACCTAATGTTTTTGCTATCTCTCTGATGGGTTTGTTTTGATTTTTCAGCCTAATGATGGCTTGCTTCACTGATAGTGACAGATCTTTGGATCTCATATTGAGAGTCAACAGCAACTGATTCCAAATGCAGATGTCACACCTAGAATCAACTCCAGACCTTTTACCTGCTTAACTGATAATGAAATAACGAGGGAATACTACACACCTGTCCATGAAATAGCTTTTGAGTTGATAGTCCCATTACTTTTGGCCCCTTAAAAAGTGGGAGGCACATATAGAAACAGTTGTAATTCCTACACCGTTCACCTGATTTGGAAGTAATTACCCTCAAATTATATCTGAAAGTCTGCAGTTAAAGCACATCTTGTTTGTTTCATTTCAAAGCCATTGTGGTGGTGAATAGAGGCCAGAATATGAAAATTCTGTCAATGTCCCAATATATATGCACCTGACTGTATATAAGTTAGGCAGGCTATCACAGTAAATTCCCCTAAGGGCCCATAGCATCCTATTATGACCTTGACACAGGCCCTCTCTTTTCCATCTTCCTGTAGCAGATGAGTCATTGCTGAGCTGATTGTTACTAGATTAGAGACAACTAACAATACAGGCAGGCGTTTCTTGTGTTGTAATTGGCTAGTTTAATACTAAACTAATAAAACAGAGCAGACTGAGTGATGAGCCATCCATTAGAAAACAGCAGTAACTAGCCAGCCCTCTTCCTCCCGAGTACCTACTTACATTAATATTTTTCTGTACTAGGTGCTTGTACTTGGCTGGGTGCCGTGGGAGGAGAGGCTGATGATGACGCAGGTCACTAGCACCATACTCCGGCAGGGAAGGAACTGTGTACTGGGCTAGGTGGCCACCACTACCCACAACCCTGTGGTGGCCAGCGTATTAATATTCAGTGTGACAACTGCACACATCTTGACGATGAGCAGTCCGATATTCTATGAGGCAGTGGGGAAACCGGGGGATTCTGCTTATTTTCCGGGGTAGTGGGAGCTCCCACCTTAAGTTGGGAGGCTCCCGCGAAATGCAGGAGGGTTGGCATGTATGCTCTATATACATCTTGGTAGCACTACAGCATCCTCTATATGTATCTTGGTAACAATACAACATCCTCTATATGCATCTGTACCAAATCATCTCAAAACTTTTGTCAGCCTTTTAAAATTGACATCACATTTACGATTTTTATTTTTCATTAAAAAAGGCCCTCATCAAATCTGTTTAAAGAATGCGTTACACAGTATTCCTGCCAACTAGAGTAGACAGACAGCTCTTGATTGCTAGTTCTCTTGGTGCATTACTAAGTCTATATTCACCAGACACATATTTCACCACAAAACAGCATCAGGTACTGCGGATAACACTTTGCCCCAGATTCCACGCTAACATTCAATAAAATGTAATCCTTTTCTTGTGATTTCCCACCCTTTGTACTACAATATGACCCACTAATGGGGGAACTGAAAAGGAATAGCACAAAAACATAGACCCTAATCACACGCCTCAGTTAATTTGCTTCTTACACAATTCAACAATGCATTCCACAGCCTTGTGCAGGTCATGTATGAGATCTATTATGTCCTGTGCATATCCATCAGTTTTCTACAGTGCTGGGAACAAGCGTAACAGCTCAGCATTGTATTTATGCCCTTGTATAGCTAATTATAAAAAGACATTAAAAAGTGAAAAACATATTAACAGTAGAGTGTCTAAACTAAATAGTTTAAGGGTTAGGTGGAAAAGTATTTTGCAGCAAAGCAGGAGCGTTTTAAGAGAGGAGGGTGCCTGGTGGCAGCCTCTGTGCAAACCCCCTCCTCTCTGGTAGTGCAGTAGACTATGTCTTTGTGCCAGAGTCAACAATGCATGAGCAGGTCTCCAGGAAGATGATGCCTGTGCTATGCTCCTGGAGACATCTCTAGTGTGCATGCGCAAATCAACGGGAAAATGGTCGCCGCATCATTTTCCCGGTATTACAGTCTGCAGAACTGCCCGACGCGGAACTCCGAAGAGGTAAGTATACTAATTATGGGCGCAGGGTGTGCGGTGTGGATCCTCTTGGTCCCAAGGGTCCATGTGCACCACACCTGCTGCATCCATTATAGATACGCCAGTGCTGCAAACTGTAGAGAACAAGGAGGGATTCCTATTAAAAACATGCCTCAAAATCTTTATTGTATTTTAACAAAACAGATTATGGCATTGCTCAGAATGTTATTCAATTAATTTACAGCATTCTAGCAGACTTTTACCTAGGATCCCTGGGAGAGGTCAGAGAGGGAGGACTGAAGTGGGTGGTACGGGGGCCATGACAGCTCATTGTGCCTCCGGTTGTACAATACAACCATGTGCGACATTATGCAGGAGGGGGTTGGGCCCATGATGATACAATTCACCGCAAACCACATCAGGACCATGACCATTTCTCTGAATGAATGTGTAGGTATATAGGGCCTTGTTCAGAGATGGATATTAATCAGATGAGCGGGTTCGGATTAAGTCCCAAAAATCGGGACTTAGAAAGAGGCAAAATGTCATCTTTCATGGACAAACATCATCATTCCTAGACAAAAGTCCAGGAATAATGATGTTTGCCCATGAAAAAATATGAGATATGGTAAGAACTTACCCTTGTTATCTCTATTTCTACGAAGTCCATAGGGTTCCACAGGATACCTTGGGGTATAGGTGATGACGTCAGGCATCGGGCACCATAGAGATAAGTTTCAGCCTCCCAGGATGCACTAGGGTCCCCCTCCTATACCTCGCCCCCGAGCATCTCAGTTACATACCAAGCCATAGGCCGGAGGAGGAGAAGGAAGAGAGAGAAAAAAGATCTGGACACACACAAGAATCACATTCTCACCAGAGGGAGACGGAAAAACCGGTGACCAGAGTAAAGCCCATCTGCAGCACAGGTGTGACAGGGCGGGAGTCCTGTGGAACCCTATGGACTTCATAGAAATAGAGATAACAAGGGTAAGTTCTTACCATATCTCATATTTTCTACTTCAGGGTCCATAGGGTATCCACAGGATACCTTGGGGATGTACCAAAGCAGTATCCTTCAATCGTGGGGACGCTCCTGTGCTGAAAGGAGAATCCGCTGCCCGAAGGAAGCATCCTGAGAGGCAAAGGTGTCAAATACGTAATACCTCACAAAGGTATGGACAGAGGACCACGTGGCAGCCTTGCAGATCTGGACTGCAGAGGCACCACGTCGAGCTGCCCACGAGGGACCCACAGACCTAGTGGAATGAGCCCTCACAGAGGATGGAACCGGCAGGCCTTCATGAAGATAAGCTTCTGAAATGGCCATACGGATCCAAGCTGCCAAAGTTTGTTTGGAAGCAGGCCAACCCTTTTTACGGAAGCCATAGAAGACAAACAAGGCGTCCGACTTCCGAAATGAAGAAGTGCGGTCAACATAAGTCCTTAAGGCCCGCACAACATCCAAAGTGGCCTCACCCACTGAAAGACCAGGTGAATTAAAAGCCGGCACAACGATTTCTTCGTTAATATGAAACCGGGAAACAACTTTGGGAAGAAATTCAGGACAAGTGCGCAGCACTGCCCTGCTCCCATGAAAAATCAAGAAAGGGGGTCTACAAGAGAGAGCCCCTAAATCAGAAACACGTCTGGCCGAAGCGATGGCCAGAAGGAAAACAGTCTTAGCTGTTAGCCATTTAAGATCCACTGAGCCCAGTGGTTCAAACGGCGGTCCCTGGAGAGCCCTCAGGACCACAGACAAATCCCAAGGCGCCACAGGTGGTACAAAAGGCGGCTGAATTCGCAGAACACCTTGCATAAAGGTGCGCACATCAGGGATTGTAGCAATCCTACGATGGAACCAGACAGACAGGGCAGAAACCTGCACCTTCAAAGAATTAAGGCGAAGCCCATGGTCCAGTCCCGCTTGTAGGAAGGCTAGTACTCTAGACAGACGAAATTCCCGAGGTGCAAAACCTCTCGGCCGACACCACTGGAAAAACGTATGCCACACACGATGGTATATTCTCGCGGAAGACGGTTTCCAAGCTCTGAGCATGGTTCGCACTACAGAGCTGGAAAAACCCCTGGACCTTAACATGGCCGTCTCAACAGCCACGCCGTCAAAGACAGCCGAGTCAGGTCTGGGTGAAGACAGGGACCCTGTGACAGAAGGTCCGGTCGTAGTGGCAACAGCAGAGGACTGGCCACGGACAGACCCTGAAGGTCTGAGAACCAGTGCCGTCTGGGCCATGCGGGAGCTATCAACAGAATAGAATAGAATTTCCGGATTACCCGTGGAAGAAGGGAAAACGGAAGAAACAAGTAAGCGAACCGACAGAGCATCCACCAGAGACGCCTTTTCGTCTCTTGTGCGAGACCCGTACACCGGCAACTTGTTGTTGTGCCGGGACGCCATGAGGTCGATCTCTGGAAGACCCCACCTGTCCACCAGCAGTTGAAAAACGTCCGGGTGCAGGGACCATTCCCCTGGATGAACGTCCTGGCGACTGAGAAAGTCCGCCTCCCAGTTCAGCACTCCCGGGATGAATACTGCTGATATAGCCGGGAGATTGCGCTCCGCCCATACCAGGATTCGGGACACCTCTATGAGAGCTACCCGACTTCGGGTTCCTCCCTGACGATTTATGTAGGCCACGGTGGTAGCGTTAAAAGGCAAATAAGAGCAGTCAGCGCTCATAGGAAGGTAAAAGTTTGACCACTAGCTGCTCTCTCAGGAATTATCCCTAATTCCTTAAACTGATATAGCAAAAATAGATCAAGCGCTCTGTGGTAATGGCATCTATTATATTATAAATTATATCTATAAATAGTCTCAATAATTCACTGGTGGGCAAGAACTTGAGGCTGGGTGTTCAGGACCAAAGTCCTATGGATATGAAAAAAGTCTAATACCAAAGTCTGAGAGTCCTTGTTATTAGGGTGATGTATATTTGTCCCAAATGATGATGATACAATATAATCGTGATATCACACTGGTAGGCGACAACTTGAGGCTGGAAATTCAGAACTAATAACGATGGATGATAATAGAACTCAGGTGGGCAATATCTGTCGGCAGAGTGTTCGCACGTGTAGACTTATATGTGTATATATACATGTCGGCAAAAACTGTGGGCAGATAGTTGTTCACAATAATCCGTAGTCTAGATGTATGCGAATGTAGTCTCCTTCTTCTCCGCTTTCCTTACCACCTCTGGAGAGGAACGTAGTATCAGAGTGACAGGTACACCATATTGCAGTATCTTAAGGTAGGAATAAAGTGACTTACCTGACCTTGAAGTCTGCTGGTACTGTGTCAATCTGTGTCCACAATCACTGCATGTTGGTGTTCATGAGGAGACTATGTTATAAGGATGACTAGGTAATCAATGGTATAATGACTGTTTATTCAACAGTATATAGATTACAGAGAAATACCCTTCAAACAGGGATTAGAATGTTTAAAAACACAAATAAGTATAAGTAAATGTCCCAACGCGTTTCATCTCTTCAGGAGACTTTTTCAAGGGCAAATGATGCTTGTACTGTGGAACCATCTATTATATACCCACCAAGACACTGCCTCCTACTTCATTGTGACCCCTGTGTACCGGCGCCATACTTCCGGTATTTTACTTCCGGGTATTGAGTGCCGCGTGTATGAGGGGAAAGTTGCAGAGTCCCATACCTTAATTCTCCTCCATTGGTCTCCCCGGGCAGTGGCGCCGCACTTCCGGTGGTTCACTTCCGGGTTGCGCTCGCCGCATGTACAAGGGGAGAACCATGCAGGAGCGTGTCATATCACCTGACCCTCCTGTCCAATAACCGTGACGTGTTGTGTCATTGAGATGTTGCTCACGCCCTCTGGTAACATACGATAGGGCTAAGTTAGGCTTGTTCCTTGATGTGTCCTCAAACTTGGCGGCGGCCATTTTGGGTTAGGTTTTCTTTATATAGAACAGCCATGATACATATTGTTGAAATGAGATCATGGAGTCGTCTGATCTAATTGTCTCCAAAAATGGCAGTGGCCATTTTGGATATATTAAATAACAGTTTACATATAATATAATAAATAATTTTTAACTTAGTTGTCAAACAGTATTAATGACTCATTTAAGTATCTGGTCAACACTATGGCAGTTGGTAAGAGTTCAGACCAATAACCTATAAGTGCCTTACTGAATAAGGCACTATTTGTGATGTCAATAGGCTATCAATCAGAACTATCAATGAATGTTGTTGCAGAAAACTTGGCCCTAGGTTTCAATAAATTGAAACAGATTGTGAATCATAGAGGGAGAGATAAAATAGGGGGATTGTTCAGAATTTTTAGATATAGTAATTATGTAATAGGCCCGAAATGAAAATCATAATATTTAAATTAGAAATCATATTAATTGAAATGGACTGGTTTCAAGGTTAACAATATCTTTAGCTTAAACCTTTTGGTATCTAAATGTATTAGCAAAATATATTGCTCCATACATAAACGAATAATACGAATAATACCCCATATTCCTTAATTTAGGGGTCTAAATTGAGTCCATCAGGGTAAAGGGTCTGTAAGTCATAGATCCATTTACTCTCTCTACGGTTTATGACATCTATCTTGTTTCCTCCCCTCCAATTATACATGACTCTGTCAAAACCCGTGAACTTGAGGCCTTTGGGATTGCATCCATGTATGACCCTAAAGTGTTCCGAAACACTATGGGTCTCTAAGCCCTTGTTGATATTTCGACAATGCTCGTAAATCCTTTGTTTGAGGGTTCTTGTGGTACGCCCCACATATTGTAACCCACATGGGCATTCAAGTAAGTATATTAAATTGTCGCTATCGCATGAAAGTGTACCTCTAATCGCATATTCCTTGTTGGTTTGGTTTGATTTAATTAAAGTTGTTGGTCTCGTACTTGTGTATCCCAACAGTTTACAATTAGAGCATCTCCCACAATGATAAAAACCTTCTCTAATGTTATTCCCATCAATGGTTTTCTGTCTTACATTTTTAGTATTGGTGTTATCCTTCAAATGATTGTGCACTATTTTCTGTTTTATATCTGGGGCTTTGCGAAATACTACGTTAGGTTTACCTTGTATGACGGTTTTCAAACAATGGTCCAAACTCAAGATAGGCCAATGTTTTTTCAGTATATTTTGTACTTTAGTGGATGCCCCCGAATAATTGGTCACTATTTGGAAATTTAGAAACAGGTATACCATTAACACCAGACACTCATGTTTTTTATAAAACATTTACTGATCTAGAGAAAACCCTAGATAAAGAGACAAGAGTATGGTGGGATATTAAAACACTGAGCTGGTATCTTGAACAAAATCTTATACCGAAAGGTCTATCAATACAAAAAACATCGACACACAGCACGGAAAATACATTGTTTCAAAAAGAATGGGAAGGGATCCTACGAGAATGCTCGTTTAGTCTAATGAAACTGATCAATAAAGAAAGGAATCTGGAATTAATCACTTTGGGAGAACGCATTACACAACTAGATAGAGAATTGACACCTTTCAAAAATGATGTAGAATATGTGAATCTAGAGAAACTGATCAAAACTAGACTAGATAGGGAAGAACAAAAGGTTATTGATGTAAAAAGATCTAAAATTTTGAGAGATAAATTTGGAATTATTAGTAGGAAAAGTAAGGAAAACAAATTGACTAAGAAACAAACTATACAATACGACAACAACCAAGTACTCTCAGTACAAGACACTAAAAACATTGGCCCTCATTCAGAGCCACTCGCTAGCGGCAGTACGCTCGCTCCGAGCGATGTTCGCACATCTGCGCATGCGTACGGATCGTTATACGCATGCGCGAACCAGTCAGTGCGGCCGAAATTCATGTGCTCGCAATATAGCGAATGCCTGCTATTTTGAGTGACAGAATGAGGCGTATGTGGGTGGTAACAGGGGAAGGTGCTTGAAAATGGGGAGTGGAGATCCGAACGCAGGCGTGCTTAAAGGTCAAAACGGGCGTTTTATGGGTGTGCATAATTAATACAGCAGCGTCATTGACCACGTCACTGGGTTATTTTATAGCCAGAACTGCTCGCAAGATTGTGGTAGCAAAAACCAACCACAAGAATTGCGAGCAGTTCATACGCTGGTCGATGTACTCGATTAATCTAATAAATAGCGGACATGACGTATGGTGCGTGCGGCCAGGGGGCGTTTTTAACAAATAAACGAACGTATGTTTTGCTCGCTCATTCAGACTTAGAGGTGTGAACAGACTGCAATTTGCGAACTGATCATTTGAATAGCCACCCCTTGTTTTTGAACGAACGACCGCAAATAGCGAACGGCTCTGAATCAGGCCCATTGTTCCAAGCATTTCTAAGGAAAATAAAAACACTGTAAACAGCAAGTCTTATGTAGAAAACAACACTAAACTACATAGTGATAGTTGGAGGATAGGGACCCATACTCCATTATATAAAAAATTAAACCTGACATACCAACAGTTTATGACTAGAATACACACAACTACAGTGCCATCAGAAAATGAGATCAATCTTCTAGAATTATCAGTCTATAGTCAATCATCGACCGAGGATAGCGATACTACAGAAATCAGCTTCTCAGTTCATTCTTTAGATGTACTAGAGGAGGATGCAGATGACATATCGTCTCTAGCCCGACAGTCATTTGAGAGGGGTTGGCAGGACCTAATAGACACAACTAAAAGAGTTTTCATACCCAAAGCACAACCCAATACCCAAACACTGACTGAAGTTGCCCCTGTTACACTCACAAATTCACCTTTTCCCGAAGTACCAAAATGGGGAGACTCTTTTTTAGAAATGGGAAACCCCCAAACAACCATGAAAAGAAAGTTAGACGCACCAGAAGAGGATGCAGGGGAGGGGAAAAAAAGCAAATTAGAGACAACTTAGCAGTCAAAGATGTTAAACCAATGGGCATATTCAATCTCAGCAACTGTACCCTGACAACACCACAAATTACCCTTCTAAACAAAGGTTTAAAATTCGCTCCCACTAACAAATTGGATAAATTTCATACTTATTTAGATGTTAAAAACTTTACGAGAAAATTAAGTCTCAAAAAATATTTTCTGGATAAGAACACAGGTATACAAACCAATACAAAAATAGAGGCAGATAGATTCAAACATAGTGGACTAAGACCACCATCCACATTTAATCCCACACACCTGAAAGGTTGTTTCATTCAAACCTTTGAAAAGGCAGTCCTTGATGATATTAAAAAATTGGATCCCAATATAGGCTCCACTAGACCGAATTTATCCAAAGAGGAATGGGAAGCACTGAAATCACTAGAAAAGAACAAGGAGATTGTGGTTAAACCTGCAGACAAAGGGGGAGGGATTGTAAGTTTGAATAGGAATGATTATGAGACAGAGGCCCTCCGTATGTTGAACTACAACATATCAGAAACTAAGGGGAGACCCTACCACCACATTCCAGAAAGAATTACAGACACTTTTGGAGATAGGGAAAGACAAAGGGATCCTGAATAAGCATGAATACGAATTCCTGACCCCTTCCAATCCAGTAATACCAGTTTTTTACTACCTGCCCAAGATCCACAAGAACACCACAAATCCCCCAGGAAGACCGATCACCTCCGGTATTAACTCTATCACTTCCCCTCTTTCTCAATATATTGACAATTTCCTACAGGCTCATGTACAAAAACAACCATCATACATTCGGGATACGACTGAAGTTCTTCTAACAATACAGGATATAAAATGGGAAAAAGATTTTTGGCTGATAACTAGCGATGTGACGTCACTGTACACTGTCATTGACCATAATCTAGGTATAGATAGTGTACAATATTTTCTTAATCAGGATATTGATATGGATAAGGAACAGAGAGACTTCATACTTCGTGGGATACGACATATTCTAACACACAACTATATGTGGTTCGGGGGTGATTTCTATTTGCAGTGTAGAGGGACAGCTATGGGGACCAAGTTCGCCCCGAGATACGCTAATCTGTTCATGAGCCATTGGGAGGACAATACGATCTGGTCCAGGGCGGAACTCGGGGCTAACTTGGTCCTCTGGAAACGCTATATAGATGACATACTGTGCATTTGGCGGGGTGATGAATCATCCCTACTGAACTTCCTGACCCTCATTAACGATAACAATTGTAATCTGAAGTTCACCTCAACTTACAGTAAGACACAGATTGTTTTTCTAGATTTAGAGATTTTCGTCCAGAACAATATATTACATACAAAGACCCACCATAAAGCAGTAGATGTAAATAGCTACATCCTAGCACAAAGCAACCACCATCCTAGTTGGATAAAGGGGATACCAAAGGGTCAATTCACTCGGTTAAGACGGAATTGTACCACACTGGAGGATTACACCAAGCAAGGGTCAGATTTAAAACAGAAATTTAAAGAGAAAAAATACAATATGAAGATAGTGGAAGGAGCATATAAAGAATTAGAAACTAGACCTAGAGAGACACTGTTGAATTATTCTAAAACAGAACCTTTGGCCATGACTAGAGAACATGAGAAAATTTATTTTGTGACCAATTATTCGGGGGCATCCACTAAAGTACAAAATATACTGAAAAAACATTGGCCTATCTTGAGTTTGGACCATTGTTTGAAAACCGTCATACAAGGTAAACCTAACGTAGTATTTCGCAAAGCCCCAGATATAAAACAGAAAATAGTGCACAATCATTTGAAGGATAACACCAATACTAAAAATGTAAGACAGAAAACCATTGATGGGAATAACATTAGAGAAGGTTTTTATCATTGTGGGAGATGCTCTAATTGTAAACTGTTGGGATACACAAGTACGAGACCAACAACTTTAATTAAATCAAACCAAACCAACAAGGAATATGCGATTAGAGGTACACTTTCATGCGATAGCGACAATTTAATATACTTACTTGAATGCCCATGTGGGTTACAATATGTGGGGCGTACCACAAGAACCCTCAAACAAAGGATTTACGAGCATTGTCGAAATATCAACAAGGGCTTAGAGACCCATAGTGTTTCGGAACACTTTAGGGTCATACATGGATGCAATCCCAAAGGCCTCAAGTTCACGGGTTTTGACAGAGTCATGTATAATTGGAGGGGAGGAAACAAGATAGATGTCATAAACCGTAGAGAGAGTAAATGGATCTATGACTTACAGACCCTTTACCCTGATGGACTCAATTTAGACCCCTAAATTAAGGAATATGGGGTATTATTCGTATTATTCGTTTATGTATGGAGCAATATATTTTGCTAATACATTTAGATACCAAAAGGTTTAAGCTAAAGATATTGTTAACCTTGAAACCAGTCCATTTCAATTAATATGATTTCTAATTTAAATATTATGATTTTCATTTCGGGCCTATTACATAATTACTATATCTAAAAATTCTGAACAATCCCCCTATTTTATCTCTCCCTCTATGATTCACAATCTGTTTCAATTTATTGAAACCTAGGGCCAAGTTTTCTGCAACAACATTCATTGATAGTTCTGATTGATAGCCTATTGACATCACAAATAGTGCCTTATTCAGTAAGGCACTTATAGGTTATTGGTCTGAACTCTTACCAACTGCCATAGTGTTGACCAGATACTTAAATGAGTCATTAATACTGTTTGACAACTAAGTTAAAAATTATTTATTATATTATATGTAAACTGTTATTTAATATATCCAAAATGGCCACTGCCATTTTTGGAGACAATTAGATCAGACGACTCCATGATCTCATTTCAACAATATGTATCATGGCTGTTCTATATAAAGAAAACCTAACCCAAAATGGCCGCCGCCAAGTTTGAGGACACATCAAGGAACAAGCCTAACTTAGCCCTATCTTATGTTACCAGAGGGCGTGAGCAACATCTCAATGACACAACACGTCACGGTTATTGGACAGCAGGGTCAGGTGATATGACACGCTCTTGCATGGTTCTCCCCTTGTACATGCGGCGAGCGCAACCCGGAAGTGAACCACCGGAAGTGCGGCGCCGCTGCCCGGGGAGACCAATGGAGGAGAATTAAGGTATGGGACTCTGCAACTTTCCCCTCATACACGCGGCACTCAATACCCGGAAGTAAAATACCGGAAGTATGGCGCCGGTACACAGGGGTCACAATGAAGTAGGAGGCAGTCTCTTGGTGGGTATATAATAGATGGTTCCACAGTACAAGCATCATTTGCCCTTGAAAAAGTCTCCTGAAGAGATGAAACGCGTTGGGTCACTTACTTATACTTATTTGTGTTTTTAAACATTCTAATCCCTGTTTGAAGGGTATTTCTCTGTAATCTATATACTGTTGAATAAACAGTCATTATACCATTGATTACCTAGTCATCCTTATAACATAGTCTCCTCATGAACACCAACATGCAGTGATTGTGGACACAGATTGACACAGTACCAGCAGACTTCAAGGTCAGGTAAGTCACTTTATTCCTACCTTAAGATACTGCAATATGGTGTACCTGTCACTCTGATACTACGTTCCTCTCCTGAGGTGGTAAGGAAAGCGGAGAAGGAGACTACATTCGCATACATCTAGACTACGGATTATTGTGAACAACTATCTGCCCACAGTTTTTGCCGACCTGTATATATACACATATAAGTCTACACGTGCGAACACTCTGCCGACAGATATTGCCCACCTGAGTTCTATTATCATCCATCGTTATTAGTTCTGAATTTCCAGCCTCAAGTTGTCGCCTACCAGTGTGATATCACGATTATATTGTATCATCATCATTTGGGACAAATATACATCACCCTAATAACAAGGACTCTCAGACTTTGGTATTAGACTTTTTTCAAATCCATAGGACTTTGGTCCTGAACACCCAGCCTCAAGTTCTTGCCCACCAGTGAATTATTGAGACTATTTATAGATATTATTTATAATATAATAGATGCCATTACCACAGAGCGCTTGATCTACGGTGGTAGCGTTGTCCGACTGGACCTGCACTGGGTGACCTTGGAGAACCCGATGTGCCTGCTGGAGAGCATTGAACACCGCGCGGAGCTCCAAAATGTTTATTGGAAGCTCTGCTTCTGCCTGAGTCCACCTGCTTTGGAACAAGTGTTGACCCGAGACTGCTCCCCAGCCCCGAAGACTGGCGTCCGTTGTCAACAGGACCCAATTAACCACCCAGAACGGACGACCCCTGTTGAGATGGGTCGTCTGCAACCACCAGGCTAAGGACAGGTGAACCTCCGGAGTGAGCACCATCGTCTGGGATTTTAGAGACTGAGGCAGCCCATTCCATTTGGACAGGATCAGGTGCTGCAGAGATCTGGAGTGAAACTGGGCATATTCCACCATGTCGAATACTGACACCATGGAGCCCAGTAACCTCATCGCCGAATGCAGAGACACCCGGCGGCCCTGCAGACAACTGCGCACCCTCAACTGCAAGGCAGAGATCTTTTCCCCCGTCACAAAGATCCTTTGCTGTCCGGAGTCCAATAAGGCTCCGAGGTGCAGAATCCGCTGAGACGGGATCAGGGTGGACTTCTGCCAGTTTATTAACCAGCCGTGCCGTTGCAGTACCGCAATGGTCAGGTCCAAGTGGCGTAGAAGGAGCTCTGGAGATCCTGCCACCACGAGAAGGTTGTCCAAGTACGGTAACATGCGGACTCCCTGCAGCCACAGGGAAGCCGCCATGACCGCCATCACCTTGGTGAAAACACGTGGTGCTGTCGCCAGGCCAAAAGGCAACGCCCGGAACTGAAAGTGGTCGTTGCGGATTGCAAACCTGAGGAACTGTTGATGGCGTAAATGAATAGGGACATGCAGGTAAGCGTCCTGTATGTCTAACGTCACCATATAGTCCCCAGGTTCCAGCGCCAGAATGATGGACCGCAGGGTCTCCATCCGAAACTTCGGCACCCACAAAGACTCGTTGAGAGCTTTGAGGTTGAGTATCGGACGATACGACCCATTGGGTTTCTGCACCAAAAAGAGATTGGAATAGAAACCCTGGCCCCTCTGGGAGAATGGAACAGGCACTATAACTCCAGCCTGGAGCATAGTGTGCAAAACCTTCCGCAGTTCCAAGGCTTTGTTCCGGTCTGATGGCAGACCCGTGGTGAAGAACCGAGACGGGGGTCTGTGCTGGAAGGAGAGGGCGTACCGGTGAGAAACCACCTTCGAGAACCCAAGTGTTTGTCGTGGTGACTGACCAACACCGGGCGAACTGCAGCAGGCGGCCTCCCACTTTGGGATCCCCCAAAGGGAGGCCCGGACCGTCAGGCCGCAGGCTTGTTATCTGGCTTAGGGGCCGGACGCCTGGTACTCCAGGCCTGCTTCCGGGGCTTGGCCGATTTTTTTGGGCCAGCCCGTCGGGGAAAGGATTGTGCTTTAGGCCTACCCTGGGCCCTATAAGGCCGAAAGGAAGACGTACCTGAACCGGAAGGAACTGCAGCAGACGGGAGACATGCCGATTTGGCTGCCGCCAGTGTGGCTACAATTTTGTCCAGGTCCGGACCAAATAGAACTTCTCAGTTAAAAGGCAACGCTTTCAAGCCCTTTTTGGAATCAGCGTCCGCCTTCCAAGATCGCAACCATAAGGTGCGACGAGCAGCTACAGCTGCCGAAGAAATGCGAGACACCAGGGTACTGATATCCAAGGCCGCTTCGTTGATATAAGTGGCCGAATCCCGGAGATTGCGATTAACTCCGTCTGTTCAGCCGAACAGTCGGAATCGAAGGACGCCTCCAAAGTGTCAGCCCAGCGCTCCATAGCTCTGGCAACCCAGCAAATGGCCATAGCCGGCCTAGCTGCCCCCCGCAAGGGAATAAACGGACTTTAGGCAGATCTCCACCTTGCGGTCCGTAGCATCCTTAAGGGAAGACATGGATGGCATGGGTAATGTGGCACTACGGACTAGGCGTGTCACATGAGAATCCACCTGTGGAGGGGATTCCCATTTAGAAAAATAATTATCCGCGAACGGATAAGCCACCACCTAACGCCTCTGTGGCTGGTATCGTTTGCCAGGCTGTTTACACGCCTCCTCTAAATGGTCCACCAACTGACCCTAAAGAGGAAACACTGTGGCGTCACCCTTAATATCCTTAAAAAAGGCATATTTAGATTTGGACACCGGAGGATCTGCCAAAGCTGTGCGGACTGCCCGAATAAGTCCAGGAATATACACCTTGGACCTAGCGTCTGCCTCCTTAGTACGGAGAGGTTCCTGGTCGGAAACCCTGCATGGGTGACAACACCACTGATTGCTGGGACAATCCCATCTGTGAGAACGCGGGCTGCGGAGCTAACTGGCCCACCAAGGTTGTAAGCGCCTTAGCGAAACAAGCCCAGGGCGGCTCCTGTACCAGTGCTGTGACAGTAATTGGCCGCGCCAATAAAAACCACTGCCGGTATAGCCCCTCCGCACTACCCTCCTCCTCCGCTATAGGTACTTTACACGTAGTACACTGAAGCTGGAGAGGAAAGTCACTCTCAGACATGATGGGGGACAGTATGTGACCCCTCTCACAATACTCGTTAGTATAGCGAGAGACCACCCTGCAGCACCGCACCGCAAGGGCTTTAGCAGAAAGAACAGCGACAGTGATAAGGCTGACAGTAAGAAATCAAAAGTACAGGCAGCAGCGCTAGCACAGTCACATACAATGCACAGAAAAATAAATCCTGCACTATCAGCGCTGATACTCAACTACACAGACACAGAGTCTGGTAGGACACAGTGCTGCATACACAGACCTGACCACAGCGGAGGAGAGGTATGCGGGGGGACCCAGACCACGATGCCTCCGTCCAGACTTCCAGCAGCGTTCACCATGCATTCTGAAGATGGCCGCCGAGGAGCAGAGAGGAGGCTGGCCTGGGGGAGAAGCGCTGCCACAGGGCCAGTCGGCGTGTGCAGAGAGGGCTGTGTGCAGCGGGGGAGGCGCCGGCTGTGAGACAGGGAAGGCGCACTCCCCTGGTACGCATTTAACCCCTGGGACGCCGCAGCCCTACCGCGGTCCGCTGTCCCAGGGGAATAGTGGAAGCGCAGGTTAATACCTGGCTCCACGCTGCAGCCAGCCCCCAGGGAGCCCCCTGCCTGGGGACTTTTGGACCATGTTCAGCAGGGTCCCACCGCGGGACCCCTGCTGCTTACCTTTGTCCCCCTTGGATCCGGCCATGGTCCAAAACATCTGGGGTCACCACTAGCTGTGACCCCAGATGCTTACCAGCATTCCCGGATCGGTACCGGCGTTCTGGTACCGGCAGGGGTGTAGGGAAGACAGCATGGACGTCAGTACTGACTGTCCATGCTGTAGTTCCAGATGTGCAGCCACAGCTGCAATGAAGAAAACTTCAGGGGCTCTTCTAAGCCCCCCTCTAGCAGGTGCATCAGACTCCGGCCGGGCACCACACGAAACTGAGATGCCTTGGCTCGGGGGCGGGGTATAGGAGGGGGACCCTAGTGCATCCTGGGAGGCTGAAAACTTAACTCTATGGTGCCCGATGCCTGACGTCATCACCTATACCCCAAGGTATCCTGTGGATACCCTATGGACCCTGAATTAGAAATAACGTTTTGCCTCTTTCCGAGTCCCGATTTTTGGCGGTAAAAATCCGAACTTGGCGTGGAAATCCGAACCCGCTCATCTCTAATATTAATGCCACCGCAGCTGTGAATTTGCATGCATCGGCTATGCGAAAATATGCAAATGTCGCAGGCAGTGGGATTTGAGACGCCCACTGACGGCTTCACAGATCCACAATGGTCGCAGATCAGTTGATAATCGGACTTCTGAGTAACTCTATGGTCACGCAAGATAGCAGCCTTAATAACTGAGACGCCGGAGCCACTTTCACTGCCTATGGGATCGCAGTCGCAGGCCGAGACACTGCCCAAAAATGGTCACGACATACCTGCGTTTGAGTCATCACCCCCCCTTGTCGCCCACAAATGGTCCCTGTCTGTCACTCACTTTGCGAATAAATCCTCCCTGCGAGTAACATTGATAATGAAGCTTGGTGCAGACGGAGAGAGAGAGACTCAGACGTATGCGCAGATTACAGATAATAGCTCAACTGCATAACATCTGCATCGCTTCCATCTTGCGTCAGGCACATAGGGGGTCATTCAGACCCGCTCGCACCAAAGGGGGCGTGCTGTCAATCCGGGTCTCGCACCAAAGGGGGCGTGCTGTCAATGTTGATTGACAGCACGCCCCCTTTGGTGGGCGTGCCTGCCAGACGGAGGCGTTCCCATGGGAACGCCTACCGTCTGAAGCCGGCCCCACTGACATCACTAGTGATAGAGCCAAAATCACTCCATGGCTTGCGGCAGCGAGACCCTAGCGCAGGGTCTCCGTCGCAAGCCCATCATCATGGAGGCTCGCATATGCTGTGGGTGGTCACCCACAGCTATGCGAGCGGCCAGGAGGCCGCTCCATTTTCATGGAGGAGGGCACTGATTCAGAGCGAGCGCTCTGGTCAGAGCGTTCAGCTCTGAATCAGGCCCATAGTGCAATGTGTAAACACTATAGTGAATGCATTCAAAGTAATCATCTTAGGTAGCAATTCAATTAGCGCCCATGGCATGCGAGATGCCGGGAAAAAAAGTCAGAATCCTGGCATCTCGCAGTCACCGGCATCTCATATTTTCCCTTCGTACAACAAGCAGGTGGGCAGGAAAATGTGCGATGTTGAGGTACTGCAATTCTCTGGACTGTGCGCAGCTGCACATGGTGACCATACACCCGATGACTGAATTACCCCCTTAGTGTCAGGAGTCTCCAATCTCCTGAGCCATATCTTACGTCTGCCGAAATGCACCAAATGCAGTTCCACTTTCAATACCACACAAAGACATAGTTACCGAAGGTTCAGCTGCTTGGGATCTAACGTCAATGCATCAAGGCACAGATTGTCAGGATCCATTTCCAATCCTAAAAGAGGATAAAAGAAAAACAAATGTAATACCAGTTCCAAGAAATGAGAGGCATGAGTGCCTAGAGATAAAAGCTGTGCCATCCTTTAGCCGGTACTGACAGAAATATACAGAACGCTAGAGGAAAGCGGATGTAAAAGTGAATGTCAGATTACAGGTTTGTGCAGTGCACATGTGGAAGATGTTACTAGAACTGGTCATCAATACACACAAACACCCCTCTCCCAAGTCTGTGTCGCCCTCTGTGTCTGCCCCCTCCCCTGTATATTCTGATCTCTCATGAGATGCAGTGCCTTATTTTTCTATGTATTCATGTCTATACTTTCCTATTTACCTCCTTTCAGTAGACATATGTACCGCCTGCCCAGTATTAAAGCCTATTAAAGCTTGCTGTTTGTCCCCAACCCTCCTCTTTTTTCCCCTATGTAATGTACAACTAATTACTTTATGCTCTCTGTGTAAGCTGTTGTTCTGCACTACTTTGCACTATGCAAATCCTGGTTCTTTGTCCATTATGTCATTTGTTCAAACCCCAATGTAAAACGCTGAAGACTCTTTATAGCATCTTATAAATAATAAATAACAACAATAGTCCCTTGGGGTGAAGTTTATGTCCTAGCTACATATGGCAATTTGGAAACAATGTTTGGTTTTAAACAGTGATGTGAGAGAACCTCCCAGTTTTACTCACAGCTGCTGCATGGGATGCTACTGTACCGTACTGCTGCATGGGATGCTACTGTACCGTACTGCTGCATGGGATGCTACTGCACCGTACTGCTGCATGGGATGCCACTGTACTGTAATGCTGCTGAACCATACTGCTGCATGGGATGCTACTGTACCGTACTCCTGCATGGGATTCTACTGTACCGTACTGCTGCATGGGATGCTACTGTAATGACTCTCAGCTACTGCACCAGACATCATTAATTGCCATGGGCAAACGGTAAGTAAGTAGCTTATGCTACAGAAGCATCACTAAGACATGTTGAACTTTTTTAGGACAGTGTACCACAGTTCTAACAGCAATATAATACTATATATTGCTGACAATCAGGTGACCACTACAAAAAAAAAGATTATGGAACTTTACTTAAAGTCCCGATACACAGGTTGGGCTCACTGACCTAAACGCCTAAGTAAGGCTGGGTACACACTAGGTCGACCGACCTGACAATTGATAAGTATATATACACTTCCCAATTAGTCTGCCCGATGTGCCGGAATTGACAGCTCAAATGGGCAGGCATTTAAATCACCTGCCCAGTTGATCTGTCAATCACTGCCAGGTCCTACAGCATGTGTTCAGGCAATCGTCAGGTCGCCCGTACATACCAGCAGATGAAAGATAGAGCTTTCAGATATATCGACCATCTGCTGTGCTGCACAGCAGATCGGATATGTCTGTGAACGACGTAGTTCACAGATACTGTATATACGATGTACACACCCGGCGATGCACTATAGATATATATCGCCCGTTCAAACGAATGGCCGATATATCTATCAGTGTGTACCCAGCTTTAGGTTGTTTGGTAATGGTGTCCTCATGCCAGATAATCATTGTTATTAAACAGTTACATAGGTGCAGAATACACTGGCCATTACTACGCACAGAACAAAGGGTACACCATCAATCTCTCATTGCTAGCCATTTATCTATAGCCATCAGCTTTGTAAAACAATAGTGACCTAGGGGATGACACTCCCATGACATTCATATCTCACAGTTACTGCGTGTGTGCTGAGGGGTGTAACATAATGACGATATGTCAAATGGAGACACTGACAATGCTGACATCGCAATTTTACATTCACTTTGAATGTAAGCCTAATCCAAACTAACCTTAACCCTAAAATTGTCTGTCGATATTTGGTCCATGTTGACATTCTGAGGGGGCGATTCAATTTTTTTTTTTTTGAGTGGTGTAAATTAATGGGTGCCCGACGGAACAATTCAATTGTTTTGGGCACTCAATAATCATGCTTGTTGTGCTCAAGAGCACCAGGTTTAGGGGGCGTGGCCTGACTAGTAAGCAGAGAGGCTGTGTTTCTCCAGAGCTCCCCAGAAAGCTGCCTCAAACCACCCCATTTCTGCTGCCCCAGCTGTCCCAGTGGTTCCCCTCGCACCTCCTGCTCCCCTACTACCCCTCTGACTCATTACCTGAGCTCCGGGAGTGTTGTCTGGCTCCTGCAGCCTCGCGGCCTACTTCACCTCCAGAAGCCGGGGGCTCGATTTTGGAGCTCCGCAGGTCGGCGGCGGCGCTGCGACTAGCCGTTATTAGCCCCAAATACCGGCGCTACCTCCCGGTCCTCTCCCTGGACTTCCCTGGTGGTGTGTGGACCTCTGGAGGGGAGATATTTAGCCAGGAGGCCCCCTATCAGCAGCCGCGGCCGGGATCGCGAATCGCGGGTGGCCGCCATCTTGCAAACGGCCCTGGAGCCTGGCCTGCATTTCAGACCACACCAGTCTGCTCACAGCCTCTCCTGATTACCTCTCCCCTGCTGTGCTGCCTCCCTCCTGTCGGACCTGCTTCTCAGCCCTGCCCTGCAGCGTGTGGGCCATCAGGTGACTCACCTTTCTTGCTGGACCCTTCCTCCACTGTAATTCTCTCCCCTTCTGAGTTACTCACCTTGGATTGACAATCCTTACGCCACTGGCAGACCCTTTTACAACCTGCGCTCCGCCAACTACATCAACGCACACTCTGCTCTAACATCAAGGGTCTCCCCCACCCTGGTTACGTCACCTGGTCACCTGCTACTAATCAGAAGGGTGAGTGTATTCACGATAAACTGAACATTTGATTATATAAAAAAGAGATTTTATAGTGGACGCGGCCTGGCGGGCGGGTTCAGCAGATATGGATAAGTGCAGATTCTGATTTGTCCACACTTTATATCACACAGTCTGCACCTCCTCTTACAAAGTCTGCACCTACTAGAGGCCCCTACACTTTTTCATTCTCAGACACCACTGGCTGGGCTGACAGGCAGCTCTAAAGCGAACACGCATATCCGACTCCAGCAGAGCTTCACTGCCGCATATAAACCGCTTTATGATACTGAAATAAATGTGTCTACAACTTGAAGCAATGACTCCCTGAGAGTGTTGGAGCAGTGCCCTCCTGTGGTTCTTTTCTTAACAAAGGCCGCACAATTACACTTTGTGCATATCTGCAGACGTCCGCCATCTCAGGTCCTCTGTCGCTGTTCAACCAGGCCTATAGAGTCCTTTCAGTCACCATACTTACCTCTAACTACCTTCCCCCTCATCGCCATTATGAACAGGTCAAATACTAACACCAGAAAACGTGTGGGTGGTGACATCTCTCAACACTTTCCTAAAGGTGACAAGTCATCGGCGGCTGCCGACCCTCCGTCCCCCAGTCCTCCCCATACAGAGGGAGAGGACACACCCTCTTCAGCTCTATCCACAAAAGAAGACATAATGGCTCTGCGATCCCTTATTACTGACTTCAAAGAATCTTTAGAGTCTAAGTTGGATAAAGCAGTTTCCTCGATCAAATCAGACCTATCCTCACTTTCTACAAGAACCTCTAAATTAGAATCACGCCAAGACACCCTTCAAAAATTCCAAAATGAGACTCATAGGGACATCGATCACATTATCCAGGATCTCGCTGGTCTCCGTACCAAGAATGAGGATCTGGAGAATCGAGAAAGACGAAACAACCTCCGCATACGAAATATTCCATAATCGGTCTCTCCGGATAACTTAGAGACTTATCTCCATAACATGTTCTCCACCATTCTCCCTGACTTATCCCCCCATTCGCTGCCCCTTGAAAGAGCCCATCGAGCCCTGAGACCTAAACCAAGAGAAGGTGAACCCCCAAGAGATGTAGTCATATGCGTCCTAAGTTTTAAGGACAAAGAAAAAGTCTTGGCCCCAACACGTGGAAAACCCCATATTCTCTATGACCACATCAAACTACAATTCTTCCAAGATCTGGCCCCCATTACAATTTTGAAACGCAGAGAACTTCAAGATTTAACGAGAGCACTAAGAGCACGGGGTATCCGTTATCGATGGGGTTTCCCCTTCAAACTAATGGTTGACTTCAACGGCAAAACAATTATCATCAGAAACCCTAAAGAAGGCAAAGACTTTCTTTCCCATTTGGAAGACTCCGGCCCCTCTCCAACTACTTCAGAGGACATATAATATGACTACAGTTACATGTTGTTTCTTATTCCCATTTGGGTTCACTCGCTATACCTGAACACGCTTCCGAGAAACATACTACTATTGGGCGGAGACTACCATTCTCCGCCATGGGATCCTAATCTTGGTCCTGAATCTCTACACAGACAGCCATTTCATATCCTTTTTCCTAATCATAATACTATGCGTTAAGATATTTGTAGGTGTTTTACCTGTTCTATTGATTCATAGTAGAACTTTTTTGCTATATATATCAACGTTGCCTCTTGTAGTTATATCTTTAGTAAGTCTACCACTCCATCGGAGCTACAGGAATGCTCTGTTCATTAGGACTTCGCATGTGGGTCCCACACGAGCAATATTATTCTATTCTTTCATTGTTTCTAAGAATATCTGACAAACATATTTGAAATGTTTATGTATGTTTTATATGAAGTTATAATTGATGTTATATTTAATAAGTATACCCTTATCTGGGCTCCTCTCCTATATGTCTTCTCCCCCCCCCCTCTGACAATTCACATTGACATCTCTTCAGACGTCCCTAGGTCTTCATTTACCTTTACTACACAACCACAATTGGAGGGCCAAGGCTCTCTGACACTCTCATCTCTCTCCTCTATTCTCTGCATTCTTCAGTACATACAGTTACTTGTTTTCTAACCTACCTTAATTAAGTTACCTAAAGGTAGTTCGGATTCCCTTCCCTACTACCTTCCTGGACTACCTAGTCCCACTTTCCGAGTGTGTTTTCCCCTGCTGGACACGGGGAATTCCCATCCGGTTCTCTCCCCCTTGTCTTCCACATTTCTAATTTCTCTCCATATCTCATTTCTTTATTTTTTTTTTTTTTTTTTAATTTATTCCCCCTCTGTCTTTATTTTCTTTTTCTTTCTACCTCTCAGCGAACCAGGATTCTTCCACCTACATTATCCACATTGAGTATCACGCTCTAACCAAATGTCGCTAACTTTTGCCTCCCTTAATTCCAAGGGCTTAAACACCCCTCAGAAGCGCTCATCGCTCTTCCGAACTATCCAAGATCTCAAGGCAGGGATTATTCTAATCCAGGAAACCCACTTTAAAGCGCAGTCACATCCCTCACTACATACTAAAAGTTTCCCCACCGCATACTACTCTTCTAGTCGGTCTAAACACAATGGAGTAGCGATACTGATCAATAGCAAAATCCCCTTCTCTTTACACACAGTACATACAGACTCAGACGGGAGGTATATTATTTTGACAGGCAAATTAGGCAGTTTAGAATGCACGATTGTTAATATATATGCTCCCAATTCAGAACAATCATCATTCTTCAAGTCTGTTTTCTCTAAAATAAACAAATATAGGACAGGTAGCCTCATTGTCGGAGGAGACTTCAACGCAGTCCTTAACCACGAGCTTGATAAAGGTCCTACCCCTACCAGAACACGACCCTGCCCGGCAACTCGCTCTCTAAATAATCACCTCAGTGAATCGGGTCTATTTGATACATGGAGGGCCCTTAATCCCTCATCCAAGGATTTTACTTTCTTCTCGATACCTCATCAGTCCTACTCGAGAATAGATCTTATTTTATGTAGTACGTCAGCCAGTGAACACCTTGTTGACTCCTCTATTTTGTCTAATGCTTGGTCAGACCACTCCATCGTCACCGCGTCCTTCGATTTTTTTGATGTTCCACCCTCACGACCCCCGTGGCGTTTGAATGAAACTCTGCTTACCATTCCGAAATTTCAGGAAAAGGTGAAGTCCGCTCTTGAGGACTATTTTTCCTTAAATAACGGCCCTACTTGCACCCCTTTGGTATGGGAAGCGCATAAAGCTGTTATTCGTGGGCACATCATTAATTATGCTTCTTTTAGAAATAAGGAGCATAGGTCCCAAATTAAATTCCTGACCGCAGAGGTTCAACGCCTTGAAACCGCTCATAAATGTACTCCCTCTAATTCACTATACGCCCAACTGACCTCCTCCAGGAATGCCCTTAATGCTGAAAAGACTCTACAGGCCCTACGTTGGCTCAACCAAAAATTTTATGAAAAGAGCAATAAAGCTGATTCCCTACTGGCCAATAGATTGAAGGCCCGCAAAGCCAGGACTGCTATCCCAGCATTAAACGATGACCGTGGCATCAGCCACTATAGTCCATCCACTATCAATTCTTTATTTAAAAATGATTACGAACGCCTTTACAATCTCCCCCCAACAAATGACACTACCACTGACACCTCAACTGCGGACTATTTGGCCTCTTGTAATCTCCCCCGAATTGATACCGCCACCTCTTCCGCACTAAACGACCCTATCTCTGCAGAAGAAATTGTTTCAGCTCTCAAAACACAAAAGTCCTCGAAGGCGCCAGGTCCTGATGGACTTCCAATGTCCTACTATAAAACTTTTCAAACTTCCTTGATACCTCACCTTACTGTGGCTTTCAACTGTATTTTAGAAGGTTCCTCATTTCATCCGCACACGACTAGAGCTACCATAACTGTCATACCGAAGCCTAATAAGGACCCCCTTTTAGTGACTAATTACCGTCCCATCTCACTACTTAGTACTGATCTAAAGCTCTTTGCTAAGGTAATTGCAAATAGGCTAAACCCCCTTCTTCCCTCTTTAATCCATCCCGACCAAGTGGGCTTTGTCCCGTCCAGACAAGCATTAGACAATACTAGGCGCACAATCGATCTAGTCCACTATATTAATATTCACAAACTCCCCTCTCTGGTGCTTGCTCTGGACGCGGAGAAAGCCTTCGACAGGGTATCCTGGCCTTTTCTTTTCCAAACATTGCGCCAATTCGGATTTCGAGTACAGTTTTTGCAAGCCATCCAAGCCCTCTACTCCAATCCCTCTGCTACGGTCTCAGCAGGAGGCCTGATCTCCGACTCCTTCTCAATAACAAATGGGACCAGGCAGGGATGCCCTCTATTGCCACTCATATTCGCCCTTATTATTGAACCACTCGCCTCTCGTGTACGGGCCAATCCCGATATTACTGGGGTCAAGGTTAAACATTCTCAATATACCCTATCTCTATTCGCAGACGATATACTTTTTACGCTAACAAAACCACTCACCTCTCTTCCCAATCTATTTCGAGAACTCTCTATATATGGCTCCCTGTCTGGTTACAAGGTTAATCATACCAAATCCGAAGCCCTTCCTATACATCTACCCGGCAATATGAAGTCAATATTGCAATCAAATTTTAATTTCATATGGAAAAAAGATTCCCTCAAATATCTAGGAGTATTCATTACTAAATCCTATGATTCTCTATATAAAGCCAACTACCCCCCCCCCCCCTCATTAGCTCAATCCAGAGAGACCTACAACAATGGCAAACACATTTTCTCTCCTGGGTAGGTCGTATCAACGCCGTGAAAATGAACATTCTCCCCAAACTATTATACCTATTCCAAACTCTCCCTATTCCTATCCCCTCCCACACCCTCAACACACTTCAAAGCGCACTTTGTAAATTCATCTGGAACTAACGAAAACCCAGAATCCGTCGAGACATACTCACTAAGCGTCCCTGGGACGGAGGCTTGGGGTTACCCTCACTGCACCCCTACTATAATGCAACCCGATTAAGTCAGTTGGCCGCCTGGCATTCACTTCGCCATGTTAAGAGATGGGTTGACCTGGAGAGCGACTTGGTGGGTGTACACCCAGTATCTACCCTGGACGCCCCGTAAACACAGACCTAGATCCGCTCTTTTATTCCCCACTATAGCACTGACACTTAATAACTGGGACTCCCTTAATAAAAAACTGGATCTTTCTCCACACCCTTCCCCTCTAACCTCCATCTGGAACAACCCTGCATTCCCCCCTGGTCTATCCCAGACAGTGGCTTCCCCCTGGATTTCAGCAGGCATTACTAGGCTTAACCATATAGTTGAAGTTTCCTCACCTAGATCATGTTCGGACATTCAAGACAAACATAAAATTCCCAACAAACTTCACTATCAATATTTACAAATCCGCCACTTCGCTAGCTCGAATCCCTCCACCCGCTCCCCTCCTAACCCCACACCTATAGAGAGATTATGCATACATAGACCTAATGACAAAGGAGCTATCTCGCACCTTTACCACTTCATACTGGCGTTGAAGCCTCCTCCGCTCGAAACACATGAGCAGGCTTGGGAAGCAGATCTTGGCCTTTCTCTCGGGGAAGAAGCATGGGACACTATACGCTTGACTATTTCTAAATGCTCCATTAGTGTGGCCATACGCGAGAACTCATACAAGGTATATACCAGATGGTACTTAGTGCCAGAGCGTTTACATCAAATCTACCCCAGCACCTCAAATCTCTGTTGGAGAGGGTGCGGTCAACTCGGAACTTATTTTCATACGTGGTGGTCATGCCCCCTGATTGTCCCATTCTGGAACATGGTCCGTACCCTACTTTCCCAAATTCTTACCATTCCGTTCTCTCTTTCTCCAGCTACTCTTTTACTTTGCGCTCCGATTGATTCTATCCCCAACACTACAAATAAACTAATCCTTCACGTTTCCTGCGCAGCCAAATTTCAAATCGCTCGTAATTGGAAAGTTCAAACACACTCCCAGCCGCCAGGAGCTAATAAACAGAATCTGGTTTGTAGCAAATATGGACTATATCACCAGTCTACAAAACAATGCTGTTCGGAAATTTCATATCATTTGGAACCCCTGGTACACCTCTCAAAATTCATCTCTCCCAGGCCTTGGTTAGCTTCGATTCAACGCTTTCCATATAATTATATATAAATACACTATTCAGATATGGCTTATCTTCTTACACTTCTCCCCCCATTTCTTTTGCTCCTTCCCTCCCACTCATATAAATTCATCCTCACCCTACCCTCTACTATTCCCTTTTCTATCCCACCATACTCACGTTCTAAATGATTTTTGACTGTTAATTATTCATATATTCCGTGGCAAATGTCGTTGCCTGTCTATTGTTGATATACTATTGAATAATTTTGTCTGACACATCGCCCTTTCCTTTTTACTTTATCCTTTGCTTGCAGTGGGTATGTGCATTATCTTGCACCCGGTTCACATACGCCCGAGTTGTTCTGGGCTATTAGAAAGATGACCAGATATTATTATTATTAATCTTTTCCCCATAGTGTTTCTCTCTGATATATCGGTTGGGTCTTATTAGAGATAGTCCCATTTTTATATTTTCAGCCACATTGTCTAATATCAGGTGTTTCTAATTAATCAACCAATTCCATCAAGATTGATATTTGAACAATTAGTGCTCATCCATTAGTATAGTATCACTACTGATGCTAATATATCATCAGTATTACCATTAGTATTATGAGCATTATACTTATTAACACCATTCAATATTAACATATATGTATGTACGTGCGCATGTGTGTGTGTGTGTGTGTGTGTATATATATGTATATGCTTATATGCATGTATTTGTATATATGCATATGCGCTCTTATAGTATGTGCACTAATCTAGTTGTTCATTTATTTACCTATTTCCAGTTTATGTCCAATTTATTATGATAACAATATACTGGAATTTAGAAGGCTATTGTTCGATGGTGACCATCGATGGTTCAGGTATATGGCCCTCATTCAGAGCCGCTCGATAGCGGCAGTACGCTCGTTCCGAGCGATGTTTGCACATCTGCGCATGCGTACGGTTTTTAGTACGCATGCGCGAACCAGTCAGTGCGGCCGAAAATCGTTTGTACGCTATATAGCGAGTGCCTGCTATTTTGAGTGACAGAATGAGGCGTATGTGGGTGGTAACAGGGGATGGTGCTTGAAAATGGGGAGTGGAGATCCGAACGCAGGCGTGCTTAAAGGTCAAAACGGGCGTTTTATGGGTGTGTATATTTAAAACAGCAGCGTCATTGACCACGTCACTGGGTTATTTTAGAGCCAGAACTGCTCGCAAATTTGTGGTAGCAAACACCAACCACAAGAATAGCGAGCAGTTCATACGCTGGTCGATGTACTCGATTAATCTAATAAATAGCGGACATGACGTAGGATGCGAGCGGCCAGGGGGCGTTTTTAACAAATAAACGAGCGTATGTTTTGCACGCTCGTTCAGACTTAGAGGTGTGAACAGACTGCAATGTGCGTACGGAACATTTGAATAGCCACCCCTTGTTTTTAAACGAACGACCGCAAATAGCGAACGGCTCTGAATCAGGCCCTATGTTTGTTTGTTAGATATAGATAGGCTATTTTTTCTTGTCTCTCTCTTTTCCATTTTTTTTGGTGCAATACTCGGGATATCACCAAGTAGTTGACATTGCACAGGCGATGTTTCGATTAATCATTAATAAAGCTCTAAATATATTATATATCCTCCGATGGTTTATATTACTCTGTCATGTTTATTGTTGGGACATAAGGGTAGACAGCTAAACATATAGTCACACATGTTGACATATGGGGGCTGTAATAGGTGTGCTCATGTATGCACACACACGTGTTCTATGCACATGGTTATATATGCGTACTATGTTCATTATTATACGTTTATTACTAAATGATTTTAGTTGCTTCTATAAATATTTTTCTTTTTTTTATATTCATTGAATGTATTGTGTCTAAGATGTTGTAAAGAATATTAAGACTATATTGATAAATGATATGGACACATCTCTTTGGAACCGATCATTAAGGGTTAAGGAGAGTTGGATGGTTAGTGAAACAATTATCTAATTACCCAATAGGCTCCATTCTGATACACTATATATATATCATTTAGCCATGAAGGGGAGCATTACAGCTTGAAAAAGGCTACAGTAGTAGCCGAAACGCGTTGCTGCTCTCCATATAAGCCACTGAAGCTATTACCCATTTGGAACCAGGTGCCGCTACATTGAAAATTAGCCTGCAATTTTTTCCTGTGAGATTTGAACCACCGCTAGACCATTACCCTATCAGCATCCTCCGGTGTCCACTCCAGATACGGACCTGAGTCACGTGGCTGCTGACAGAGGTCCCTGCGGCTGTAAGCACGGGACGGGTGCTGACACCGAACAAGAGAAAAACAAGCGGTTTCTAGACCTGTCGGACATCAATACTTTGCACATTTTGCTGAACTGCACTGACAATTCTCAGTTCCAATCTCCTCTGTGTAAAGGACGGCATGGTCCCTATCTACAGGTACTTATTGACAGCCTCAAATATTTAAGTACCCAGCAGAATTTTGCGTGACTGTCTATTGCACAATAGGGTACTTTTCTACGCGCTATATACAGGCTTACTTCTGGAATATATGGTCAGCCTCATTATCCATACTTGAGACTGGCCACACCATTTATGACTTTGATACAAAACTGGCATTTTTTCAACGGGTTCCACTAATATCATCATTGATACATTGTTGGGAATCAGTGGCTACAGGCTTTACTAGTGCCTTAATAAACTCACTTGCTACAGCATTATATAGCCCACACCTATACAGGTATATGGTGTAGTCACTACCACAGGAGAGTGTGTATAGATCTGGGAGCCTGATCAACTCCTATATTTGCATGCTTGTCAATTTCCTGTTTGCTACATACCTTTATGAGCTTCTAGCAGGCTGACTAATTTGTCATATTTATTGTGTCTATCATGTGTTTTTGTTTTTTATTATTATTATCTTAAGCATTAAATTCTTTTAACATATCAATGTGTTGTTCCTATGTCCCAACATAAATATCAGAGCACAGTTTCTTTTCTCTATTGTATATGCTTGTGAGGTTGGCAATCACCTCTTTTAACACTGCTGCACTGGTATTGGAATTACTGGCTCATTAGCGCTGAGGTGTTTATTGTGAGTGACACATCATTTGTACAAAATTACTGTGCCACCATTTATTTTCAATAAATGAATGCAAAAAAAAAGCACCAGGTTTAGCCTGGCAAATTGGCTAAACCCACCTAAAGTACTGGTTAGGATGCCCAAACTATGGACTTTTCGCACATTTCGCTCACCGCCTTGGGAGGCTGTGAGCAGATATGTGGGCGCCAGTGACATGCAGTCAGGTGAGGCAGAGCCTTTCCTGTCATACTTGGGTATACTCCAGAGTTTTGACTATAAAAATAAGAAAAAATAAAAAAAAATAATAAAAATATCTTCTTTGTATTATTCTAATAATTTTTATAGTTAAAACTCTGGAGTAAATAAGTGAATGGCAGGGGAGGCACTGCCTCCCCTGTCTATCTTTTCCAAACAACTCTAAATAAAACACAACAAATTTTCAGCACTATATACTGCTACACCTTTGTATAATACCCACATGAACCACTGGGTTCATATATGTAAATCTAGCTTGATACTAGCGAATGCCTCCCCAGTCATTTACCTCACTGCACGTCACTGGTGGGTGCCCACGGCACTCGCACACCCGATCGAAGAAACAAATGAATTGCTCCATCTGGCGCCCATTACTGTGTGGCGTGCAAAAAAAACAACTGAATCTGCTCCTGAATGTCAACAATCAGAACATATCGACATTATGACTGCATACTGTGCTGGGATTGGTCTCTGCTGGCTGTTAGCTCTTACACCAACAGAGGACACTGGCTGCAGCTTGGGACAGGAAAAATCAAGTGACATTAGATAGGATTATTCATTAACATTTCGCAACACCTTACTATCTATCTCTATATATATATATATATATATATATATATATATATATACATACACATACATACATACATACACATGAGCAACTCTTGGCCAAATTATAAACTAATCTCACATGTTAACACGCTACGGTCATAAGGCTAAACCATACAGAGTTTTTTCGTGCTAAAGTCCAATAAATATATGCCATTATTCAAGTTTCATGTGCAAGAGATTTGACATGCAGATTTTTTTGGTCAAAAGATTAGACATGGTAACACACCATTTTACAATTTCACTCCCTCTTTCCTAATGAGCAGTTTAATCTCCGCACTTAAACCATGTGAGATTAGTGATAGGTGAATTAGAGCCAATTCACACATTCACATTCATCAATTAGGTGGAATTCATGTGTAAGAATATGTAGAGCTGTAGAGCGAGATGGGAAACCTGCAATATAATGTCACTGCATTGTTAGGTATGAATTAGTCATAAACCAGGAATGTTTATGTGCTATAGATAATTAGTGATATGTATAATTTACCATGTGCATTATTTTTATTTCAAAATACACGTGTGAGAAGGCTGTTTGAAGCGGGCATCCTGCTCTGCTCTATAATATGAAAATGAGCAGAACATCCTGCAATAAAGCAGCACAGCCAGCTGCCATGTGTGACTCATGCAAGAACAGCAATGTGCCATGGTGAGCTAACATACAGTCAGCTACGTGTATTTAATGCAAAATAGGTGGACATACCACACATTCAATTTCTACTTCAGCAAGGGCCTACTGATTGCAGGAATGGCCCGAATGGGCATGGTGGCAAAAATAGACATTATCACTTCAAAGTCCCTTCTTTTGAACTAACCTCAAAAATACTTTTTTTTTTTTCTCTTAATATACGGCACGCTGGAGCCTCATTTATGTGTTAAGTAATGAAAGGAAATAGGCATCAGAACAGAACTTGCTTACTTTTATACTTTTAGATTTACAGCAAGAAGCAGCAAGGGGCAGGGCCACGATGGTGCAATTCACTGTGACTTGTGTTCTCAAGCTTCTGGGCAGCCCATATCCCAGAGATGGGACTAGTCTCCTGGGAGGCTGGGAGTACTTTCTGAAATTTGGGAGTCTCCAGGACATTCCGGGGGAGTAGGCGAGAGCTTATCAGACCCATCTTTATTTAATTGTGTTACCTTTGTTTAAATGCTAAAATCATATCTGTAGGCTTAAAAAGTCTCATAAAATAAGTGCACTGGAATGGTGCTAGAGGTGCCCTATTGAAAGGATATGCCAATGTCTGTTCTTCACCAACTCTGGCCAGATGTAAAATTCAGGTTGCTTTATGGGAGAATGGAGGTCTCCTTCTTGCACCTTGCCCACACTCAGCCCTGATACCATCAGCTACGCCCAGCAGGAGCCTACATTTACACACCCAGAAATATCTCCGTCTTGTCACATATAACTAAACATTGTAGGGATCTGTAAATATTGATGGAATTGCATAAAATAAAACCACAATAAAGTGCTCTTTGCAGGGACGCAAGTTACAGTGTATAATTCCATAAAATGGATCTTTAGGTAACAGAGACACTTTATCTCACAACCTGTAAAGGCTATTTACATCCACCTATATCATCAAAGTGTGTGCTGAGCAGCAATACCACAAATCTGACATTTAATTTTCTGACATTATTAAGTACAAATTACACACACACACATTATATATATATATATATATATATATATATATATATATATATATATATATATACATATACATAGACACACACACACACACACACACATACTCCATGCCCACAGCCAACACCTACAACAGAAGCTCACTGTCGCCTCAAGCTGGCTTCCATAAGACACGGCTTTAGACCCACATCACAGCTGGTAATAGATTGCAGTATATAGGAGCGTAGTATTATTCCTGGTACTTGGATGGGTGCTACAATGGTCACTATAAACATTTTGAATGCTTTGCAGTCAGGAAGTCAACAAAGACTATGTAGACAGTCATTAAATTGACTGCAGAATGTCGAATTTCACCATGTCGGCATGGTAAAATCTTGGCATTCAATATCTGCAAAATGTTGATATATGGAATATCTACATAGTCATTATGTCAACAATTCAAATGTAAGGGGAGGGGGGATCATGGAGTAGCTGTCAGCATGCTGTAGTCAACATTATGATTGTTGAGAATATAAGTGTTAGCAAATCATACCAAGCCCATTTTGAACACACTTACCTATCCCCACAGATGTACCATAGGTATTTAAAATCTAATTTATATATAGGGTGAGGTATGACATGTCACCATTCAGAAGGTCACCAGTCAGAATCTTGACATACACTTAGGTCGACATGGTTAAAATTTTGACACATACTGTACATAATATTGAAATTAACATGTCGACACATGATTTTTATGCTATTTTAGGACAACCCTAAAAATCAGCTAAAAACCATGTTAAAATTTTGAACGTATCGACAGTCTGGTGTCAGCCTTCTGAATGTTGACTACCTTAATAGATAACCTTATAAAGCACCAGCATATCCTGTTGCGCTTTACAATTACACAATCCCAGTGTGCAGTGATACAAATAAACCCTTCATATATGCTCCATCAAAACTGTTATGACATGTTACGGATTGTTAAATAAGAACTCCAACTTCCACTCCTAGAACTCTGCTTCCCTAACTAGTAGGGTGACACTGATACCTCCTGGGACTGTGCTCCCATGATGCCCCAGGCTTAATGGTCAGGAAACGATCAAAGCAAAACAGTTCTGTATAAGGCTGCTGGATGGAAGTTGGTTAGACCAGCCGAAGTTCTACCGTTTGTGGATAAGGAAGTTCAGGGGGAAAATATTTATATTTTATATATATATATATATATATATATATATATATATATATATATATATATATAAAATTTGGCTGAACTTCAACCACGCTCCAGGTTTTCTAGGAAACAAAATCAACTTTACTTAGAAATAATTAATGAGATCTCATAAAGTAACTGATTTCTTATACCGTAATCAATGTAACATGACTACAGAAAAAATCAGCAAGACAATGGCTAAAATGTGGTTGAAGAACCATTAGGTTTTACCAGCACTGTTTGCTGTAGGTCTCCTGGAGTTTTCTTTTCAGTCAAGAAACAAAAGCACCCAGTTCCCACCACAAAACACACTGGTCTCTCACTGCGTCCTGAATAGACTAGAGCAATGTCTGATCCACTGGTAACTAATTACATTTAAATCACATCTACATTAAAATCTCACTATACCACATGAGCTGCTTCATTGTGCAGTTCCCATCATTAGGCCTCCATTATACCAGATTAGACCCCCTTTAAAACATTGTTGCTCATTTACAAGAGCCATTCACTTTGTGTTCTGAGGCATACACATGCCATGTCCTCCCACCAATACTACTTATATATGGTCGTCCTGTTATGTACCTCTCCAAATCACTATTAAACAGTGTTCATTCTAGCAACCTGCACCTGTCACAACTTGTGCAGTTCCCTTTTCCTGCCTGGGTTGTCGCTCTCTGTTCTGGTGCTTCTAGCACACTCTAGTCTTCATCTTAACAGTTTGTTGCATCAGCCGAGTGTGCTAGAAGGACCAGAACAGAAAGCGACAACCCAGGCAGAAAAGAGGAACTGCATGGGTTGTGAAAAGTACTAGAATGAACACCAATGATGTGTATAAGGATATAAGAAGCTTTTAACTACAGTGTACGAAAATATGAGATATGGTAAGAACTTACCCTTGTTATCTCTATTTCTACGAAGTCCATAGGGTTCCACAGGATACCTTGGGTATAGGTGTGACGTCAGTCGCAGGGCACCAAAGAGTTAAGCTTTCAGCCTCCCAGGATGCACTAGGTCCCCCTCCTATACCCCGCCCCCGGGCCAAGGCACCTCAGTTAGTTACCAAGCCATAGGCCGGAGGAGGAGAAGGAAGAGAGAGAACAAAGATCTGGACACATACAAGAATCACATTCTCACCAGAGGGAGACGGAAAACCGGTGACCAGAGCAAAGCCCATCTGCAGCACAGGTGCGACAGGGCGGGAGTGCTGTGGAACCCTATGGACTTCGTAGAAATAGAGATAACAAGGGTAAGTTCTTACCATATCTCATATTTTCTACTTCAGGGTCCATAGGGTATCCACAGGATACCTTGGGGATGTCCCAAAGCAGTATCCTTTAAGGGTGGGGACGCTCCTGTGCAGAAAGGAGAATCCGCCGCCCGAAGGAAGCATCCTGAGAGGCGAAGGTGTCAAACCTGTAATACCTCACGAAGGTATGGACAGAAGACCACGTAGCAGCCTTGCAGATCTGAACTGCCGAGGCACCACGTCGAGCTGCCCACGAAGGACCCACAGACCTAGTGGAATGAGCCTTCAGAGAAGGAGGGACCGGTAGGCCTTCATGAAGATAAGCTTCAGAAATAGCCATACGGATCCAGGCTGCCAAAGTTTGCTTTGAAGCAGGCCAACCCTTTTTACAGAAGCCATAGAGGACAACAAAGCGTCCGACTTCCTAAACAAAGAAGTGCGGTCAACATAAGTCCTTAAGGCCCGCACAACATCCAAAGAGGCCTCACCCACGGAAAGACCCGGTGAGTTAAAGGCCGGAACAACTATTTCCTCGTTAACCTGAAACTGGGAAACAACTTTGGGAAGAAACTCGGGCCGAGTGCGGAGCACTGCCCTGTTCCCATGAAAAACCAAGAAAAGGGGGTCTACAAGAAAGAGCCCCTAACTCAGAAACACGTCTGGCTGAAGCAACGGCCAGAAGGAAAACAGTCTTAGCTGTTAGCCATTTAATATCCACTGAGCCCAGTGGTTCAAACGGCGGTCCTTGGAGAGCCCTCAGGACCACAGCCAAATCCCAAGGCGCCACAGGTGGAACAAAGGGCGGCTGAATACGGAGAACACCTTGCATAAAGGTGCGCACATCCGGGATTGTAGCAATCCTACGGTGAAACCAGACAGATAGGGCCGAAACCTGTACCTTCAAAGAAGCAAGGCGAAGCCCATGATCTAGTCCCGCTTGCAGGAAGGCGAGAATCCGAGACAGACGAAACTCCCGCGGTGCATAACCTCTCGGTCGACACCACTGGAAGAACGTATGCCACACGCGATGGTATATCCTCGCGGAAGACGGTTTCCGAGCTCGTAACATGGTACGCACCACAGAGCTGGCAAACCCCCAGGACCTCAGCATGGCCGTCTCAACAGCCACGCCGCCAAAGACAGCCGAGTCAGGTCCGGGTGAAGACAAGGACCCTGAGACAGAAGGTCCGGTTGTAGCGGCAACCGCAGAGGACTGTCCACGGACAGACCCTGAAGGTCTGAGAACCAGTGCCGTCTGGGCCACGCGGGAGCTATCAACAGGAGCGTCCCTCCTTCCTGTTTGAATTTCCGGATTACCCGTGGAAGAAGGGAGACCGGAGGGAACAGGTATGCGAACCTGAACGTCCACCGGACGGACAGAGCATCCACCAGAGACGCCCCTTCGTCTCTTGTGCGAGACCCGTACACCGGCAACTTGTTGTTGTGCCGGGACGCCCTGAGGTCGATTTCTGGAAGACCCCACCTGTCCACCAGTAGTTGAAAAACGTCCGGGTGCAGGGACCATTCCCCTGGATGAACGTCCTGGCGACTTAGAAAGTCCGCCTCCCAATTTAGCACTCCCGGGATGAAGACCGCTGATATGGCCGGAAGATTGCGCTCCGCCCAAACCAGGATCCGAGAGACCTCTACGAGAGCCGCCCGACTGCGAGTTCCTCCTTGCCTGTTTATGTAGGCCACGGTGGTAGCATTGTCCGACTGGACCTGCACCGGGTGACCCTGGAGAAACCGCTGTGCCTGCAGGAGAGCATTGAAGACCGCACGGAGTTCCAAGATATTTATTGGAAGCTCCGCTTCTGTCGGTGTCCACCTGCCCTGGAACAAGTGTGGACCCGAAACTGCTCCCCAGCCCCGAAGACTGGCGTCCGTTGTCAACAGGACCCAATTTGGAACCCAGAACGGACGTCCCTTGTTGAGGTGGGTCGTCTTTAACCACCACGCAAGGGACAGGCGAACCTCCGGGGTGAGCACAATCGTCTGGAACTTCAGAGACTGAGGCAGCCGTTCCACTTGGACAGGATCAGGTGCTGCAGAGGTCTAGAGTGAAACTGGGCGTATTCCACCATGTCGAACACCGACACCATGGAGCCCAGTAACCTCATCGCCGAGTGTAAGGACACCCGGCGGCTGTGCAGACAACTGCGCACCCTTGACTGTAAAGCAGAGATCTTGTCCTCCGTCACGAAGATCCTTTGCTGTCCCGAGTCCAATAAGGCTCCAAGATGCAGAATCCTCCGAGACGGGATTAGAGTGGACTTCTGCCAGTTGACTAGCCAGTGCAATGGTCAGGTCCAAGTGGTGTAACAGGAGCTCTGGAGATCCTGCCACCAATAACAGGTCGTCCAAGTACGGCAACATGCGGACTCCTTGAAGCCGCAAAGAAGCCGCCATGACCGCCATAGCGTCCTGTATGTCCAATGACACCATGTAGTCCCCAGGTTCCAGCGCCAGAATGATGGACCGTAGGGTCTCCATCCGAAACTTCGGGACCCGCAAAGACTTGTTGAGTGCTTTGAGGTTGAGAATCGGACGATATGACCCATTGGGTTTCTGTACCAAAAATAGATTTGAATAGAAACCCTGGCCCCTCTGGGAGAATGGAACAGGCACTATAACTCCAGCCTGGAGCATAGTGTGCAATACCTTCCGCAGCTCCGTAGCCTTGTTCCGGTCTGATGGTAGACCCATGGTGAAGAATCGAGCCGGGGGTCTGTGCCGGAAGGAGAGGGCGTACCCGTGAGAGACCACCTCCAGAACCCAAGTGTCTGTCGTAGTGAACGACCAACACCGGGAGAACTGCAGCAGGCGGCCTCCCACCCTGGGATCCCCCAAGGGGAGACCCGGACCGTCAGGCCGCAGGCTTGTCATCTGGCTTGGGGGCCGGACGTCTGGTACTCCATGCCTGTTTCCGGGGCTTGACCGATTTCTTAGGGCCAGCCTGTCGAGGAAACGACTGTGGTTTGGGCCTGCCCTGGGCCCTAGATGACCGAAAGGACGATGGTCCAGAACCAGAAGGAGCAGCGGCCGACGGGAGACAAGCAGATTTGGCTGCCGCCAGCGTGGCCACAATCTTATCCAGATCCGGACCGAAGAGAACTTCTCCGGTAAACGGCAACGCTTCCAGACCTTTCTTGGATCTGCGTCCGCCTTCCAGGATCGCAGCCACAAGGTGCGACGAGCAGCTACCGCTGCTGAAGAAATTCTAGACACCAGAGTACTAATGTCTAGAGCCGCCTCGTTGATGTAGGTGGCCGAATCACGGAGATTGCCAATCAACTCCGCTTGTTCGGCCGGACAGTCGGATTCAAAAGAAGCCTCTAATGAATCCGCCCAGCGCTCCATCGCTCTGGCAACCCAGCAAATGGCCATAGCCGGCCGTGCTGCCCCCCCTGCAAGGGAATAAGCGGACTTCAGGCAGATTTCTACCTTGCGGTCCGTAGCATCCTTAAGGGAGGACATGGATGGCATCGGCAATGTGGCACTACGGACAAGACGGGTCACGTGAGAATCCACCTGTGGAGGGGATTCACACTTAGCAAAATAATTATCCGCGAACGGATAAGCCACCGCCAGGCGTCTCTGCGGCTGGTATCTTTTGCCAGGTTGTTTCCACGCCTCCTCTAAATGGTCCACCAACTGACCCGAAAGAGGAAAGACTGTGGCATCGCCCTTCACATCTTTGAAAAAGGCATACTTAGATTTAGCCGCTGGGGGAACTTCGTCCTCAATCACCAAGGCTGTGCGGACCGCCCGAATAAGTCCAGGAATATATACTTTGGACTTAGCATCAGCGTCCTTAGTATGGAAAGGTTCCTGATCGTAAGGATCCAGAATCTCCCCATCATCAGACGTCCCTTCGTCATCCTCATAAGGAGCGGACAGAGACGCCACCGGCCTTTTATGAGGCCGCATCACAGACTCCCCTTGCAACACATCCGACAAGTGCTGTAAAGAACTCGTCAGGGAGTTAACCCACGCTGGCTCCTGAGAACCCGGGAGCGGGAAAATAGGGAGACTGTGGGGTACCACCAATTGTCGTGGGAACCCCTGCATGGGTGACGACACCACAGACTGCTGGGACAAACCCATCGGAGTAAACGCGGGCTGCGGAGCTAACTGGCCCACTAAAGCTGTTAACGCCTGAGCGAAACAAGCCCAGGGCGGCTCCTGTACCGGTGCTGTAACCGTAATAGGCCGCGCCATGGACAAACACTGCCGGCAAAGGCCCTCCGCGCTACCCTCCCCCTCCGCTAACGGTACTTTGCACGTGGTACACTGTAGCCGGAGGGGAAAATCACTTTCAGACATGATGGCACCACGTATGTGACCTCTCTCACCAATTAAGTATTAAATAGGCGAGAGACCACCCTGCAGCACCGCACCGCAAGGGCTTTAGCAGAAAGAACAGGGACAGTAATAAAGCTGACAGTTTAGAGAAGAATAGTTACAGGCAGCGCTAGCACAGTCACATACAATGCAGAGAAATAACAATTCCTGCACTAACAGCGCTGATCACTCAACTACACAGACACAGGGCCTGGTAGGACACAGCGCTGCATACACAGACCTGAGCCACAGCAGAGGAGAGGTATGCGGGGGGACCCAGACCACGATGCTTCCTTCCAGACTTCCAGCAGCGTTCACCATGCGTTGCAGAGAAGATGGCCGCCGAGGAGCAGAGAGAAGCTGGCCTGGGGGAGGAGCGCTGACACAGGACCAGTCAGCACAGTGCAGAGAGGGAGGCGCCGGCTGTGAGACAGGGAAGGCGCGCTCCCCTGGCATGCATTTAACCCCTGGGATGCCGCAGCGCTACCGCTCTGCTGCGGTCCGCTGTCCCAGGGGGTAGTGGAAGCGCAGGTTGGTCGCCTGGCTCCACGCTGCAGCCAGTCCCCAGGGAGCCCCCTGCCTGGGGACTTAGGACCATGTGATCAGCGGGGACCCACCGCGGGACCCCGCTGCTTACCTCTGTCCCCCTTGAATCCGGCCATGGTCCGGAGCATCTGGGGTCACCGCTAGCTGTGACCCCAGACGCCCACCAGCATCCCCGGATCAGTACCGGCGTTCTGGTACCGGCGGGGTGTAGGGAAGACAGCATGGACGTCAGGACTGACTGTCCATGCTGTTCATCCAGATGTGCAGCCACAGCTGCATGAAGAAAAAGCTTCAGGGGCTCTTCTAGCCCCCACTCCAACAGGTGCACCCGACTCCGGCCGGGCACCAAACTAAACTGAGGTGCCTTGGCCCGGGGGCGGGGTATAGGAGGGGGACCTAGTGCATCTTGGGAGGCTGAAAGCTTAACTCTTTGGTGCCCTGCGACTGACGTCACACCTATACCCAAGGTATCCTGTGGATACCCTATGGACCCTGAAGTAGAAAGGGGCTCTTTGTAAAGATAAAATGGTAACTTTGCCCAACTGTGCCATGGTAGCCTATTAAAGTTAAGTGGGTACTTTACAAGCAACAACAAAGGGTAATTTAGATGATGAAATGCCCATGTGAGAAATCCTATTGAGCCAAACCAAGATCAATTACAATGAATCAGGGCAGGACATCTATAAAAACACAAAGCAGAAGTTCTATTTACATCAAACCACAGTAAAGAGATAAGAAATAAGTTTTGTGAATCCCCTTTGTGTAGCATTTTATACACATAGTCATATTAGCCATGATCGTCCATGCACAATAACCGGATTGTTGAAATTTCTTTGTAGTTATGGTCAATTTCACAGCTTTTCATTTTATGTGTTATAATCATTGAACGTGTTTAATCGCTGCATTTTCTACCATGTATCACAGGCCCTGATAATCTTCTTCAAGTTAGAAGTCAGAGCCAACAGTTAGGAGTCAGCATACAGCAACGGGGGGGTGGATCTAGACTTTTCTTTTACGGGAGGCAGTTTAGCAGAGTCCCCCAAAATCCCTGGTGCCAATTAGATGTCTCCGACAGGAACATTGTTACGATTGTTATTCTGTTTGGACAACTTGGAAGTTTAGCCAGAGCATTTGACCCAGCAGCATTTACACAGTTTCGGTGTATTGCAAATGTGTATTGAATAATGGACTAAATACTGTATAAAATTATGAAGCTGAGATTCAAACATGTTGTGCTAACATGAGAACTGATTACATAAACAAGGAGCATATTTTCTGGAGTAGACATCAGTCCACGTGTTTATTTTCTATGTACATATGGAACAAATGAATGAGACACCTAACGTTAACAACTAGATAGATAGATGTAATTTTCCGAAAACACTCTTTTTTATGAAATATCAAAAAATGAATTCAAGGATTACTTAGGTGATATTGAGCTAGACATTAAGCATAATCGTCAGATACCCCCAATGTTTAGCGCTACCTGGCACTGCTCTCCTCACTGCCACTGTATGAAAAAAAACACAAGGTTAGCAAGAGTGAAGAGAACCACTCAATCTCTGCTATGCAGAATGGCCTACGCTCTCAATGTTCCTGCCAACCCAGTTTCTCCCATATATAGACAGAGTATTGCTGACCACTCAATAAGCAGTGTAACCGAGGAGATCAGCATCCAATACATAAACTACTCTCTGGATTCCAGGTAAGTAATCTTACAGGATGGGAAGTCATTTACAAACACAGTAATAGGCTAGCTGTACATACACATCATACACTGTATCAGTATATAGATAGATGTACACACTAATAATACAATGCTAGGCTAGCCGTACATACTCATCACACACTATTAGTATATACCGTAGATAGATGTACACATATAATACAATGCTAGGCTATCTGTACATACACAATTATAGGCTAGCTGTACATACACATCACACTGTCAGTATATAGCTAGGAGGTACACAGATAATACAATACTAGGTACACAGACATACACATTGCTAGGCTAGCTGTACATACACAGACACACAATGATAGGTTGTAAATACACAGACACATAACACACTATCAGTATATAGAGGTACATCCATAATAGAATGCTATGCTAGCTGCACATACATATTATACAGGGCTGGGCTGGGCTGGGATAGCTATACATACACAGATTATACAATGCTAGGCTAGCTGTACATACACAGACACATAATGATAGTGTGTGTTATGTGTCTGTGTATTTACAACCTATCAGTATATAGGTACATACATAATAGAATGCTATGCTAGCTGCACATACATATTATACAGGACAGGGCTGGGCTAGGATAGCTATACATGCACAGATTATACAATGCTAGGCTAGCTGCACAGACACCCCACGCACTGTATAAATTAGCACTTACCGGTCTCCTCTCCGCCTCCGGCAGCTCCAGTCTCCCAACTTTACTCCAGTTTGTTTTGGTTTAGTTTTCCCCCTGTCACAGTCACACTCCCTTCCGTGGGCGGGCCGAGGCTGTCAGTATAAAGTCACATGGCAGACGCTCCAGCATGGTAAGCAGTACATCCTTTTGCTAATTGGCTAACATCAGCAGCAGCCCATGGATACGGTTTACATCAGGGCCTGGTGACTGATGCCTCAGCGGCCATCTTTGTTATTGGCAAGTTTCGCTTTGTGCCCGTTAAATGATTGGCCTGAGGGTAGTGGAGAGGTAAACGGCATAATTATCTGCCTGAGCTATTACACTGGAACATGGAAATAGTCATGTACATTAACCATGATGATATTGCTGGCATGCTCTCTAAACGGATTATACAATCAGTCTATTTAATAACATGACTCACCGACCTTTTATCCCTGAAATGTTTACTGTCGTGTTTTGCAAGTGTGGTTGATTATTGGATAATTTACATCTTAAGCAATGTTTGTTTTTTTACTCTAAAGTCCAGTCAATAGCCCAAATTCACTGTATACATTTAAATGTATAGTACATACAACTGTAATGTGTTATTAGTTTATTATGTGCAATGTTACTATTTGCTTATCTGAAGTTCCATGTAACACCTGCCATTTTGATTTTTTTTTCTTCCTTCTTCTTTATAGTTTGGTTTTCACAAACAAAATAGCATGGCCCACGATGATAATAAGTATTTTATATATCACCTTTCCCCATATAGTACTTTAAGTGCTTTACGTTGTTGCAGTGGGTGAGACAACCATTAATCTTACTGTTCGGTTTAATTATTCACATTGGGGTATGAATTAATCAGAAGCCAAGTAATATTTATGGACTGTGGCTGGAAACATAAGGAGAACATAAACGTCACACAGCATACCTTCCAACATTTGGAAGTTTGAAATTGGGACAGGATACGTGGCTGCGATATGTTGGGGGGTGTCATTACATCATAGTGGGAGCGGCCAAAACACCAGGCAGCTCTTTCTTTTTTCTTAAAAACTGACATTTTATTACCAAAACACCATTTTATTGCAATGGCACTGGAGGCACCTGAGGCAAAGGAGTATCTTAGATCAGGGGTAGCCAACCCTGGTCCTCAAGAGCTACCAACAGTGCATGTTTTGCAGGTCGCCTCATAGAATCGCAAGTGTAATAATTAGCTCCACCTGTGGATCTTTTCAAATGTGTCATGAGTAATGAATACACCTGTGCACCAGCTAGGTGGTCTGGAAAACGTGAACTGTTGGTAGCTCTTGAGGTCCGAGGTTGGCTACCACTGCCTTAAGCTGGCCACACACTAGACCAACTTACATCCAACCAGCCAACTTGTTGATTGGTTGGAATGAAAATCTGGTAAGGAATGAAAGTAAATGACAATCAGCAATTTGCTCCCAAACGCCAGTTTGAGCTTTGATTGGGGCTATGACCTCAGAAAGTTCTTAATCAACCACCTTCGGGTGCACAAATTTTATTTTCTGTATAAATTGGCAAGTATCTGTTTGCAGTAGTCTTTTTAGGACCTGCAGACCCTTTGGGAAATTATTCGGCCAAGGAAAGAAATGGTGATAAGCACAAAAAGATACTGCTTGCTGTCTACCTATAGATTATTTAATGGTGTCTATATTTAAGATTTGTTCTGGTAAATAGACTAAATTATCATTTAGGAACACAATGACATACTGATCAATTGGTGATCCAATAAGGTCATGGAAGATATTAAAACATCCAAACACCTGTTTCCAAAAACTCCTTGTTAACCATCAACAGATCATTATTTTGATGGAATGATGTGGCCCAGGTCTAATCCTGGCCAGTCAGCCTGGAGATTATATTTGAATACCCTACAATTAACCTGCAACCTCCTTTCCTTCAACCTCACCCCCACAAAACTCCACATTCATACAGCCTTTATACTCCTAACCCAATCCATCTCTCATTTTCACTAAAACAGCATTTCAACCATGTCACGCCATAATTAGAATGCATATTTCTACAAAATACTCGGTGGACCCTGGACAGTGCAGCTCCAGCCACCAGATGGCGCACCATCCCGCTCACTACCTGCAATGGTGCCCCACTACTGCTGAGCTCCACTGGAGGAAATCTCAATCCTAGGCTCACTTACCCCACTGAAAATTAAACTTTTTATCTTACAACCTGCTATTGCACTTGCTGTTTCAAATCTCAAGGTAAAAAAACGCAAGTCCAAATACTAAATATAATCTTGCAGAACATACTAGTGTCACATATAATAAATGGAAATAATGCAAGGTAAATTGGTTATAGCAGATGGCATTGTTGGTAAATCAAAGTCCAGAATGTGCAAGTGATCACTGGGTGAATAGATCGGTAAAATAGCCAATAGCAATGGTACCAGATACATTGGTAGTTGTAGACAGTTTTTGGAATTCACAATGAAAAGTCAAAGGATGAAAAAAAATAAAAAACCTAGATTGGTGACCAGTAGCAATGATGCAGGATACCCTAGTAAAGCAGGTACAGGTAGAGTCTTCCTTATCCAAATATTCTGAAATACGGATTTTTTTTTAGCATGACTAAGATAGTGAAAGTTTTTGATGGTTCAATGTACACAAACTTTGTTTAAGGCACAAAATTATTGAAAATAAAATATAAAATTACCTTCAGGCTCTGTGTATAAGGCTTATATGAAACATAAATTAATTTCATGTATGTGCACAAACTTTGTTTGAGCCTCAAATTATTGAAACTATTGTATAAAATTATCTGCAGACTGTGTGTATAAGGTGTATATAAAACATAAATTCACTGTGTTTTAGATTTGGGTCCTACTCCCAAGATCAGTGCCGTAACTAGGGTAGTGCGGCCGCTGCCATCGCACAGGGCACCACAGGTCAGGGGGTGCTGTTTGGGCCTATCAAATTTCTGTTTATTATCATTCTTGCTTGTAGCTTCCTCTTATTTCATCCCCAGCATTCCCTGGCCTCTCTTTCTGGCACAGGGCACCAAAAAGTCTAGTTACGGCTTTGCCCAAGATATCTCAATATGATATGCAAATATTCAGAAATGCTTAATATTCCGATATCCAAAATACCCCTGGTCCCAATCATTTTGGATATGGGAGACTCATCCTGTACATATAACTGGCGTAATAGTCATTAACAATGGTGCAGAGTAAATGGATGTTGCAGAATAAGTTCTTGATAAAGTCACAATTGCAGGTAACAGTCTAGAATATGCAAAAAGGGCAAGTAACAGGTACATTACACAATTTAGTAAGCATTATAGCTGCAGGAAATCAGTCCTGTCCTATATACATATTTGAACACATATAACAAAGTTCATAGACTTGCCAGTCAGGGATCCCAGTTATACAAGGAAAGTCAATGCACAGGTCAAAAATCTAGGAATCTAACAGGGAGCATGAAACGGCAAAGTCCAAAATACTAGCCGAAGAAAAAGGTTCCAGTAATCCAGAGAGCTAGTCAGAGTGATCTAAGGGCCGGTAACAGGAAACAAAACTGGCGATATTCTGGGATAATACACAGGAACTTAATAAACTAAAAGCCTCAATATTGAACCAGCATGGCAGATCTGAAGCAATCCTCTATCTCTCAAGGGAGCTAATTAGATGCAGAAAGAACCTACAGCTTCTTTCAATGCTTCAACATGATCTACACAGCAGCCCCAGGTGGTAGAAATGTAGAATGCAAATAGCCAATACTTTTCTAGAGCAGGATTGTGACACTTGCCAAGCAAACGTACTAAACTTCCAGGGGCGTATCTATAATGGGTGCAGTGCACACGGGCCCCTGGGTCCAGGGGGGACTTGCACCGCACACACTGCACCCATATTATCTAATACCTCTCCGAGGTCCCGCATCGGATGTCACAGCCTTGCAAAAAATGCAGAATTTTTTGTTTTCCAGTGTTTTGTGCATGTGCAGTGAGAACATCGTCAGGAAAATTGTGGCTGCGCCATTCCCCCTGCGACCTGTACATGCGCAGTAGACTCTGGGCGCACTCTAGTGCCCAGAGTCTACTGATGCTGCGGCCGGTAGTCAGACGCGTCAGGGCTATTTCACACCAGCCGGTTTTCACCGTCCGGCAAATAAAAGGGCAAAAACAATCCGTTTTTCTTTCAGGCACTCAGTACCTTTCACATGCAATGGCTTTGAGATGTTTTTAATGTTCTGGGTTTTTTTTTCTTTCTGTATTGGGAAACTGACTTGCAGGGGGCCCCGGACGGCGAATGAACATGGCCCCCCTCCTCTCTTAATAAGCCCCTATAAACTTTCCTAATATCTACCTAGTCTTGTAACCCACCTCACCACTCCTCTTGCGCTTCTCTGCCCACCTCTCTGACAGCCCATGATTTTTTTCTAATCAACATAATTTTGAAAGATATTTCCTGATTCCAAATCCTGCACTCCTCATCTATCTTCTCCTACATGTCTCGTTCTACCCTCAGTTCATTCTCACCAGTAACAAATCCTGAAATCTCAATCTACAACTTGCCCTTCGACTCTATACCCTCATAACTTCTCAGCTTCCTCTCCTTCACTAAATGATCACTGCTTTGTGTTTCTGGCACATTTCCATACTCCTTTAAACGTGCGCTCATCCCACCAATCCTACAGAAACCGTCACTCAACTCAGCATCTCTCTCCAACTGTCGCTGTTTTCTCCTCCCTTTTGTCTCCACATCTCGTTTGACTTGTGTAGAATGACCCATCTACTTTTCTCTCCTCCCTCTCCATTCGCTACTCTCTCAACACACCCAACACTCCAAAGGAGACTGTAAATGTATAAATGGACTACTTAGAGCCAAGTCTAGGGGTTACTTTCCCATACTCATCCTTCTAGACCTCTGATGCTTTTAACACATCAGCTTCTTCCCCTACACTCCATTGACCTTAGTGATACTGTTCTATCCTGGTTTCTGTCAAACTGCTCCTCTATTGTCTATCGTCTCAGATATGAACATTCTGGCTGAAGTCTTGTCAGTGCGCAACATTGACCCTTTTTAAAATAGTTCTGACACATTTCATGGTTTGACAGTATTCGGATGATTAAAATGTATATTGTTTCCCCCATTCTTACACAAGCATTGCCTACTCTTCCTCCTCACTATCTGCATGCCTTCCAGAACCTTTGTTCCAAATTTGCTTTGGGGTGCAGTCCACCCTGCTCCCATTATAGATAAGCCAAAGCTCCTCGCCTACCTTTGCCCTATCGCTGTCTCTGTCCATGGATGCCAGCAACTGCTGACACTTGTGATTCTCCAAGTCCCAATATACCCTGGAATCATTAAATTGGGAATGACAGGGCCTGCTGAGACCTGTAGTGTGTCAGTAAAAGATATATACATTTTCTAACATAACAACATTGATTACCCCAACGACCACAGTCCAGAAAGTACCGAGATGAGCAGTAGCGCTATTAGCAAAGTGCTGGATTCTCCTGGGGGAGCCCATTTTGTTTTTTTTATTATTATTTTTTTTTTTGGGGGGGGGGGGGGGGGGCAGTCAACACGAGGGAATACAACCTTGTCCTAACTGGCTTAAGGCCTTGGCACTATGGCAGGGGGAGCCCATGCTGTGTGTACCTCATGCTATAGTGGCTCCAGGGCTGGTAATAAAAATTATGGGTGGACGCCAAACACTTTGCTCAACTCTGGCAATTTTTGTCTTGTGCATTTCCGGCAAGTTTCAAACTGGCCGGCTTTTATATCTCGTGACTTGTTCAAAATTCGAACAATTGAGATGGCAACTTGCTGCCAGGCATGTTTCATTTCTGGCCATTTTGTACCTAATCACAAGTTGTTACATCCAGTGACTTGCAACTCGCTGGAAAAATCACCAAAATTACTTTTAACAAATCAGAGGCTATTACATTCCCTCAAAATACTGACATTTTCAAGCTACTGATTCTTTTAAATTATTATCTAAATAGGATTAACTGTTCCAGTTTAGGTCAATAACCTAGAATAATAAGCGGGGAAAGCAGAATCACACTTATCACATTGTAAAGAGTAGTCATGCTGATAGGCTCCCACTTTATCTGATGTTCGGTAGGACTGAAGCATGCATGTATCTGCTGGAATAGTAGTCTTAAGGTGCGTATCCACTACACGAGAGTGGAACGACAGCACGATTACAACATTGTAATCGTGCAATCGTTCTCCATCCTGTGCAGTGGAAAATGTGCCCACACTGAACGATATGTCGAGCATGCCCAACCTGTTGTTACTGGCAGGTTGGCCTGCATGTTCAGGCGATGATAGATGTACAAAACGACCAGCGAGAGCATGCAACGCTGGTCTTTTTCGTTCTTTTAATGCACGATTTGTGAACGATTAATGAGCGATTGAACGATAACTATGTCGTAATCGTTCAATCGCTCTTTTTAAAAGCCTTGTGGATACGCGCCTTTACTGTAAGGCATTAACACTATATTCTGCCACTTCTTATTATACCATTTGCCTCTAGTATTCCCTTCCACTCAGGGCAGAATTTAATTTTGAGACTCATGCATACAACATTATGAGGGTTTTTGGGGCATATATATCAAGCTGATTTTTACATAAAATTATGCAGAAACTGTACTAATAGCACCAGGGCCGCCATCCGGGGGGGACTGCCGGGCCTCGAGTCCCGGGCCCAGAGAGAGCAGAGACAGAGGTGGGCCCAGCTGGCTGCCGTGCTGCATCGGCAGCCATAGAGTAGTGATAGTGCCTGCTGCATTAATTTACAATTACAAATACAGTGCTGGCCGCTAGCTAGCCGGAGCTCGAGGACCGGCAGCCAATCAGGAGTGTCAGCTCTTGATTGGCTGCCGGCCCAAGAGCTTTGATTAGCTCGCGCCCGTCGCCAGCCAATCAAAGCTCCCGGACCGGCAGCCAATCAGGAGCGGTCCGCGAGCTTTGTTTGGCTCGGGCCTGCACCTGGTGAAATGCCGGTGGGTGCAGCAATCTTCCTGACATGCCATCAGCGCTGATCCCAGCTGCCAACTGAAGAAGCGCAAACCAGGTACTACATAGTTCCTGACCATGCCCTGTGCTCCCTCTCCTGTTCCAGCTAGCCCTCCCTACCCTATCCTCCCCTTTCTGCCCTGAGCCTTGCCAGCTAGTCCAGCCAGCCTTCCCTGTTCCTCTCATAGTCTAGACAGCATTCCCTGCCATGCCCCACTCCCCAGTCCAGACAGCCCTCCCTGCACTGCGCGTCTCCCCCTAGTCCAGCTAGCCATCCCTGTCCGACCCCCCTCTCGGTCCAGCCAGCCCTCCCTACCCTGTCCCCCCTCTCTGCCATGAGTCTCCCCCCTAGTCCAGCCAGCCTTCCCTGTTCCCTCCTAGTCCTACCAAACTTCCCTGACCTGTGCGTCTCCCCCTAGTTCCGCCAGCCGTCACTGTCGTCCCCCCCCCCCCCCCCCAGTCCAGTCAGACATTCCTGGCTTTTTTTTATGTGGGTCTAGCTTTGCCAACATATTTTATGTGGTTACGGCTTAGTTATATATATAAATCCATCCCCTCCCTGCCCCTGGGGTGGGGGGGGGGGCTGTCTACTTTGTCATTACCGGGCCCGACAATTTCTGATGGCAGCCCTGAATAGCACAATGCATGAGATTTCACAGACATCTCCGGCAAAGTGCTTATTAGCACTTCAGATTATTATTAGCACTTCAGTCTCCATTATTGGCAATGGGGAAAACTATCTGATCTCTATGTACTAAACTTTAAAAAGCGAAGCTCTTCGGAGTTTAGTCCCGGTAGTTTACACCATCTTCAGATAGTGTAAACTACTGTAAGTCTATGGCGCTCTAGGGGCAGGAGAGAGATCTTTCGATCTCTTCCCCGCAACCCCTGGCCGGCCCCGGAAGCTGACACTGTGCACATGCGCAGTGTCAGCTTTCCCCAGAGAAGTTTTTCACTTCTCCTAAACGCCAGGAATATAACTCGCAGGGACAGCGGTTACTGCAACCACTGTCCCGGCGAGTTCCCCTTGGTACATTTAATGAAAATATCCCCGGCGTGATGTATACATAATAATCCTGGCACTGCCGCAATTATTAATACATACAGGGGTATTCAATATGGAGCGAAAAGTCTTTTTTTGCGATAATTTCGCAAAAAATGACGTCATTTTCTCAGGTTTTGGTTTTACACTGTATTCAATTTCAAAGACTTTTCGCAGGTTCGAAAAGTCTTTGAAAAAAAACGGGGATAACTTTTCACCACTGAATAGGTGGCGAAAAAAAGTGCAGAATTGGGGTTATGGGGTGCAGGCTTAAAAAAAAATAGCCTGCTCCCCTGGGAATGACATTTTAAAAATAACTGTGTCAAAAAAAGTAAAAAAAAAAAAAAAAATAGGGACACCCCAAAAAATGTATTTAAAAATTGGGGTGAAAAAAAATAAATGGGAAAACAAGTGTTTAAAAATAGGGAAATAGGTTCAGGACTATTCTGCAAGTATGCGGCAGGTGTATTCTAGAATAGGCTATTAGCGGCAGGTGCATAGATGCAGAATTTTTAAAAACTTACTTTAGGGACATAAAATATGCTAGTACCCATTTTCATGTACCCCAAATTTGATGGGACCACTTAAAAAAACGAAAAAAATAACCTAAGTGCTCTTCTGCAACACTTCTTCTATGTCGGGAAAAAACACCTGCTGCGGCTATTTAAATCCCCGACTTTCATTTGCAGGCTAAAACAGGGGTACCCATAGTGATCCGCCATGTTTTTACAACTTTAGGGGGGTCCTACAATTTATTCAAGGGAAAATTCGTTTTTGTACGCAGATCCCACTTCGCACTTTCCCGTTTTCGTAGGTTTCATATTGAATACGGGGATAAAGCGGGCGCGCGCCCGATACTTTATCCCAGGAAAATCTCCGATGTGGAGCGAAAAGTCCAGCATGGACTTTTTGCTCCCATATTGAATACCCCTCATAGACTCCTAAATCCCTTTGTGTCAGCTTTCACACAGCAATGAGCTCATAGGGCTCTGTTGCAGCTGGGATCAGCCAATAAGACCCCCCAATGGGCTCCCACAGCTACTGTGTAGTTACTCCTCTCTTGATTTATATACCAGGTAGAAGTTTCAAGTTAATATTGACAGACTATTTACAAGGAAACAACTTTATAAGAGTCCATGTATATTATGCCCAAGGTGAATTGTGGACATGTTTGATTTTAAAAGAGGAATAGTGTATACTAGTAACAGTCTCTGGAACCAAAGATGTTAGACAGTCCCTCCCTCCCCCCCTCCCTCCCAAAAAAAAGAAAAAACAACATTTGCCTGTGAAGCACGTCTTTAAAAGGTTTTGCTAAATATAAATGTACTACACTGTCACCTTGCTAACCTATTTTCTACTCATGGCCTAATCAAATGCAAGGCTATTGTTTATCAAGGTATATAGTTTAAAACAAATGTCTGATATTTTATAAAGCATCATTACCAGCCTGTCAATTATCTAGCCCTGTATAAATATTAAACCTGCCAGGCAATGCCCTTAATTCAATATATGGAGGTTGGCATCAAATGTACAAAGTATCTGCATTTCACACAGTACATTTCTCTAGGGCACACACTGTTATGGATGTGGGTGGCCAGCTTATATCACCCACTATGCACCTGTACAAGGTAGTGGGGAAGACACACAAGCAGTGGAGTCCAATGGGTACATAGTGACACAGCAGCGCTGTCCAGTCATCTCACTCCTCTTCCTTTTGGTAATGGCTGGTCCTTTGCACACCAAGACCACCCCGTAACTTCAATTCTGGTGGTCTCTGCTTTTAGTAATGATCCAAGTTACTAAAATTGAGCTAGCATTACTGCCTCACAGCACTGAGGCTAAGGGTTCAATTCTGACCAAGGTTAGCAGTTATGTTCTCCCAATCAGGTAGATTTAACGTGCCGCTATAACGCTTCGTAGCTATGAGATGTATTAACATCTCTTCGGCCGGAGCGTGGGGAGTGATAATCCCACGTGCAGCCCTGAAGCTGGCAGCCCCCGCAGCAGGGACAGTGCTGTCACTGCAGTGGGGATAGGGCATCGCCAAGCAGCAGCTGTCGATAGCGATAGCTGCAGTGGAATGGTCAGGCGAACTGACCGTTCATACATTGCCATTACCATCGGCGCTACTATCTTGCAGATAACAGTGCCAATGTAATTTACTGCCCAACCCCCCAATCATACATGGGGGAGAAGCGGTACTGATGTAGCTTTGGCGGTTCATACATCTCCCCCAATGTTTGCCAGAATTTCCACTGTGCCTTCTGATGAAACCGGGAATTCTCAAGCCCAGAGAAACGCGTCAAGGGATCTCCACTAACTGGACACAGACACCTTTGGTCATTCTCCCTTTACCTGCATATCCATTCACACGCAGGGAGAGTCAGCTAAGAGAACGCTCACTAACCCTTTGCCGGAAAGGATACCTACACTTACGGAGCACCTAGCCTGTTCAGCCAGACGGAGATTGCATAGCCGCTAGGCAGGTTGTCAGCGGCTCCCGTCACCACACTCGGAAACAGCCACGCCAGTGTGGTGCGCCTGGTACCCGCTTGGAACGGATCCTGGTGTACTCCAGATACAGGCCTGACGCTACCTATACAGTGTGAGTACTGGCTACATCATTACAGGTGATTACAGTTCTCTGGTTATTTGGATTCTACTTTTGGCAATACTGTTCAACGTTAATGCTGACATAATATTACCACAGTGGATATATTGTTCGTGGACATTATCATTTACTGGACCCTGGAGTGGTCCTATGTTACAACTTTTCCACCTTCCATCTACTCATCCACACTATATCACCGTGCCAGTGTAGAGACTTGAATTTTATATATTAATTGTTTATCTCTGCAATAAATCATTTGCATTTATTAGTGTGGTCACTTGTTTAAACCAGCGCCCTACTCCACTTTTTTCTATTTCCACTATGTGCTCTGGTTTCCTCCCATAGTGTAAAAACAAAAAACATACTGGTTGGTGTTGAAGTGGCAGAGAACATAGGCCTAGATTTTTCAACTAGTAATATAACGGTTATCATTCGTTATTGGTGATCCAACCAATTAGCTCTTGTCATTCTTCAAACACATGACAGTTAGGAGCTGATTGGTTGGAGATATCGTCAGGTTGGGCAGTATGTTCAGGCGATGACAGATGGCGACGACGACCAGCGGGAGCGCGCATTGCTGGTCGTTGCTGGCATATTCACTGCACGATTAATGAACAATAACGTTATCGTTCAAGTGTCCATTTATATCGTGTAGTGGATAAGTGCCTTAAGTTTTAATTTGGCAGTGACTGATGCTAATGATATACTCTGTAAAGCACTGCTTAATATGTACAGTAGGCACTATATATAAGTTAAATAATACTTGTAACTGCTACTTTGGGACTTCCTATAAGTAGTGCTATTTTAGGATACTTCAGGGACCCTTTTGGTGCCTCAAATAGTGCATGAAATCAATAACTGTGGTACTATAGATAACAATGGTATATTCAAACATTACATTTCCTGGGTATCCAGTCAGATGGTCGACATTCAGAATGTCAATAGGTTGCAATAATAATAAGCCAAAAAAAAACAAGTCGCCATTCTGAACGTGTCAACATTTTAACCCCGTTGACCTAATTGTATGTCGGTCTATTACCCATGCCGGCATTCTGATTTGTCACCATTTTGGTGTCGATATTCTGACTGTCAACAAGTCATACCCCACCCCATTCCCTGCCATGTTGGGTATACTGTGACATACATTTATAAAAGTTTCAAGATATAGAACAAGTATGACCAAATCATGCGCTAGAAAAAAAAAGTTCCAAACAGCAACGCAGCAGCAATTATACTCCTCGATCCCTCCCGAATATCGTATGTGATGCAGGTGATCTTCCAAATCGTTCAGTTTCATGAAACAAAATATGTGTGAGCATGCAAGTAAGCACATACCCCATGCACTGCTATGGAGATTGATGCAGCAATTAAACTACTTCCAAAGGATTGGGCTCCAGGTCCCTACGGCTTTATCAATAGTTTTTACACTTCCTTTCAGGAGCATTCAACTCCCACCATAACATCTGTATTTAATGAAGTGACGTCCCTGGGGACGTTCCTGTTAGAAATGCTAGAAGCCCAAGTCGTTGCCATACCTAAACCTGGGAAGGTCCCAGCTTATTGCAAACATTATCGCCCTACTTAATGGAGATGTTAAGTTGTATGCGAAACTGATCGCTACCCACCTTAAAGTTCTTTTACCATTTCTTATTCACCCTGACCAAGTTGGGTTCATTCCAGGCAGGCAAGCATCCGATAATACTTGCAGAGTGTTTAATTTGGTTGACTCCCTTCCTCCTAACAAGGTCTTCTCTTGCTCTCGCTCGATGCTGAAAAAGCATTTAATACATTTAATTGGCTTTACATGTGAACAGGGGTGTAGCGAGGGTGGTTCCAGCGGAGCATGTGCTCCGGGCACCAAAACGGACAGAGGGCGCCATCAGGGTTGCGGAATTCATGGGGCACTGCACAGTATGACGGTCTCCTGTTATTTTTATCTTGGTTTGTTTGCTCTATATCAGTGTTGGCTAACCTTGACACTCCAGCTGTTGTGGAACTATATATCCCAGCATGCCCTGCCAGTTTTAGCATGCCCTAATAGCAAAACTGTAGCAGTGCATGCTGGGTTATGTAGTTCCATAACAGCTGGAGTGTCAAGGTTAGCCAACACTGCTCTATATCCTAAATAAGTTATGAATCTGAGGTTCGTTTCTACATTTCATGCTCCCTCAAGCAGCCCAGATTGCCTCCCCTACGGCCCTCCCTCCTCTGTGATCATCATCTTCTGTCACCTCCCCTTTCCTATCAGACTGATTACATTCACTTCTCACCTCTTTAATTCCCTTCCCTCTCTACCCTGTGATTGGCTCTTTGGCCCATCCACTCCTTTCTTATTGGCTTCTGTCACCACCCCTCTCCTCTCCTTTTTTTATTGGCTTCTGTCACTGCTCCTCCCCTCTACTTTCATATTGGCCTCTATCATCTCCCCTCTTTGATCGGCACTTTACTCTCCCCTCTCCTCTTTGATCCCTCCCTCCTTCTCTCCTCATTCTGTGCTTCAATGAACTTAATACACATCTGAGGTAAAATCCTAAACTTCAATTATAAGGTACGAGTTTAAAAAAAGTCACTGCTTTGCTATGTAAAGTAATGAGGTGTTCCCAGGCATGACCACACAGTGTTATTTGAAAGGTCTTTTAAAAAATATTAGGAGACCTGAAATAATAATAATGGTGTTAGACAGAACATGATTAGTAGTACTCACATTAATATAGGTGCAATGTATATTTGCTAAGTAGGAGCATAGCTGAGAATGGAGCTTCCCATAGGTGTTCCCACTCCAGTGAAAGCTGCTTTGGGCAGTAATTGCAGTCATAAGCTGTGCACCCTGTGGAATTTCACTCTAGCACATGTATTCTGTCAATTTAAGTTAAATGATCAAAATATATAATACAATCTCCTCTATTGACTAATAATGATTCAAAGGAGATAAAAGTCAGATCCTAGGTGCTATTCAGTACATAAATAAAGCAGTGCCAAAGGCGCTACCCCTTAATGTCAGATAGTGTATCACAGTGGCGTAACTATAAATTTTGCTCCCCCCTGCCAAAAAAATTTGACGCCCCCCCCTATGCAGGGCCCCAGGTAGTGGTCCCCCTATCTAGTGCCCCTTACATAACGCCCCCAGTAGTAGACCCACTTATATAGTGCCCCCAGTCCTAACCCCCCAGCATTGCCCCCAGTACTAGTCCCTCCCAGCAGAGCCTCCAGTAGTTGTCCTCCCCCAGCAATGCCCCTAGTAGTAGTCCCCCACCAGTAATCCTCACCCATGCAGTGCCCCCAGCAGTAATCCCCACCTATGCAGTGCCATCAGTTGTGGTCCCACCAGTGCAATGCCCCCAGTAGTGGTCCCACCAGTGCAGTGCCTCCAGTCATAGCCCCCCCCCAGAAATGCCTCCAGTGGTAGTCCCCCCCCAGAAATGCCCCCAGTAATAGCCCCCCCAGTAGTAGTCCCACCCAGCAGTGCCCCTAGTAGTAATCCCCCGCAGCAGTGCCCCTAGTAGTAATCCCCCTCTATGCAGTGTCCCCCAGTAGTGGTCCCACCAGTGTGCAGTGCTCCTAGTAGTATTCCCAGCAGTGCCCTTAGTAGTAGTCCCCCCCAGGAGTACCCTTAGTAGTAGTAGTCCCCCCCAGCAGTACCCTTAGTAGTAGTCCTCCCCCCCAGCACTGCCCTTAGTAGTAGTAGTAGTCCCCCCTAGTGCCCTTAGTGGTAGTAGTCCGTCCTCCCCCCCCCCCAGCAGTGCCCTTAGTGGTAGTAGTCCATCCTCCCCCCCAGCAGTGCCCTTAGTGGTAGTAGTCCCCCCCCAGTGCCCTTAGCAGTAGTCCAGTCCGTCCTCCCTCCCCAGTGCCCTTAGTAGTAGTCCGTCCTCCCCCCCCCCAGCAGTGCCCTTAGTGGTAGTCCCCCCAGCAGTGCCCCCCGCCCGGCCAGAAACACACACACACAAAGAAAATAAAACTCTGCTTACCTTGATCCCCGCTCCGGCATGCTCCTCCGTGCAGCGTCCTCCCGGGCTGGCCCGCGCTGCATGATGGGAGAGACGTAGTGGGCGCAGCAGCCGATGAGAGTCTGACAGACTCTCATCGGCTGCTAAAACAAACACACAGCTGCCGATGCCGGCGGCTGTGTGTTTGTTGCTAGTAATGTAGTGCGGACGGCATGTGCCGTCCACACTACCAACCTGCCTGGGTGACTAACAGATGCTAGAGGTCCAGTAGGACCTCTAGCATATGTCTCCTCCTAGGCGGCGGCCATTTTGGGAGGGCTGTTTTCTGCAGATTTCATGCAGCCACCTCGCCCCACAAGCCTCCGTGCCCCCAAGCCACTGCGGGGGCTGTAGTTACGCCACTGGTGTATCACCGAAGCATTCCATTCCCCCAATGGGACCTCAACGCCCAGCATGATACTGCCAATGTTTGCCGTTTTCTCTTCAATATTCCCTTACAGGCTGGTCATTTCCCACTGGCACAGTTCAGTACAGGGGGGAGGGCACTATGACATGCACTTTCTCTGGGCGCCATGGTTCCACGCTACTCCTCTGCATGTGAACAGTTCTAAGTTTGATTTTCGAGATCAGATTTTGCCCTCTATTCTAGCATTATATAGCACTCCATCTGCACATGTACAGCAATTCTTTTTTCGGTCAGACACCTTTCCAATCACTAATGGCACTCGACAAGGCTGCCCCCTTTCGCCTTTGTTTTTTGTCTTGGCAATTGAACCCTTAGCAGTTAGGATACAAAATTATGCGGCCTTCCCTGGATTTGGCAACGACTACTACAAACTATGCTTTTCTGCAGATGATGTTCTTTTTGTCACCGATCCTTTAATTTCACTCCCCCCATCTGCACACCTTGTTAGACTCCTACAGTGAGACCTCCAATTATAAACTGAACACAACCAAGACAGATGCTCTTCCTATTAACCTTTCTGACTCCATCTCTTCCTTACACTCTTTGTTTCCTTATAACTGGCGAACTGATTCCATTAATTATCCATATTCCTCTCTCTTCCTCTCTGGCGTTTGAAGTGAACCTAGCCCCTCTCATGGCTCACTTGTCTCTAGATCTTGGCTTTGTTATGATATCTCATGGTTGGGCTGTTTATCGGCTTTTAAAATGTCTTTACTTCCCAAACTTATGTACTTATTACACACTATTCTCTTTTAATTTCCGAAAAAAAATATTTAGCTAAATGTAGATCTACTTTGTCTGCCTATGTGTGGAAATCCAGTCCCCCGAAATTGGTGCACATGATTTTACCTTGTGCTAGAGGTGGACTGGCACTTCCTGACCTCGCCTTATATCGGGAGGCGTGTAATTTAGCTCAACTTAAATTTTGGATTACTACTCTCCCAAACGCCTGTTGGGTCTCTTTAGAAAGAACAGTCTGTAGAGCTTATCCACTAGAGGATGCGTTATGGACCCCTAAATCCCTGTGTCCTGGCACGCTGCCATCTCTTCCCCTTACCCGTGCCTCTATACAAGTTTGAGATAAATTAGTGTCTAGAATCCCTGTTTTTTTCTCTCCGCTTTTGTTCCTCTCGTTACTAGCCATTGCCAAATTAATTCCCAACATTAACCTCTCTCTGTGGCTCACATGAGACCTACAAACATTACATCTTTTAGATTGTGCCATAGTGCACTCCTCATATCTTCAGGATCGATTCTATCTGCCTCAATCCAAGCTATAATACACTACTTTCAGATACAACATCTTGGCCCGCTTTCAGGTAACTTCTTGCCCTCTCGCTTCTATTATTGTGACCCGTCTACTAATTGCAAGTGCGAAAGCTCATTTTGGTATGGCATTCACAAAGTTAATACCCTTACTTAAGTCAACTGCTCAAAAACTATGGTAAGAAGGTTTGGGCCTCCTTCTTTCTGACAACCAATGGAGTAAATATTATTCTTCCTCATATACATTGTCTCGTTGCGTAAATCACTCTGAAATGCATCTTAAATTATTAAATAGGTTATATCTAACTCCAGCTAGACTTCATATGTTTTGTCCCTCATGTCCTAAATAGTGCTGGCGCCAATGTGGTGAGGTAGGGCATACCTTTCATATCTTTTGGTCCTGCCCCCTCCTTCAAACTTATTGGGCAGAGGTTTTCCAATTAATAAGGTATTAAACTTTTTTTAACCCCTTCTCCATCTATGACCCTTTTACATATGTACCTAGAAATGGTGCAACCTTATCAACAATATGTTTTAGGACATGTATGACATATATTTATACCAGTACGAGCCGCTTTAGCTCAACATTGGATATATCCCCTCCTTTTCTTTATTTCCAAAGTTTTCCATAAGGTCCACTTCCACTTTACGGTGGAAACAGAGGACCTGATTCAGACCCGCTCGCTAGGATGCGTTCGAACACAGCCAGCTGATTGTTTGCATTCTGTGCATGCGTACGCATCGCAATGCGCGTGCGCGAACCAGTGCGAGCAATCGGAAGCGTTCGCTCGCTGCGCATAGACAGGATGGCATCATGAGTGACAAGAGAAGCCTTTTGTGGGTGGTGACAGGGGCTGGCCACTAGAAACGGGGGAGTGGAGGTGCGAACGCAGGCATGCATAAGTAAAAGGCAGCGTAATTGTACACGTCACTTGGTAGTATTCACTCGCAGTGCTTGCGGCAGGGTATGGTCAACTACAAGTGCTGCGATCGCATCCGAGATTACTGATGATTGCATACACTTCCTGGATATAACGTGCGCAAGTGAGCGTCTTAAGACAGGCTGGTGGGCATCTGCATACACAATGCGATCGCACGCTAAGACATAGTGGGCGTGCTAATGACTTGACTTGCGATCGTTTGCCTTGCCGAATTTGCATACGCATCTAGCGAGTGGGTCTGGATCAGTTCCAGAGTTTGTACCTTATTTCATTCTCGGCTTCCTCTGCTCTTGGGAGGTAGAAGCCATGGCATGAATATGTGACGGATGGAGAAGGCGCTCAGTAAACTGCACATACTTTTAATTCTGATCATTTTCAACTATGTTTGAATGGGATGGAATCGCCTTAATCTCTGTGGCTTCCTATATTACTTATATATTGTATTAGTTTTTAAGGTTTATGCCTTTTCGCTTATGTATCACCAGTTTCTTATGTTGTTTTAGGTTTGAATACTGTCACTTGTGGGATTAATTCCTGTTATTGTGTTTGTTTTTGTATTTTCTATGCATTCCCTGCCACATGGTTTTGTATCTTTAATTCACACCCTCCCCCCTCAATTTTTCTTTCTGTACCCCTTCCTTATATAAATATATTAAATAAAAATTATTGATGTAGAAAAAAAAAAGTTCCAAATAGCAACGCAGAAGTAATTATACTCCTCGATCTCACCCGAATATCGTATGTGATGCAGGTGATCTTCCAAATAGTTCAGTTTCACGAAACAAAAACAGAAATAAAACTGTATGAATCATCAAGTCTCCTAAAACATAATAAAGGCAAAGATCACCCAGGTGTCCTAGTATACTACACAGTCGGGCCACATTATTATGATTACCAGCTAATAACCAGAGTAACCGCCCTATACAGTACGAACAGCAGCTAGACAGGCTGGGAGTGACTCAACAAGGTGCTGGTAGGTTGGCACAGGTGTCTGGAGCCATGCTGACTGCCGTGCATCCCACAGTTGCTGGAGGGTGCCTGGTGGACTATCCATGGAGCGAACACAACGATCAAAGTGGTCCCACAGTTGCTCAATTGGGTTCAAGTCTGTGGAAGTAGGGGGCCAGGGAAGTACTTGGAAGTCTTGGTCGTGCTCGTCCAACCACTGTCGGACACTTCTAGCCATGTGACATGTCACATTGACTTGCTGGAAGATCCCATCCACCTCAGGGAAGACAATCAGCATGTATGGGTGTACGTGCTCTGCAAGGATGGATTCCTAACCATGTCGGTTGAGGGTGCCTTCCACATGGATGAATGGGCCCAGAGAATGCCATGAAAACATTCCCCAGACCAGCAGGGTGTTTGTTCTCCGATGTTTCCCGTCTGACACGCCAATGTCAATCTGTTCAATAAAGTACAAAATCTGACTCATCGGAGAAGGTAACCCTTCACCAATCAGCAGAGGTCAAATTCCGAATCAAGCGTGAAAATGTAAGCCTTTTCCGCTGATGCACCTTCGTTAGCATAGGTGCAGTGACCATCCATTTGCTTCGGAGCCCCATACGCAGCAGGGATCGTTGAACTGTCATTTTAGACACACGTCTGGTAGTCCTCAGGTTCATTTTGAGTACTGCAAGCTGCTCCATTGTAGCGTCTGTCAGCCCTCACGCACCTTCGTATCCGACGTTCACCTCTCATCAATAGCACTTCGTGCTCCGCAGTTTCCTAGTCTGTTATTCGCAATGGTGCCATTTATCCAGTCACGATATACCTTCACCACAGCAGCACGCAAACAGTTCACAAACTACTTCAGATCCTAGAAACAACAAATGGATATATCTGGCCACCCCACAGGAGGACACCTCTTCAGTCCTTATGATGTCTATGTGGACTATATTTGATATTGTTCAGGAGAGGTCTGGGCCAATCAAAATAAAACAAAATGTAAATGTGTGTTTGCCTTTGGAGATAATAGTGAAAGAAGTTACTTTTCCTGACATATAGTCAAAGTTTTGTGTGGAGGAGGAAGAAAAAAAAAAATCTTTACGTACGTATAGGGCGACATATAAATGTGAGTCGTTTTATTTGTAATTTACTATGACAGATAACATCTAAGCTGAAGACTTCAGACAACTTAAACTATATAACCACATAAACCTTTATGCGCATATTTAGGATGATTGCATATGTTAGTTTTATTTTGATTGGCATAGACCCCCCTGAACAATATCAAATATAGTCCACATTGGCAGCAGCTCCTGCCCCCTTACCTAAGGAGGGGGGCTGCCGCTGCTTCTGGTCTTGGCGCCTGCACAATGAATGTCAGGCACCGGGACATGCACATGAGCGTCGGTAGCGCTGCGCATGCGCATAACACTTGACCAGCTTCTTGGGGCTGCTACCAATGCCCTGTAGAGGCTGCCCAAAAGGCAGAGCAGCAGCTTCCACTGGAAGCCGCTCTCTGCTTATGGCAGCCCAGACTGGCAGTCCCAGGGGAGGAGACACCTCCCCCTGGGGCTGCCTGTCCTGTGCGTGACTGGCAGGTAGCGCTTCCAATGGGAAGCCACCTCCAGTCACAGTGTATCGCACCGGCTCAATGAAGTGGAGGATTTTACTGGGGGGGGCTGCAGCCTCTAGGTAAAATCCGAAACGGGTCCACATAGACATCATAAGGCCTGAAGATGTGTCCTCCTGAGGCGTGGCAAGATATACAGTCAGGTGCATAAATATTGGGACATTGACAGAATTTTCATATTTTGGCCTCCATTCACCACCACGATGGCTTTGAAATGAAACAAACTAGATGTGCTTTAACTGCAGACTTTCAGATTTAATTTGAGGGTAACTACATCCAAATCAGGTGAACGGTGTAGGAATTACAACGCTTTCTATATGTGCCTCCCACTTTTTAAGGGGTCAAAAGTAATGGGACTATCAACTCAAAAGCTATTTCATGGACAGGTGTGGGCTATTCCCTCGTTATTTCATTATCAATTAAGTAGGTAAAATGTCTGAAGTTGATTCTAGGTGTGACATTTGCATTTGGAATCAGCTGCTGTTGACTCTCAATATGAGATCCAAAGAGCTGTCACTATCAGTGAAGTATGCCATCATTAGGCTGAAAAATCAAAACAAAGCCATCAGAGAGATAGCAAAAACATTAGGTGTGGCCAAATCAACTGTTTGGAACATTCTTAAAAAGAAAAAACACACCGGAGAGCTCAGCAACACCAAAAGACCCGGAGGACCACGGAAAACAACTGTGGTGGATGACAGAAGAATTATTTCCCTGGTGAAAAAAAACCCCTTCACAACAGTTGGCCAAATCAAGAACACCCTCCAGGAGGTAGGTGTATATGTGTCAAAGTCAACAATCAAGAGAAGACTTCACAAGAGTGAATATAGAGGGTTCACCACAAGATGTAAACCATTGGTGAGCCACAAAAACAGGAAGACAAGATTAGAGTTTACCAAACAACATCTAAAAAAGCCATTACAGTTCTGGAACAACATCCTATGGACAGATGAGACAAAGATCAACTTGTACCAGAGTGATGGGAAGAGAAGAGTATGGAGAAGGAAAGGAACTGCTCATGATCCAAAACATACCACCTCATCAGTGAAGCATGGTGGTGGTAGTGTCATGGCGTGGGCAAGTATGGCTGCCAATGGAACTGGTTCCCTTGTATTTATTGATGATGTGATTGCTGACAAAGCAGCAGAATGAATTCTGAAGTGTTTCGGGCAATATTATATGCTCATATTCAGTCAAATGCTTCAGAACTCATTGGACGGCGCTTCACAGTGCAGATGGACAATGACCTGAAGCATACTGCAAAAGCAACCAAAGAGTTTTTTAAGGCTAAAAAGTGGAATGTTATGCAATGGCCAAGTCAATCCCCTGACCTGAATCCGATTGAGCATGCATTTCACTTGATGAAGACAAAACTGAAGGGAAAATGCCCCAAGAACAAGCAGGAACTGAAGACATTTGCAGTAGAGGCCTGGCAGAGCATCACCAGGGATGAAACCCAGCGTCTGGTGATGTCTATGCGTTCCAGACTTCAGGCTGTAATTGCCTGCAAAGGATTTGCAACAAAGTATTGAAAAGTGAAAGATAGATTTAGGATTGTTTAGTTTGTCCCATTACTTTTGGCCCCTTAAAAAGTGGGAGGCACATATAGAAACCGTTGTAATTCGTACACCGTTTACCTGATTTGGATGTAATTACCCTCAAATTAAATCTGAAAGTCTGTAGTTAAAGCACATCTTGTTTGTTTCATTTCAAAGCCATTGTGGTGGTGAATAGAGGCCAAAATCTGAAAATTCTGTCAATGTCCCAATATTTATGCACTTGACTGTATCCATTTGTTTTTTCTAGGATCTGAAGTAATTTGTGAACTGTTTGCGTGCTGCTGTGGTCCTCTATTTTTAGTTTTTCTGTTAAAAGGAAGTTGATGTAGTCCTATAGAGGAATAAGCTGCCGTAATATATCAGATTGAGCGCAAGGATTAAATTCTATTTGGTTTTTATAGTTCACAAACTGCGCTGTTTCAGAAATACTGCCACCCTTGGCCTGAAAGCCAATAAATCATTGCTTTTTACTACTTTGATAAATCACCCCTTTTACCCATGACAGCAACGAGTGATATGTGTGCAGACGACCTATCGCACACCTTATATACCCACTAAGCCAGCACATGGCATGTGACTTACTTCATGGGCTACGCGCTGCTGACGTCAAATGTAGGTGGTCATAATAATGTGACTCGACTGTAATATATAAAGCACCTAGCTGTATCCTATTCTATGGGCCTGATTCAGCTTGGATCGCAGTTGCTAATACGCATGCAATCGGCCGATTGTTGCATACTGCGCATGCATTACAGTGCGCAAACCGGCCACTGCGATCGGGACTGCGATTGCAGCGGCTACGAAGACCCAAGGCAGAGTGATTGACAGGAAGTGCCAATTGTGGGTGGTGACTAGGGGGGGAGGGGATGGGGTGGTCTGCTGAATGCAGGCGTGCATAAATTATCCACTGCGATACCGTACACAGCCTGAGGCTTCATACAGTGCGCTGAAGTGAGCAATCCCTGAGTGAGGTCTGCCCTGCCTTAACTGTGCGTATGGGTCAGATGGTACTCTATTGTACTGGTTTTCGCAGTCTTGCTAACTATTACGGATGTGCATGTAGGTGAAGTGGGAGTCCTTATGGTGTGGTGCGGCGGCATTGCGATCGCTATTGATTAGCATACTATCACAGTTGAACTGCGTGCGTACGCTATATTGTGATCCGTAGTGGATCAGACCCTATCTAGACATGGGTGTAAGAATTACTATTTCTGAGGTGCACTTTGGCTTTAGAAGGAAGAAATCCTGGGTCTTGCATGAGGATTCCCCCCACCGTTTATTATATCAGGACACCTGGGTGATCTTCGCCTTTATTGTTTTTGGAGATTTGATGATTCATACAATTTTATTTCTGTTTTTGATTGATGAAACTGAGCTATTTGGGGGATCTCCTGCATCACATAGGATATTAAGGATATTGAATTTGAACATCTGTACGCTCCTGCATACACCTTCTAATATCCTGCCTATAAACCTCTAAGGATGACGCTATTTTGCGCACGCAGTCATATAGTAAATAAAGACTCCAGATCTTGAACCTGTGGTTTCAAAGCACAAAGTGATATTTCAAGTAAAAGTACACTATGATCGAAGTACAATTTAGCGCAAAGAATTATACAGACCCAAGTACAGTTATACATACGCAGCGCTCTGGACCAGATGTAGGCATCAGCAAGAAACCCCCGTCAATCAGTATTCAGCAAGAAGACTCAGACTGGGGTCACAACACACACGTTTATACTCTCACAGAAACAGACAACACAATAGAGAGGCTTGTCGCTGATACCATTGATTCCCAAGGAGGATGCATCTGTTGCAGACCATTTAACAGGTTGATTCAAATAGACACAGTCCAGCCTCTAACAACTGGTTGTCTCTGGTTTCCTGCCTCATGCACATCCTAACAGTTGGTCATATAATGTACATTTCGGTGCTTTAAGTCTCTGCGGTCCATAAGTTGAGAATGCATGTTGCGATCTTCACACTTATGATACCAGAATGCTGTTGAAAAGAGTGCAGATCAGTATATCAAACATGACTTACTTATCATGTATTAAACCTTAGCTACCAAATAACCTTTATTTCACAGCAATTATAATAAATGAACAAACTTGAATCATACTTTAAAGCTTATGAGACCTTTTATGTGAATATGTACTGTGTAAGTATTTGGGGTTTGATATAAAGATGCTAGTTAACTTGGGGCAGATGCGTGCGCATGAAGATAATAAACAGCGTTTTCATACAGGATCTTATGCATTCGCTAATATGCGACTAGTTAACAGCGCAATTGTGCATATTAATGTGTATGAGAAATGGTGAAAGATGCAATCGCATGATGCTAATAGTAATATCACCATATGTACTTAAGTGAGTTTACCTAAAATGGCGTCTTGGGATCTCATTTTCTAAAATGGCATCTTGCGGCCAGTCGCAAGATGGCGTCTTTACAATCTAATTTTAAGCTGAACTTGTCTCAGCCAATTATGCAGCTTCGACAGTCCACCCTTTGATAGCGAACAACATGCTATCACAATCTGATTTTAAATTATATATATTATAATTTATATATTAATTATAATAATTAAAATAATTATATATTATTTAGTGTTATTATGGGATGGCACAAGGTGGTTCTTAATCCATCAATAATGTGTCTCTGAGTGGGGACATAAAACTACTATTATACGCACACCGCGGATCTTGGAAGATCATGTGAAAGGTGTGGGGATACACCAGTCCTATAAAGGCAGTCTTGAAGGGGAATTTGAGACTTTACATTATCTGAGGTGTTTTAAAAATAAAATTTCAATAATACATTCTATGCAGGTCTAAATATAATACATTAAATGATGGTATTTCCTAGTTCAGGGTTGTAATGCAGCTCTATATTTACCTCGGTATTCATATTGTCATTACTGACCACCATCATAATTTCGTTATTTCGTTTTACTTTATTTTTACATTTTCCACACTTCAACACAATAGGAACACACCAGACGCATATGCCAATTATTATGATGACAATCAGTATAAGGATCAAGAATTTGCATATGCTGGCGATTACTTCCTGGACCCATTCCCCTAGACCTGAGAACCATTTCACTGGGTTCAGCCATGAAACCCATCCTTCTATCTTCTCTCCTACTTCAGCCACTGAAGCATTATGGTTCTTACGAAACTCCCATTTTAGCTGCAGAATTTCATCCATCTTCCGGTCTATCACCTCCTTGGGGTCGCTGGTATCATTGGTCACATAGGTGCAACATTTTACTCCAAATTGGGTGGCCAAGGTTACGCAGTACCCTCTAGTAACAGCAGTTAAATAATTTAACACTAGCCTGTGTTGCACCAGTTCTTTCTTGTACGCTTACAATTCTCTCCCTGTATACCTGAATGTGTCATCATACATCTCGGTGATATTATATATCAATTTAGCAAGTTCCTGAATATATCTAAAATTGAATGTACCCCGAGCGATTCTGGTGGGATCCAGTGCGACTAAAACTTGGAAGCCAGTTGTCTCACTAATTAACTGAGTGGCTTTATGCATGTCATCAGGTATCATATTTTCTTTGCCTCTTTTTTCATACTGCGTGTGACGATATGGTGATGGTGTGTTTTTATGGATACCGAGCATTTCAACATGTGTGAGGGTCATAACTTCTGGGACTACTCTTCCCAGGTAACACAAACCTTCGGAACTCGGGGAGAGCCACTTATACGCCTTTCTTCCACATATAAAATACATATTATCGGGGAGAACATAAGGGATGGTATGCATCATTATCATTAAACACATTTCCCTTGCAAACAATCCTATCGCAGGCTCTTCCATCTGGTATATGCAAGTTTCTGGTTGTATTATTTTAGCACAATAACCATCTGGTACCTTACCAATAATTTCTTTGGTGGAACTCAATGTATACCGGTACCTAAAACGTTTCCCACTAGATTTAATTGAACGTAAGAGATCATGATTTACGGACTCATTATCAGCTTCTCTGTGAAAAGGTCATCGTCTGATTATTCCCTGTCACTTCCCAACTCCCGGGTTTATTGGGGTTGGTTATGTTTAAACACAAAAGTGATCTATCTACTTGGAATTGATAGAGTTTAAAATGAGGTGGTTTGGATGAGAGGAATTTTCCATCCAATGTTTTCCCTTTTTTGCAATTCTAAAATTTCCATGATATTCAGTGGAAATGGCACCAACCCTACGTTATGCTGTCCTTGTGGCACATGTGAACACACCCAGCAATCAGTTGGTTTAACACTTTGCCTACCATGCTATGATAATCCTCTAAAGGATACCCACCCCAGTACGGGTTATATTTAGGCTGGCACCGTTGAATACAGTTCTCATCAACTAGGGCCCCACAAAGCTCACAAATACAGGAATCTACAGATGATAAACTTCCACACCGTCCCCGAGTATCCGGAATGACAGCTCTCTTAACAATAACAGTACTAAGTTTGGTCAGACACTCCCCTGATTGGCATAGCACTCCTCCTGATTCCACTCCATCAGCACTGCCATCAGCTCTCATCTCCTCAATCGGTCCTCATCACAGAAATCGGATATCCCGGAACCAACCAGAATGGTGAACACTCTAAAAGAGAATATGAAAATGAACACAGCAGGCCCGTCCATTGCCACAACAAGACCTGCAAATTTCTTTTAGTTCAGGTATCTCACTACGACATTTTCAATCCTCCCGGAACAAGTTCGCGATCGACAGGTCCACGCTATCAGCCTTGTCTCCGACTTGTTTCTCCACCGGTTGATTGACCTTTTTGCAGTGAGTGGAATGGACCCAGGTATCTCTCTCAGCCACCTTCAAAGATTTAGTACTTGTCAGCAGTACCTGGTACGGACCCTCCCACCAATCATTCAAACAACCTGAATGCAAGAAATTTCTGATCATAACATATTCTCCTGGTTCAACATCATGACAGTTAGTTTCAGGCATATCATTGGACAACAATTTCAGTTTCTGCTGTTGCTGTTTTAACTGCTTACTCATTGATATAAGATACCTTACAGTTACCTCGTTGTTACCTTTCAAGTCTTCCTGTAGACTTATAATCAAATGAGGTTGTCTACCGAGCAGTATTTCAAAGGGAAACAGATTTAGAGGGGATCTGGGAGTGGTCCTTATACTATGCAGGACCGGTAATGCTTCTGGCCAACCTAGTCCAGTCTCTGCCATGATTTTACTTAACTTATTTTTAATAGTCCCGTTCATCCTCTCTACCATGGCACTGGCTTGCGGTCGGTAGGGGGTGTGAAGTCGGCTATTAATATCCATATTTTGAAAAAAATCACCTGTGAAATGAGTACCCCTGTCACTCTCGATGATTTTAGGGATACCGTATCTGCATACAAATTCCTGAACTATTTTTTTGGCAGTAAACGCAGCCGTATTAGTGGCCGCTGGGTAGGCCTCAACCCAATTAGAAAATACATCAGTGCACACCAATACATACTTGAGATTCCTGCAGGGTGGTAATTGGATAAAATCAATTTGTATCACCTGGAAAGGTCCATCAGTCGGTGGAATGTGGGACGGTTCGGTAGGGATCGCTTTCCCTATGTTCTTCCTCAAGCAGGTCAGACAGGACATTGCTCTCTTTTCTGCTTGTGAAGAAAAACCTGGTGCACACCAGTATGCTCTTACCAATTTGCACATACCTTGCTTTCCCAGATGAGTCAGACCGTGTGCTGCCTCAGCCAGGCTGGGGTAATATGCCTTGGGGGCTACTGGTTTACCTTGTCCGTCCATCCCTCCATAGCCCGGAGGACTCTTGTCCACATCCCTTAGACTTCCAGATGGACTTTTCCTGGATTGAACACAAATTTTGCAACTCAATTAATTTCAGCATATCAATTGTTTGAAAAGACATAATATTTTCACTTGGAGAAAACATTTTTAACCCTGCTGTCCATTTTGCAGCTTCATCGGCTCTGTTGTTGCCCAGTGACACCGGATCATCCTCACATGTATGGGCTTTACACTTAATTACTGCCACCACTTTGGGCAGTTGGATTGCTTCTAAAAGATGTTTTATGTGTCGGGAATGTGCAACTGGTGTGCCTGCTGCTCTCATAAAATTTCTCAGACGCCATAGAGCCCTGAAATCGTGCACCACCCTGAACGTGTACCTCGAGTCAGTGTAAATGTTAGCAGACTTGCCTGCTGCCAGTTCACACGCTCTAGTTAGTGCCACTAACTCTGCCACCTGGGCTGAGTGAGGAGGACCAAGAGGTTTAGCTTCTATGATGTCTGTGTCATTGACAACAGCATAACCTGTACATAATTCACCTGTGTCTGTTTGTCTATGACAACTCCCATCTGTGTAAAAAGTTACATCTACATTCTCTAAAGGTGTGTCATGTATGTCAGGTCTAGCAGCAAAGGTCTGATTCAGATATTCCATACAATCGAGTGCATCATTATGTCCGCTGAACTCACCTCCCGCCAGCAACTCGTCTCCTTCCACCCTTTGTACATCATGTTGTACATATGGTAAATACGTTGCTGGGTTCAGCGTGCTGCAACGTTTAACAGTGATGTTTGCAGGTGCGATTAGAGTTAGTTCCCATTTGGTAAACCTAGCTGAAGAGACGTGTCTGGTTTGAGCAGAGTTCAGCAGAGCAGATACAGCGTGGGGAGTATAGTCAATCATATCATGGCCCAATACTACATCCTCATTTTTACTCACCAATAGAGCGGTAGCTGCTACACTTCTCAAACAGGTGGGGAGTGATCTTGCCACAGTGTCCAATTGGGCACTGTAGTATGCTACGGGCCGACTGGCATCACCAAGTTTTTGTGTGAGGACACCTGCAGCACAACCATCAGCTTCCGTACAATACAAATCAAAAGGTTTTTCATAATCAGGTATTCCCAATGCAGGTGCTTTTGTCAGACTATCCTTAAGATTAAGGAAAGCCTGCTCTGATTCCTCTGTGTGTATGACACAATCGGGCTTTGAGGAAGAGACTAAGTCCTGCAAAGGCAAGGCCAAAATAAAAAAACCTGGGATCCACATTCTACAGTATCCACACATTCCCAAGAAGGTATGAATTTGCTGTTGATTCTGTGGCAGTTTCATGTTCTGTATGGCCTGGATTCTATCATTTGTGAGATGTCGTAACCCCTGGGTTAGGCAGTGTCCCAAATATTTTACTCTGGATTGGCACAGCTGTAGTTTATCCTTAGCCACCTTGTGTCCTGTATGCGAGAGATGAAGCAACAAAAGTTTAGTATCTTTCAAACATGACATAAACGAATCAAAACATAGCAATAAATCGTCCACATATTGAATTAGAACAGATCCATTGACAGGTTGAAAAGATTGTAAACAGTCGTGCAATGCCTGGGAGAAGATACTGGGGCTGTCTATGAAACCTTGGGGCAATCGTGTCCATGTATATTGTACACCTCTGTATGTGAATGCGAATAAATACTGACAGTCAGGGTGGAGAGGCACAGAGAAGAAAGCAGAACAGAGGTCAATGACAGTGAAATGGGTTGCATTTGGTGGGATCTGCAGAAGAATGACAGCTGGATTTGGCACTATGGGGAATTGGCTCTCTACTACCTTATTAACACCTCTAAGGTCCTGTACCAGCCTATAACCCCTCCCACCACTCTTCTTCACCAGAAAGATGGGACTGTTGGCTACACTAGCTGTACGAACTAAAATTCCCTGTTGCAATAATCGCTCAATTATTGGAAAAACCCCTAATTCTACCTCCTGTTTTAGTGGGTACTGGTGAATTTTTGGAGCTTGTCTACCACCTTTTAAATTTACCATTACGGGGCTTACGTTTGCCATTAATCCAGTGTCCTGTCCATCCTTAGTCCAAAGGGAATCTGGAATTTGGGACAACATTTGATCTACCTGAGATGGATTTTCATTTAAACTGGTAGAGTGATACATTATCCTTTGGGGAGTGTCCAACATATCCTGCACCTCGTGCGCAACTCTCTCTGGGATATCTAGAAATACACCATCAGAAGGAAAGAATGCCTTGTATGCAGCGGCCCGATAGTAACCTCTGTGGATTTTGTTAAAGGATAACGTTCCACTTTACCTGTTACACCCATTGTTGGTATTGTCTCGTTGGTCACCTGTAAATTAACGGGAGATTTTATCACTGACCTGGTCGCCCCTGTGTCTACAAGAAAAGGATATTTAGTACCAGCTACATCAACCATCATGACTGGTTCTTCCCTAGTACTTCCCGTTAACTTGACTATCTGTAGACTACAGGTATGACCTGACCCCTAGCATTGGCTTTCATTCTCCAATAAAGCATTAACGGCTACTATTGGAGCTGGTGCCTGTTGGACATTTGCTGGTCTCTGTACATATCACTTATGGGGATATGCAGGTTTTCCCTGATTTGGGGGTCCTACCCCTTTTGCTCTGCAGTTTCTACTTTAATATCCTGGCTGGTTACAATTAAAACATGTTCGTGGATTGGATGAAGACACGGGTTGTTGTGAGGTTTGAGCAGGGGGAAAAGGTGATGGATATGGGTAGGGATATGGAGGATAAGGGTATTGTGGGGGGTATGAAGTTGTTAGTATGGGACCTGTGGTTGTGTAGGGTTAGTGGAATAGAGCTGTGTTTTCTGTTGCATGGGATTAGTGAGGGCATATAACTGTTCAGGTGTAAGTGTGTGTGTGTAGATGCAAGTGTGTCTGTTGGCTGTGATGTTACCGTCATTCCTTCCAGAGCTTGGATACTGACAGCCATTAGTTTGTCGCTCTGGGTCTCTCTCTTGAGATGTTTTTATCATGTTCTATGGCAGATTCTATGAGTGTATCTATTGTGACTCCCCTCCAGCCAAGTTGTGAGGTCTGAACCCGGGTCTTTAAGTTCTCTTTAAGACCGTCCATGAGTACCGTGACTATCAGTCCCCTGTGGTGAGTGCTATCTTTAATATCCTCTAACCCAGTGTACTGGGTGATAGCCTGCAGAGCCCGGTCGCAATAATCTTCTGCAGATTCACTCTCCTTTTGCTTTATGGTGAAAATTTTGTTCCAGTTAACTACTACTGGAAAATATATACCCAATCGAGTTACAATACGGGAAATGTTACCTTGGTTTACTTGGTCTGTTAAGGGAACGTCACCATCCAATACACAATCCGTGATAAATTTTGCCACGTCGATTTTGCGTGGTACACAGGCCCTTAACACCACACGCCAATCTTTATTAGTTGGCTCATGAGAACTACCCAAATTCCTCAAAAATCTTTGACATTTGGCTAGATCCTTTTTGGGATCGGGGAAATCATTTATGATGGAATTTAGTTCTGCTCTTGTCCAAGGACAATGCATTACCACTTCCCTCGTGGGCACTACACCGTTCGCATCTGCATTTCCATTCGGAACGGTTATTGTCCGAATGGGATGCAGACCGGCAGCGCTGCTACCTTTGACCTTGTTACCTGGCTGGGGGTTTAATCTGTTGCTGCTACGTATGGTATTAACAACTTCCTCCACGGGTGCAGAGGGTGTTAGCACTTCACTTGCTGTTACCGATGAAGATGGCGGCACCACTCGTGATTGTTGTGGTGCAGCATCGATCATCTGTACAGCATGGGAAATAGCAGACATTAAAATAGGCTCATCATCCACATCATGAACATTTTCTTTATGATTGCTTAAGAGAGGGTACAAATTGCTTGTTACATTTTTATGGGTATTTTTGATAACTGTACTTGCACCTCCATCCACATAAGGTGGAGGTGGTGCGCGTGAACTGCTGGCAATACCATCCGCAACGCTACCTTGCCGCACATGCGCGCCATTTTGCGGCTCGCCCGCATTGCAATTCAGCGTCGTGGATGTATTCTCTGGCAATGCGCTCGCAACGCTAGTTTGCGTCACTTGCACATTTTTAAGCCACGCATCCCCTTCATGCTGCCACAGCTTTAAACATTCATAATATTTTACCTTTTTCTCTCGGGAGCGCATCAGACTGATGTGATGCCGGACATTATCTAATACATCTTTATCAAAACTACCAATTCTGGGAACCGGTCTAACAATCTTCATCGTCATTTTAAACCATACATCACAATACCTTATTGCATAAGTACCATACTTAGTATGCATAATACGACGGGCCGATCCAAGCGGCGCTTCCATTAGCAGCACATCATTGTCTAACATCTCTATTGTTTGCATGGCTCCCATTCTGAGACAACTCCTACGTTTTTCAATAAAGATTTAAACTGGCGAAAAACATTCAATATACTTTCACTTACCTGTGGACGATTTAAATGGCAGCACCCACACACCTGTGAAGATTTGAAGAAGGCTACTCCACACACCCGGATAATATTTAAGAAGGCAACTTCCACACCTATGGAAGTTTAAGTCGGCTACTTCAACGCACCTCTCTACAACAAAGACAACATGTACACCTGCTAATGTGTATAGAACGGTAAGCTGCTTACCGAGCGGCTAGCACTTAGCCCTTAAAGATCATACGGTACCTCTAACTTTAGGGAACAAGTTACCCCTACCAACAAATACTCACTGTTACACACTTTTTTCCTGCGCAGAAAAATACACGTTAATCCAGATATTGACAATAATTGAAAAGAATGTAAACCTCAACGGCTTTGTTTAAACACGTGGTAGCACAACCGGAAGTACGTATACGCTATTATGCGACCAGTCGCATACACAATAATGCGACTACCACACAACCGTATGACAACCTTTAGCTGCGTACACAAAAGTGCATCTTGACTGTGTGCACAACTGCGACTTAGCCGTGTGCTCAATACTGCGGCACCCCTAAAAACATAAATTTCTATCAACAAAGGAAAACAAACTTTTTCCTCTCTTGTCCTTGGATTCTAGTCAGCGTCCCTGACTCACACGAAAACGTGTAAACCCTTCATGTGGCCACTCTCCACCCTTTGCTGAGATATAGATATCAGTGTATATATCCTGTGATTAGGTACGTGACTTCACTATGAGCCCCCAACTAAGGATATTGAATTTGAACCTCTGTACGCTCCTGCCTATAAATCTCTAAGGATGACGCTATTATGCGTACGCAGTCATATAGTAAATAAAGACTCCAGACCTTGAACCTGTGGTTCCAAAGCACAAAGTGATATTTCAAGTAAAAGTACAGTCAGTTACACGCTATGATCTAAGTACAATTTAGCGCAAAGAATTATACAGACCCAAGTACAGTTATACATACGCAGTGCTCTGGACCAGATGTAGGCATCAGCAAGAAACCCCCGTCAATCAGCATTCAGCAAGAAGACTCAGACTGGGGTCACAACACACACGTTTATACTCTCACAGAAACAGACAACACAATAGAGAGGCTTGTCGCTGATACCATTGATTCCCAAGGAGGATGCATCTGTTGCAGACCATTTAACAGGTTGATTCAAATAGACACAGTCCAGCCTCTAACAACTGGTTGTCTCTGGTTTCCTGCCTCATGCACATCCTAACAGTTGGTCATATAATGTACATTTTTGTGCTTTAAGTCTCTGCGGTCCATAAGTTGAGAATGCATGTTGCGATCTTCACACTGAAGATAACAGAATGCTGTTGAAAAGAGTGCAGATCAGTATAATATCAAACATGACTTACTTATCATGTATTAAACCTTAGCTACCAAATAACCTTTATTTCACAGTAATTATAATAAATGAACAAACTTGTATCTTATACTTTAAAGCTTATGAGACCTTTTATGTGAATATGTACTGTGTAAGTATTTGGGGTTTGATATAAAGACGCTAGTTAACTTGGGGCAGATGCGTGCACATGAAGTTAATAAACAGCGTTTTCATACAGGATCTTATGCATTCGCTAATATGCGACTAGTTAACAGCGCAATTGTGCGTATTAATGTGTGTATGAGAAATGGTGAAAGATGCAATCGCATGATGCTAATAGTAATATCGCCATATGTACTTAAGTGTGAGTTTACCTAAAATGGCGCTTGGGCGGCCATTCGTAAAATAGCGTCTTGCGATCTCATTTTCTAAAATGGCATCTTGCGGCCAGTCGCAAGATGGCGTCTTTACGATCTAATTTTAAGCTGATCTTGTCTCAGCCAATTATCCAACTTCGACAATATTTGGGTGAGATTGAGGAGTATAATTGCTGCTCCGTTGCTATTTGGAACTTCTTTTTCTAGTGCATGATTTGGTCATACTTGTTCTATAGGTATGTTTTCATGATCTGGTGATTCATTGTTATTGATCATCTTACTGCTCTGAATTGTTAGCGGAGGGTTTTTATATACATTCTTTGTTAAAGCTAAAGTTTCAAGATGCCTTTTCTTACTGGATGAATTAACAATATTTCTACTGTATTACGGTCTGTTCTATTGGGTCTGCAACTGGTCTGTGATTTGCCAATCTATCGGTGGAACTCAAATGTTTTAATGTTATTTTCTTTTATTATATAGACCTAAAAGATCATTTAATGAATATAAATCTCAGCTAGGTTTTATGTATTAGTCACAATTTTAAAGGAGCTTAACTCAAAACTTTAAAAACCTTCCGCTATGATCTGTAGTGATATTCTCAGCAAAGGGCACCATATTGTGAATTCCAGGCATTTAGCGTTGGATCCTAACATTGGTTTAATAACATTATATGATGTTTAATGCTTCAAATACCTGTGTCATATAGTAATTATTATTATTATAGAGAATTGATCATATATGTCTCATTATATATTGGGGGCTCTCCTCATTTCCAAACAACAAATTTAGTGAAACAGGATAATACAATAGAGTGACATAGAAAATTGCAGGGCAGTGTGCAGTACTCTATAGCAATATATTATATACACACGTGTAAAGATAATCAGATTAGATTGCTGGGTGCAAAGAATCACCTCCATAGTTATTGATAAACACCCATACTGAACAGTAATATTAGAAGAATTGCTACCCTGTACCAAGGTGTGATCCCTTCAACATCCTGACTGACCCTTCTGTTAATTCAGTAAACTGTATCTGATCAGCTTTAACTGGTAACCAGAGCCGTAATTAGACGTTTTGGTGCCCTGTGCTAGACAGATCATTCCCCCCCACCCTAATGTCTGGCCCCAGCACCCTCACCTCCATGTCTGTGGCCCCATCTCCAGCACCTTCACCTCCAAGTCTGTGTCCCCAGTCACTCACTCCATTAACAGGCACAGCCGCACATGGAGGAGGAGGCGTCATCATGCCATGGAGAGAGAAGGAAGCAAGGCAGCATGGGGTGGAGCACAGGAGGCACTATGGGATAGACGTCATCACGTCCCTCCACACACACTAGTGCAGCCAGGACTCCAGGAGCTGGGACCGTCCCAGCCTGGCGGAGTTCTGGAGTGAGACGGAGCTGCTTGGGCGCACCGCTGTGATAATATCCATCGCAGTGGGCAACCAGAAAATGCAGATTGTGGAGGCATCGCTGTGTGCGACGGCACCGGCCGCACCACCCTAGTTACGGCCCTGCTGATAACCCACCAATAGTAGGCCCTATGTGCTGGAAGCTATAATGGAGACATAAAACATCAAGTCTTCTAGAATTTTTATTTCCAATATACCTGTATTGGAATATTAGACAAAAAAGGCACAAACTCACATAAAAGAAACAACAATAATAATCTAGGCAAATCTACAAATAGTACTTATTTCAAAAGGAAGAATGTTATCAAACAATCAGAATCGGTCTGAATATCAGCTGAGGATTTACTCAAGGTATAACCAGACAAGAGCAGCAGCAGTTTGGATTGAGAACATTGTGTGATGCATTCAGTCCAGACTCTTCCACTTTAATTGTGAGAAAAGTTAGGACCATTACATGTAAAACTAGAGCATCACTGTCTGGCAGATACTGGTGTCAAACCAGCACACATACTTTACAACAAGATCTCAAATTGCACCGATCATCTACAAACAGGCAAGGCAGCCATTTTGTGGGCTGAACTAATATTGATGATTTATCTCTTCAATTCTCTCTTCACTAGTGACATCACAATCCTGTCAGTAATTCTTAGAGAAGCAGTAAGTTGTATTCCAATAAATATTGGTCCAGACAGCAGATTAGCTGTATTCCCTGTGTGTAGACAGGGTATCAAATGGGACAGTATTTTACAGGTCAGTAAAGTGAAAATTACACTTGGGGCACATTTTATGAACAGGAAAGAAATATAGTTCTAGTATTGCAGTTCCCCTTCCCAGAAAAAGGGGCAGTTCTTGCACCAGGTATACTTTCATGGTGTGGTATGAAATGTGAAACATGTCAAAATCTCCATACATGAAAACTCCTCCTTTACAGTCATCATATGTAGAGGAATATAGCAATTCCTAGATCATCAACCAGATGTGAATGAGCAGTTAATAGATTAGACCTCATTTGGATATTTCTCCATTCCTTTCATGGACTTCAGTCACTTATTACTAGTATAGGGTTTCTCCCTGCTTCCAGCAACAAAGCTCACAGTTTATCTGTGCGGTTATTGCTTTATCATCTAAAGTAGAGCTTCAATACATAACTTGGATAGAGCTTGGCACCCTGTAGCTCTCCTATATACTTGCTGAGGTGCAAATGGGATGAGCAGGGGCCGTGGCAGCTCAATACGCACAGTCCTGCAAAATGCCATGATTTGTGCCATTGCACAGCAGGAGGCAAGGCCATGATGATGCAATTCACCACATATTGCAGCATATTGCTCCCAGACTGCCCACTTTATTGGACTTCGGGAAGTCAGACCTACACTCCTGGGAGTCCAGAAGAACTCCCCAGAATTTAACAAGTATGACTAATTGCATAATATAAGAAAGAAGCTTTTTCAGTTAAAGTTTATTCTTTCCAACTCTCCATATGTTATCCCTCCAGGCAGCCACATATTTGTCAGTGTACAAACACTGGATGATATATCTGCCTTATAAAACACAATTGTTGTGGTAGCAAACTCACAGCTCCCTTTGCAAATGCACTAGCAGACTTTTATGGAGCACAAACCCAGCTTTGGACCCAGAGTGCGTCCTGATTTATGCCAAGGCAAATGGGATTTCCTTACAAGGCGGCAGCATTTGCAGAGTAGCGGAACTCTGGACAAGCCGAGTGGAAGACTTTGGCAAAATACAGAGTAGAGTAGCTGCACCAGGATGCCAGGTTCTATAGAGAATTGCAGACACATGCTTTATTTTTGGAGTGAGATTAAAATTCCAAACTAAGAAAATAACGGAAAGGGCAAATTTTTGGGAAACAGCCATTTATACTCCGTAAAAGGACTAATTTTGACCAAGCACAGAACTGATAGTCATTGATTCTCATGCTATAATTTAATGGGGCCCCAATTATGGCTTCATGTTAGACTTTAGCTGAGAATCTTTAGACACAATCCAAACTTTGTAATATAAAGATTATAACATACACACATTTTCCATACATAATAAAAGATAGGCTCTCAAACCTTCATGATTAGTTTAAGCTATGAAGGAGGCTAAAGAGAGAGCAGTATTATGTAAAGTGGTACTTTAGGTTGAAATTTGATGTGCCAGTCACGCATGTAGCTGTGTGCCTTACAGGGCAGACCATCAAGCCACGCTGATCCTCATGGTGCTTTGAGGTGTACATCGATGGAAATTTGTAAGATCCCTACTTTTTTGCTAGGAATGGATGTCACAGCACTGCTATGGAATATACAACTGAGGCAATGTGACACTTGGCGGTCTATGTACTAAGTCTTAGAGCAGAGGTTCTCAAACATGGTCCTCAAGGCAGCCCAACAGTTCAGGTTTTAGAAATATCCATGGTTGAGCACAGGTGGTTAAATCAAATTGACTGAGGTACTAATTAAGCCCCACCTGTGGTCAATCATGGAATATCCTTAAAACCTGGACTGTAAAGCTGGGTACACACCTAAAGATTTTCTGTCCAACCATCCAATTAGTTGATTGGTTGGAATGAAAATCTGGTAGCGTATGGGAGTAAATGATGATCAGCAATTTGCTCCTAAATGCCAGAAAACAGATGAAAATGGTCGATCAGACAAGTTTAAATGTTTGATCTAAACAATTTGTTCAAACAACAGTTTTTGTCCATTTTCCGGCGTTTCGGAGCAAATTGCTGATTGTCATTTGCTGTCATACCTTAACAGACTTTCCTTCCAATCGATCAACTAGTTGGATGGTTGTACAGAAAATCTTTAGGTGGGTACCCAGCTTTAGAGTGCCTTGAAGACGGAGTTTGGAAACATCTGACTTAAGTGGACGGAGATAAAGTACAAACCAATCAGCTCCAACTGTCATTTTTTCAGACAGTCTGTAAAGTGACAGATAGGAGCTGATTGGTTGGTATTTTATCTCTCTCCACTGTATTTCTTTCCAAGGCTTAGTACATAGGCACCTTGGTGAGGGAAGCCGCAGAGTGATAGCATGACAAATCTAAAAGAAGAACTTCTGCCTTGTGCATTCATGCTGTGAGCTTGGGTGTAACGCTCTACAGAATGTCAGTTTGCATAATACGGTTGTTGTCCATAAAGACCAGAAGTATTCAACGATTTCTGGAAAGAGGGAGTTTAGTGAAAAAGTTTTGCAGTAAATAGCATACAACACTAAGGTGTCCAAGCAGTGTTAGGAGACAGAGTGAAAAGTGATCAGGTTACAGCCAATCAGCTCCCAACTGCCATGTCACAGGCTGCGTTTGAAAAATGACAGTTGGGAGCTGATTGGCTGGCACCTTATCACTTTTCACTCTGTCTCCTAACACTACTTAGTAAATAGACCCCCTAACTCAATTGTTTACCCTCAACTTGAAAAATGTTTCCCATTTCATGATACCACTCAGATTTCCAACACCTCTTTTTCTGTTAGCTTTGGTTAGCCTCCACCCAATCACAAAACAGCAATTAAATAATAGAACAGCTGCCTTCCACTTACACATAACAATCTTATTGCAGGAATCCTGTTAGCCCATGAGAAAGGCAGGCTGAGGTAAAATGTTTATTTCTACAATGTAGATGGGTAATTGCGCTGATTGTTGATATATATATTGCTAAATAAATATGGTTCTTTTTCCCCAAACTAAGAAAAACAAATAAACACAACATCCAACACATAATAATTTAGTTGGCTGTTTGCGCAATTGCTGCCTGTATTATGGGGGAATCCAATAATATAACTCTTAGGAGGGCAAGCTAACAATGGTGTCTTTATACACTAGGGGTATATTTACAAAAGTGTGGGTTTGTGGAGATGTTGCCCATAGCAACCAATCAGATTCTAGCTATTATCCTCTAGAAGGTGCTAGATAAACGTTAAATAGGATCTGATTGGTTGCTATGTCCAACATCTCCACTTCTAAAAACCTGTACTCTAGTAAATATAACCCTAGGTGTTTTATCTACAACTTTGTTTCTTTTATTATTACAAAAACATTTATTTCTATTAACCTGTTAGAATACCTGCTGCATATATCTAGCTATCTTCCTATGGTTTGCAAGGAATCCTAGTATTAGTAGGATTCAGCTGCCCACAAAGGAAAGTGCGGAAACAGATTAAAAGTCAAGTAAGTAGTACATGATGTGTTTTTGAAGAAAATGGTTAATATAGTATATAATACAAGCTGTGATTGGTTAATTCATGATGAACGGCTTGCTTCAATGGCATTCTGACAGGACTACTTCCTACTGAATAGATAAACTTTGGTCTTCAATATATTGGTTCAACCTACAAAATGGCTGCCACCACATGTGTAGATGACATAAGCAACAATGTAAGGGATACATACTTCTAGTGGCATCCTTTAAATGCATACTGAAAAATACAGAAGAATTCTCCAAATATTACATTTTTCTCATTTTGTTTTTCCAGCAGGCATTCTTACTCTTTCTTGTATTTTTATTTTATTTTGCACGGTCATCCTAGAACAGCTCTGCCTGAATTACAGTGTTGGAACATCTAACAGTGAGAACTGATCAGTGACACAAAATACACATTTTACAGATTTTTTCCTCTCACAATCTGCATGAAATCCTTATGACAGCCACATACAGATACTGTGACTGAAATATAAGTGACCTTTACAGTTATTACAAACCACATAGCTAGGACCCATTGTCTAATCTTCTCATACCTGATGCATTGTAAAGAGGACAGAACATTTGGTTCTAGCTAGCATTCTCCGCTACCTGCTACTTGGCAGCCAGGTATCAGGGAGAATCATTGGAGCCGCAGTTAGAGAATTAGCCACAATTTGAAGATTACCATGCTAAAGTAGTCTGTGCTGATTTGTCACATAAAATGGTGGATTCCATAGCTAAACATTTGAATAACAATCTAATTCTCAGTTGACAAGTTTTCAGAACTGTAGAAAAAAAATGCACAAAAATGATGTGTTAAAACTATGAGAGGTTATCGGTTTATATTAAAATAGGCATATTTTATCAACTCTTCAGCAATTCTACATTTTTACACAGACTAAAACATTTATTTTCTTAAGGGGCTGAACTGTCCCCAATATTGCAATTATGGCATGATGAAAATCTAAAAAGACGGAAGATAAAACAATGGGGGGAAATCATGGACAGATAAACGCAGTTACATTAAATTCTGCAAGGATCTTCGTTATTGCACAAATGCCAGTTGCTAAAAGTTTAAAGGAGAACCTGAACCCCCATGGCTGTAATGGTGTGAGTACCCCGAGAGTTTCCCATTGGGATTAATGGGAAGCTTAGTAGCGAGGGAGCTTAAAAACACTGCTAGGAATTTTATAAACACCAGAGCAGGCAAAAGGATTTATTACTCGGTCTGGAACAGCCGTCGTGGAGGGAAGAACAATTTCTTTGTGTTACTTAACGCAACTGAAAACTATTATTTTTTTTTTTTATGTTTCGAATGAGGTTATCCCCTAATCCTGTCAAATTTTTCAACATGATCCATTTATTAAACTAGGACTCCCAGCACACTCAGCCAGCTTTACAAGGGTCTAGTTGGAATATTTTTTGTTGTCATTATGTTGCACAGAAGCCTAGTAAAAGAATATGCTTTACATCATCTGGGGGTTTTGGGAGGTGTAAATTGAGATTAATTGGAATGATTAACAGATGACAATTTAAGCATTTTATGCAACAGCTTTGCCATTATTTATAACATTACAAATGCTGACTGATAAAAAAGAAAAAAACAACAACATGAGTTTCCAAAATGGGGGGAAAAAAAATAAAATAAAAATACTTGTGCTGTGGAGCCCTTTAATTTCATACAGAGCTTTAGATAAATCCCAACTGAATAGTGGAGATCAACGTAGAATAATGTTGTAGTATTTTTTTTTTGGTTGTGTACCCCTTTGCTTCCACAATTTTTACGACCATGAAAGCGATTAATTTGCCTCAAAAACTATTTGCAATTCACAATTATCACAATACAACTTCTGTTTCTAAAAGTGACATTTAAGTTAATCAGGAGCTCAATGGGAAACTCTCTGGGACAATGAAAATAGAAGAGCAGAGGGCTTTGTTAATACAATATATACACAATGCACCTGAGTAGTGAGCTCCTTCATCACGCAGGTGTGAGAATCTTAGTGCTTGCTCGTTATAGGACTACTAGCTCACAATATTAAACGGTGCCTAGAGTAAACTACAAGGGGTTAAAATCATCTGCAAAAACATGTAGTTGGGCTTGATCCAGAAGTGAGCTATCCATCAGGACTGGTACACCGGTTTCCTGTTTATCACGTCAGTTCAAAACTAAAAAGGAACAGAGAAATAGATTAGGAAGCACATCACAAAACATAAGCTAATATTTGCTACTGTGTGGAAAGATTTGCGAGCCTTCACAAGCTTGCAAATTGAACATTTGGAGCAGGCCTGGACAACCTTAGGCTCTCCAGCTGTTATGAAACCACACATCCCAGCATGCCCTGCCAGTTCTAGCATTCCCTAATAGCAAAATGGCAGTAGGGCATGCTGGGACTTGTAGTTTCACAACAGATGGAGAGTGATAGATTGGCCAGGTCTGATTTAGGGCCTGATTCAAAGTTGGGATCAAAGCAAAAAAAACAAAAAAAAACAATTTGCACCTTGGCAAAACCATGTTATACTGCAGGTGGGGCAGAATTATAATTGAGAAGGGGTGTGTCCCAGCTTAATTCTGAATTTCAGGGTAACAAAGTTGCCCAGTATTTGTTTGCTCCATGCAAGTGCAGACAGTATTTTCCCTGCAAAAAAATAAACGCATTAGTACCCCCCTTCCATTGCAACATGGTTTGTTCCAGGAGCAACTGGCTCCTTTTTTTTTCTTGCCTCTATTTTTGTGGACACTGGCAACTCTGGGGTGTACAGGGTGGTGTGTGGAGCTGGTAAAGTACTCTATAGCCGGGCACACATTACACAATGTGTGTACCCGGCTGACAGGGGCGGATTGGCCATTGATCTCACCGAGTAGTTTCCCGGCGGGCCGACACCTGTGGGGCCGCCTGTAGTCCGAGTGAATTATTTATTTATTTTTGACATTAAAAAAAAAAAAGTAGGTAGAAGCCTGGGCCGAAACGGGTGGCTCCGTCCCTGTAGTCAAGTGCTGTTCAAGGGGCAAGCTGATAGGCGCAGCCACAGTCACCACCTGTCATATCTGTAACACATGGCCAATCAGAGTCAGCCTCCCTGCAGTAGCCTAGCTTGCTAGTCGGTTTCCCTGCTTCCTTGATGTGTGCTCAGCTGTCAGCGGCGAGTCCCCGCCCTCCTATGTCTCCACGGGTCTGCCAGGCTGCTGTGAGAGGCGCACACGTGGAGCAGCATACTATAGCCCAGCCCGGAAGCATCCTCTGCAAGCGAGTGAAACGGCAATGCGGATCTGAACTGATCAGTCCCGCACATTGCTGCTCCTCACCTTCCTTCTCCCCTTCAGTCTCCCTGGCTGCAGCTGCTGTAATGGAGGTCAGTCAGTGTTCCGTGGTTATAGAAAAGGGGCAGAGCAGAGTGTGTAATGTCTGCACACCTCAGAGGCAGTGACTGCAGACAACAGCGAAGACAGGCATGCACTGTGATAGCAGCAGTGGATGAAAAGAGAGAGGGGTCTGTGACTGTGTAATGTGAGACTTATTCCTCACAGACTTTCAGCCCAGGTTAGAAATGGTCACAACGTGTGTTACTGAACGGATAGCTGCTGATGGATAAATGGCTGAAGAGTTCTGCCAAGACAGAGTTAAGTTCCTCAATTTTTCTGGCATTTACGCTCTGTAAGGTGACCTCTGACCTCACTTGACATTGAGGGCACTTTCTTTCAGAAGTGCTAATGTTTATATCTTCCCACCAGACTTAAATCACTATGGTACCGATGTATTGTATGTCTTGAACATCAGATAGCACTGTCATTATATTGACATTTATGTGATCTTGTAAATTATGCTGCAATCCTGTGCTGCTTCTCCAACCCTCTGTGCACTGCACCCCTAACCATATGTGTGCTGCGCATCCCACCCTCTCTGCAGTGCACCACAATTTTCTGTGTGATGCACCCCCAACCCTCTGTGTGCTGAACCCAGGTGGGGATTGGCCATAGGGCTCACCTGGAAAGAATGGAGGCTGGATTGACTGGGCAGAAGGGACATAGGGAGCAGGAGGTGATACAGGGGGCACAAGTCTGGTGAAACATCTTTTATATGGTGATAACATTGGTTACATTTCCACAAAAACATGCACCTGGGCCATGTGATCTCCTACATGAATATTAAATAAAGTCATGGGAGGATCAATTTGTCCAGAGGTTCCCTGTTGCAAAGAAACCACCATATAGGTAAGGTGTATTTTAATTTAGTACATAGCAAAAACTATAGATTTTTTTTAAGGTGTGCGCTAAAGGGACTATAAATGTCACCCCAGTTTTAATTTTTTATCTACTTGTTGTACAGCACAATACATTCTAGCCTTTTTTGTGTTCGGTCTGGCCATGAAATTCTCAGCTTTTTTTGGGTGTATCTCCGCCCAGCATTACTTGTTTCTTTAGCCTTGCCTATTATCGATGTCTCCAGGTATAGTGATGTACTAATCCCGCCTACTTTGGTGTTGGTTCCGCCTATACTTGGTTTGGTGCCGCCCATGTGAGGCCACTTCCCAAAAAATTTCCAGGGCCACTTTTATTTCCCAATCCGCCCCTGCCAGCTGACCCATGATGCGATGAACAACATATTGTGCAGTCGTTTGACACATCATGATCTGGCGAACTACCGCACGATATGTCGTTCACCAGCTGCCTCCACAAGCATGGGGTCGTTCATCAGATTGACAGATTGAGCAGCATAATAGGCTCGAGCTGTCGATGCGATGAATAACCCCGCAGGAGCTTGTGTGGTCGCTTATAGTGGGTACACGCTTGCAGATGTGGACGATATGTCGGACATATAGTCTAGTGTGTACCCACCATAAGGGGTCAATTTAGTTAGGAGAGAGTTGAGTCCCGCAAGCTCTTTGCAATTCAATTCCAAACTTGCATTGTACTTTTCCAGGAAAAAAAAAAAGTGTTCGCACCTCTGCAGGTGTAACGATAAAAGAAAAAAATCTTTATTGTACGGTAAACAAAAAAAAAAAAAGAAGACCCTCTGTCAAACCCAGCCAAAAGAAATAATAATGTATTTAGTTTATCTTTATTGAAGCATTATACAAAGTACAATAAAATGTATAGACTGAATAGTATATTATGAAATAAACTGAAAAGTACATTGACATAATATCTCCATTTATAAATCAGAGAAATAAGGATATTCAACAGGGCCGGACTGGCCATCTGGCACTTCTGGTAAATGCCGAAAGGGAGGAGTGCGGCTGCCGCTGCACAGGGTGGAAATTGCCTGCCTGACTCTGGAGGTGTCCCCGTCCTACACCCCACTGATGGAGTTCATGGTATTAGCTCAGGGGGAGGGAAGGGGTGGCGGCAGTGATGGGCTGGCACACAGGATGGGCGGGCCTAGTGTTAAATCCTTGCAGAGCAGCACCGCCTCTCGGCGCTCTACTCGGCCGGGATATTAAGACAGGCCAGGCCGTGTGACTCGCCCAGTGAAACTAAACCTCGCCCCTTTTGCAAACAACCGCACACCTATGGTGCGCACGCCAGGGGGACTGCCAGGTAATCTGCAGCCCCAGTCCATCCCTAGTATAGAATAATGACATTATAATGCTGAAATCAGAATGTAGCTGTGGTGCCAATATGCAGAGCTGGAGTGAAAGCCGTACATGAAACAAAGGTTCTGAAGATGCTCATCCTTCAGCGACAACAATGGGAGGATTACTGAGAAGAGCACGAGTCTCATACCACTGAGTCAGACATACGTCACCCTGGTGGTCCAGTGTTATGCCGCGGCTGCGTTCCGACTTTGACTGTCGGCGCTGGCAGCAGCCACAGTCACCTGACTTTTCTTACTGCGCGCATGTGTGTCTCCTACAGGGCTACGGAAGCCCTGTAGGTCCACAATTATTACCATAAAGGCAATCTGTGATACGGCCGTCCTACCGCGCATAGACAGCCGTATCACACTGGGGATTGGGGACGCCTGGAGCTAGCTTGCACAGCAAGCGCGGAGGGAGGGCGGGGGCAGCAGCAGTAGCGAGTTACACTCAGTATATGAGTGACAAAGCCGCCCTGCTGCTAGCGGCCGTGTCACCCAGGACCCCCCCGCCTCACAGATTTCGTTGGTGCCCCTACAGCCCATTAATACCAATATCCCGCCCCCCTCCCCCCAAAAAAAAAAGAAATAGTAGGCTCCCATAATTAGTCATTTTAAAATAAATAAGTGCCCCTCCAGCTGTGGAACTACACATCCCAGCATGCCCTGACACCGTTTTTCTATCAGGGCATGCTGAAAAGTGTTAGGCATGCTGGGATGTGTAGTTCTCCAGCATCTAAAGGGTAGCTTATTATTGCCCAATGCCCACCCCTGGTAGGAGGATCCCACATGGGAGCCATTGTCAATAGGCAACTCCCATATAAGCAGGGCCATGGAAAGTCCACCCCTGGCTGCACCCTGAATCAGAATGGAAGAGGAGAGAAAAATAATAAAGGAAGAAGAAGAACCCAGTTAAAAGGAAATGAAAGTGAAAAGGGAGAAAAGCAGAGGAAGAGAGTAAAAAAAAGAAGGACATCGAGGCAAGTATGTTTAGTATTGTATTTATTCTCTCTCTCATATGTACAAGGTGCTAAGTGTCAAATGCGCTTTAACCAGCGCTATTTTACTTACATTGAACATCTGTATGTATGTTAGTAGATATCATAGAGAAAATCACTTTTCTCTATGTTATCTGCAAACATCTAATGATTTCACTACTGTATGGCGAAGGAAATCATGCAGATGTTGCTAGAAAACAATAAGCGCACTTTTGTGGCTTATAGTCTTTCATATATCAGCCGGCTTACCTGCTGGCATGTATACTGTGCAGTGCAGTGTCCGTGTCGGTACATCTGCGCAATGTTGGCGAGATCTCACGTATGGGCAGTGGTGTTAGCCAGGAGGCAAGATGCAGTGCATCAGCCTAATAGTGATGTTCTACGGGACTTGCAGGGATCGCCAGAGGAAGGAGTTTTCTCTCCCCTACTCTGGCAGCCGGGTTGTTAATACATCTCGGAGATATTGCTTACTGCTTCTCCTCGATAAGAGGCGAAGCAGAAAGAGCTATAGCGGATGACAAGTGCCGCAATAATACATCTCCCCCACTGAGCTCACCTACATTTTATCCGGCACACTGCTAGCTAAAGGTCACCCACCTCTGTACCAAAATCTGTAATATACTAACATAGGGCCTGATTCAGAGAACTATGCAATGCTGATGTTTCACGGAACTGAGCGATTATCGGCAGGCTGCTCATGTGCTGCGTTCGCATTGCGCATGCGTCAAGGTGCCGCAGTGAATACACACGCAATGTGGATTCCTTTGCTAAGTGACCATTTTGGGGTGTTAACATGGTGTTAGCGGAGAGTGGTTGTAAAAATGCAGGCGTCTCATGGTCGTTCTCAGGGCGTGTATCTGATGTCAGCTGCGAGCCCTAATGTGCAAAAACATTGCGCTGCATGACTACTGAAGGGTCTGTGTAGACATAGGTCTACCCTTCAGCCCGATGTTCCTTGTTCCTGTGTATAGGCTACGTATGTGAACGCAATTGCGAATGAGTTGTGGTAGCTCCGGTGGGTATCTCTTTTCATTTGTGGGCGGCAGCTTCACTTGCTGAGATCTGCAGTTGTGTTGCGTAGAAAATCTCACTTACAGCTGCATTAGTATACTGCTCTGTGCTGTTAATGAATTGCTGCCTATATACAGTAATTCAACTATATGTACATTCCTGTTTTACTGATAAGATTATTTACAATCTAAATTTCTTATGGTAGATGTTTACACCATTGTGATATATTTGACAAAAAAATTTAATAGTTTGCAACTTTAGCATTATGTGAATTTTTGTAAAAAAAAAAATTCTTTATACATAATTTTTTTGCATTATTTATTTTTATTATTTGAAATGTAAAATAATAATGTATCTTTGGGATAATTAACACCAGGCCTATTTTTTTTTTATTAATAAATATTTATTCTACCAAAAACCTCCAATTTAAGGATGCAACGTTACTTATGGGCCAGTGCTCTGGACTTGCCCCCCAGGCTAAAAGTTGCCAGCCAACCCCTGATTGTGGGATTCTGAAAAGTCCCATTCTAAATTGCCTATGAGGGAATAAATATGATTACATTAAGAAATAATTCATTATATGAACTAAATGTCAATAAGGAACGGGATCTAGAGAGCCCACAAACTAAATCTGAGATAGTAAGAGTAGGAAACCTTTGCAGCCATTGCCGCACACATTGGCTAACTAAATCATGGTCTAGATCTTCTCTTAGAAATGTGTAAAATATTGAGATGGCCTTATGAGGAGGAATAGGACGAGAGAGAAGCCGCTCAAGGGAGTTTTGCCAGACTGCATCAGGGCATACCCTTACCACCAAACTTATATAGTGTTGTACCTGAAAATAAGTTAAGGGAAACACCTCTAAAGTTCCAAAGTTTGCAATTGCTTCGAGGGGTCTCCCGCTGGGACATTTAGCAAATGATGATGATTGTGGATTCCCCCCAGTCTCCATAATGTGAAGGAATCGGATGATTGACCATCCTGGAATTCCAAATTTTGTAAGAGGGGAAGATAAATGGATTTGTGGGCATTAGGGCAGGCCTTGTAATGTAATATATGCTAGAGCCCTCAAGTTGTCATGAGGAGAGGTTCATCACGTACCTCTAGGGCAGCGGTTCTCAAACTCTGTCCTAAGGATCCGACATAGGTCACTTTTTCCAGGTCACCCAGCAGCTGCCTAGGTGTATTCATTACTCACTAACACATATTAAAAGATCCACAGGTGGAGCTAATTATTTCACTTGCGATTCTGTAAGGAGACCTGGAAAACATGCACTGTTTGGGGGTCCTGAGGGCCGAGTTTGAGAACCTGTGCTCTAGGGGAAAGTCTTGATCATGGATGTGGAGGAAGTATATGAGGGCCACTGTGGGTAAAAACTTTGATTCCAAGGATGTATAGGCATACATATCTTGGTCCTGCAGCCAGTCTACTAAGAATTTTAGCTGAGTGGCATGATTGTATGTAAGAACATTGGGAAAGTTAATCCCACCATTATCAAGGGCAATGAGCGCTGTGGATCTGCAATATACAACAGGATGTCATCAGCAAAAGTTGTAGTTTTGATGTTAAGTGTGCCCACCCGGTCTCCCCGGAATTGATGCCATTGTTGTAAAATGCGAAGTAGTGGATCCAGAGTGAGATTGAAAAGAAGCGGAAATAGGGGACAGCCCTGACGAGTCCCCCTCCTCAGCTCTGTGGGCGCCAGAAATCCCATTTAACAGTAAAGATGAGGAAGGATTGAAGTGAAATCAATAAGTTGGATAAGGTATGGGGCAAATTTCCAAAGTTCCAACATTTAAAAAAAGGTGAGACCAGAGGACTGTGTCAAACGCCTTGTGTGTGTCAAGACTGAAGTAAATTCTGAGTACTGGTATCCAAAGCCAAAGTACTCACAATGACAAGAGCAGCCCGAATGCCCAATTGCCTTCCCCCCCATGAACCCCAGTTGATGTTCCGATAGAACTCTTGGCAAAATATTTAGCAGGCAAGGCCATGATCTTGGAAAATAGTTTAAAGATAGTATTTAATAAGGTTATGGGATGATATGAAACAAGAAGGAGGGGATCCTTACCTGTTTTAGGCATTACGGTTGCATGGGAGGAATTGAAAGATGCATAGGACAGGGAGTGGCAATGTATTCTACGGAATAAATGTAGGAGGCGGGGGGGAGGATAGAAGTCCTCCTGGAGGAGCTTGTAATAATCTCTGGAGAAGCCATTGGGACCTGGTGCTTTATGTGTGGGAAGGTGTTTAATGGTGACACAGAGTAGTTGATCAGTAATGTCCTCACGAAGAATGTCTTGTTGCTCCTTAGTGAGTATGGGTAGACAGGCATCAACTAATAAAGCTTGTTGTTTGACCAGGTCAACTGAGGAAGGCGAGTATAATGAAGACTAATAAGAGTGAAAGCGGGACTAGATCGCCTTAGAATCTGTAATTTGGGCCTGTGCTTAACTGCTGTAATGTGATTTCTCGATTTCCAAGATTGCCCACATTAGCCAACAGGCAGCCTGCTTTATTGCCCCAGTGGAAATAATTGTGTTTTTAAGTTATGTTTGGCTTGGGAGAGAAGAAAGTCTTCTAGTCGTAGTCGAGCCTGCTTGTAGCGAAAAAAGTTCTCATCAACGGTTTCCTACTCTTACTATCTCAGATTTAGTTTGTGGGCTCTCTAGATCCCGTTCCTTATTGACATTTAGTTCATATAATGAATTATTTCTTAATGTAATCATATTTATTCCCTCATAGGCAATTTAGAATGGGACTTTTCAGAATCAAACAATCAGGGGCTGGCTGGCAACTTTTAGCCTGGGGGGCAAGTCCAGAACACTGGCCCATAAGTAACGTTGCATCCTTAAATTGGAGGTTTTTGGTAGAATAAAGATGTAATCCGAAAGAACTTGGGCGTATGTAGTGGTTTCTAAATATGACAACGTGGCCAATAAAGAAAAGTCAGTTTTCAGGTTATTTTCTCTAAAAAGCTGAATAATGGGTTAAATGATGTGGGGACAGCTATGAAGAGGTGTAAATGATGTGGGGACAGGTATGTGGAGGTGTAAATGATGTGGGGACAGGTATGTGGAGGTGTAAATGATGTGGGGACAGGTATGTGGAGGTGTAAATGATGTGGGGACAGGTATGTGGAGGTGTAAATGATGTGGGGACAGGTATGTGGAGGTGTAAATGATGTGGGGACAGGTATGTGGAGGTGTAAATGATGTGGGGACAGGTATGTGGAGGTGTAAATGATGTGGGGACGGGTATGTGGAGGTGTATGATGTGGGGACAGGTATGTGGAGATGTATGATGTGGGGACAGGTATGTGGAGGTGTAAATTATGTGGGACAGGTATGTGGAGGTGTAAATTATGTGGGACAGGTATGTGGAGGTGTAAATCATGTGGGACAGGTATATGGAAGGGTTGTATTAATGGGAGAGGGAGCTAAGTGTTTTACCCAATTTTTTACAAATAGGTATAGAAACACTGGAAAATCATGTTAAACACATTTTCTGTACCCCAATATACAGTAAAGACTTTGCTGAAAAAAACTCTGGCTATCATTTTTACCACCACTAATAAAACTTAAAAAATCAGCCATTTGACATCTTTCAATAAACTTCAGTACTTTCCTTATGGCCACTAATAGAGTTCTATACCGTCCAGCTATCTTAGCTGGCACTTTGTTGGGGTCCAGGATGATTTCACCAGTATTTCATGCACTTCTCCCGGGTACATTTTGTAGAAAAGTCGCGCAAACTCGCCAAGAATCATCATTTCTAACTGAACGTAACATTTAGCGGGTGCGCACATTGCTGCAATGTATGAGAGTATTATGATGCAAGTTCACCTTCACAAAATTACATCTAATTGAAGTGACCTCTAATTGTTTTCTTACCCACCTTATGATCAGGGCAAGAGAACATGTATCTTACAAAAAATACCAGTTTGGAAGATCTACATCTCTTAGTGTGAGCATAAGAAGGAGGTACACACTTATACAGAAGAAGGTACAAGCAGCTGGCTTTCCTCGTGTAGTATAAGGCGGCGGCCCTCTCTTGTAGATCCCCTATTTTGTTTTCCACCAGGACACGGCTGTACTGCGAATTGGTCCCTCTTTCTGCTGAAGGTGGTGTCAAGATTTAATATAACTCAGGTCATTATAATTCTTAGGCCAAGATATGACCTCAACTGGTGAAGATGACTTATCCCTCCTGGATGTAGTTCGGGCCTTGAAAAGTAATATGGATAGATCGGTTTTGTTGCAGACCGCCTTCTAATCTTGTAGGATGCACACAAAACAGGTTGGGCGGAAGTTAGGTGGTCATATCCGCAGTCCTAACCAGGACATCGTCGCAAAATTTGCCCAGGGTAATGCCAGGGGATATATTCGTTTTGGTATGCGCAGTGTCTTAATGCTAATAACTCTGACAAACTTAAGTCCCAACTAATGTGGGAGATGGACTTTACAAATTATTTTCACACCACAACAATGGGAATCGTTTTATTTAAAGGCACATCAATTGTCTAAATGTCATAAACGTCTAGAACTGCAATACAAAATCCTTCACCATTTATATTTTACCCTAGCTAAGCTACACTCCATATGGCCGACTCAATCCAAATTTTGTTGGCGTAACCGCTTGTAAGTTGGTGAAATTTATCATATCTTCTGCCCATCTCCACATCTTATGGTGCGCGGTAGTTGACCTGGTGTATAAGGTTTTGAAGATTCGTATAAGACCTTCCCCTGCGCTTGCTCTTTTCCATGATTATCAGACAGACATGCATAATTCTGACAGCTATATTTCGGGACATATTCTCATTGCTACCAAAACAGTGATAGCCCAACTCTGGAAATGCCCCCCACCCCCGTCTCTATATAGGATTGTACATAGGGCCTGATTCAGACCCGCTCGCAAGTGCTCTGCACTCGCAAGCGGGTCGATTGTTAGGCAGTGCGCACACGCGGCATGCACGAGCCCAGGAGCGAGCACAAAAAGCACTTGCTCCGGCACTCGCATCCAAAAGGGACGGCTGTCGAAGTTGATCGACAGCTCGCCCCGTTTGGAAGGCGGGGCGGGGGGGGGGTGGCTGGGCAAACGGAGGCGCTCCTGCAGGAACGCCTGCCGTTCGTGAAGTCAGTAGGTGGACTTCCTGCTCTGTTAGAGCAGGAAGTCCACTGGAGCTTGCGGCAACGAGACCCTACCGTAAGGGTCTAGTCTTGACCATTGCGACCATCACCTGGCCGCTTGCATAAGCTGTGGGTGGTAACCCACAGCTATGAGAGCGGCCAAGAGGACACAACTAAAAAAAAAAAACCCCCGCCCTGATTCAGAACGAGCGCTCGCTTTTTGAGAGCGCCTCTGAATCAGGGTCTTAGTCCATTATGCGTTTTTAATGGAAACTCTAAATGTTCCCTACTTTACGTCTGTTTCCTCACCATTAATGACCTGGATTAGATGGCACGAGTTCATTTCTGCTAGAGAGGGGGATGATTTATTGTTGGAATCTGATATTTCCTCTGCTTAGTTATCCAGTGAGTCCTATGAGATTTCATTTTTGAACAGACATTTAAACATGGCAGATTTGAATAATGCTTAGCAGTCTTTGATAACATGTATGTGGTGTAGTTAAGTTTGTATTGTATGCCTGTATGTGCATATTGTATTGTACCCTTATTCCCTCCCTAACCTTTTCCGGTTTCTTTTTTTTTTTCTTCCACAATTCCTCCTTTCATTATTGATATGTCTATGCAAAAATTCAATAAAACACATTATTGGAAAATAGGTTGGTCAGCAACTAAATAACTAGTGGCCATATGAATCACGGCTACTATTCATCAGGCGTACATCTTGGAAGATGAGTGTATTGTGGCGCATTCTACCAGATCTGTGAGCGCCTCTGAAGGTGCAGTTGTGCAGAGCTGCCTCCTGGTCCTCCGTTAATAGTTTCACCAAATAATACAAGCTCTATGAGTTTGCATCTAGAGCGGCTAGCTTTTGGTGAAAAGTTATGTGTGCAGTTTTTAGCTGAATGTAACCTCCCTATGGTGCAACTTTGGAAAGGTACTAACCATTAAATCCATTTCTATGGGGTCGTCTGGAGGACACTACGCTCCCAACCCTTTTTGCACTCTGTCTTTGTTCATTCTCCAGTTTGAGTATGGTTCTTGCTTGAATGTTTATTGTGTTAGGCTTTCCTATGGGCTTTGTTAAGTTTAAACTAAATCATATTGGCTCTTTAGTGATTGATGGCATGTAGTGGGGGAGAAGTTCTACCTACAAACAAGTTTAAATTGATGTGCCAGCTCCTCACAGCACCCTCTGCACACCCGTGTGCCCCAGATGGCGGTTATGGAGGAGATCTGGGTTTTTCTATCCTCCAATATTTTGGGGAACTGCTCCTAATTCTGAATCAGAGCTTTAGTGCGTGAAAGTGTATGTTCATATTATAAGAGTGTTAATGAATTCTCATTTTGTGGAGTACAAGTCAAACTACATTTAAACTAACATTTCTGCATGTAACCACAGGTCATGTCTATTAAATTTAAATGGGACAAAAAATACAAATTTGGGAATGCCTGAAGAGCTAGAGATGCAAGTACTTAAAGTTGCTGTATATAATGCCCAAATACGTATGTGAATGGTTGGGATTCTAGGTGTGACTCTTGAAGGCTTATGTATTAATAATCGCAACACTGCCTCGATTAATAACACACTGCATTGCAGAGAATATTTACATTTTGAATGAAAATATCCCAGGTAAACCTCAATTATCAAAAAAAAATAAAATACTTTCGTTGGGGAAACCGTCCTGGTAAGCTTTTAGCAAGAATGGTAAAATCTTACACGTCTTCTAAGCCTATTTCTTTAGTCAATTTGACCCCCTCCGAGTCCACTAGGATGCCTGATAAAATAGCAGAAGCATTTTTACAATATTATGAAACATTATACCAGGCACCTATGGATGACCCAGATAAAGGAATGAAGTTTTTAGAACAGGCAGGATTAACCAAACTTACGCCATTAGATAGAGAGAGTCTTATTTTACCTATAACAGAGCAGGAGATTACTTCTATTATAAAAGCGTTACCTACTGGTAAAAGCCCGGGCCCTGACGGGCTATCAGCGGCATACTATAAAATGCTCACACCGCAGATCAAACCCCATCTTTCAGCTTTATATAATTCAATACTTAGCGGAAATCCTGCCCCACCTGCATTTAATACCGCGCGCATTATAGTTATACCGAAACCCAATAAAGACCCTACCTTAGTCGCCTCATATCGCCCAATTTCTCTGCTCAATCAGGACCTGAAATTGTTTTCTAAGATTATGGCCCAGCGCTTACAATCCTTACTACCTAAATTATTGCATCCGGCTCAAACAGGCTTCATTAAAGGATGTCACTCTACTCACAATATACGCACAGTTTTAGCAGCAATGTATCAGCCACATACGGAGAACAGTAAAGGAAACATTGTGGTGAGTTGTGACGCTGACAAGGCATTCGATAGAGTGTCTTGGTCTCATTTAATACACATCAGGAGTTCGGTCCCCAATTTTATTCATATATTTGAAACATTATATCAAGATCCGAAAGCCTTCCTGACAATAAATCTTTTAAATACCAGACCATTTTGCCTAACTCGAGGCACGAGACAAGGCTGCCCACTTTCGCCACTACTTTTTGATTTAGCCCTAGATCCCCTCTTGCATCACTTTGAAAAAGCAAGAGGCTGGCGAGGCATTTTTTTGGCAAAACACGAGATAAAATTTTCTGTATTTGCCGACTACTTCTTATTATATTTTGCCAACCCTAAGGAAGCTATCCCACTACTCCTACAAATCCTGCAGGTGTTCGAGGAGATAGCGGGTTTTAAAATTAACTATGCTAAAACAGAGGCCTTGGCCTTTTTTGGGGAGAATAAGGCAGGCTGGGAAGATTCCCTTCCCTTCAAATGGGCAGATAAATACATTACTTACTTAGGGGGTCAATGTTCCTTCGCACCCTTCTCAGCTATATGAGGTTAACTATACCCCACTATTGTTAAAAACACATAATGATTTCAATAAATGGGCCCATCTTCCACTGTCCTACATAGGTAGATGTTACCTTTACAAAATGATCAGTTTCCCCAGATTCCTTTACTTTCTCCAGAAGTTGCCAATTATCCCAGATAAAAGAGACATCAAACTGTGTAATCAGGCTCTCCAAAAATTTATATGGGCCAGAAAACGACCCAGAATTTCATTGTTTAAATTGCAGCAGCAGACACATTTAGGAGGGGTAAATCTGCCATGTCTCAGACAATATGCTATGGCTGCTAATTATCGGATAGCAATGGACTGGATTGGAGGTCATAACATTTACACCACATACTCTATGGAGCAGGCATTTATTCCCCACCACAACTTGGTATCTCTTTTACATACCCATCCCCGTAATATACCTTCAGAAGCTAGAGAAAACATATTAATAAATACAACATGTATAGCATGGCGAGTTATTAGATCACAATCCCATTTATCCAAATTGTCCTCAATTTTTTTACCACTGTGGAAAAATCCATCTTTTTCACCTGGTAACTCTGCCCAATTTAAATGCTGGCACGCCAGTGGTGTTCGGTACATTTACCAATTTTTACACGACCAAACACTTCAACCTCTCACTCGTTCACAAATGCAGGAGAAATTTCCTCTGGTCACTATCCCATTATTTCCATATTTACAGGCGATGAGTTATATTCAAAATATGTTACATGGACTTTCGGAAACCGATCTAAATTGGTGTCTAGATAGTGCACTACGCTGTAAACCAAAAGGACCATTTTCAACATCTTTTATATACTCCTGTGCCCGACCACTTATAAATTTAGAAACAAGTACTATAGGACTTGCAAAATGGAAGGAGGTTTTCCCACAAATCCCCATAGAGTCTATTGCTCTTTCATGTTTTAAAATGAACAAACAATTGGGATCAGTATCTTATGCTGAAATGCATCTAATGCATACACAGAGCATACTACACCCCTAAATTGAAATATATTATTGGTGATTCGCCTGATGCCAATTGTTATAAATGCTCATCGCCTAACGCTGACATCGTACATTGCCTATGGGACTGTCCACAGGTACAAGTTTTCTGGGAGAAACTTAATAATTATATTAAAGAAATTCTAAAAATTGATTTTGTGATTCTTAAAGAATGGGCATTTTGGAATATTTCGGAAAACACACATTCTCAGAGATTGACTAAGGGAAATAAGCTACTTATGACCAAATTGATGGCAGCAGCTAAAAAGACCATTCTCTCACAATGGATTGATCCTCACCCACCTACCCTTACATTATTACACCCTAGAATTATATTTTTGTTTACAATGGATTGGACAGAGACGTCCACTTATAAAGAAAAATATACTGAAAGATTTTTTGACATATGGCTGCCCTATATTCGTACGCTTTCCCCATCACTTAAAGACTCCATACGAAATTGCTTCCAACTAACATCATGGTATAATTTGGAAGTGCTTGATAATAGCCCCCCTTTTTGACTTAACTCAATCTATGATTTTGATCTATGTCATTAATGGTAACCGATTTACTGACAGTACTAGTATATGTAACGTTGTATGTAAATGTTTCTTATATGTGCAACTACAATTTATATCTGTATTTCCATACTGCAAATATTATAATTATTTTGTTGTATGATCGTTCTTGCAAAGTGATTGTTCTATTTACTATGTTGAAGATGATTGTGCATATATCTGTACTACAATATTTTGTTGTCCTAACAATAAAAATTATTTTGAAAAAAAAATTAAAAAAATATCCCTAGTATGTACTAAACTGAACCTGCAGGGACAGCCCAGGCCAGAGGTTGCAGGAGATGGATCGGAAGATCTTTCATGCAAGTAAAGCCTCCATAGGCTTAATGCAGTTTCCACCATCTGAAGACTGTGTAACCTAATGGGGCTACACTCTGAAAAGCTTAGCTTTTTGGAATTTGGTACATAGGGGTCAGATTGTAGTCCCTATTGATATTAATGAGGGCTGTGACCTGCAGTGGTAATTAGCTTTTGCTGGAGATTTCTGTAAAATCTCCTGCATTGTGCTATTATTACATAGCAACAATTGATACAATGATGTATAAACTGCAGTTTATACATCATTTTATGGAGAAAAAAAGCTTGATAAATAGGACCCATTATTCAGGCCCACCCTGCATTTGAGGCACCACATTGAAGCGGGATCTCTACATGTCACAAACACAGAAGCTCAGGCTGCAGTCAGGTAACTTCTTCTACAGCAGGGATGGGGAACCTCAGGCCTGGGGGCCGTATAAGGCCCCCGGAATCATTTGGTCTGGCCCTCTGAGCTGTTTTCTGTTAGTCTCATCTGGCTAGCAGGGTGCCTAGAATGGCACACTGCAGCCAGAATCTATGCAGCAGTGCCGCCTGGAGCGTCTTACGACGCTTCAGACAGTCACACCGCTGCCCTTACAGCTCCTCAGGATGCTCCGGGCATTTCTGTAATCACCAGCGATTGTGGCTCCGCCCCATGTCACATAACATGGAGGGGGCGTGGCCTACACCAGGCCCCCGAATAATGCTATATATATCAAAATGGCCCTTGGCTGAAAAAAGTTTCCCCACCTCTGTTCTACAGCATTGCTCTAGAAAATAGGTTGCACTCTCATAAATATTGGTTCAGGTGATGGATCCCCAGACAGAAAATGCTTTATTGTAAATAATCATTAATAAATAAGAGCGATTGTTGCATTCTTGCATGAGTAATAAAAACAGGAAGTATTTAGTGATCGTACTTACTGAACTCATTACTTTAGTGCTAATCGTCTGCTGCCACCATTCCTTTCACTGGATCCTTCTCTCTCATCTAAAATTGAAACAGTATTATAATTATTCATTTAGGTCACATGAGAATGAACAAGTTAAATCAAGCCATAGAGAAGTGACTTGTTAGTATGTGTAGTTACTTTTTGTCCGCAGGGCAGTTTTTATGGAACTGTGTGTTTTTGTAACTTGGTTAATTGCTTCCTGCAAAGGATGAATATGAGGGGACTGAAACGCATAAATAGCTACTAAATTCCTCCCTCTGGGTCTGCTCTAATAAGTGCCACTGTGAAGGAGAGGAACTAAACAGGAGATGCCAGAGGAGGGCATGACAATATGTCTAGCACCATTGCAGCACCGCTGTCCAATGCCAAGATGACTCTATTCACTGAGAAACACATCAATGAACCCCCAGACTGCACAGTTCTCCGGGAAAGGGGGCATATTTGGGAGGCTGGTTTATTCTCTTGGGAGTCCAAAATTCTCACATATTCTCAGGAGAGCGGTCAAGTATAATATTGTATAGTGACTGATATAATATGGTTAATACGAGAACAAATAGATATACAGCAGTCTTAGCATCGCTAAATGTATGTACTGTATGCGCATTCAAACTAATTTCCCAGCAGACAATTCTGAAGTCTACCCATACCCCTTTTACATCAGACCTAAAACCCGGGTTATTGCAGGGTTAACCCGGGGAGAGCTCCTTGGCGTAAAAGGGGACAGGGTTGGATTCCGGGATGGAGTGACCCAGCAATCCAACCCAGGTAACTTGCAGGGTTTTACACGGGAATAACCCATGAAACACTGCAGTATAAACGGCGCAATACGGGTCACGGTGACCTGGATCGTGCCACATGCCTGCCGATTGGCTGGCTTCAGTGGCGGTTGGAGATGACAATCTCCAAGCATCCATTTTAACGCCGGAAAAGCCGGGTCACTACAGACACGGCTCCGGTGTGAACAGCGCCGACCCGGGAATATCCTGGGTCAGCGCCGGCTAAATTTCGGGTCTGATCCGGTTTGGAACCCAGAATTTAGGTATAAAAGCAGTACCAGATAAAGACAGATTTTAGAAAGTTGTGTTACCCATTTCTAGTCAGATCTAGTTTTATTATGGACAAGAGGGTGATCTACATCTTGCAACCCATAATCTCTAGGCTAAGGATTACCTCTTCATTTTGTGGTTTTGCAGTCTGGTGCTGGTTGTCCAAAGCTATTTAGGAACATGTGAATACCTTCCACTTTGCTGGACCATTTATTGTATGATTTGAAGTGTGGAGCATTAACCCCTTCATTGCTAAGTGTTTTCATTCCTTGTGGAGAGACCATTTTTCAACGTTTGCGCTCGTCACATTCCAGCATCAATATCACTGATTTTTATTTTATTTTTTATGCAGTACCCACACAAGTTGGGGTTTTTGTTTTAGAAGACTTTGCATTTTCAAAAAAATGCCATAAGTCTTTTTGCTCACTCACAAGTTGCCTATCCATTGCACGACTTTTTGAACGATCCGACCAAAACCAGGAGGTTTTGGTCGCATTGTTCACAAAGTCATGTAATGGATAGCCGGCAAGGACCAGCGATGCACGTGCACGCTGGGTCCTTGCCGACCCCGACTATTTACGGAACATTCTGGTCAACCTGACGACGCTCGTCAGGTTCCTCATGTTCCGAGAAAGGTCGGGATCCTGCACTGAAAGACGTTCAGTGCGGGCACCGCACCTGGCGACCTGAAGGACTGAACGCTAGTCGTTCAGTTTTTCAGGTTGCCTAATGGATAGGCCCCTTAACACATCCAATAAAATTTTGTCAAAATGGGCAAAAAAAGTTCTCATTAAAATTTCAAGAAAGTGAATCAAAAGCAAACGCTTGTATATATATTATATATATATCACAAATAAATACTATGTATTTCTTACTTTAGCATTAATTCACCATTCATGAATTGCAACCAATATCTGTGCTTGATAATATATGGAAAAAAAAAAAATTCTGTCACAACTGAAATGGTAACCATGTGTGTAAGAACATTGCAGCCCAACAAGGCCTACAATTTTTTTAAACTAGCAAACCTGCCGCACTGAAAGAGGGGAACCTTTTTATTTCAAATAGTGCAGAGATCTGGGATTTTTCATCAGAAACGGCCTGGCAAAGTCCTGGGCGGGTACTAGAAGTGAGCACAAGAAAAGTCTGTCTCATGGGAGTGTTGGGGGCATAGCAGTGTAAGCGGCCACAGTCAGACTGAGAAACTGCAACTGCCATAGGGCTGGTGCCAGTGATGGCGGTGTATAAAGACACACAGCCAGTGTTACTGCATGCAGAGACGCTGAAAGTGGGCATCTCAGCTTTGCGCATCAGATGCAGGCTGCTACACCAGGGAGGGCTGATACTACCATTTGTATATTATCACAGCCGCGACTCAGGCAACAGACACAAGATCGGATGCAGCAGCGTTTACCTCTACAGGAATCAGGCTCTACAGGTGCAATTCTGGGTGTGGTAGGGCATACAGTGCCCTTCCTGCCTATATATGGAAAACCATGTGTTTTCCATAGCACTGAATAATCAAGTGAAAGGGGTGTGGTGCTCCCATGGTTTCAGGGTAATTATGTGTATGGTAGGACGTGTAGTGCTATCCCGCCCATACATGGAAAACATATATTTTCTGTAGCACATAGTACATGTTGTCTGATGATCACCAGGCAATTTACCATGTGACCCCATCATTGAAAAGGGGAAGCACCCTCTTTCTAATGTGGATGCCCCTTAATTGTTGGAAACCACGTTGGGGAGATCTTCCCCATGCCTGGACTCCATGATTTTTCTGTAGTGTTGGTCAGAGGTTCCCAAACTCCGCCATTACAGCCCAGGTTTTAAGGATATCCATGCATGAGCATAGGTGACTTAATTAGTTCCACAGTCCATTTGATTTAACCATCTGGACTCCTAGATATCCTTAAAACCTGGACTGTAATGGTGGAGTTTGGTAACCTCTGATGTAGAGGGTTAGAAGGTCTGATGGTCACACTGAATGTGGTAGATTCCAAGGTTGTGGAGACAGGGGCATTTAAATGAACTCAAAATACTTTCAGCATTTTTTTTTTTCTTCAAAACGATGTTGGTACCCAGAACTCGCTCCCAGGCTGCCTGGAAGTCCCAATTGGTTGTCCAGTCTAGTAGGGAAGGCAAGTTTTAATTTGTTTTTGTGGGACACCCTGCAAAGCAGATGTGTGGGACTCATTAATCCGCAATCTTGATGTATATGTGGATAACAAGCTCTCTGACGCGAAGGAGTTAAGGGGTTCCAGACTGTATATAGACAGTAATTAGATAGACAATGTCTAAGTAGACACCAGATGTCAGACAGACAAAAGTTTGACAGGGACTAAAGATTGACATGTAAAAAGGTTGACAGGTACAAATGGTTGACCGGGTCAAAATGTCGACACAAAAATGGTCAAAATATTTTTTTTTTGTTGCATGTTAGGGTTAGGCACTAGAAGGGACTGTTAGGGTCAGGCACCTACCCCGACAGTTCGGGTTAGGCACCAGGAGGGAGGGGTTAGGGTTAGGCACCAGGAGGGAGGGATGGGTGAAGATTAGGGCTAGAAAAAAATGAAAAAAAAAAAAAGTGTCGACCTTTTGACCCTGTCGACAATTTGCATCGGTCGACCTTCTTACATGTTAACCTTTTGTCCGTCAAATTTTTGTCTGTATAACATCTGGAGTCTACCTAGACACTGTTTATCTAATTACTGTCTATCTCTTATAGCACACCCGGAAGATAAGGCATCTCAGTGCACTTTAAAATAGCCGGTTTTAAATTGAAAAACTTCCTTCTCGTGTAATGATACAATCCGGGGGGGTGAAAAGCTAAATGAATAAGTGGATTTTCTGAGAAGCAGAAATACCAACCTCATCCAGCTCTTTCTTTGTTTCATCCTCCATCCTGCGAATGTCCTCCATTGTGAGCTCCACCCACTTGTCCAGCCAGCAGAAAAGCTGCCGATGGAAATTTGTAAACAGCCGCCTCTCTTGCTGATAACAATTAAAACAGAGTTAAAGTGAGAAATACAATGTCAAAGTAAGCACAATGTTTATAAAAAAAAAAAAGGGTGTGATATAGATATATATATATATATATACGGAAAGCAGGTGTTTATTGTCCTGAGTGCCACACCTGCTTTCCGTGTGTACTGCTCTTTGCTGTGAGGGCACCGGCCAGGGCTGTTATTTTTCTTGGAGTGCCGGACCTTTGTATATATATATATTTATTATATGTATATGAAGCTGGCAGTCATTCTTCTATAGCTTGCATCTTGCCACGGTGCCGCATAACCAAGAATAAATATACACCAGCGTATAAGGTAGTGGCACTCTTGACTTGATATAGATAACACAACCAGGTGCAAACCACCAAGAGCTGTCCTTAGAATAGTCAACATTTCAATTTTAATAAAAATGAAACGTTGATTATTCTAAGGATAACTCAAGTGACCTGGTGACTTGTACCTGGTTGTGTTATCTATATCAAGTCCACAGACTGCCACGCCTTCGCACCTGAAAAGGGGGCGTGTCTATAAGACCCGTCACCCTTTTCGTCACGCTTGGGGGCGTGCCCGGCACTTACGGATACGCCGGGCAGCCCCCAAGCGCCGCTGACAGGGAGAATAGATGCTGGGCGCATGCGCTGTGAGGGCACACACACACACACACACGGGGCCTCAAATCATGTATTTTCAAAGTAATAAAGTTACAGTTTTACAATGTGAGCACTTTACATCATGGGAATTGCCATAAAGATCCCTCTCAGTGTGCCGTACTCTTCTGCACATGCTGAGAGTGAATACAAACTGTAGTAGGACATTCTGCTTTTTAAATAAAAAAAAGGTGACAATACAATATAAGCACCTATGAAAAAAGGAAACTGGGGGAAAATTGCTATACTCCATTGTTTCCCAAACTCGTTCCCCAGGGCACCTTAACAGTGTAGATTTACTGAGCAGCACAGTTCGTGTAATGGTTAGCATTACTGCCTCACAGCCCTGAATTCTTGGGTTCGATTTCCACCACGGCCCTAACCGTTTGAAGTTTGAATACTCTCCCTGTGCTTGTGAGGTTCTGATTGGCTCTCAACAACAATGAACCTGATTGTGTGTGCATGTGATAGGGAATATAGATTTTAAGCTCAACTGGGGCAGGAACTGATGAGAATGACTGACTATTCTCGATGTAATATGTGTGCACTAAATAACTGGTAATAAATATTAATAAAGAATATCCATGCTTGAGTACAGGTGACTTAATTAGTGCCTCAGTCATTTTGATTTAACCATCTGTGCTTAACCATTGATACCCTTAAACCTGGACTATTAGGGTGCTTTGAGGACCACTGCTGTAATCCAGAGCATCCAGGCACTGACTTTCATTTCATTTACTTCTATTTTCTAAACTGTATTAGAAAATGTACAGAATGATTTGTGGCTATTGTTAGAGGAAAAGTGCACACCAGTTTTATTGTGTGTACCAGCACGTGTCACTTTTTCCTTCTAATGTTGATTTGTATGCAGATATACTGTACATGTAAAAACATTCTAAACATGAACTAACAAACCAACCATCTTATATATAAAATTCATTGGTTTGTTTGTTGGTTATGCATTCGGACAGCCCTGCACAGATTGGGATAAAACCAATGCGAGGAGGTCAAGTTTGGATCCTGGCCAGGTTTTAGGAGGTTAGGGTCCCGGTCGGACCTCCCGTTGGTGTAAGCTGGGCATAACTTTGACCCGGGGAGCCTGTTCTGGGCCTTCCACTGTATGGATTTGGATGAAAACTTCACAGAAGTGTGGCAATTGGTTTTGGATGCCTAATGGAGTGGTTGGGGTCATGGTTGGACCTCACGGCGGAGTGCGCTGGGAAGAACTTTGACCCAGGGAGCCTGTTCTGAGTCTTCCACTGGATGCATTTGGATAAAAACTTCACAGAGTGGTAACTTTGGATCCCAGAAGACATACTAGGAGGTTTAGGTCCCAGTCGGACCTCCTGTTGGTGGATGCTGGGCAGAACTTTGACCTGGAGAGTCTGTTCTGTGGCTTCCACTGGATGGATTTGGTTGACATCACATAATAAGACTTAACTTGAATATTTAAACCCAGCCAACGCTCGGTACTTCCTAGTATTACATATATGAAGAAAGGATGCGGAAGATCTAGAGAGGCTGCTGCCACTGAACAGCAGCAGTCTCTGTCTGCTGTGCGGTGGGGGCGCGATCACACTGACTGCCCTCCCCCCCCCCCATCTGGATTTGCACCTGGCTGAGGGGCACTCAGCGCCCCCCGGTGCAGCGTTTTTTTTAAGGGGGTTGTGGCGACTGCCTAACTATTTGACCACACCCCCTCCAGTACCTTGTCCCGGCCCCACTGAAAACCGGAGTATTTACACTTCCACACAACTCTGCATAGCCTGCAACTCTGTCCCTGAATTTCACCTATATGAGAACATTCCATTACAGCCCAGTTATGCCCCTATGGTCAGAGGGGGAGATGTGTATAGAAGAAAGTACTGAAATTGTGGAATGGATGACAGGCTGTATAAATGAATCCTTAATTAATGAAAATAATTCACTATATTATTCAAACAAGAATGTTACAGAAGCTCTTTCTGCTGCTATGGCTACAATAATGGTAGCAGACCACCTTATATTGTTAAAGTGATTTACATTATTATTATTACAGCTGGAGAAGTGAGGTGTGGGTCAATAAATTGCAATACAGTCACTCACCTTTTGTATAAAGCTTTCCACTTTGTTCTGCAGGCCCCACCACTTGAATTTTACAGTCACTAGCTTGTACGCACACATGTGAGGGACGTCCGTCCGCTGTCCCAGCGTTTTCTACAAGAGGCAATGCACACAAGTTACTGATGTACTTCAGCATTACTTCAAGCAACACATAAGGAGGCACAAACAGTTGCTCTAACCAATTGAAGCCAATCTGTATCTATCTTATGAGAAATGTAACATCTGATTGGTTACAGCAGTTTTTTTTACTTTCTTAGGGGGCGATTCAATTCAACACGAATTGAATAGCACCGGGAGCGAGCTCCCGGAGTTATTCAATTCAGTGCGCTGTGTGGTCGGAGAATGCCGGTTATCGCGCCTTAACAAGGGTGTTAAGGTGCGGTAACCGGCATTCTCTGACTAAAGTGCTGGGCGCGCGGCTGTTAGCGCCTCGCTATGTAGACAAAAAGCTGCGCACCGCCACTTTGGTCGGATTTCTAGTCGCATCCCCTGGGGGGGGTGAGAAGAAATCCTTAGCGCGTCCAAACAGCACGGTGTATTGAATAGCTGCGGGAGTCCCTCCCGTCGCTATTCAATAGCGAGTTGAATTGAATTCCCCCCATAAATTTAAATCAGTTAGTAATACACCAGCTTTCGAAACCTCCCCCTATTACGGGGATAAATTGTACTTTTCACCTTCTAATACAAACTCAATCACTAAAATGTAAAGCATAACTGTAAGTTATGCAAAGTAATTAAGACCATGAAAAGGCCTACAATGTACAATTGGGCAAAAGTCTTGTCTATTCTATCAATGGTAGGTATCTGGTGTAAAGCAGGGTACACACTAGAACATAGATTCTCAAACTCAGTCCTCAGGACCCCAAACAGTGCATGTTTTCCAGGTCTCTTCACAGAATCACAAGTGAAATAATTAGCTTCACCTGTGTATCTTTTAAAAAGAGTCAGTAATGAATAAGCCTGTGCAACTGCTGGGTGATCTGTTTGTGGTCCTGAGGACAGAGTTTGAGAACCACTACACTAGAAGATATGTAATCCGGTCTCGCGATCGGGCCAACATATCGGGCACATAGTCTAGTGTGTACCCACTATGCGCGCTCCTCGTTCATTGGGGTCATTCCATTGGCCTGAATGCACAGCTGATGGAGCAACCCAGCTGCCGGCAAGGTCAATGGTGCTGGTGAACGATATGTCAGGTGGTTGTTCACCGGATCGTGCAGTGTGTACTGACCGTCCGTTATATCGTGTATCGGCACCATCGGGCGTTGCATTGGCGGGTCGCTAAGTGTGTACCCTGTCAAACTAACATTGGTATCAACTTTTTTTTTTTTTTTTACCAGTCTACTCCCAACTCCATGGAATACATATATAAAACCTTGTAAAACAAGAAAAATTGAGATGAGCTTCTAGCTATCATTTTATGATGTACTAGATAAATGATCACTAGAATTCGTTTGGTTTGGTTAGAAGGTTTGATAAATCTCCCACTAGGAGTCTCTGAGGTTCTATTATACCATTAAATTCTCTTCTGAGATACCAAACAACACAAGGGGATGTCCTGTGACAAATACACTGTGCAACAGAAGCGGACACTGGTCATCTTGCACTAAATTCTAATGAAACTACTGACTGAAGTCAGAAATTAGGGCAATGTATTATCATATTGTGGTGATGAACCCATCCAATTACCTTCCAGTCAGGAGCTAGTGGTCCACGACAAGTCTTGACAGACTTGTATTTTGCTGGGTCCTCTTCTGGTTTATAATCCTAAAATGTACAGGACAAGATAAAATATATATTTTTTTTTAAGTTCATGTAGTTCTGCACATTTGTTTAAAAAAAAAAAATGTTACCAACATATCAAATCATCAGAGCTGGAGTATGCAGCTCATTATATGGCCACAAACAGCAAGTTCTACCAAACTGCGCACACAGAAGTGAATTTACACATTTTTGCGTATCTCCGGACAATTCTGACAGATCTTGGCCAGATCTCTCTTAAATTACATTTCTGGGAGGCAATTCTGTGGTCACATGCAAGAGATCTGTTTGAGTCATGCGTTCATAGAACAGAAGCCTGTCGAGAGAGAGATCGAGAGGGAGATCGAGAGAGAGATCGAGAGAGAAAATCCGGGATAGGCCAAATACAGTAGGGCCATAATGGCATATCTGAAAATGTACTGAGATTGGCACAAATATACCTGTCTAAGCCATATTATATGCAGGTGGCTGAGGGTAGCTACTCATGCACGATGCTGACTGAGAATGCACTGCTCGGTTGATCGGTGCTTTCTTTGTTGCTCTTACATTGAATATGTTTTTGTGCTCGTTTAACCAATTTTTTTCTTTTCCAACGCGAGATGGAGAGTTCTACCTGCCAAGAGGTTCTAATGGAGTAATAGAGCCTTAAAACAAATGTGTATTTCTCAAGCAAAATAGATGCTTTGCGGCGGTGAAGCCCGGCGAAGTACTGCAACTCGATGTGGCATCGATTCCACAAGTGGACGGAAGACCTGTGGAGAGAGGTTGACCTATATCGTCTGGATAGCTTCCCACAGCTCCCCGATATTTGTAGGTGTAATATATTTGTGCAAATGGACCTATTCACCACTATTCATAAAAGCTTGATTAGGTTCATGTCCGGCAAACGTGGTGGCCACACCATTAGTCTGAACTCTCCAGAATGCTCCTTGAACCAATTCTGGACAACTTGGGACAGATGACACGGTGCATTATTCTGATGGAATATTCCATTGTTGTGGGGGTACATGAAGTCCATGAAGAACTACAAATGGTAATCAAGCAAAGCAACACATGTTCAAGCGGACCAGCAGACCCAACCAAAGCCACGTGAACACACCCCACACCATTATGCAAACACCACCTGCTTACACTGTGCCTTGTTGACAACTGGAGTCCATTGCCTCATGGGGTCTGCACCACACCTGAACCCTACCATCAGCCTGAAACAACTGGAACTATGACTCATTGGACCACGTCACATGTTGCCAGGCCTCCAGGGTCCAGTGAGGCGCTGTGTCTGCTGTTGTAGTGTTAACGGGGACATTCTGGTGGCTCTTCTTCTCCCATACCTTATGGAAGCTTAAGAACGCTACACTGACTTGCTGGATATGTGTCTGGTAGCTCCAGCATTGAATGTAATTTCAGCCAGTGTCGCTTGCATGTTACACAGACAATTCTGGCCAGACACTGCTGGTCACAATCATTAAGCACCCAGGGTAGGCCACTCCGCTGTCAATGGTGGGTGATAATGCCTTCTTTGCTGCGGAACTTCGGAAATGGAACGTCCCATCCATTGGGCACCCACTATGATCCATCGGGCACCCATGAGCAGCCTAGCCGGTGTTCAAACTGACTCACAAGATGTCAGATTACAACTGATGCAGGCCTGGGCATTCCAAGACGTCACAGTACAGTGACGCCACCTACCATTACCTTTACATACTAGTATCCCATGACTTTTAGCACTTCAGTGTATATATATTTATTTAGTTAATGTTCTGTGTACCAACCTTAGAGAGAACCTGGCTCCGATCTGCAATATCAATTTGTACTATTTCCACATTTTTCCAGACGTCTGGCTCTAACTTATGCACCTGCAAAAAGAGATAACATTAAACAGGCTGTAAATACATCTAAAACATAACTAACATTGCCAGTACTTGAGTATAATAATATGGTGTAAAATTCTGCGGAACCAATAAAACAGACTAGTAACTTATAAAACATGTTGGCAGGATTTGTTCTATACATCAGCCCCAGTACTGACCACTGCACTCTGTATGAGGAGCTAAACAGGGATGCTTGAAATCTGCAATTCCTCGAATTACCATCAACATTTATATTCAAAATAATTATCAAGTTGATCAATAGAAACTTTTATACAAGTTATTGACCTTCTCCGGTCAATAACTGTTGCTGAAAGCCTTAAGTAAAAATCCAGCGGTTCCATGGTACCAAAAACTAAAAAATGGCAGAAGACAAGAGGCTCAGACCATAAACATATGGACCATCATCCTCCCCCCGACCTCGGGAAAGAAACCACAACTAACCACAACTAACCCAGCCCAAAGTAGGCTTCAGATTATTAGTTTACTGTGAGTGCACCCGCTTCGAATATGGTGCCAAATATTTTATCTATTTGTATGTTTACTTATCAACTGTTATGTACTAGAAACATCTGCAAAAATACTACATGCCATTGTAACATGCGTCATATACAGAACACAACCAAAAAGTTTGTAAATCTTGCTTTAAAAAAAAAAAGCAACATCAATCACCACCAGGTTTGGGATGATTTCTATATTAATAAAGGTTTTCTTTCTGTCTAAAACTTACATTGTCTTGTGTACCCATATCTGGCTTGTGCCACGTCTCAATCTTAATCAAAAAATCATCCTTCATGTATTCGTTCTGAAATAGAAACACACGCCATAAGTGTCTTACTGTGTCATCTCAGCAAATAGGACTATAATGTGCCAAGATCATTAGCTGTACGCGGGTACATTTGGTGACTTCACTGAGTGGGAGAGGAAACACGTGTTGCGACCAAATTATTATTGCAAACACTTATAAGGAACAGTCAATTATGTTTAAAACTATGGTAATGTAAGTGAATAATTATTTACTGTACTCTTCTGTAGAATATAAGAATCCCTATTACGGTTTACAGACTTAAAGACAATACTTAGGGAAACCATGTAAAATATTGTTAACATTATAAAGAGAAATTAATGTAATACAGTAGCTAGAACAGGAAGACATGTTAAGCTATTAATGAGAGTACATTTAACAATGAGCCACAGGCAAACGTCCCCCTGGGGAAAACTATTTGCTGGGGAATAAAAAAAAAGAACAGAAATGAAGACAGTGGTGCGTTTTGCATCCCTTGCATGAGTAACGGATTACATTGTGTGGTAGAACACAATCTAAAAGGTCACCGTGTTGGCTGAGGCAGTAATGGCAGCTGCAGGACTTTAAATGTCATCAGAAGTACTTTCCTAGTGACTGCTTTGTTAAATATTGATTAGTAATAAAGATGGAAAAAGCCATCTTATGCAAAATAACTTTTACTTTATAAAATTGCTTTAAGTTCACAGCCTGCAGTCATGTTATATAGGAGGTGCGTCGATAGTACATATAGAGGGGTATTCAATAAGAAAGGTTAACTTCCCTGGCGAAGTTAACGTTTCATATCGGAGTTTTTTTCTGCGTAAAGGTATGGTGCGCGCTTCCGCTTATCCCCGTATTCAAAATAAAATTAACGAAAACGGGAAACTCCGAAGTTGGATTTCCGTAAAGTTACAAATTTTTCCTTAAAATAATTGTAAGACCCCCCCTAAAGTTGTAAAAACATGGGGGAACACTACGGGTACCCCCGTTTTAGCCTTTAATTGAAAGTCGGGGATTTAAATAGCCGCAGCAGGTGTTTTTTTTCCGACATTGAAGAAGTGATGCAGAAGAGCACTTAGGTTATTTTTTTCGTTTTTTTAAGTGGTCTCATCAAATTTGGGGTACATGAAAATGGGTACTAGCTTATTTTTAAGTCCCTAAAGTCAGTTTTTAAAAATTCTGCATTTGTACACCTGCTGCTATAATTCTATTCTAGAAAACATCAGCCGCATACTTGCAGAATAGCCCTGAACCTATTTCCCTATTGTTTAACAATTTTTTCCACCCCAATTTTTTTATTAATTTTTTGGGGTTTCCCTATTTTTTTTTTTTAAACTTTTTTTTAAACAGTTCTTTTTTAAATGTCTATCTCAGGGGTGCAGGCTATTTTTTTTTTAACCCTGCACCCCTAAACCCCAATTCTGCACTTTTTTTCGACACCTATTCAATGGTGAAAAGTTATCACCATTTTTTATCAAAGACTTCTCAAAACTGCGATAAGTCTTTGAAATTGAATACGGTGTAAAACTAAAACCAGTGATAACGCAAAAAAGTTAAAAAGTGCGATATTAACGCAAAAAACTATGTAATCGCACCCATATTGAATACCCCTATTAGTATGGTTAAGTGGCAGTTTAAAGTTTATCTCCCCGACTACCCCGAAAACAGAATCCTGTCAAAATCAAGGAGAGGACCTGTAACAATTCAGGCAAAAACTGGACGCTAGCTTACCATGAGAGAGTGTCATGCATATGTATTTAATTTTTTAAAGCCCGGGTATGGTTCTTTATTCCAAATGTTACAGACCGATTTAGGCAGGAGGTACTAATACAGTGCAAGAACAAGATATGATATCCTGACAAGACCACTGCATCTGGTGCAATCAGACAGAGGTTACAGACACTACTGTTGCTGCTGAATGAACCGGTCAGGATGTGAATACTACATTCATCAAGTCCAATGGTGACTGTCTATCCTAATGGCTGTTCCCAGACTAAAGCAGGGTGGCAGCTCTCTCTCTCACTACAGTACACATATTAGTCAGTATTGGCCCTGTTTTTCAGCATACAGATGCCACCTGACAGGAAGGAAATTTACACCTTTCTCAATAATGGACTTAAATTCACAAATCGATCTGTATACGTTCCTACACCTGGTCAGAAACATATATCAGTGACGTGCGGGGAGGTAAATGACTGGGGAGGCTCTGGCTAGTGTCAGAGCCAGATTTACAGATACATATATGAATCAGAGGGTTCATGTGGGCATTATACAAAAGGTTCTATTGCAGAAAAAAGGGGGAAGCTGAAGCCTCCTACCTGCCCCAGGTGATATTAATTAGTATTGGTCCTTGCATTGCAGTACACACATGTAATGGGCACTATTACAGGTAAGTCCCAGATAAATTTATACTATGTGAGTATTTGGGATGTTAGTGACCCACCTATATAAGGTTCACCATGACGTGGTAGGTGGGCAAACATCTTAGGCCAAACATGTACTAAGAACCTCTATATAACACCATGCTAATTGACAGTTTATTATATATTCTTTATATTTATTATTCTTAGTATTTAGAGTGTGAATCAGCTTCCCCCATTTTTTCTGCAATAGAACTACAGGTCTCAGCATGGTAGCACCTCTGATAATGTTGTAATTAGGTTGTGCAGCCCACCCCCTGCCCCCATTATATAAAGGTGCAGCAATATATAGTGCTGGAAATTTGGTGAGTTGTGATCAAGGATGTGCAGAAAAGGTAGACAGGGGAGGCAGTGCCTCACCTGCCATACACTTTTTACTCCAGAGTTTTAACTACAATTATAAGAAAAAGAAATATCTTCTTTGCATTAATATAATTATTTTTATATAGTCAAAACTCTGGAGTATACCCAAGTATGATAGGGAAGGCTCTACCTCACCTCACATCATTGAGATAGATAGATAGATAGATAGATAGATAGATAGATAGATAGATAGATAGATAGATAGATAGATAATTATCTATTTGTTGAGAGCAAGTTATGGTTTTCGGTTCTCAGTCAGAAGGTGGTAAAGGCTATAAAAGGCTTGATGCACTGTCGTTCAATAAGATTACTTTCACAACTTTCATTCAAATGATCTCTTGTTTTGGGAACCTCCTGGAACATTAATACATTTTTGTGAATGTTTTTAGAAGCTTTCTAATATAGGTCCAGCTTGTATTTAAAATATAAGTCATTCTTTAGGGAACTCCGAACAGCTTTGACATTTCTGGGAGTCAATTAAAAGGAAACAACAAATGGGAATATAAAATTAATCTAGAGGCTGATACATAACACTACATTATGACTTTTTAGTCCTGTACCTCTGCAAAGGTCCAGATAAGTGGTGCTGTCACAGGTTCTTAATAGCTAATGAAACTTGTCAGCCTGCCCCTTTCCCCATGTAATATTTATTGCGACACTTTGGAATATATTTACTAAAGTGCAGGTTTTTAGAAGTGGAGATGTTGCCCATAGCAACCAATCAGATTCTACTTAACATTTAACTAGCACCTTCTAGAAGATAATAGCTAGAATCTAATTGCTTGCTATGGGCAACATCTCCAATTCTAAAAACCCACATTTTAGTAAATATACCCCTAGGATCTTTCTCTGCACAGCCGAGCTACTCCTGGACATACAAAGCGTAATGGCCGAAAGTATCCATCACAAGGTTGCAGTGAATACAAATCAAATCTCTTCTACCCCATGTTCATGACCTCCTATCATATTGGTGGATTTCAAAGAATATAGGGGTAGATGTATCAAGCCTTCTAAAGAGTGGAGAAGTTGCTCAAAGCAACCAATCAGCTTCCACCTATAATTTTATAGAATGTACTTCATAAATGCTACCTCAAAGCTGATTGGTTGCTGTGGGCAACTTCTCCACTGTTTAAGAGTCACTTATCAACTTTAAGGTTAACTTTCATAATAAATGTTATTATATGTCGGGCACACCCACAGTCCCTGAGCTTGGCACTCTACTCTTATTAAAATAAATATTTTGTCCAAGTGGCTATATCTCTTGCAGTCCCTCCCTGTGTACATTCAGACTTCCTTCTTCAGAATAGTACATACTTCTTTCTGTGTTTTTTTTTTTATGGCAAATAAACTTCTTAGAGGTGAAGTGTCTCCCTAGAATTGATGGCGGGTAAATTGTAGTGGGGCTATTAATGTGATATGGGGGCTGGTGGAGGCTATTTGTGTAATGAACCCTATTAGTGGGGGCTAGTAATATATTTGGGGGTTGTCTATTTAGTAAATGTGGAAGTAATTTAAAGCCAGGTCTGGTTAGGTGCAGGTCTGTCTAACCAGACCTTGTTCAGCTTTCCAGGAGGTCAACAGTTCATATTCCTTTTCCAAATAGAGCCCCAACATTCCAGGTTCCTGCTAAGCAGCTGTCGAAGTAAAGGTGTAAGAATAGGAAGGAAAGAGCAGCACAACTGTTCCACTTCTAGTGGGACGGTCCCAATTTTGATGAACTGTCCTGACTGATTTGCAGTTACAGATGGGAGGTATATCCCAGCTTCACATTACGGTCTCAATCCAACCGTCAGCAGCTCTTACCCTGCTGTTCAGTGGAGGTTAGGTCAAAATGCTGCAACAAATTACACAGCTCTGGCTGTGCTGCTCCATGATGCCTTCGGCCTTTGCAAAATGTCAGTGACATCAGATGGAGCTGCTTTAAGACCAGATCCCTCCTCAATCGGACACCACAGCAGATAAGAACCTGCAGGGAATGAGCTTGGGGCATACATGACAAGGGGATAATGGTGGAGGAACATATGTCACAAGGAGAGAGCGGAGACTGCATAAGTCACGTATGTTCCACCATTACTCTCCACCGGTAACATATGAAGGCGTTACCCCCCCCAAACACTATTCTAGCGGGAAGCAGTCCGGAATCCGGTGGTTGCAATGCCGACCACCGGCTTCCCAACTGCTTATTCCCGGCAAGGTACGAATGACAGGAGTCAAAATTTAGATGCCTGTCATTAGACCTACGCCGGGAGCCCGACGCCCGGCTTACCGATCGAAGGTAAGCCGGGCGCCGGGAGAGCACAGCCGCGGGTTAGGGACCCCTAAAGGAGGGTTAGGGTGGGAATTAGGTTAGTTATATTTACCCTAAGGACGATCGGGATTTCCTCCTCTGTCAGGCCGCCACTGCCGGGATTAGAACCGCCGGCCGAAGCCATTCTAGCACCCACTAAATATATAAAACAGCACCTGGATGCATATAAAGAGTTTTTTTTTTTACATTGATTTGCTCATATCACATTCAAATCTGCTCCGCAGGGTGAGCAAATTCCAACAAAGTTTTTTACGGACAAACCATTAGTGGTTTTGTCTGATTAAGAACTGTGAAAGACTTTTTAAGTACAAAGTACAGTACAACTATTTATATTATTAATTCAATAAAGCTGGAAATTACTTTGCATGTATGTTTGAACTACTAAGTTTTTTAAAAGATAAAAACTCATACTTACTGTAATTACTGTTTGATGACACATGGAAGGAAAAAAGAAAAAACACCTGATTATTAACTTATTTTTATTAAAGAGCAATGCTTTATTATTCTGGATTGATTCAATGAAGTAGCAAAGGGGTTAAAGCAGAGCTGCCTCCTACAAAACTTGCTCCCAGCTGCTTAGCTCTGGCTCACACTGCTGCGATTCGATTCGTTCTGATGAATGAAGGGCAGAGACCAGACCCTTTTTTACTGCAGTCAACTGGGCTACTTCCTCTTTTGTGAACTCTAGTTAGTTGCCGGAGTTCACAAAAGAGAAACAAGTCCAATGTGGAAACAGGTTGCTGACAGCAAGAACTGCAACAGACTTAGGGCCTGATTCAGACCCACTCGCGAGCGGCTGTCCGCTCGCAAGTGGGTCGATGTTCTGCACTGAGCATGCGCACGACGGAGGGAGCTCCGTCGTGCGCATGCGCCAGACACGACGAGCGAAGGACTTTCCTTCGCTCGTTGTGTCTGATCAAAGGGGGCGTGCTGTCGATGTTGATTGACAGCACGCCCCCTTTGGTGGGCGTGCCGGGGGCGTGCCTCCCTGACGGGGGCGTTCCTAAGGGAACGCCTACCGTCAGAAGCCGGCCCACTGACATCACTAGTGAAAACCTCAACCGCAGGCTCCGGCTCGCAGTTTCGATGGTCGCGATGGTCAAGACCATCGCGGCCATCAAACTGCACGCTCGTATAGTCTGTGGGTGGTGACCCACAGCTATACGAGCGTCCAGGAGGACGCTCCATAGTTATGGAGGACGGCCCTCATTCAGAGCGTGCGCTCTGCTCAGAGCGTACGGCTCTGAATGAGGGCCTTAGATCTAAGCACATCAGATTAAAGTGAATCAGTGGTAATGGACGAGTAACTATGTCAATTAAATAGAGCTCCCAACAATTTCTTTTGATCATAGCAAATTACTATCATTATTATATTTTAATTCTAAAACACCGCAAAGGGACTGATTTAGAGGTGGACGCAGTGTCAATGCAGCACGCATCCAAAGACAAGCGGCTGCATCCAAATACGCTGAAATGCTTACACAGGAGGCCATACAGAGAAAGGCTGCTGCAAGTTTCGATTTTGCGACTGATGGTGCACCAATGGTAATGCACAGTCTCAAGACACTGCAAGTGGGTGTCTCAGTTTCTAGAAAACCGGTCCTGGCATCAGCGTAAGACGCTGACGCAACTGCGGATCAAGACTCAGTATCTGGCCAGAAGTATCCACAGCGCATACACATCGGAATGACCGCACACATTTCCAAAATGAAACAATGAATGCACAATACAGTTATACTATGAACAAACAGCTACAGTAATTAACAAAGACATTCATGAGAACAGTGAGCATACACAGACACAGATAAGCAGAATAATAATATCACATAACATACATACACAATTCTACATATGACATGACAGGAACAAACAAGGACAACAGAGTGGACCAACATGAGAGCTATGGTAGAAGGTGGTGCACTGTGAGAGCAGGAGAGGGCAATGAGAGACAATAGCAGCTAAAGGGTCATTGAGTTTATGTGGGATACACACTTGGGACAAAGGACTGACTGTCATACACACTTACCAATTGGCTGCACTATATATCTGGTCAGAAGAACCAATTTCAATATGCCCGCCCTGTTTTGATGTCGTTTGGAATGGTTCTTGCGGCCAACATAATGTGAGGTTATATGGTTATGTGTACACACTTTAAGATATACACAATATATCTGTACGCTATATAGCATCTTCCATCAAGCACATCCGATGCAATATATCTGTGAAGGACGTCATTCACAGATGTGTGCACACATGTGCAGATGGACTGAACGATATATTGTTTGTCGGCTGTACATCGTCCAGTGTGTACCCAGCATTAGAGGTCCAGGCAGATAGCAGAAGGTGGCGCTAAACAGTTCAGGTGAAAGGAAGGTGGGATGAAGCATGTAAGGGGAGGGAAATGGGGAAAAGGGGAGCAGGGAAGAGAAGTAGATTAAGAGGGAGGAGGGGAGAATGGGGCAGTCGAGAGGTCAGTTTAATTTGGGGTAGAAGTATATGGCAATACAGAGCAATAACACAATAATAAATATAATAACGGATTGGACATCCTGAGGAACTAAAGGAGAGAGGCTAGGGGCCTGATTCGGCGTACACCGCTGATCGCAGATTCCGGATGTCTGAATGGGTCTGCGATCACACACACAGTCCAGCATTAGACTATCAGTGATTGATAGACTGCCGCCATTTCTGGGCGGGGAGGGGGCGGAGACAGCCTCCGTTTTTCAAAGCAGAGGCACGGGTTTGAGTGTAGGGGTCAGGATCTCTGTCGGCTGCCGGAGATTTCCTGGCCTCTTTTACTTATCTGCGATGGTCACTTAGCCGGACGATGGTAGCGCAGATTATCAGATGATGCATCCAAGGACGCAGTTCGGATCAGTAATGCATGCAGGAGGCATGACACCTCCTACTGCATTACCATATTAGTTCTATCGCAGCTGCTACCATGTTAGCAGCTGCAGTAGCCTCTGCGTCCGCCGATGAATCAGCCCCTAGGTTTGAATATCACAGGGACTTGTATAGCTGCGTTATGCAGTCCACCAGTTTGGGCTGCATAATATCATAGCGAGTGTTAGTTGCAACATAGGCGGGCAAGACCTATTTTCCCTCATATTTCTAAACCAGGGCCCAGAGACATTTAGTACCACATTGCTAAAACTAAACTAATACTGTATCCTTCATGTGATAAAAATATTGACAATAGCTGAATCCGTGAAAGGTTGGCAAACTCAGGTTTAAATCCAGTTCAAGAGAAGTCACACTGAACAATGTTCCTCTTTAAATAGAGTAGGTCAGGGGATACCGACTTGCAAGGAGATATCTTAAGGGAGATAAAAACAGCATGCTTGTGCCAAGTTTGCATCTTTTTAGCCCTCTAGCCTCTCCCAACATAGGTAACGAGATGCCTGTGAAAATGACCTGAATTATTCATGTTGCAGAGCAATGCAAGTGAGAAGCACATGGAGATTAGGTAACAAAGTCACAACTTGAGCAATGAGCCTGCACAGTTACAAGTCAGTCTGCCGGCCTCTAAGTACAGGGTATACAGAACTGCTATTCATCACCTGGCAGTCACAATACTCACTGGTTCGGCAGTAAGGGTAAGCATTCCAGGCCTTCTCGTGCATATTTAGTGCTCCCTCGGGCGCCAGCATCCTTACAAATGTTGGTACTTTGCTGTACACAAGACAGACAATGAAAAAGTTTTGTAGACATTGACCACACAAAAGCCTAAATTCAAAGGCTGCAGACATAAGAGCAGTAAGGGTATGCACAAACAAATACAATAAATGCAAAACAATGCTTTTGCTGAAACCTCTGTAAAAGTTGTCAAATCAGATGGCACAAGAAAAATGCATAACCAGAAAATACAATCCACCAAGGGAAATGCCCGAATGTGTGAGCAACGTATATGAAAAAGGTTACATATACAGTAAACCATTGACAGCTCCTTAAGCAATCTCTCTGTAAATGTTCAATTGACGACAAATAGATGTTAAAATTGTAATTAAAAACAATCAAAATGCTCCACCAATATGGTGAATATTCCAACCGTACAGCCACGATCACATAGCTACATTTTCAAACAACTAATGTCATTTTTGCATTCTTATTGTTTAAAATTAAAGTACACCCAGCACAACATTCCCACCCTTAAACTGCCCGTACACTATCAACTTTTTCATCAGATCAGAGAACTCAGTGATCATGAAGCAATCAACTTTTTTTATCAGGTACGCCAAATATTCTATCTCTAGGGGTCTCCCCATACATTCATCAGATTATTATTTGACTCCTAGGTAAATTTAAATACATGGCTGGACACAAGCTCCGCCACCTGGCTGTAATAAAAAAAAAAAAAAATTATTATCGGGGATTCCCCCAATTCTTAACTAGCACCAGCACATTCATCCCAGTAGCAAAACTGATGCGTGGTCCCTCCGGATTTTAGGATAACCAGGAAGTTCCACCTTGCCTAGGTAACTGTATTGCGAAAAAGAATGGAAGGGATAGGAATATATCAGGGGTTCTCAGCTCCAGTGCTCGAGTACCATCAACTTTAATCATGCACAGGTGAGTTAAACTATTTTGCTGCATCAATAATTATCCAACCTGTTTCTACAGACAGAAATCCTCAAAACATGACCTGTTGGGGTTGAGAACCACTGCCATATGCTATTTACATTATCTATATTATCTAGAGGTCTCAAAGGAGTTAAATAAATAAACAAATTACAAAAAAGTGACTTATTAATTATAATTTTTTTGGGGGGGGGGGTGAAGACTTAAGGAAAGTAATAAAACATGGTTGGTTCTGGGGTGCTTTTATTTATTTATTAAATGGTAAACTTGTATCTGGGCAAGCAGGTACTTGTAGTTCCTCAACTTCTAGTATTCCTGGCAGCCATTTTTGACACTATGGATGGTTTTATCCAGGAGGGGAGCCCGCATCTAATTGTGTGGGCCCGAGTCCCCAGGAGAAACCAGTCAAGGTGCCAACTGACCTGGGGCTGGATGTAACCATGGTAAAGAAGACCGCCACACTGTGGATCTCCCCCAAATGGTTCCAAAGCCTAGTGCTGGTTACACTAAGATCAGGTGGGACCCCAACTTGCTTTTTCCCCTGACAATAGAAGTAGGGGATCTTGCTCAAAGGAGATTGTGATTCTGTATTTATACACCTTGTGACATTCAGAATTTTTTTTGTATAACAACTTAACACATAACGTATACATATACACACACACTATATATTTTTTTATTTCTGCACACCCCGATCACAAAGCCGTTCAGGCTTTGAAACGTCGGCCTAATAAATGATCCATTATTGATTTAAAAAAGACCCAGTGCGTGCCGCCTGTTTCCCATGGGAGAATTTGGACTGATACATATACAGTACCAGTCAAAAGTTTGGACACACCTTCTCTAGGGCAGAAACTAGGATATCTGTCACCCGGTGCTAGGCAGTAATTTTTCGCCCCCTTCCTTCCCGTACCTGGATTTTGTCCTTGCTCCTCCATAAGGCAGTGCACTACTCAGACGTCCCTGGTATAGTGACTTACATTATTCCACACACCGTAATGCCCAATACACATTATGCCACACATTGTAATGCCTATTACCAAAGTGCCACTTACATATTTGCCCGACAACATTTTATGCCCCACAGTAAGGCTTCTAATTACTTTAAAATTACCTGCTCATTGTCAGGGGTTTTATGCTCATTACCAGGGGTTTTATGCTCGGTGCCAGGGGTTTACATGCTCGGTGCCAGGGGTTTACATGCTCGGTGCCAGGGGTTTACATGCTCGGTGCCAGGGGTTTACATGCTCGGTGCCAGGGGGTTACATATGTGTAGCTATGGGGTTTATGCTCGTTGCCAGGGGTTACATGCTCATTGCCATGGGGTTTATGCTCGTTGCCAGGGGTTACATGCTCATTGCTATGGGATTTATGCTCGTTGCCAGGGGGTTTCACGGGAGAAGATGCAGCTTTCAGCATCTTCTCCCGGCACTTCTGTGTGCATTGTGCTGGCCTAACAGACACTAGAGGTCCAATTGGACCTCTAGCATCTGTCTCCTCCTTGGTGGCGGCCATTTTTGGATGGCCGTTTTCAGCAGAGTCTATGCGGACGGCTAGTCCGCCTGGAATCTGCTAAAAATGGCCATCCAAAAATGGCCGCCACCAAAGAGGCGACAGACACTAGACGTCCAGTAAGGACCTCTAGCATCTGTCTCCTCCTCGGCGGTGGCCATTTTTGGATGGCCGTTTTCTGAATATGCAGCCCCCAAGCCACCGCAAGTCAGCCTTTTTTCACCCCCTGCATTCTGGCACCCGGTACACGTGCACCTCTAGCCCCCTCCCTAGTTGCGGCCCTGCCTTCTCATTCAATGGTTTTTGTTTATTTAAATTATTTTCAACATGGTAGATTAATACTGAAGACAAAAGGGGGCTACTTTGAGGAATCTAAAATATAAAACATATCTTGATTAATATATTATATATATCTCAACAATGGTGGTGTCCGGCACTCCTCCAGTAATGTAATTCAGCTTGCCCGGTGCCTATCCTAAAGAAATCATATATGTCCACACAAGATGGATGGCACTCTAGGTCTCATGTGTGCTGAAAAAAATCCCCCAGAGCCTGGAGTATAGGTCGACGTCTCAGGGCGCAAACCCTTTTATCAAGACCAAGATCTTGATAAAAGGGTTTGCGCCCTGAAACGTCGACCTATACTCCAGGCTCTGGGGGATTTATTTCAGCACACATGAGACCTAGAGTGCCATCCATCTTGTTTGGAATATATATATATATATATATATATATATATATATATATATATATATATATATATATATATATATATACATACACCTGAAAGGAAAGCAGTTCTGATATCCTTGTTTGCCCATGCATTATGCAAGATAAAAATGAGGACAAAACAATCAATATTATGGGAAAAAGATATGGAAACATCTAATTAATGGGCTGTGCTGTGATCAGTACACTGAGGTGCCTTACTTTTCAGCCACATACCTAACATTTGCAAAATGTTGTGCAAAGTATCTAGATGGATTATTGGGAAATACACCAATAATGTGCAAGGTAGAAAAATTAACCTCTATTGTTTCCAGGTGCAATATAATCCCCAATACAATAAAATTATGGCCCTCATTCAGAGCCGTACGCTCTGAGCAGAGCGCACGCTCTGAATGAGGGCCGGGCTCCATTTTCATGGAGCGTCCTCCTGGACGCTCGTATAGCTGTGGGTCACCACCCACAGGCTATAAGAGCGTGCATTGTGATGGCCGCGATGGTCGAGACCATCGCGACCATCGAATTTGCGAGCCGGAGCCTGCGGTTGAGGTTTTCAACCGCAAGCTCCAGAGTGATTTTGGCTCTATCAGAGCCAAAATCACTCCCACTGACATTACTAGTGATGTCAGTGGGCCGGCTTCTGTCGGGAGGCGTTCCCTTAGGAACGCCCCCGTCAGGGAGGCACGCCCCCGGCACGCCCACCAAAGGGGGCGTGCTGTCAATCAACATTGACAGCACGCCCCCTTTGATCGGACACAACGAGCGAAGGACTTTCCTTTGCTCGTCGCGTCTGGCGCATGCGCACGACGGAGCTCCCTCCGTCGTGCGCATGCTCAGTCCATAACATCGACCCACTTGCGAGCGGACAGCCGCTCGCGAGTGGGTCTGAATCAGGCCCTATATTTTTCAGAATTATATTGTTTAATACACTAACACTTAATTCTATTTGTACAGCACATTTATATGCAATGGTGCTAGGATTCAAAAGGTGCCAGAAACAATCCTTAGATATTCTGATTCATGGTGACATGGCGGTATCACACATTTGCTGCAGATTTGCCAGCTGCCGTTTCATGCTGCGAGTATCCCGTTCCAGGTGCTCTTTTAGACTGAGATCTGATAACTGTGGAAGCCACCGAATACACTGAACTCAATGTTCATGGAACCAGCTTGACATGACAATGGATGACTAATGGACAATGGATGATTTACTAAGCAGTCTTAGGAGACAGAGTGAAAAGTGATAAGGTACCAGCCAATCAGCTCCTAACTGCCATCTCACAGGCTGTGTTTGAATAATGACAGTTAGGAGCTGATTGGCTGGCACCTTATCACTTTTCACTCTGTCTCCTAACACTGCTTAGTAAATAGACCCCATAGTGTGTTATCTTGCTGGAAGTAACCATTAGAAGAATGGCAGAATGTGGCCATAGACGGATGCACATGGTCAGCAACAATACACAGTTAGGCTGTGACATTTAAACAATACTTATATGCAATTAAGGGGCTTAATGTGTGCGATAAAAACATTCCCCACAGCATTACACTCCCTGAACCACTGCCATATGGAAGGATGAATACATGTAATCATGTGATTTACGCCACATTCTGACCCTACCATCTGCATGCAGCAGCGGAGATTTGTCAGACCAGGGGAGACTGTATCCAGTGTAGACTCGGTTTCCTTTTGTAAGCGGACTTGGTTGGAACCCTGGGGTCTGCTGCTGTATCCTATCTACTTTAATGTTCAACGTGTGGTGCATACAGAGATGGTGCATAGCACTGTTGTAACACATGGTTATTTGAGTTACTGTCGCCTTTCTGTCAGCTTGAACCAGTCTGGCCATTCTTCTCTGATCTCTCTCATTAAAAGGCCATTTTCACTTACTTTTTGTTTTGATATCATTCTCTATAAACTCTAGAGACTGTTGTGCGTGAAAATGCCTGGAGATAAGCAGCATGTAAGATACTCAAACCACCTCGTCTGTCAATAACAAATATTCCATGGTCAAAGTCACTTAGATCATATTACTTTCCATTCTGTTGTTTGGGCTGAGCAACAACTAAACCTCTTGACCGTATCTGCATTTATGCATGGAGTTGTGGCTACATGATTGGTTGATTAGATATTTGCATTAAGGAGCAGGTGTACAGTTGTGAGCAGAGTGGCCACTGAGTGTACTTCCAATACCTCAATACATTCATAAAATTGACATTCGAAGATAATAGCCAAAAAGTGAGTGGCAGCTATATCAAATGATGTGGCACTCATCCACAGTAAAGGAACCAAACAACTTCTTACGAGAAATACAAAATATGTGGAATTTACATCTCTCCCTAAGTAGACAGTGACGTCTAGGTTGGATGTGTATATATTTCTACTTTCCCCCTAAAAAACTTGGTCACCATTTGCCATCTCTACCAATCAAGGAAACTTAGCACAATTTCCTAAGGGGAATAAGGCTTGCCATTAGTTTTCCTTGAACTCAAAAGAGCAAAATAATAGATTACCTTTGTAAATGATAAATCTTGTGTGTGTATTGACCCTTCTCTCCGTCCTTCTCGTAAGGTTCATTGACAAGGACTTCAACGCCCTCGCCCCCGCCTGTTTCATTCTTACTGGCTTCTGCTACAGAGTAGAGCTGGCCCACTTGGTACTGAAAGGGTTATAAAAAAAAAAAAAAAAAAAAAGCATTCAAATTGTGTCAGTGCGTATCAAGTTACCTCCCATTTGAAAGACCAAAAAAAAAATAATCACATCCTATTACTGTAGCAAGAAAAGGTCAATAATGGAAGTACATGCACAGACGTAAATGATAAACCTCTTAAAATATTTTAAACATGCGTCAGATGACTCAGATCCTGTGTTGCTATTAAACAGAACACATGGCTCCTAAAACATTTTCTTGGTGCTTTAAACAGTCTGCAAAATAAGTCTTTACATTGTTATTAATCATAAGCATAACACAAACATGATATTTAATGTAATTTTTTTTTTTTTTTTTTAAATAAAAATAGTTTAAGATTGATCCCTGAGTGCACTAAACACCACCACATATCTCAGTGGTACAGTCCACATTTTGCCCATCATTACCACCAAAGCTTTCTGTTTTCTGGCCTTTATACACCCTCCTTCCTTACATTGCTGATCCCTGCTGTACAGGTCACAGCACAAGTTTTAAGAGGATAGGCTGGTCCCGGCAACACTAGCATCGCCTATTTAATCCTTCCTGTTATTTCTGATCCTTTAATCTCATTTGGAAAAAAATTTAATAAATAAATAAAAAAGAAGAAATGGATGAGGAGGAACAGAGAATCCCACAAGCTTAGCGATAAATACAATTACTTCTCTTTCTCAGAAATATTCAGCTGCCTGGTATTATTTCACCTATTATATACCAATTACACTGAAATGTAAACATTTGGGGATTTCTAAGGGATTGGCCAGGATTTGACGAAAATTGGGAAGAAAAATAAGATACATACTAAAAAAAAACCAATAATAATAATAATAATATAAAAAGGTGCACAGAACTGTTTTTAGGGTCACTTTGAACAAACATATGGCAATGTGAATCTGGCTACGCATGCTTCCCAAAACTTCTGCATCCAACATTCTCCTCGCACATGTACCAGTGTTAAGCTGGGTACACACAATATACCATATATCGTTCCCACGCAGATCAGAACAATATATCATACACATTGTATAGTGTGTGTCTGATCCGTCATTAACGGCGGCCGTTCATCGTATCATGCCAACTGCTGTTCTGCACAGCAGATGGGACGATGCAATAAAAGACGCGGTAATGTTACAGGAGGCATGTAACGACAATGCACTGTCGTACACAAGATTGTGTAGTGTGTACGGCACGTGCGATGTATCCTTACATCGCATCGCACTGTCGCTGGGTCACAGATCATATAGTGTACCCAGCTTTAGTCATTGACTCAACCAACCATAGTATATAACTGCATAAAATCAGAGCTGTGATGCAGACAAACCTGCCATCTATCACGGCTAATTATGTTGGCGCTCTATAAACAACAGATAGCAACCAGTCAGCACCTTCACGTTAGTGCCCAAGCTGTGTACAAGTTTGTAGTTGAGGCTGGCTAACACCTTATTGTCAAATCAGTAAGTACATCTTTATCCATAATCTGTTATATCTCACGCTAAAGGTCAGCTATGTATCTAACCCCTTCGCTGATGAGGGTTTTCTTACCAGTCATTCAAGGGAAATGTATTTTATTGTAATTGAATATTTATGTATATGTTTGGGTAATGTGAATTCCATTGACAGTCAAACCAAGTTACTTTAATACATCATATAAAATAATTTAAAAAACTTATTAACTGGTGTGTTTAATTGACAGAAAATAATTGGGAAATAGTAGCTAGCGCTCAGGTTGGGCTTACCAAAGCAAGCCTAAATAAAACAGTTCCAATTTATAAAGCTAGGATGGAGGCACTGATATAAGGGTACACCGCTTAACTGGCAAATAAGGGTGGGTATATCCAAGACATCAAGGGAGATGGTAACCTAGAGTTCCTTCAGAGGTTAAAGGGGGGTTAGCCCAGTGCTGAGACTATTTTCCCACGTTAGCGCTCATGATGTTGCAACAACAATATCACCGATTTTTATACGATACACACACAAATTATACCTTATTTTGTTTATTTTTCAGAAGACTTTGTATTTTCAGAAAATACCAATTGGCCAAAAAAAGTGTTTTAGTATTAAAATTTAAAGCAAGTGAAACAAAAGTAAATAGGATTTAAAAAAAAACAAAAAAAAAAAACACACACACATGACAAAGACACTTTGTGGCACTTTTTTGCAATAAAATCTTCTCTTAAATAGAATACTTTTTTTTCCTGCAAAATTTTGCATCTTGATTTAGACAGTATGTGTAGGTATAATATTGCTGACCAACAAGGCCTAGCATTTTTTTAAACTAGGAAACCTACCGCATTAAATAAGGGGATGCCTTTTTTATTATATGACACAACACGGGGGAGATTTGGGAGATTTTAACACTGTTTAAGTCATTACATGGTTATCGCCAGACAATTTTTTTTGCAAAATGTTGTGTCTCGATTTAAAAAGTATGATGGAGTAGGGGGGGCAGAGGTACTTAACGTTCCTCCTTCATTATTATTTTGTGTTTTAAAATACAGTGAAGTTGGCACTTCCTGCATCTCATTCATTCTAGTGTTTTTTCACTTCCCAGAAAGCAGCCCAGCTCATTGTTCTACATTTTAATGTACACGCGGATGACTAGTGACACTCGTCCTCAGCAGCAAAGGCGTTAATATAGTTTATGAAATTTTACTCGAAAATACAACAGGCTGGGCCAAGCTCCTTACAATGTTTAATCAACAGAAAGTTTTAGAGGATGGTAACTAGATTAATATGTTAAAATTTAATAGTTGTCTGTAACAATGTCTTTCCTTTGTGCTATGCTTTTGTAGGACTGTTGTGTGCTATATATTTATATATTTTTTTTATGTATGTTTAAAATTAAGAAAAATGCAATAAAAAAAATAATACTTTATCCCCAAAAGAAAAAAATCAGAAAGTTTACTTGTGCCCTCAGGAACTAGTTTCTCAGATGCCTAGATTATAAACTGAACAGGATAAATCAAATAAAACACAAAGTGACACACACAAAACGCCAGTAAGGGGTTAGCAAAATAGCTGGGTCAACTATTTTGATATGCAAAGTGCTATGTCAGGGCTGCATCTATTATCACCACAGACGACAATGCTGTCATTGTAGGACTCAGTATGAGCAACATACGTGTGGCATGGTACTTGTGTGCATCCAAGAGGCTACATGGAAAGGACAACAGCAAACAGGGGAACCAAATATCCAAGTGATCCTACTTAGACTAGGTAAAACCGTATGGCTGGAGCAACTTTATTAATGTAGGGCCTATTCCTATATAAGTATTTTCTCAGGGAAATAAAAGAATGGGTTACCTGCCATATCACAATCTATCACGCGTCCTACAAGTTTACCCTGAAAGCATCAAACGCAAAGACAAAAGGCATCAGCCATGTTCCTCACAACTTGTTACTTACATAGGAATGTTTAATAGTTTATTTTAGGACTAAGCAATCATCTGTTTGGCTTAGTTTGCTTATCATTTCTTGTCCAGAGATGACTCTGTGTTCTTTACCTTAATGGATGTGAGGGAATGTGGAGATTGCCAGCTAGCTGGATTCGTGGTCAGAACAGTTGTACAGTCCAAAGTGATGATCACGATTTATTATTTTAGCCAAATACTCCAGCCAGAGCCTGTGTTCAGTCTTGTTGAAAGAGCAATGAGATCCCCACACAGGACCTGATTCAGATATGTACATGAACCGGATGTTTACGCACATCTCCAATGGTTATTAGATCTGTGCATGTGCAGATCTGGGGCTGTGATGTTGCTCACAGTGCCCCAATGTCTGCAGCATGATTGACAGATGCTACCACAAAATATTAGATTAGTAGCATAAGCGTCGGAATGGGAAGGGGGACTCCCCCGTCCCCCCAAACATTTGAGAGCACCAGTGGAGCGGCGACCCCTGCACTGCACGGAGGAGGCGTAATGTGTGGTCTTTTAAAGTTAAAAGACCGCACATTAAACCTCCTCCTCCGCGCAGGGCAGGGCCTGTGCAGCCTAGCGCTACAATGCACAGCCCCTGACCGTCCACGGCTGCCGCTCCTGTCTCCACCTCCTGCTGTTACGGCGCCTATGCGCAGCCCAGCAACAGGTAAGGGAGGGAGGGGTGCTAAATTAAATTATATATTGCCCCCTTAATAAAATCGTTCCGAAGCCCCTGATCAGGGGTGTGAATTTTGTGGGTTGCAAGATCACTCTAAAAAGTGAGAAAGGGCAGACATGCTTTCAGGCTTTACGTGGCAAATTCAGTAAGGGTGTGTAGAATTAATAGCCACAGTATGCAAGTATACCAGCACAAATTGCCAGCCAAGTAACAAAAAAGTGAATATTTCAGGAAGATTGTCCTTTCAAATCAAAAAGAAAAAAGGAAAATATAAGGTTTGGAAAAGAACCGATAACAACATTAGCTTATTTGTTATCTTAAATAGATAGCAGATGTGAACTATTACTAGCTCTGGAAAATGGGAGTCACACTTACGCCAGTAAATAAGGTGTAATAAGGGAAAAGCATGATTCGCTCCGCCAGTATACTGCATACTGCTCAATGTGCAGATCTGTTCTGGAACTGCACTTGCAGGACTGGAATAAGCAGTTATGGCTGTTCGTTAATGATAGCTCTTCACACACACTACTGTAATTCCATAGCAGCCTGGTCTCTGCTCACTAATTTTGTTTCCAAGCTCCGCAAACACGTAGAAACAACATCAACCTACACACTAGTTGCAAGAAGGGAACAGAACTTAGCCATGTCCCCAAACAGCTGTCCTGCGCGGTCACTTTACACTGCATTGGGCAGGGAACTGCATACACATATAACAGTCAGGTCAGCCGGTGACTGCACCAGTCACCGGCTGACCTGACTGTTGTACATGCCAGGACAAATCAGGTCACCACTTGATGAATCACATCTGATCATTTTGGACCGTGCATGTGATGTGGAGCCAATTTGGTCGTAAACCATAAAATTCCTCCATGAAATTGCTGTGTGTGGCCAGTTTCAATTTATCATTTGAAGGAAGGAGCAGGAGTACTAATGTATTATCAATTCTCCCCGTTTGACACTTGTTGCTATGGAAAAGGAGTAGACGAGCAATGAACACAGACAAAAAAAAAATTTCATGGACTATAAAGACGGAAGACGACACAGTTATAATTCCTTTTGTGAAATAAAAGTGTAAGTGGCCAAGCTTATTAGACACAAGAAAGACAGAGCAAACAAAGGCACAATGGGTCTCATCCAGAGATGGACGCAAATCCTGTCGCAGCTGTGACCCTGTAAACAGCTGTGGTGCGAAAGTATGCAACTGTTGCAACTGGGATTTGTAAGCGACTTACATACATACACAGACGCAGCATCGATGTTCTGAGTAACCCTAAGGTCATTGAGAATTTCCTTTGTAAATAAGATGGCGGAGTTTAACCACTGCGTACAAATTCGCAATTGCATACACGCTGCCAAAACGGTCACGATGCGTCTGCATTTAAGTAACCACCCCCTCCCATTACATCCCACTGACTGTCAATCACTCTGCGTCCCAAGTTCTCTCTACGGCCTCTGTCGGTAATGAAACTTGCCGCATGCGCAGCACAAATATAGTCGTTCAACGCTCTGAATCGGGCCCAATGTTAGAGCGATTATGCTAGATATAGATATATACATATATATCTATAACAACCAAAGCAAGCCGGCACTCAATTGAAACACAGGTCCAACGTACCTGGGTGCCTCCAAACAAAATCTTGAAAGCAATATAGTGGCACTCACATGGCTTTATATAGATATTATTGATGGTGTAGTAACACCAAATCACCCACCAGTATCCTTATAGGTCAACGTTTCATTTTTATTCCAAAAATTTCTTCAGGTCTTGAAGAAATTTTTGTAATAAAAATGAAACGTTGACCTATAAAGGATACTGGTCGGTGATTTGGTGTTAATACATACACCATCAATATGAGTGCCACTATATCTATATATATATCTATATATATATATATATATATTTTATGCTAGTTAAAACTGTGAGTCATTCTTTATCTGACAAGCTAAAGTAGATTACATGTTATTTGTAAGGTATTTTTAGAATATAAACCAATATACTCATTCGTCTAAGCTTAAATGAAACAGTCACCAACTGGCTACAGAATGTATGATCACCCGTTGTTTGGTATCTCAGTTATGGTGCAGTACGAAATGTACTATATTGCATGTAATGAGTTTAATAGCACAATATTCTTCATAGAAATATACAGGTACTCTAGCTTCAGGAGGTTTATTGTGTGTACTGTGCCAGATCATTATAACTTAGATGTTACATATACTATATAATAAGAAGAATATACTCATGTGTCCTATGGTCTAATGTATACTATGATTAAACAGCATTATTTATCTAACCTTGAACATTGAGCCGCATTGTGGGCCTGATTCAGAGCCGGACGCTCTGACCAGAGCGCTCGCTCTGAATCAGGGCCGGCCTAGCTTAAAATGGAGCGGCCTCTTGGTCGCTCGCATAGCTGTGGGTGACCACCCACAGCTTATGTGAGCGGCCAAAAAGATGGTCGCGATGGTCAAGACCATCGCGACCATCAGGCTTGCGACGAGACCCTGCGGTAGGGTCTCGCTGCCGCAAGCCCAGGAGTGCTTTTGGCTCTATCAGAGCCAAAAGCACTCCCACTGACATCACTAGTGATGTCAGTGGGGCCGGACCAAGACGGCAGGCGTTCCCATGGGAACGCCTCCGTCTGGGCAGCCACACCCCTGACACGCCCACCAAAGGGGGCGTGCTGTCACTCACCATCGACAGCACGCCCCCTTTGGTGCGAGACCCCGAGCGAAGGCTTCCCCGTCGCTCGCCGGGTCTCGCGCATGCGCACAACGGAGGCGCCTCCGTCATGCGCATTTGGGTAACATCGACCCGCTTGCGAGCGTACAGCGCTCGCGAGCGGGTCTGAATGAGACCCTGTGTTCACACACTTTATTCAATACACAAAACGTGCTTTGAACTATATCAGGAGATAAAGGCCGCACTTAGCAACCATTTGGTCTTTCACAGGGGCCACTGTCCTAAACAGCCAAATCCAAAAACACAACATCGATATTGATTGATTTTGATTGTTTTTAAATCGATCAAAATTTATTAAAATCGATCCTCATGTACCTGATTCAGAGTTGTACACCAATAACGCTGCTGCTGCGTATGCAGCTGCAATGCAAATATACACAAGTGTCGCAGCTGCCGAGAGATGTATTGAGACGTCCACCTGCGGCTTTGCAAACCCAAGCATCTCTATACAAAGACGCACCGGTCGCAGATCTTTCGATCGTTGCAGTCCTGAATGAGTCTATGGTACCGCAGAATGGACTTGAGAATCGAGACACCGAAGCGATATTCCAAAGTGTACTGGATCGCAGTCACAGGACGAGACATGCCCCGAATTTGGTTGCGACATGCCTGCATTCATTGCCGCCACTCACTGTTACCTCTCCCAAACGCTCCCTGACTGTCAATCACACTGCGAATACTCGCTGCGAGCGACTACAGTAATGGTTCTTAAAGCATGCGCATTGCGATTTATATGCATACATAGATGTCTGATCATCACTCAACTTCTATAATATGGGCATAGCATACAACTCTGAATCAGGCACCATATGTTGTTTATGTTCATAACCTGGATTTTCATGAATTACTCCCATGACTGCACAATACAGTTACCAACATTTTAAAATATCTAAAGGGGCACTTTTTGTTCAACTGCTGTATCCAAGCAGGTTACAAGCAATTTGTTGATCATGGACCTACAATAACCCCGCATGCCATGTTTACAGAACATGACAATAGGGCACTTTTTAAGTTTAAAACACTGCTTTTTCATGAATACTGACTTAAAAAGCCTAGAGAAAAAGTATAGATTTTCAAAAGTGTATCGAAAAGCAGAACAAAAGAAGAAAGTTACTGTAGCTGGCCTAGACTGAAAGTGCAAGGGCCAAATGTTATAGCCAAGGTAAGTGCTGGGGATTTAGCCACAGGGGTAAATTTACTAAGCTCCCATGTTTGTCAGGATTGTATTTCCAAATGGTGTATGGTGATCGTTCCTACCAGTGTTTAATCGCAGTGTTTCCTGTCTGAGTTTCCCTCCCAAACAAGCAGTCAGCACATATCAGTGAGATACGTGCAGGCTGCTTGTGTATTTGTAAGTTATTAAATGGTTAAAATGTAAAAAAAAAAAAAAAAAAAAAGAAAGCATAACCAGCCCGGCCTCCTAAGCAAGTCCTGGTTCTAAAAATACAGGGGGGAGAATATGTAGGGTTCCCCTGTATTTTAAGAACCAGCACTGGGCTCTGAGAGCCAGTCATGGTTTTAAAAATAGGGGGAAAATATGGTGTGGGGTTCCCCCTATTTTTAAAAACCAGCACTGGACTCAAACCTAGCCGGGGAGTAATGCCACAGCCAGGGGACCCTTTCATCAGGTCTCCCCGGCCAAAGCATTAACACCCCAAGCTAGTCTACCCAAGCCGGGGATCTCAATAAGGGAGTCACCCCTCTCCTGAGGACCACAGGTTTAAGCTGAAACCCGGGGCTCTTCCCTGCACTCCTGGCCGGTAATGGTGTCAAAAATATATTTATACTATTATTTTATTTACAGTGGAACTCAGGTGCCAGCGTTTTTGCCAAAGTAAAATTCACATTTTTGCAAAAATGGCAAAGTTCTCCAGTACATGCAATTACAGGCAAACACGGAGCTTAGTAAATTTACCCCATAAGATTGAAGGGCCTCATTCAGAGACGGTCGGAGGATGCAAGCGGTCGCTCAGAAACTGGGCAGCCACTTGCATCCTGACCGCCCGCCTCTGTTGCGGTCGTTAGGCTGTGGGTTAACACCCACAGCTCTAACGACCGCTCCGGTGATGGTCGCGATGGTCAGAGACCATCGCGACCATCGGGGCTTACGACGAGACCCTAGGGTAGGGTCTCCCTTGTCGTAAGCCCCGGACTCTGTCTGAGCCAGAAGCTCTCCACTGACATCACTAGTGATGTCAGTGGGGCCGCCCCCAAACGGTAGGCGTTCCCATGGGAACGCCTCCGTTTGGGCTGCCACCCCCCCCAGGCCCGCCTTCCAAATGGGGTGAGCGGTCAATCAACATCGACAGCTCGCCCCCTTTGGATCGAGACCCGCTACGACCGGCGCTGTCGGTCGTAGCAGGTCTCACGCATGCGCACGACGGCGCCGTCGTGCGCATGCTCTGTGGGGGGGCCATCGACCCGGTCCGAGCGCATCGGCGCTAACGACCGGGTCTGAATGACCCCCTAAATCTTAAATTCTAAATCACTGAAATCTCACCAACTGCTACAACTAGCAGGCTATTACAATTGGTCCCAACCTGGGATGTTTCCTGAAAAATATTTGGCAACTACACAATATATTTAGGAACTTCTAGGCCTCAATGTACAATCACACTGTAATACTTTGTTTGATCAGTTACCTTTTGGCAAGGAGATTGCTGCTAAATGAAACAGGAGAGAGATAAAGATACAGAAGGCTTTTTAAGTACAGTACTTCACAAAAGTTGGCACCTTTCAATGAATCCATGAAAAGAGAAACTGAAGAAGGACAATTACAAAACGTCCTTTAGGTTTTTAATACAAAGTCAATGAGGAAATCCTGGTTTGCACTAGTGAGAGACAGAATTATAACTTGTGTTCTTAGGCAAAACAAGTCAGAGCAGCACAGCTTATAAAGATGCAGGTTAGAACAAAACAGGGCACAAGGTCAGACTGGTATATAGGTTCATCTACTACATTATTTCAACAACCATTTATTACTTGTACACAAAACAGAGTAATTTTATACACTGAACCCAAAATTCAGGACAATGTAGTTTAGTAACTTCTAGTAACAAGTGTCAAAGACTAGCTTTGTCAACAGGCCTGTGATTACAGCTATGAACATGTACCGTAGGAGGATTGCAGAGATTCAACTTATGCGTTAGGGCAATTCTCTTTCCCAAGGCTGGCGGAAACAATTAGTAGGCATTAAAGTGTTCCTGCTGCCTACACACAGGGGTGGCTGAACCTGTATATATGACATAAACTTGATTCACTAGGAACCAATGCCAGCACTATAGAATGAGGCAATTTATTTCTTATACTTTGGTCACAACTACGTAGTTAATGGATCGGTTGTACTCTCAAGAATAACAGCCCACAGAATGGCTGTACAAGAGATCGGTACACTTTGTGAGCAGATACTAGTTGCAGCAGTGATGTCCCTTGATACTAATTTGCCTTTATTTACAGAAATAGTGCAGGGACACAAACATATTGTTTACCTACTTCATAAAGCACATTTTTTAATCTTTCCAATATACAAAATAAAGTAGCATATGTGCAAACGCATACAGTACATGATCACACATTACTTTTGCCTTATTCATGTGGGACAGTTTACATTTTTTTTGTGCTTATTTTGTGACTAAAAGGTTTGATTAAAAGCATTGTGCAAAGAGCCCTACAGTTCTCCATTTAAGGCAATACGTGCAATCTCATTTGTATGGATTAAAAAAAAAAAAAGTGAAAGTCAGAGCCTAGGGCAGTGGTTCCCAAACTGTGTGCCGCGGCGGAACACTTGTAGGGGTGCCTCAGGTTGGTGGTCGAGCACCAAATCCAATTGTTTATCATCAATGTAATGTATATATGTGGACAAACAGAAGTGCAACCCTGTCCACCACAATATAACTGACCCTAAGGATGACAGGTATGCACAATATACTTCACTTTACTACTTCACTGCATTTTAAATAAAATTCTTAATAACCAACTTTTGGCTTAGGGGTGCCGTGAAAACAATGCTGATGCACTAGGGTGCCTTGCTTCAAAAAAGTTTGGAAACCACTGGCCTAGGGGGTAAAATCTACGATCAACATCGATGTTACAGTATGTTTCTGGGAGTAATCACACATTTATGAATTGCTCATAATTAACCTAAATTCAGATGAAGGTCCCGACATGCAAAATCACAAGGTCCGTACAGAGGCGGTATTGTGTGCAGTCCCATAAGGCACTACTTTCCCCTGCACTATAAAGATTTGTGTGCCTGCAATACTCCCTGACGTACCGTGCTATGGTATACTGTATGTAGGACCCTTGACTCAACCTACTAACAAAAGCAGGCTATTCCATATCCACCGACAACAACTTCTGCATTTTTAGTACAGGAAAATCTAATATTGTGAAACAGCACAGCTGACACAAACAAAACCCCAGTAACATAATAATATGCACATCCTCACATTGTAGCTGGGCAGCACACTAACAAGCTCAGGTATGTTCTGCTGGGAAATAAATGCAAACACTGCATGATGTTGAGTTACATTCTTAATCCAATGCTACATCAAAAATAATAATAATAATGCCATGTACCCTGTCACTCCGGGAACTTTTTATCACGTGTTCCCTGATGTTATACATCATTACTCCCTTTTAGTGCTGAATGATAAAACAAGATGGATAATGAAAGTATTATTCTGAGTATAAAATGAACAGGGAGTATTTGAAGTTATCTAGAGTGACAATGGGGGGTGGGGTCATGTGTCACAGGTTGGGAACCTCCTAACACTAATACAAGATACGCAGTATAAAAGGACTCTATGTGCAGCTTAGGACTACGGCATTAATCAGCAGGGAGGTGGAGTGAAGGAATTACAGTGTTACAGAACAATCATTATGAATAGTCATTCTGTACTTTTGGACTTTGCTCCTCAGTATCTTATAGCACATACCAGTGACTAATACCAAGCTGCATTTCCGGCGACTATTTATGGCTAACTGCTAAAGTGAGGATTCAGTAACAGTTCTTGCAATGGCCCCTCCTAATATTATTACAGGACTGCTGTGCTGAACAATAGGGACCTGTCATTATAATCACAGCCTCATAAAATAAACATAGGAGGTCTCAGTGCTCTGCTCCTTGTCCAGAGACATTTAGAAGCAGCAAGGAACATGAAGGAAGCATGCATTTGTGTTATGTAGGCTTGGAATAGGGCACCTCTGCAAATCATTTCAAACTTAAGTTTAGGAAGTAATAGGTTGTCAAATGGCTTGTTATGTTCTGATGACATTACTTGGTGCCTGTTATTCTAGTAACTGATCCCTGAACAAGAGCAGGATAATTAGTAAGAGAAGATGCATGTGGAAGCTTAACTGTGCAAGTTTTAACAATGAATAGTAATTAACATAAACCACCGCATATTGTAAAACGTTTATATCACCTGCATGTGGGCAAAACAGTTAAATTGGCAATTGCACCGAATTGGAGCAGATGAAGACACTTTAAAGGAGGGTACATAATTTGTCACAGTTTGTCCCTGGTGTCACAAATAGTAGATTATTATGGTGGCTGAGAACAGTGATAATAGTGGTAACTTTGTTTGATCACTACACAAGTTTTGAGGTCCTCACTTAAACACGGACCTGTCCACATGAAGTACATTCCTAAACCTGTTATTCTTCCTTCAACAAAAAAAAATTACAAGCATTTCGTAAGTGTCAAAGGCTTTTATTGACAATTACATTAAGCTTATGCAAAGAGTCAATATTTGCAGTGTTGACCCTTCTTTTTCAAGGCATCTCTGCAATTCGCCCTGATATGCTGTCAATCAACTTCTGGGCCACGTACTGACTAATCCTCGCCCATTCTTGCCTAATCAATGCTTGGAGTTCGTCAGAATTTGTGAGTTTTTGTTTGTCCACCCACCTCTTGAGGATTGACCACAAGTTCTCAATTTTGCCTAAGAACACAGCAATGAATAAAGAATGGTACAAAAACATCCTCCAAGAGCAACTTCTCACAAACATCCAAGAACAGTTTGGTGACTAACAGTGCCTTTTCCAGCATGATAGAGAGAGAACCTTGCCATAAGGCAAAAGTGATAACCAAGTAGCTCAGGGAACAAAGCATCGAAATTTTGAGTCCATGGCCAGGAAACTCCCAGACCTTAAAACCATTGAGAACTTGTGGTCAATCCTCAAGAGGCGGGTGGACAAACAAAAACCCACAAATTCTGACAAACTCCAAGCATTGATTAGGCAAGAATGGGCGGCCATCAGTCAGTATGTGGCCCAGAATTTGATTGACAGCATGCCAGGGCGAATTGCAGAGGTCTTGAGAAAGAAGGGTCAACACTGCAAATATTAACTCTTTGCATAAACTTAATGTAATTGTCAATAAAAGCCTTTGACACTTATGAAATGCTTGTAATTTTACTTCATTATACCATAGTAACATCTGACAAAAAGGCCTAAAAACACTGAAGCAGTAAACTTTGTGAATACCAATACTTGTGTCATTCTCAAAACTTTTGGCCATTGCTGTAGAAGGGTCAAGAAGGGTCATTGGCCTCATTCTACAAGACATGGGAACTGTGGACTCCAAATAAAACCTATGCAATGGAAGGGTAAACTTTTAATTAAATTTGATCTACTTAACCTTCCTGCACTGAGCTCTGCCCTTTTCTAACAGTTTCCTACCAATAACTCTATTACCCCTACATTTTCCTCTTATATCCCCTAATAAAAGAGGAAATGTGGGTAATTATTTCTCCTAATAATGCAGGATCATGTTTGTATCCTACTTATTATCTACCTCAGGTGATGTTTGTTTCTGTATCTCTTTTTTGTTTGCAATACCCATGAAAAAAAGTATTAAAAATAAATTAAAATCTACGTAAAACTGGTAAAGAAAACAATAATTTAAAAATATATTGTAGTAATCAGATTGAAAACATAATATCTCACTCAGAAAAAGTCGAACTAAAAATATATAGGTCGGAGGTGTATGTTTTTATGCCGTTACAATTTATACACATCCTTTATGCATAAGACTATGTGCCGTGTTCTATCAGGTGCAAAAAGTCACATTTGTTGAAAAAAGCATTCACATGGCGAAGTTATCGCCGCAATCACCAGTTTTGATGCTATATTTTTGCATACTGTCTCAATGCGCGCTCCCGCTTTTCACCCTATCCAATTGCAAAACACGTAAAAACGCTTATGTACAATAATTGCGCATGGCGAAACTAGCGAAGAGTACAGCACATTTTGGGAAAATCGGTATGTACCCCATAAAAAGCCTAACTGACACTGGAAATCAATATAGAAGTGTAATAATAGCCCTAATAAAAATATTTTGGGTTCTTAAATTGAGTTAAATGGCTGTTATATAATTTTTCCACACTTATGCAAATATGCATATAAAGCAATTTCTTTTGGAAAAAATGATTGCTGTAGTTAAATTGGGGGTACATTAACATGGGTACTAGTATATTTTTGTGTCTATAAAGTGCAGTTTAAAAAAAATTTAAAAATACACCTGCAATCTTAAAAAACACCTGTCTCATTCATACAGCCCCCAAAATACGTGAAACCCATTTTCCAACACCTTTTTCAGTTTCACCCCCCAAAAAATGTCATTATTAGGGGGAATGAAGTTAATTTTTATTTTTTTTTCACTAATTAGTCATCTGAGAGGGGGGGGTGTCCAAAGTGATCTAAACCAAGGGCCTGATTCAGAGCCGCTCGTAAGCGGCCGCTCGTTTGCTCCGAGCGATGTTTGCCCAACTGCGCATGCATACGGATCGTTATACGCATGCGCGAACCAGTCAGTGCGGTCGAAATTCATGTGCTCGCAAAATAGCGAATGCCTGATAATTTGAGTGACAGAAAGAGGCGTATGTGGGTGGTAACAGGGAAGGTGCTTGAAAACGGGGAGTGGAGATCCGATCGCAGGCGTGCTTAAAGGTCAAAACGGGCGTTTTATGGGTGTGCATAATTAAAACAGCAGAGTCATTGACCACGTAACTGGGTTATTTTATAGCCAGAACTGCTCGCAAAATTGTGGTAGCAAAAACCAACCACAAGAATAGCGAGCAGCTCATACCCTGGTCGATGTACTCGATTAATCTAATAAATAGCGGACATGACGTAGGATGCGAGCGGCCAGGGGGGGTAGTTTCCCAAAAAACAACCGCAAGTTTTGTTCGCTCGTTCAGACCTAGAGGCGTGAACAGACCGCAAACAGCGAACGGTTCATTTGAATAGCCACCCCTATTTTCTGGACGAGCGAGCGCTAATTGCGTCTGGCTCTGAATCAGGCCCCAAGTCCCCACATTTTTAGCCACAAATAGAGATTTTGAACATTTTATCAACTGCTTTGAGATGGTGAAAACATTTAGCAGGTTTCAGCCTATGGAGTTTTTGCACATTCGAACACTCTGGCAATTGGATAGCGCGATACGCAGGTATGCGTGAATAGTTCGCACTGGCGAACTCTTTTCGACAAAAAGCGACTTTTCGCAACTTACTGAATACGGCCCTATATGTTCTAGTGCAGTGGTGCACAAAATGCGGCCCTCCAGCTGTTGTGGAACTACACATGCCAGCATGCCCAGCCACAATTTTAGCATATCCTAATAGCAAAACTGTGGTAGGGTATGCTGGGATGTGTATTTCCACAACAACAGTTGGAGGGCTGTATGTTGAGCACCCCTAGTGCTTAGCGGCATGAGTGAATAGGAGGCAGATTTTTTATGACAATGGGTTATATTACTAAAGTGCAGGTTTTTAGAAGTGGAGGTGTTGCCCATAGTAACCAGATTCTAACTTTTATCTTCTAGAAGGTACTAGATAAATGATAAATAGTATCTGATTGGTTGCTATGGGCAACAACTCCACTTCCAAAAACCCACACTTGAGTATAAACATACCCCCGAGTGTCTGAATGACTGACAGCGTGCGTATGCATATATTATAATAAACAAACCTCTCCCCTTTAGACACATGAGATGTGCAATTTTCCACATCACACACAGTAAGAAAAATGCTGACACATAGCAAACATAGTGAAACATGAAAATGAAAAACTACTGGTTAATTACATGGCTTAAAAATAACTTTGTATACATGACATACCACATTTTTATAGATCAGCATCTCTCAAAGGGTTATTTGTTATGACAACACTGTCAAAGGCCACCAGGTACAAAAAGGGTTTTCTGGATGATCTGTTTGAACAATTGACTGGTGTGACTGGTTTAACAAACAGTATCTATGGCAATCTACAGCTAATCAATGATTTACATTATGCTCTAACAATTACACTGTACACTTCATTGTTTCACTTAACTCGACTTTTATTATGGAACCTACAGTGTATCCCTAAATGTAGCATACAGGGTGCAGCCATACAGACCGTCAGCATTAAACGGTATAACCTCTCAAAGTACCAAAATGAATATAAGAAATTACTGGGTGCGTTTACAGTCACAATTGAGTCAGACTGATTGTACACAATTGTTTCCACCTTCGGATATTTACTAGTAAAGAAATGAGTTAAACATGAAAGTATATACTGTATATCAAGAAATACACGATTTTTCTTACCTCATCCACTGATAGTGGCAACACAACTCGGCTGTAATAAAATAAAATAGACATATGAAAATTAACAGGTACCATTTAAAATGTGCAGCATTATTTTTATTAACTGCACTGACAAATGTCAAGCCAGTCGCATTATCAGTTACAATTGATTTTTCTATCAGTCCTTCTGCATTTGCTGCTGTATGTAAAGGAATAAATGGGGACTTAAGAGCAAACAAGGTAAACACTGATATATACTATTTCTTATGCAATCATTTATATCCGCTGCAGCAATCAAAAAGTGGCCATTTGTGTTTAAGCCTATATTTAAAATCAAGATGTAAATTGTCAACACTCAAGTAAGACATATAAAGGCAGGAATAGTGTGGCTTAAGATATAGGTGCCTGTTTATTAATAGCACTGTTAAATCCCCCCAAAATAACATTATTTTTTGTTGCAATTTACAATGTTTTGCTTCCCATTTATCAATCCAGAGCTCTCACCGGCAACCTAAATCTACCGGTGAGGAGTTCTAGCAGTATGTACACGTGGGGTTATCCGACTACACGTGTGCAAGCGTAGGTTACCGGAGGGCCTAAGGATCTCTCTCTGGAAAAAAGCAAAACTGTAGCAAATAGGCTACAATGGCTAACGTCATCTCAAGATGGAGTCTCTTTTTGAAGCGTGATACGTTAAGGAGACCGCAGACCCCATGCAAAAATGTAAAGGGTGAGGACTATGGTATCAGGTGTAGCTGGACACAGGAGTTACCTGTGGGTTACAGAACAAGTGACCTGTGCAACAGTTTTAAGAATTATCCCAAATGTGATTGATGTGACAAAGATAAGACACCTACAACTGACCATAGGCAAAGACACATCATCTCAGTCACTGAGCACTGCCGTGCTACAAATACTATCGCTATGACAAAGTCGTTAGTGTGAACACTATAGAGATAAGGCACAATGATATATAATACTTTCCTCTAATCAATAAGGAATTCTCAGGAAACTCAAGGTAACCTTGAGCCATCTTCAATATATGGAGAATGCTGGGATACCAAAGGGGTTTTTCTGTAACACTGATAAATTGGCAGCTTCCCTGTAATGCGACTGGCATGACCCTTTAGTCAGATTGCATCCCAAAAAGTATATTTTGTTCATTTCTACACTGGTTCAAATAGCAAATTAGTTACAGACGAAAACACCTCCAGAACTGGTTTACTAGGAAACAGCGCAATCCTCTTTCGTAAATTGTCTTGATTTACACCAAATGTAAGCAACAAGTGATTGCACATTACATACTTGTCTGCAAAGTTATATAAACAGTCATTAAAACACACTACCAGACCTCTAGCTACTGGAAATGTCCTAACTATTACAGCTGCATAACAGACATCCTTTTCTGTATTTGTAAATGAACTAAAATTTATATTCTCACTTTGTTGAAGTGAAGTTCCTCTTTAGAATATATATACTTCTTAGAAAATATGGGTACACATGCAAGAGGTATGACGTGTGTAATATGCCACAGAAGGGAATATCCCTGTAGAGCTTCTGTAACTTCCACCTACCTTATGTTTAATACATGTACTTATTGTGCGGTTGCCATTTGGAAACACGTTACATACACATTTCTGTATTTTTTGTACTGACCAAATTAAGGGGGGAGATGTACTAAGAGCTGAAAAGTGATAAATTGGAGAGTGATAACCTACCAGCCACTCAGCTCCTAACTGTCATGTTACAGGCTGTGTTTGAAAAATGACAGTTAGGAGCTGATTGGGTGGTAGTTTATCACTCTCCAATTTATCGCTTTCCAGAGCTTAGTACATCTGCCTCTAACACATTAACTGCACAATAGAGAACATAACCCCATCACTCCATCATACAGAAAGCACAATGATTAAACAATATTTTAGTGATTAAACTGATCTAATTAAATATCTATGCCACATAACAGAATAAGAAATCACACATACAATACAATAAATTACAATGTTTGTACAGTATTGTCTTAACCAGTGCTGGCATAGGTTTACAGCTTCTATTAAACAAAAAAATTATGCGTAATTTAAACAAGACAAAAAAATAAATCCTTATAACTCCTGCTTAGCCTACAGCTTGTACCAGATGACAGGGGCTCTCAGATCATGCAAGGACAGACAACACAAAGCTTCAGAAATCAGTGACCCCATTGTACATATACTGTAGCAATCTTTTACTTCACATAACATTCTGAGAGCCAACACAAAATACTAGAGTCCTGTAGTGCTCTGATTGCACTTATATTGAATGGGATAATCACAAACATTTAGATTATTAATATATTTCAGTTACTTTAAAGTTGTGCAAATATACTATTAACTACAAGAGATGCTACTACAGTGTTCTGCAGGAATATGACAAATTCTCTACACAGCTCAGAGGAGGTCTTGCCCCAAAGCAATCCTAGATCATAGTCATTGCCAAGCTATGTTGCTGTTAATCAAATGATCCGATGCACAGAACGAGTAGATTTTACTGTAGATGACATGTGAGCACCCTTCACTTCAATTGTAGGGATACAGGCCTTTGACAATGTCTCTTTCACCCACTGTATGACGTACAAATTTGTCCACACTTCCTCCAACACAAACTAATAGCAATAATGTGACATGACGTGTCTGTGTTTCTCAATCGTTTACATATCTAATGTGTGAGAGAGAAGCAAAACGCAAACCTCAGCTATATTTTTGCAACAGTTTATTCTTGTAAAATAACACAAGTGCTGGGACTCCAGGATAAATAATAATAATAAAAAGAAGTTAACTAATCACTTTACCAAGTAGTTAAGCACTTCTTCCACCACCAATAAAAAAATAAATAAAAAAAATTCAACAAATAACTAAGCAGTAAGCATAAAAATAAAGCTAATATTTACTTAGAATATAATATTTTCTTGTCTGCAAAGAGGCTGCAGGGTGAAGGGTATCTATCACAGGTTACTCAGCAGTCAAGCCAGCACATGACGGTGTCAAATGTCATTTTCCAGATTACTATCCCTCACCTGCAGCCAGTGTTAGATCCAGTCTGTCCCACTGCCCAGCACAGGTCTAGCACTCCCTACTCCTGCCCTATCCTTCACCCACAGCTCATCCAGGGACCAATGCACCCCACCGACACCAGCATCATTACCCTGAGATAAGCACTGATCCCTACTCTCAGCTCAGCATTGCTCCCTACTACAGCTGCACATCCTAACCCGACACCAGCACTAATCCCTACTGCCAGCCCAGCATTGATCCCTACTACATCTGCACATCTTAACCCCTGTTACCAGCACTGATCCCTACTACAGCTTCACATCTTTACCCCTGCCACCAGCACTGATCCCTACTACAGCTGCACATCTTTACCCCTGCCACCAGCACTGATCCCTACTCCCGGTCCGTTCCTTACTACAGCTGCACATCTTTAACCCTGACACCAGCACTGATCCCTACTGCATCGTTCCTTCCTGCAGTAGCTCTCATCTCATTCATTGCTGGATGCCCCTTCCTCCTGCTCGCCACAGCATCCCGCCTCCCAGGCATCCCTCTCCCGATGCTTACAACTCCTTTATCAGCACCATGGCCGCTCCCTGTGCCTCCCGATCTTCTCCTCCGCTGCTCCCGGCCCCAAGTGAAGGTTACCGGTCACTTCTCACTCCGCACCGCGCTGGGGGCGGGGCGTTGCTGCAGCAACTGGCACGTCACGGGGGGATCGTCAGAAACGGTGCGCGATGAGATCGAGGCGCATTGACCAATCCCCCTCCCACAGCCTTCAACATCTGGAGCATAGAACCCCAGCATTGTTCTGATGACAGTGCTACGAGACCGAGAGGCGCAGCTGCATGCAAAACACTGTCTCCATCACAGGAGCCATTTTGCTGAAGCCTTTGAACGTTATAGAATTAGATTGTAAACTTCAGGAAAATGGCGGCGGGGATTGGCGTACGTACGTACGCACGTACGCAGCATTCCCAGGTGTATCAGAGCTGTCATGTGTTAGTGCTGTGGATACTGTGTAGCAATTAATATTGTGAAGAGTTTATAGGTAATGTGTTCTCAGCTGTAGACTTGTAACTGCTGCACATGAGAATATGGCCCACCATAAATAGAATACAGCTGAGAACACATTACCTATAAATTCTTCATAATATTAATTGTTACACAATATCCACAGCAATAACACATGACAGCTCTGATACACCTGGGAATGTTGCGTACGTACGTACGTACGCCAATCCCCACCGCCATTTTCAGTTTAGGCACCTCATTTAGAGTAAGCATACCACTCAACATTTAAAAATATGTTAAAAATAAGTTCCACCCCTGATCTTGTCCTTGATCTTGTCAAATTGTCTACCCCTCACTATCGCAAAATATTCATTTTTGGGCAGGCCCATGCCCATTTCCACGTAAGTTCCATAACTTTGAGTCACATATCTCTTCCAAATTTGAGGGGAATGATAGCCTGCTATTTTTAAAAACTACTTGTAAATCATCGTATAGAATAGAATGCGAATGGTCTTAAAGTCGCCAAAAATTCTCTCAATAAAGCACGCAGACAGATTTTACTAATGTTAAACATACGGGTGTTTTTATGTAACTTTTGGACACGTCGGAAAAGTTGCCAAATAATATTCAGCGAGATAGCCTCAACTTCACAACTGAAATATTCTCTGTAAAGCGCAGCACAATATTTATGCGCGATATCAAATAATAAACAAGTAAATTACCAACCAGGACTGGTGCCACTATAGCAGTGGAAGGAGGAACAGTGTGCATCCAGGGTCATCTAGCATCTGCAGTGGACCTGTAAGAAAATAAATAAAATACACACTGGACGCGGGCACGGAGTTTAAAAGTATTTTATTGAGAAAAGACACCCCACACTAACCTTGTTTACCCATTTATTAGATGGAATTGAATGCCGTCTTTGGTTCATTAAGCATCTCCGCATTAATACCATAGTAATGAAAGGGCGCCGTAAAGACTGTCTCTAAGCTGGTCATTCCCAAGAGGATCCCTTAGAGGCAAGTTATGTAACATTTTTTCTTCTTCAGGGTCCTTAGGGCATCACAGGGAGACATTGGGGTGTAGGTGGGACCTGGTGGACCGGACACCAACAGCAAAGCTTTTCAATCACAGGATGCTGCAGTCTTTCCCCCTATACCCCACCCACAGCCCGAGGGCACTTCAGTTTCATTGGTGTCCGGCAGGAGCAGGACCACCATTATAACAGAGGGCTGCATTAAGCAGCACAAGCTTTAATTTTATGATTTAATTTACTTTTTATTTTTTACCAAACGGGCGAGCAGCACCAGATTGTCCTTCGGACGTCTATGCTGCCGTCCCATCACTTCTCCGCGGTGCCGTTACACCAAGTCAGTGTTAGATACTCCCAGCGTGGGTCCGAGGGGGACTAGCTAGCAGGCTCCCCGGACCCCAGACTGCAGCCCGGAATCCAGGGGACAAGTAAGGCGGAACCCTGTTCGCGGGGACCCGCGTCTAAGTGCAGTCTTGGCTCCGGTGTGAGGAGACAGACCGGAGGCGCTGATGTGGACACTGGTTCGCCCACTACTCCACTAGGGGATGCGGTGAGCATCCCGAGAAGTGGGATGCCGTCTGACGGAACCCCGGCATCGGAATCCCGAATGCCTAGTCAACACCGGCGCCGAAATCTGAACATGACTCGGGATGCCGACCTCAGGATCCCGGCAGACGGCATTCCAATCATAAGGACACCGCGGAAAGGTGAGTATCAACAACAGCGGGGTGGGACTTAGGTTTAGGTGCCCCGGGGGATGTTAGGGTGCGGGAGGGTTGGGCTCCGGGCAGGGGGGATTAGGTTCAGGCACCACCAGTGGGGTTAGGGTGCAGGGTAGTGAGGGTTAGTATTAGGGTACAGGAAAGGAGGGTTAGGGGGTAAATAGGACAGGGAAACAGTACCCACCGTTCCCCTGTTGGATTTGAACCTTCAGGATGCCGCTGTCAGTGTACTGACAGACGGCATCCCGTCCATCAGTATTTCATACCGATTCCTTCCACTAGACCACTGGGGCATAACAATACTGGCACAGAGGCATATTATAAAGGCCAGGAGACCCGGTGGTTAATGTCAGCCAGGGGATAAGACGCTCTCCCTACAGCCGCTCCCCCAGCTCAGGGCGTCTTTCCACTGCAGTCTTATTGTTCCCTGAGCTGCTCCTTCCTCACCCACCGCCCACTCAGAGACACACGGCAGCCATTTTAGGCTAGCAGGTCTATACCTGTCCCTTTTTCTTACTATACCCTGATGTACTAAGGTATTGGGGGGTTCATTTTACCTCACATCTGCAATTTAAATGTGAGGACTATCACATACAATATAGCCATATACCATAGTTGCCGACATTCAGCTCCCTCCTTCCGGGAGGGAGCTGAATGTCTGCACACAGCGGGGGGCATGGCCGGGTAATGATGCTACATTGGGGGCGGGGGCGGGCCGCATGAACGCGTCAATGTGGCTCCGCCCCCTCTTCACAATGCCGAAAATATTAGCATTGTGAAGCAAGGGACGGGGCCACGATGACGCGATTCAGTGCGAATCGCGTCTCCCCCCCCCCCCGCTGCAGGGGTTTCTATGATTAGCGGGGACAGGCGACAGCCGGGAGGCTTGCCTGCCTTTCCGGGGGGTCGTGAGCGGCAGCCGATATTTGGGAGGCTCCCGACCAAATCGGTAGGGTAGGCAAGCCTGCCATATACTACACTGTGCCATATATAGCGTGGTTGCACAATACATTGTGCCATATTACACATACTGCAAGGTGTTCATTGCACTGTATCATACTGTGTATTCTATTATGCTTGTGGCTACTGTATGTCTGGCACAGAAAAGAATAACAAGCAGCCTGATGCTGCTCCTCCTACTCTGATATCTTGTAAGTCCTGCTCTGTGGGCATAGACCCAGAGGACCTCATTCAGGATGGTCTCTGTATTGTTACACAGCCCCAGGTCCATCAGCCTTGATGTCTCTTCCTCAGGAACCACCCTCACAAATGCTGGCAAAACTTTCGGGCCCAAGTAGCAGTCCCCGTGGTAGCTCCCCCTATGGGATGGCCATAGCAGGTACCCCCTGCAAATCCTTTGCCTCCCCCATGGATAGATGTACTGTCTACCTCAGTACAGAGTTTGGCTAATACCTTTACGGTTTTTCAACAAATACTGCAAAAAGATAATTAGCCTACTAACCATACTATGATCTTTTCCCAATCCACACAGTTATCTGATTCTGAGATATCATCTGGGGAGGCAGAATATGCAGATCTCTCTCACTCTGACTCCATCTCAGAAGAAGAGGAGCCACCCTCTAAACTAAATATACGGTAACTGCTCTTGTGAGAGCTGTTAAAACTATTCAACAAATAGAAGAGGATGAACCTGCTCCTAAGAAAAAACATGCACTTTCTAAGCGACAAAAGGTTGTTTTACCAGAGTTTCCTCACTGACCAGCTATCTGATCACATGAGTGAAGCTTAGAATATGCCTGGTAAAAAGTTTCAAATTCCAAAACGGTTCAGTTCCTTTTACCCGCATCCAGCTACTGATTCCCTAAATGGGAAGTTCCTCCAACAGTGGATTCTCATGTAACACGTCTGGTTAAAAATGCCACCTTGCCCATTCATACTGCAAGCTCCTTGAAGGAGACCACAGATAGACATATAGAAGCTTGTCATAAATCTATATACTCTCTTACAGGAGCTACTACTCGTCCTGCTAAGGCTACGGCCTGGGTGACAAAAGCCAGTGAGAGTTGGGCAGAGGCCCTAGAAGAGACTTTTCCCCCTGATGCTTCATGGGAACAGCTGTCCTACATATCTCACATTAGAGATGCAGCCTCCAACGTAGGTGAATGTTAAGCCATGGGTGTGACTCTTGAGGGTGTTAGTCCTACAACAGCCTTGAGGGCTGGTATGTCTTGGCTAGATGCGGCCATGAAGCAGCTTTGAGAAGAGTGTTATAGCACAGGCGACGACAATCATAAATTAAGTGGAAAATTCAGGAGCATAGAATTGTGTACCTGGGGGAAGGGGTTCATGTTGGAAGGTCTGCGTCCATCACTTTTCCACCACACTTCTGATACCATCTGAATGGACTGCAACAGCACCTTTGTGCGTGCACTCTGTGTAAAGCATTAGTAGTAGGGGTCTTCAGAAATGTTTGCACATGTGCAGTCGCAAATAATCACTCAACTACATGAACATCGGCAGTACGTATGGATTGCGGGTGGCTCTGAATCAGGCCCTTTATGCAGTGTACCTGCCCATAATTAATTATTATCCTTGTTGGTGTCATGGCAACCTGGCAAACCTCATCTTTCTAAACTGTATCACACAATTCTCTTCCCGTGCCAAATTGTGTCAACTTATGTTTAAATGAAGGGTATATATGTATATATCAGCCACCTAGTAGCCTTTTGGAACCTGTGAAGAAAATTACATTTATATAATTTCCAGCTCCCATCCTAACTTTCTGCAACATGCTCCTTCCTCCGTTTACCCCATCTGTGGCACACCTGTTTGTCTGCCCCTCCCCCTTAGAATGTAAGCTCTTACGAGCAGGGCCTCTACCCTCTTGTGCTTCTCCTTACTTTACTTTCACCTACTTCTTACCCCCCACCAGGGCACCTAACACTTGGTTGCTTACGCTCTGTTGCATATTTAGGTGTTATGGTCACTTATGTATCAATGTATATTATCCATGTCCTTGTCCTATTTTTTACTGTAAGTCCGTTGTCAAATTATTTGTTTATGTACTTTGTAAGGTGCTGCAGAACACTTGTGGCGCCACATAAATTATCGATAATAATAATAATATATGTTGCTTATTATTGTTAGCGATGATAACCAAAGTCTTTCTGTTTAGTATACATATTTGGCATTAATAGTGCCATGCAGCTGGTACCATGTACAAAATGGGCAAATTTCTTTTCTGTTTTGTTTAAAAAATGTGCCTACTGTTATCATGGCCTAGACATTCCCCTCTGTATCATGTAATGTTTTCTGTAGTCATACACCAGTGCAGATATAGCATGCAGGAAACGTACATAGAAATGGATGCTCATGTTTTGGCTTACATGGAGAAAGATAGATACCAGCACATAAAGATTTCTCTCACTCCTGGTCAGTCTTCCAATTCAATGAGGACTCTGGGCCTGATTCAGAGCCGCTCGTAAGCGGCCGCTCGTTCGCTCCGAGCGATGTTCGCACAACTGTGCATGCGTATGGGTCGTAATGCGCATGCGCCAACCAGTCAGTGCGATCGGAAATCGAGCGCTCGTCAAGTAGCGAGTGCCTGCTAATTTGAGTGACAGGATGAGGCGTTTGTGGGTGGTAATAGGGGAAGGTGCTTATGAACAAGGAGTGGAGATCCGAACGTAGGCGTGCCAAACGGTCAAAACGGGTATTTTAAGGGTGTGCATAATTAACAAAGCAGCGTCATCGACCACGGCACTTGGTTGTCTCTTAGCCTGAACTGTTCGCATGATTGCGGTAGGATAAACCTACCACAAGCACTGTGAGCAGTTCAGATGCCTTTCGATGTACTCGATTAATCAAATAAATAGCGGAGATGACGTATGATGCGAGCGGCCAGGGGGCCTCTTTACAAAATAGGGAGCGCATGTTTTGTTCGCTCACTCAGACATAGAGGCGTCAACAGACCGTAAAGAGCGAGCTCTCATTTTAAATAGCCAGCCCCTTTTTCTGACCGAGCGAGTGCAAATAGCGTCCGGCTCTGAATCAGGCCCTCAGGTATATAGGAAAGAAAAACTCCTCATGGTGTAGTATCTCAAATACATGATCTTTTAATCTTAACATCAATAAGTATATAAAATCAAATGCATAAAAACAGGAGGATACTCTCCGTACTAGAAGGTGGACAATGGATCATCATGAACAGACAAGCAGATGGATGACACCCAGGTGTATCTTACGTTGTCAATGCTTCTGATCCTGCTGGTAGTCGTAAATGTGAGGCTATCCCCCGTCACTTCTCCGACATGTTTCGACATGCAGGTGTCTTTTTCAAGGACACTGGACCGACCCAGGTCATAGTGCAGTGTGAACGGGTCCTACCTGTGTTATCCAACCCGGGACTCAGCAAACAACACTGATTGGATATTCCTGGCTCTCACTTGATGATGTGAGCAGCCAGACACACAGCCAGCACACTGCAGACAAGAGCAGAGGCAGTCTGAAACGGATTAATACACGACTATTGATGCATACACATGGTCAGATCTGTCAGATGAAAGATGAACGATTTTACAAACGATTTCAACGATTTCAGGCAGTATTACAATGAATGAAATTGTCCAAATCTGACTGCAAACACATCAGATGTCAGATATCGTTATCTGACAATCAGGAACGCGCATCGTTCATCGTTCATCGTTGCAGACTCACATATCAGATTTTCTTTCAGATATGAACGATTGAACGATTTTTAAAATCATTATCGTTCAGATCTGACAGAAAATCTGACCGTGTGTATGCACCATAACACTACAGTGATGGCTAATTGGAGTGATGAAGAAGTGAACTGTACACTATGGTGTCAGAAGCTGCATCATGCTCTCACTGGCTGAATCAAACTGTAGTAGAAGCACAAACACTCATGAACTCAGGGCTACACAGTAATAATCTATCAGCCATGATTCCTGCAATGCTGGGAGCAGTCCCACGCCTCCCTTTTGTGATCTTATCTTTATGAGCCTGAAAAAGTAAATTTTTAATGACATTCATAGAGTTTTACAGGCCTGACCCGGGGTCAATGTGAATGAGACCAACCTGGGAATAACCCGGGTTGAAGGTGTGAAAGGGGTCTGACCCAGGTCGCAGCTGGGTTGGACCCGTTTTCAAAATCCTGGGTCAGAGCCAGATTTGTGATGTGAAAGGGGTATTAGATACAAAAGTATTTTCTCACAAGTATATTCCAGATTTAGTGAAAATGTTGCAGCTTTCGTACTAGTAATCAAAACATTGTTTGATAATAAAACTGTGATGTTACAGCTTGCTCACCAGTAACAAAACCACAAAAAGTAAACAACTGCTCATTTGCTAATTAGAGTGAGACAGGGGCGTCTTAAGAGAGGAGGGGGCCCGTGGGCACTCCCTGTGCGGGGCCCCCTCCTCTCTCCCCGGTGGCCGGCAGCCGACTGATGCGGCTGGCCAGCCACCGGAGCATTAGTAGACTCCGGGCACTAGAGTGTGCCCGGAGTCTACTGCGCATGTGCAGAACGCCGGAAAAATGGCCGCAGTGGCCATTTTCCAGCGTTCTGTGCATGCATAGTAGACTCTGGGCACTAGAGTGTGCTCGGAATCTACTGCGCATGCGTAGAACACCGGAAAAATGGCCGCGGTGGCCATTTTCCAGTTTCTGAGCAGCGCAGACCCCCGACGCGGGACATCGGACAGGTGGGTTTAATATGGGTGCAGAGTGTGCGATGCAGGGCCCCCCTGGACCCGGGGGCCCGTGTGCCCCACACACACTGCACTCATTATAGATACGCCACTGGAGTCAGAGGTGCTGATCCTGAGTCGCACACAACGTGGCTGTAGCTGCGGGCAGCCGCAGTAGCCTGTTTTTTTATTACTTTATACTAATGCCAGTATCCGATCAATTAATGCGGGGGATACGTAACTGCATAGTTGCCACCCAGATACGCCTACTTCACGCAATGAGAGATCCGTCAACAGACGGATCAATCCGCCTGTACCTACAGTCTCCATCCGTGTGTGTACTTTACGCATGGTACTGCACATGCGCAGTCTGCAATCAGTTTCTGTGGCGTATGCACAGTTTGCAGATATCCGAGAAATCCGTCAGCATTTGGACTTGAGTCCTTCTCAGAATCACTCCCTATGACAACCTGATGTAAATGAGGAAGTTGCTACCTCCTTTCTCAAAAGGTGATATTAAAATGTATAGTATAATAATAATATGGCTATTGCAGATACATGTAGCGTTCCCGAAAGTCATTGGTGACAGGATGTTTAATACATTCACAAGATTCCACAGGAACAGCAGTAGCATGAATTCATTCCTTAGATGGGTAGATGGACTTGAAAAGTATTTAGCTTGCAAGAACTGATCGAGGGATATATTTACCAAAGGCCAATTTGAATCGATTTTGGTAAATTTTAAATCGATTAAAATCGTCCTTTAGTAAATATACCTCCAAATTTTTTGCAATTACATGCAATGTTCTTTTTGACACATGACCATGCCAAAAGGACGAAGTTCCCTTTGTCATATGTTTTCAACTTAAAGACACGGGGGCTTATGTAATAGGGTGCGACTTGCAGCCGCTGCTTTGTTTTGCCTTTAAAATGATTGCCACTTTCAAAATACAGGAAGAATCGTCGGAGTTCCCACAGTGGCTGCAAGTCGCACCCTATTACATAAGCCCTAAACAATCCAAACATATACACACACAGGGACCTATTCATGATGTTAATTATCATTTTGACTCGCCGCAGATACTGGAGCAATTCATCATTGCTCCGGCGTGGTGACAGCTGATGCGATATCAGCTGTCCCAGGGCGCCGCTTTACTGCTCCTTTTCGGAGCAGTAACGGGACTGTGCATGCGTGACCTACAGGTTGCACACGCGCATAAGCGCCCCGACGTCCGGCAGAAGCAGCTGGACAGGGGCGGAGGGATTTGAAAGAATCCCTCATCGCAACCCGGACCTGCTTCCCATAGGGAAGGACCGGGTTGCGATGCCGGAGCAGGGGCATTCGCCATCTGAAGATGGCGAATGCTCTGGCAGTCAAGCTCCGAAAATATAATTTCAGAACTTGATTTCTGTCCCCATACTAGTGTATGGGGACAGCGGCCCATTCCGCAAGAGAAAGGTAAGTAGGAGATATCCTTGATATCTCCTGCATTTCCTTCTTGATGAATGGCTTGATAACTTAGGGCCTGATTCAGACCCGGATGCTAATCCGCGGACGCATGCTATGGCCGATAGACTCTTGTCTGCGCATGCGTATGCGTCAATATGCACATGCACGAGTCACTCACTGCCATCGGGAATTGTGCGCTCGTAGTACACAGATGGATGCTTCTTTGAGTGACAGATAGTGCCGTTTGTGGGTGGTAACAGGGGAAGGTGCTTGCAAACGGGGGAGTGGTGATGTGAACGCAGGCGTGTCTGGGCGTCAAAACGGCATTTTATGGGTGTGCATAATTAGCATGGTAGCGTCGTTGTACATGTCACTTGGTTGTATTTCAGCCTGCAGTGATCGCAGTGCTTGCGGTGGGGTAGGGTCAACCTCAAGGGCTGCGTGCAGCTCCGATGGTTCTCGATGGTTCTGATTAATCATACACTTCCTGGAGATGACTTGTATTAAGAAAGAAAAGTGGGCGTCTTTATACCGGCATGCGCTCACTCTGCCATCGCTCTTTAAGACATAGAGGGTGTCCTTACACCAAACAGTGCGATCGTGGAATTTGCATACCCGGCCCGTTTTGGCTGCGAGAGAGTGCAGCATAGCTTCCGGGTCTGAATCGCTCTCTTAATTTTGAAAATTTCAGGTGTAAAATAAATGTGCATTTTCACCTGCTTTTGTGGAAATTAAGTGATGATAAATAGGCCCCTCAAGAGCCAAATAACAAATTTAAATAACAATGGGGCTGATTCTGATATGAGATCAAAGCAAAAAAAAGCAAGTAACTTTGCATCTGGGCAAACCATGTTACAATACATTTATTTATTTTGCATGCAGGGCAAATACTGGCTGCTTTTTCATGTAGCCCATAAATGCTGGACATTTATTTTTACACTGCAATTTAGATTTGAGTTTGGGCACATCCCTCAAATCTACATATCTCATATCATCTACATATCATGTGCCAGCGCTAAGGCGTCTTTAGATACAGTCGCAATCAGTGACCCGCCTGCGTCTGGCTAGCAACCCCCTGCTATCTCCCAGGAATGTCCACAGCTTTTGCGTCCAAATTCGGTTCTATGTCTTTGTGCAGTAACCATCAGGCTATATGCACAATGCGAATCGAATGCACAGGGGCGCCAAAAGGGAAAGGGTGGGTACAGGGCCGGCCCTAGCCCAAATTTTTTGGTAAGCGAGTAGGTTTTTTGTCGCCCCCCCACCTATGCAGTGCCCGCGGTAGTGGTCCCCCCTGTGCAGTGCCCCTTGTGCCCCCATTAGTAAGCTTAGTGCCCCCAGTAGTAGTCCCCCCCATGCAGTGCCCCAATAGTGGTCCCCCCTTGTAGTGCCCCCAGTAGTAATCCCCCCTCTTGTAGTGCCCCTAGTAGTGCCCCTTTGTAGTAGTCCCCCCATTGTTGTGCCCCCAGTGGAGGTTCCCCCCCATGTAGTGCCCCCAGTAGTAGTCCCCCCCAGTAGTAATCTTCCCTTCAAGTGCCCCCAGTAGTAGCCCCCCTTCAAGTGCCTCCAGTAGTAATCCTCCCATCAAGTACCCCCAGTAGTAATCCCCCCTTCAAGTACCCCCAGTAGTAATCCCCCCTTCAAGTGCCCCCAGTAGTAATCCTCCCTTCAAGTGCCCCCAGTAGTAATCCTCCCTTCAAGTGCCCCCAGTAGTAATCCTCCCTTCTAGTGCCACCAGTAGTAATCCTCCCTTCAAGTACCCCCAGTAGTAATCCCTTCAAGTGCCCCCATTAGTAATCCTCCTTTCAAGTGCCCCCAGTAGTAATCCTCCCTTCAAGTACCCCCAGTAGTAATCCTCCCTTCTAGTGTCACCAGTAGTAATCCTCCCTTCAAGTGCCCCCAGTAGTAATCCTCCCTTCTAGTGCCCCCAGTAGTAATCCTCCCTTCTAGTGCCCCCAGTAGTAATCCCTTCAAGTGCCCCTATTAGTAATGCCCCCTTCAAGTGCCCCAGTAGTAATCCTCCCTTCTAGTGCCCCCAGTAGTAATCCTCCCTTCAAGTACCCCCAGTAGTAATCCCCCCTTCAAGTACCCCCAGTAGTAATCGCCCCTTCAAGTGCCCCCAGTAGTAATAACCCCTTGCAGCCCCCCCCAGTAGAGACACACGTAATAAAAAAAACCCACTTACCTGAACCCCCCGCTCCTGCTCCCGCCGCCGCTATCAGCTACTCCCGACCATTCTCCAGGGCTGCTTTGCATTATGAGAGAGACTTCATGACGTCATGAAGTCTCTCCCATTACCCACTGCGGGAGCCGGAAGATGGCGCCTTACACGGCCGCGTACCACGCGTAACCATAGAACCGGCCCTGGGGGGGTACTAATTACCCAGGCCCAGGCTTGTTAGAGAGACCTGGGCCAGCTGATAAGGATAACATTGTCCCCTTGTATGGTCGCCCGCGTCCCTTGTACAGCGGCGAGGAGAGCATGTGAAGGAAGGGCGCATGTTCACTCAGGAGAAAGTCTCTCCCCTTGGGTGCCGGTGGCCTGCTATAGGCAGGGTGTCTCCTGCAGATTACATAGCCCCGCCCACAGCAGCCGACGCCTATGGGGAGAGATTTCCTCCTGAGTGCACACAGCCCCCGTCCTCAAATCCCGTCCTGTGGGTGCAGCAGGTGCTGATTGGGTGCCCCCTGTACTGTTTGTTTGCATTTTTAAACAGGGGCAGTAACCTATTGGCAGAGTTTGGCTAACGTGCTGAATGTGGTAAGTGTGCAGTTAGATGAGCATATGTGTGTGTGTGTGCACGGTGATGGCAAAGTGTAACAGGAAATCTGTGGGGGCCTTGTATGGCTCTGTAATGCTCAGAGTGCGTTGTAACATGCAGGATGCCATGGAGCCGGCATGGGCAGTAGCACATGTCAGAGGTCAGAGCCGCAGTGGGTCCGAGTGCTCATCGGATCTGGGACTAGGAATACAGGCAGCGCAGAGCCATACTTGCCTATTTATTTTTCTCCTCCCCGGAAGAAGCCCGGGGAGGAGAAGCAGGTGGGTTGCGATGGGGGTGGGGCCTGACAGGTTGCAATCTTTAAGCTCTGCCCCCTTTGTGGTAAATTGACACGATTGGCACAAATTTAAATAGGAGCGGGGCTAAATAATACCATTCTAGGGGACCCGCGATGGCTGCAGAAATTCTCCTCATTCTGCCCACTTCCCTAGGATGTGGGCAGAATGTGGGAGAAATGCCTACTGTACCGGGGGTGCGGGGGGGTTACCCAAAAAATCGGGAGCCTCCTGCGACTTCCGGGAGAGTAGGCATGTATGCACAGAGCGCTCCACTAACAATTGATATTTAACCTCTTATAACAGCTGGTAATCTGCCCACTTGTCTCTTCTGTGCATCAGTCAGGATGCCAGTGCTGCAAAAGTAGTACATTGATATCTGGCTGACAGCTTCTTATAACGATAGGACGTGACAGTATATGCCACATTGCCCTGCCAGAAATCACTTTGTCACATTATTGCCATAGTTTGTGACAATAAATACAGATAAAAACACAAAATAAAACTACAAACTAAGGGCCTGAACCAGAGCCCAACACTCTGAAAGAGCGCTCGCTCTGAATCAGGGCGTTTTTTTTTTTTTTTTTGTGCGGCCTCCTAGCCGCTCGCATAGCTGTGGGTGACTACTCACAGCTATTGCGAGTGGCCAGGTGATGGTCGTGATGGTCTTGACCATCGCGGCTTGCAACGAGACCCTTGCGGTAGGGTCTCGTTCCCGCAAGCCCCAGTGAGCTTCTGGCTCTTAATAGAGCCGGAAGCTCCCCACTGACATCACTCGTGGTGTCAGTGGGGCCGCCTCCAAATGGCAGGCATCCCATCGGGAACGCCTCCTTTTGGCTAGCCACCTCCCCTGCCCGCCTCCAAAACGGGGCGAGCTGTCGATCAACATCGACAGCCGCCCCCTTTTGGTGCGAGACCCGGAGCGACAGAGCGCCTGTCGCTAGCCGGGTCTCGCGCATGTGCACGTCGGAGCCGGCATGCGCATGCACAGTGGCCAAACATCGACCCGCTCGCGAGTGCATAGTTCTTGCGAGCGGGTCTGAATCAGGCCCTAAGTTCAGTTGTATACAAACATCTGTTGTTTTCCTCTGTAGAAATCAAATAAGCAGATAGACTTCTGCAACTTGTCTATACTTTAGCAGCTACACCTATGAAAACATACACTGGCAAATTAATTTGTTTGACGGCGACAGAAAGTATTTTATGGCTTGAAATTCACAAATCATGACTGACACACTAAGACCCAACTGGGCATGTCTCATTTGGGTGTGAAAGGATTACTCACAACAAAACTACCTGGTCTGTCTCAAAATGACTAAAATACCCCAAACTGATTTATAATTTAATTATTTACAGACTCCCATACTGCTAGCCAGAATTTCACCTTACAATATGTTCTGTGGGGGCGATTCAATTGTGGAACGCCCCCTGCTGGGCAACTTTGTGAATAGCCACCTGGCTGAGCAATTCAATTGTTTCTCCATTCAGGCGTCCATTAGCATTTACCGCATCCACAAGCACAGGGTTTAGCCATGTACAACGGCTAAACCCATCTAAAGAAGAGGTTAGGGCGCCCCAAACAGCCGCTTGGGTGGCCAAACTACCGTTAGGGCGCCCCAAAACAATTTCTTCTCGCAGCTCAGCAGACTGTCAGAAGGAATGTGTCCCCCGCAGCTTTAGGCGTCCAAACAGAGCAACAATTGAATTGAATTCGCATAGACGCGCTACAGGTAGCGCGCATCACAATTGCATCGCCCGCTGTGTTTCCATTTACCTCTTTTTTTCAAGTTTTTCAAAGTCTTTAGGTAATGTAGCCATGACAGGACAAATCAGGGAAAACACAACAATTGGGAAAACTTTTTTTTACAGACTTAGGAGTCTATTTACTAAGCAGTGTTACGAGACAAAGTGAAATTAGATAAGGTACCAGCCAATCAGTTCCTAACTGCCATCTCACAGGCTGTGTTTGAAAAATGACAGTTAGGAGCTGATTGGCTGGCTCCTTATCTTATTTCTCTTTGTCTCCTAACACTGCTTAGTAAATAAACCCCTTATTTTTTTACTTTGCAAGTTTCATTTTTAGCTTTCACCATGAATTTTGGGTCTGATTCTGAGTTGGAAGCAAAGGGGGAAAAAAACAAGTAACTTTGCTCCTGAATAAACCACGTTGCATTGCAAGGGATGCAAATACGTCTATTAAGTTTGCATGCATGTTAAATACTGGGTACTTTTGCATGTAGCCCACAAATGCTGCACCGCTTAATTTTTACACTGCAATTTAGATTTGAATTTGGACAAACTGCAGGTACACACCAGCGGATGCTCTGAGTCAATGAGGAGCCCAGTACTCAACCAGTGGGGTGGTTTATTCTATAGCAGTGTGAATAGCACAGCCATACTCAGTTATGTATAAAACTATAAACAATATTTTTGCATGGAGCTGTCCCCTACTACAGACAGCCTTCCCAGCCCTGTGACCCCCCAAGTACAGCCAGCCTTCCCAGCCCTGTGCCCCCCCTAGTCCAGCCAGCCTTCCCAGCCCTGTGCTACCCCTAGTCCAGCCAGCTTTCCCAGCCCTGTGACTCCCCTAGTCCAGCCAGCTTTCCCAGCCCTGTGCCTCCCCTAGTACAGACAGCCTTCCCAGCCGTGTGCCCCCCTAGTACAGACAGCCTTCCCAGCCCTGTGACTCTCTAATCCAGCCAGCCTCCCAGCCCTGTGCCCCCCTTAGTACAGCCAGCCTTCCTAGTCCTATGCCCCCCTAGTCCAGCCAGCTTTCCCAGCCCTGTTCCTCCCCTAGTCCAGCTAGCTTTCTCAGCCCTGTGCCTCCCCTAGTCCAGCCAGCTCTCCCAGCCTTGTGCCCCCCTAGTACAGACAGCCTTCCCAGCTCTGTGCCCCCCCTAGTCCAGCCAGCCTTCCCAGCCCTGCGACTCCCTAGTCCAGCCAGCCTTCCCAGCCCTGTGCCCCCCCTTAGTACAGCCAGCCTTCCTAGTCCTATGCCCCCCTAGTACAGCCAGCTTTCCCAGCCCTGTTCCTCCCCTAGTCCAGCCAGCTTTCCCAGCCCTGTGCCTCCCCTAGTCCAGCCAGCTCTCCCAGCCTTGTGCCCCCCTAGTACAGACAGCCTTCCCAGCCCTGTGCCCCCCTAGTACAGACAGCCTTCCCAGCCCTGCGACTCCCTAGTCCAGCCAGCCTTCTCAGCCCTGTGCCCCCCCTTAGTACAGCCAGCCTTCCTAGTCCTATGCCCCCCTAGTACAGCCAGCTTTCCCAGCCCTGTTCCTCCCCTAGTCCAGCCAGCTTTCCCAGCCCTGTGCCTCCCCTAGTCCAGCCAGCTCTCCCAGCCTTGTGCCCCCCTAGTACAGACAGCCTTCCCAGCCCTGTGCCCCCCCTAGTCCAGCCAGCCTTCCCAGCCCTGGGACTCCCTAGTCCAGCCAGCCTTCCCAGCCCTGTGCCCCCCCTTACTACAGCCAGCCTTCCCAGCCCTGTGCCCCCCCTAGTCCAGCCAGCCTTCAAAGCCCTGCGACTCCCTAGTCCAGCCAGCCTCCCAGCCCTGTGCCCCCCCTTAGTACAGCCAGCCTTCCTAGTCCTATGTCCCCCTAGTACAGCCAGCTTTCCCAGCCCTGTTCCTCCCCTAGTCCAGCCAGCTTTCCCAGCCCTGTGCCTCCCCTAGTCCAGCCAGCTCTCCCAGCCTTGTGCCCCCCTAGTACAGACAGCCTTCCCAGCTCTGTGCCCCCCCTAGTCCAGCCAGCCTTCCCAGCCCTGCGACTCCCTAGTCCAGCCAGCCTTCGCAGCCCTGTGCCCCCCCTTAGTACAGCCAGCCTTCCCAGTCCTGTGCCACCTCTAGTACAGCCAGCTTTCCCAGCCCTGTGCTTTCCCAAGTACAGCCAGCTTTCCCAGTCCTGTGCCTCCCCTAGTCCAGCCAGCTTTCCCAGCTCTGTGCTGCCCCCTAGCACAGACAGCCTTCCCAGATCTGTGCCCCCCCAGTACAGCCAGCCTTCCCAGCCCTGTGACCCTCTAGTACAGCCAGCCTTCCCAACCGTGTGCCCCCCCCAGTCCAGTCTTCCCAGCCTTGTGCCCCTGATGTCCAGCCTTCGCAGCCCTGTGTCCCCATTAAGGTACAGCCTTCCCTGCCCTGTTCCACCCCTCCTCTTCTATTCTTGGTCCACCTCTCCCGATGGATGCCCCACCCCGATGTAGCTCCACCCATATTATTTACAGCTCCGCCTACCTATGTCCTATCCCCCTACAATGGGGCCCTGCCTATTTTATCAGTACCGAGACCCACAATTTCTGATGGCAGCCCTGAACAAGGGCCTTATGACGTCATGACGTCTTTCCCATAGTACCGAGTGAGAGGACGGAGCGGACAGCGGCGGGCGCGGCAGGAGCGGGGATTCATGTGTTTTGTGTGTGTGTATGTATGTATGTCTGTGTGTGTGTGTGTTATGTAAGGGACACTACTGGCTGGGGGCACTGTATAGCAGGCTCCGTATTACTACTGGGGGCACTGAATAGGGAGGACCACTACTGGAGGCACTGTATAAGGGGCACTGAATAGGGGGGATAGCTACTGGGGCACTGCATAGGGGGGATCACTATTGAGGGCTCTGTATAAGGGGCACTACTGGGGGCCTGCATAAGAGGGACCACTTCTGGGGGCATTGCATACTGGGGGCACTGTATAAGGGGTACTATTGGGGGCCTGCATAAGGGGGACCACTACTGGGGCCACTGTATAAGGGACACTACTGGGGGCCTACATAAAAGGGATCGCTCAGTGGCATAACTACTGCCCCCGCAGCCCCCATGGTGGCTTGGGGGCGCCGGGGGTCATAGTTTCGCCACTGTAACTGTGGGCAGTGGCCTCTGAAGTGATTGGAGGCTAAAGAAGCCTCAGATCACTTCAGAGGCCAGCGTTCCCAGTAATGCAGTGCGCAGGTGACGTCATGATGTCACCCGCGACGTGAGGAACCTGAGCGGCCGCGTTTGCTGGATCAATTTAGATCCAGTCAGCGCTGCAGGTGGAGAGACAGCTGGATGGCAGCCGCATGGAGTCAGGTAAGTACGGGTGGGGGATAGGTTAAGGGGGGGGCACGACTACCGGAGAGGGCACAACTACAGGATGCACTACTTGAAGGGGCACAACTACAGGGGACACTACTTGAAGGGGTACAACTACAGGATGCACTACTTGAAGGGGCACAACTACAGGGGGCACTACTTGAAGGGGCACAACTGCTGGGGGCATTACTTGAAGGAGGCACAACTACAGGGGTACTCATTGAAGGGGCACAAGTACGGGGGGCACTACTTGAAGGGGCACAACTATAGGGGCACTACTTGAAGGAGCACAACTACAGGGGCACTACTTGAAGGGACACAACTACTGGGGGCATTACTTGAAGAAGGCACAACTACAGGGGTACTCATTGAAGGGGCACAAGTACAGGGGGCACTACTTGAAGGGGCACAACTACAGGGGCACTACTTGAAGGAGCACAACTACAGGATGCACTACTTGAAGGGGCACAACTACTGGGGGCATTACTTGAAGAAGGCACAACTACAAGAGGCACTACTTGAAGGGGCACAACTACAGGGGGCACTACTTGAAGGGGCACAACTACAGGAGGCACTACTTGAAGGAGACACAACTACAGGGGTACTCATTGAAGGGACACAAGTACAGTGGGCACTACTTGAAGGGGCACAACTACAGAGGGCACTACTTGAAGGGGCACAACTACAGGGGGCACTACTTGAAGGGGCACAACTACAGGGGGCACTACTTTTAGGGGGCACTGCATATGGGCACAACTACAGGGGGCACTACTTTAAGGGGCACTACTACAGGGGGCATTGCATAAGGGGGCCTAGTGTAGGGGGCATTGCATATGGGGCACTACAGGGGGCACTGTATAAGGGGCACTAACTTTATAAATGCAGTTTACAGGTTATAAACTATGTTCCCAATAATCTGGCTCTACACGGACATAAAAACTGTGCAACCTGTCTTGAGCTGAGGTGACAGACTGGCAGAAGCGGAGAGGAGGGTGAAGTAGATCTGTAAGGCCGGGATGTAATGGGCATTACTCTGTGGCATAATGTGTAATGGGCATTACTGTGTGCACAATGGCCCTCATTCAGAGCCGTTCGCTATTTGCGTTCGTTCGTTCAAAAACAAGGGGTGGCTATTCAAATGATCTGTTCGCACATTGCAGTCTGTTCACACCTCTAAGTCTGAACGAGCGAGCAAAACATACGCTCTTTTATTTGTTAAAAACGCCCCCTGGCCGCTCGCACCATACGTCATGTCCGCTATTTATTAGATTAATCGAGTACATCGAACAGGATATGAACTGCTCGCTATTCTTGTGGTTGGTTTTTTCAACCGCTATTTTGCGAGCAGCTCTGAGTTAAAAAAAAACAAGTGACGTGGTCAATGATGCTGCTGGATTAATTATGCACACCCATAAAACGCCCGTTTTGACCTTTAAGCACGCCTGCGTTCTGATCTCCACTCCCCGTTTTCAAACACATTCCCCTGTTACCACCCACATACGCCTCATTCTGTCACTCAAAATAGCAGGCATTCGCTATTTAGCGAACAAACGATTTTCAGCCGCACTGACTGGTTCGCGCATGCGTACTAAAAACCATACGCATGCGCAGATGTGCGAACATCGCTCGGAACGAGCGTACTGCCGCTAGCGAGTGGCTCTGAATGAGGGTCTATGTGCTATCAGGAGCATTACTATGTGGCATTATGTGTTATAAGGGGCATAATGTGTAAGGGGCATTACTGTGTGCATATCGTGTTGTATGTAACATTATGGTGTGGCATAATGTGATTTAAGGGCATTATGGCATGGCATAGTTTGTTATAAGGGCATTACTGTGTGTCATTATGTGACACATGGCATTATTGTGCGGCATGTGTAAGGGGCATTGCTGTGTGGCATAATGTGTTGTAAGGAGCATTACGGTGTGGCATAATGTGTTATAGGGGCATTCCATTGTGGCATAATGTGTTATAAGTGGCATTACTTAGTGTGTCATAATGTGTAAGACACATTATTGTGTCATGAAACCACACACCTCAAACTTTGTCTTTGGGTGTGTTTGTTTTTCTTTTGGGGTGGCGCCTGAAACTTTTTTTGGCATAGGGGAGCAAAATTTATAGTTACGCCACTGGGACCACTACTGGGGGAACTGCATACTGGGGTACTGTATAAGGGGCACTACTGGGGCCTACATAAGGGGAACCACTACTGGGGGGCACTGCATAGCGGGGACTGTATAAGGGGCACTGCATAGGGGGGCATAGTATAAGGGTGCACTACTGGGACCACTGCATAAGGGGGACTGTATAAGGGTGCACTACTGGAGGCACTGTATAAAGGGCACTACTGGGGGCACTGGATAAGGGTGCACTACTGGGGGCACTGTATAAGGGGAACTACTGGGGCACTGCTATTGGGTACATTGCATAAGGGGCACTACTACAGTGGGCATTGCCAGAGGGGCACTACTACTGGGGGCATTAAGGTGCATATGGAATGGAAAGGAATGTTCCCAGAGTGACAAGAAGGGGGGAGGGGTCATGATGACATTCTCCATTTTTTCAGTGGCCACGCCCCTTGTGGCATGTGACCATGCCCACTTTTCGGATTGCGCACATTTTGCTGGACATGCTGACCAACCTAGGGGTTACTCAGATGTCTGATGGTCACGCAGATGATCCAATGCTGCGTCTTTGGATGCAGCAGTGGATCAGAGAGCCTACAGGGGCATATCTATAATGGGTGCAGGGTGTGCAGTGCACATGGGCCTCTGGGTCCAGGGGGGCCACACCACACACCCTGCACCCATATTTTTTATACTTACCTCTCCAAAGTCCCGTGTTGACTGTAGCAGCACCACACAAAAACCCTGGTTTTCTCAGCATTTTGCACATGCGCAGTAGGGAAATCACCGGGAAAATGGTGCGGCAGTGCCCAGAGTCTAATGCTTCGTCAGTGCGCTGCCGGCTGCTGGGGAGAGAGGAGGGGGCCCAGGACAGGGAATGAACATGGGCCCCCTCCTCTCTCATTATGGTCCTGGGAAGTGGGTGTCTTTTGCCTCCTGTGGCTTTTGCATATTTTAGCACAGCGATGCGTACATAGACACAGCGGCTGTTCTATTCCGTTAATCTCTGAATCAGGCCCACAGTGCACAGGTGACTGTGACAAAAAATGTGCTCTCAGCACAAACATAGAAAAACAGTGCATTTTCCTTTGATAAGAAAACCTGTCGGCAAAAGGGAGTGTAAAAAAATAGTAACTTCTCAATCAACCAGATTTAAAATTTTGCTAAATGTAGGAGACTTCACTAAATTGTGATTATTAACAAAGAAGGCAGATTTACTAAACATCGGACTTTCAAAGCCTGTCCGATGCTATTCAAATGACAGTAGTAATTTAGCATTAAATTACAAGCCTGATTTAGCATTAATTACTACAGGTATTGCCATTTGAAAAACTGCTCAAAGCCGCTGTTCAGTGGCATCTTTGAAAATTAGTAGATTTGCATCATTTATATACCTTCTCAGATCCGCTGCTACCGATTGCTCCTGCGTTCACCTCTGAAACAGGCCCTGTGAGTAGATGTGCATGTCTGTAATAGGAATTCACATATTGGGGCGAGCAAGTTGCAGTTTATAAGCAAAAGCTGCACTTTATTTATTCGGAGACAGAATCTTGAAAAAGCGAGTACAGAAGCTCTGTTACTCGTTTTATAATTATTTTTATTACACTGTATAACTAATTAACATGTTTCATAAATACCGTCCCCTTCCTTTAATTTTTCCTTATAGTCTTGGCTATATATTTCTGCACAATATCTCCTTTTATAATCACCTAGCTTTATTCCATCCATGGTTCTACTTATACATTTTTGCCATTTATCATTTGATGGTCTTTATTTAGCATCTTTATCTATCCATATACAGCCGTGGCCAAAAGTTTTGAGAATGACACAAGTATTGGTTTTCACAAAGTTTGCTGCTTCAGTGTTTTTAGACCTTTTTGTCAGATGTTACTATGGTATACTGAAGTAAAATTACAAGCATTTCATAAATGTCAAAGAATTGTATTGACAATTACATTAAGTTTATGCAAAGAGTCAATATTTGCAGTGGTGACCCTTCTTTCTCAAGACCTCAGCAATTCGCCCTACCATGCTGTCAATCATCTTCTGGGCCACATACTGACTGATGGCCGCCCATTCTTGCATAATAAATGCTTGGAGTTTGTCAGAATTTGTGGGTTTTTGTTTGTCCACCTGCCTCTTGAGGATTGACCACAAGTTCTCAATAGGATTAAGGTCTGGGGAGTTTCCTGGTCATGGACCCAAAATTTCTTTATTTTGTTTCCTGAGCCACTTAGTTATCACTTTTGCCTTATGGCAAGGCGCTCCATCATGCTGGAAAAGGCATTGCTCGTCACCAAACTGTTCTTGGATGGTTGGGAGAAGTTGCTCTTGGAGGATGTTTTGGTACCATTCTTTATTTATGTCTGTGTTCTTAGGCAAAATTGTGAGTGAGCTTACTCCCTTGGCTGAGAAGCAACCTCACACATGAATGGTCTCAGGATGCTTTACTGTTGGCATGACACAGGACTGATGGTAGCGCTCACCTTTCCTTCTCTGAACAAGCGTTTTTCCAGATGTCCCAAACAATTTGAAAGGGGATTCATCTGAAAAAATAACTTTACCCCAGTCCTCAGCAGTCCAAACATGTACCTTTTGCAGAATATCAGTCTGTCCCTGATGTTTTTCCTGGAGAGAAGTGGCTTCTTTTCTGCCCTTCTTGACACCAGACCACCCTCCAAAAGTCTTTGTCCTGTGTCATACCAACATTAAAGCATCCTGAGACCATTCATGTGCGGGGTTGCTTCTCCATGGGAGCGGGCTCACTCACAATTTTGCCTAAGAACACAGCCATGAATAAAGAATAGTACCAAAACATTCTCCAAGAGCAACTTCTCCCAACAATCCAAGAACAGTTTGGTGACGAACAATGCCTTTTCCAGCATGATGGACCACCTTGCCATAAGGCAAAAGTGATGACTAAGTGGCTTCAGCAGGGGGTTACTAATAATATCCTCAGATAATTCTTGTTTTGGGAATGGAGAAACACCAGTAGGTGCTGATCAGGTAGAAAAGACTGACCCAACTTTGAATCAGTATAATGGTCCATCCTATGCATCCAGTCCCGTATGTATCTCAAAACTCTGCATGACTATTTAATTTTAAATTAGGTAAATTAACCCCATCATTAGCTCGGGTCTGTTGGAGCTTCAACAAGCCAATTCGAGGATGTTTATTCTTCCAGATAAAGTCCCGAAATGTTTTATACAAAAACTTTTCATCCACCTGTGAAAGCAGAATTGGCAACATCTGTAAGGGGTATATGAGTTTAGGGTAGAAGATCATTTTTAATAAATGAATCCTACCTAAATAGGACAACATAAGGTGATGCCACCAGGACAGTTCATCCACTACCTCTCAAATAAGCGACCTCATATTAAGATCATATAACTCCCCAATATAACGTGGTAATTCATTTCCAAAATATCTAAGAGAATTATTAGCCCATACCACCGGATAAGAGTCACCCCAATGTGGCTTCGCCATGGATCCCAAATACAGCGCTTCTGACTTATCCGAAGTAGTACTAAAGCCAGAAACTTTAGCATAATCAGGCAATTTATCAAAGATTTTGGGTAAGGTCTGTTCTGGATCTGAAGTATAAAGTAATAAGTCATCAGTAAAGGCTTGGACTTTAAACTCCTGGGAACCCACCAGAATACCTTTAAAATCTGGCCAGTAATGAAGAATATGCAATAACGGGTCCAAAGCTTTATTAAATAACAAATGCGATAGAGGGCATCCTTATCGAGTGCCCCTCTTCATTGTCATGGGGGAACTACAGGTGCCATTAATTATCAAGGTAGTGGTTGGCGAACAATATAAATAGCGAAACAGAACAGAGAAAGTTCTACCAAAATCACGTACCTGAAAGATTTGAAAGCAAATGACCCCAAGGCACTGTGTCAAATGCCTTTTCTGCCTCTAAGCTCAAAAGCATTGCCCCCAAAGGGGTTGGGGAAAGTGAGTGAGACACAATAGTTGCCAGAGCCCTTCTAACCCCTTTTACCGAAAATATACCACGTGTAAATCCCAATTGATGGTGTTAGGATGCAAAGTAAGAATAATTGGTGGTGATTGCCCATTATTTTGGTCAATATTTTAAAGTCCTAATTCAAAAGTGTAAAAGGCCTATATGGGGCCTATTTATTGAGGTGGTTTTTCATAAAATTATGCAGAAACTACAGTTTCTACATAATTTTATGTACCACCGCTATGTCAATGGAGTTTGCAGTCTGACACCTATGTACCAAACTCCAAAAAATCTAAGTGTTTGGTACATAGGGGACAGATAATAATGGGGACTGTGCCTGCAACACTAATTAGCCTTTGCAGGAGATTTCTGCATTAGGCTATAAGTACATAGAAACAATTCATAACATTATGCAGAAACGGCTCTTTCTACATAATTATATGGTAAAAAAAGCTTGCTAAATAGGCCCCCTGAGGGTGCTTAGTTCATACTTGCCGACATTATGGGCAGTCAGGTCGGCACAGTGGGTGGGGAGTGAGGGAGCGTGACGTGGCATAGGTGGGCGGTGCATGGGGAATGCCGGCATGATCGCGTCATCAAGGCCATGCCCCCGCCATACAATGCCGATATTATAGTCAGGGCTACCATGATGCAATTCAACGTGGATCGTGACATCGCCTTCCCCCAGACCGCACACTTGTGCTTGGTAAGTGGGCTTGCGGGGGGGTTACGGGGGCTGTAGGGGTGTGGGCTGATAGTGGCCGACCAGAAGCACTACCCGATATTCGGGGGCCTCTCAGTCATTCCAGGAGAATAGGCAGGCAAGTATGGCTTAGTTGTTATTAGAAGTATAATAATCCTCCTGCATGTATGCGTCTTACATGATTATGTACATATTAATTTATTGTGATTAGTAAGGACTTTCTTTTCAGTGGTTTTAACGCCACACTTGACACTGAGGAGATAGGATAAATGATGGTGTTTGTCTGTAACTGTACACTATAAATAATCTTGTTTTTCACATCTTAGTGTTTCGAGAATGGAGTGTCTTAGGCAGAGGAAATCCTAAGGCCACTACTGAATATCCACTTTAGAGGAAACAATCCATTTAAATCAGTTTCAGGGTTTTGAATACAAAGAAATAACTGTAGGAACACGGCATATTTATCTGTAAGAAGATTAAACGTGCGGCACTAGAGAGTGCACTATCAACTTATTTAGGCAAGTAAGAAATCGAATCAGCTTCTGCACATTGTGCTAGAGAAAAGGTTGCTTTGGTACTTATGGGGCTTTATTGCAGAGAGGTAATCCATGGGTGCAAGTAAAGGGGATGGATCAGGGCTATAACTAGGGTGGTGCGACATGTGCCAGGGCAGGTGCATTGTTTGGGTCTCTCAAAGTCCTGTTTGTAATCATTCTCTTGTAGCTTCTTCTTTTATCCCTGGCATCTCCTGGCTGCCCCTATTTCCTCCCTGGCCGACTCCCCCTACATCTGACCACCTCCCCAAGCTCCTTCAGTCTTTTATTTAACACACACATTTCAAAATACTGTCATACCCGAAACTCAAACCCATCACCTCTCACTTAGCAGTCAGGAGCACTTACACATGAAGCTACAGGTATCTGCCCCACAATTTCTGCTGGTGAGCTCAGTTGCCAGTGAAAGGTACATACACGGACCTCCCTGGCGCTTATATTTGCTGCCTATACACATAGCACTCCTTCTATACCTTCACTGCCGGCTCCAGGCTTTGGCATGGCTGTTCTGAAGGACAGAGTAATGAGTAAGTTATACTGCATAATTATTGTGTATCATCACTGCAACCATTGGATTCATACTGTATTTGGCAGTGACACCTGAATAACAGTGGCACAACAGGATCAGTACCTCTTCATCTTCATTTGGGACAAATCAGATATGTCACGCCCTTACCCATGAGTCCATGCCCCTTTTTAGGATGTGCATCTTATGTCCCTATTTTAAATATGTGTGTGTGTGTGTGTGTGTATATGTGTGTGGGGTGGGGGGGGGGGGGGGCATTGCTCTTTCTGTGCCAGGGCACCAAAAAGTCTAATTACGACTCTGAGACGGATGGAGAAGTACAACATTCCTGTACTAATTATTTGCACAAACAGAGATTAAGAATAGATATGTTCATGCAGGCAATGTTACATGCAGTTCTGGCTCATCTGTTTGGGGATTCTCGTCGACTTGGTCTAACTGTAACATTGCTCCCTCTGTGTGCCAGAACAATAGCTTTGTCTGATCAAAGTCTCATTGGGATAAAGCCGTATTTAATCAAGCTGGTTGTGATCCGGTCATTTGGTCCATCCATAGAGCAACAGGATATATGCAGTTCATGCCTACAATAACTTGTGGCTGGCATAGGGGGTTATTCCTAGTTTCTTGGCTCTGGGTTCCTTGATGTAAGTGTCTTCACTTATTAATGTGTTATGAAGTAGTTAAAACAGGGCGTAATTTTCAGACTTGTAATGCTAATTATAATTACACAAGATGAAGTGGAATCTGCCTATGAATTACAAACTACATACCATTTATAATAACACTATGAAACCTACCACATCAAACGTGAGGACCCTTGTTTTTATATGATATCTCTGTATAGGGTGTAATTGTCTAGTGATCACATGTGAATTATGCAAATCCCTTATTTAACTCCTAAGCAGAAATTGGGCGGCACAGTGGCTAGCATTGCTGCCTGTAGGGTTTGTATGCTTACAGTGTTTGCGTGGGTTTCCTATGGGTGCTCCGCTTCTCCCCATGCTCCCGAACCATACCAGCAGGTTAATTAGCCTCTGACATAATTAACCCTAATGTAAGGCTGTGTACATACTGGGCGACCCACCAAAGTGACACCCGATGGTACACCTTTACAATATATTAGTTGGTCAGCACACACTGCTTGATCCAGTGACCGACCACCTGATATATCTTTCACCTGCACCATGCACCTTTCTGGCGTCGGCAGCTGGGTCGATCTGCCAGCCGACAGAATAACCCCTATTTCGGCGCGCATGAGCGTACATAGTACATACACAACACACTAGGCGATCCAGACGATATGTTGGTCCAAGCCATCATATTGTCCGAGAAATCGTCTAGTGTGACTGTGTACCCAGAATATGTGTTTGTGTGGTGGAAATATAGGGCTTGATTCAGTATGGATCGCAATTGCGGTCGCAACTGCGAATTCGCACAAAACGCAGCTGTTAAAATATGCTAATGCTTGCCAAGGCTCAGGCGGCATAGAGATGCCCACTACTGCTTTCTCACATCAGTAGGCTGTCGCTCTTCTGCATAAACATCAGTACCATCTACGCCCATCAACCACCATTTACAGCAGGTCTGAGCTGCCGCAGACACTGCAAGACTCGCCGCACGCAGTGGACTCTAAAACTGCTTATGCCATCACAGTGGATAATTTATGCACGCCCATGAAACGGCGTTCAAACGGACAGGCATGCCTGCGCTTTTTTTTCTCCCCACCCCCAAACGCTGACAACCTATCGCTCACTCTGCGATGGATTCCTTTGTGTGTCCGTAATCACAATGCGTTCACTGAGCATGGGCATTGTGGCTTGTAAGCATGCGCAATGGCAAATAATCGCTAGACTACTGCGTCAGTAATCGCTATTGCGTACCCTGCTAAATCTGGCCTATAGATTATAAGCTCCACTGGGGCAGGGACTGATGTGAATGATTACAATATCAATTTAAGTGCTTAGTAATATGGTGGTGCTATATACATAAAGGTTAATAATAAATAATATAAAGAGGATAGATGGCATAGAGATAAGAACAATAATAAATCAACCTCACAGACAGTTGTTTTGGTCTGGTGTAATATAAGTGGTATCCTCTAATCATACTTGCCTACCCTCCTGATTCGGCCTGGAGCCTCCCGAAAATCGTGTGCCGCTCCCGGGCCCCCGGAAGGCAGGCAAGCCTCCAGGTGGCCGCCAATCCGCCCGATCCCACTGCAGTAACACTAGAAACCCCCGCAGGGGGGGGGAGATCCGTGACGCGGTTCGCGCTGAATCACGTCATCGTGGCCCTGCCCCCAGTCACACAATGCCATTAATATTGGCATTGTGAAGAGAGGGAGGAGCCATAATGACAAGATTGGGTGGTCATGCCCCATGCTCCGCCCCCAATGCTGCATCATTGCAGAGCCACGCCGCCTTTTGCCACAACACGCCCCGCCATGAAAGCCGGATAGCTCCCTCCCGGAAGGAGGGAACTGACAGTTGGCAGAAATGCCTTTAAGGCCTTCTATTTATTTTATTTCCTGAAATGTTACAAGTAATTTTCTCTGTGGGCCTGTACAGTCTTCTCTAACTTCAGAATGTGAACTTTGCCTCCAATACCAACTTCCCAAATTGTAAAATAGCCAAAGAGGGCTACTTGAGTTCATTGTAGACAGCTGCACAGAGGCTGCATAAACATCCTGACACAACTGGGCAGACTCCTAAACGAGACAGATAGTGTCAGTGACTCCCAGCCATGTCTACCGACAGACTCCTGGGCACAAAGACTGGTATGCATAGAATAAAATGCTTCCACCATGATGATGGCAGTATCTAAACCTTTGTATTATGTTCATGATTTCTGTAAAGCGCCCTGAGTCCTTATGGAGAAAAGTGCTATATAAATAAAATTGTTTTCATTATTATTACTATTATTATCTAAGATAGTTTGTGTAGCAATTGGGTTTACAGGCCCGGCCATGGCCCATCTTCATATGTTACATAGTCTGGGGTGACTGTTTCTTTCCCCTTTGAGCTACCAACGAAGCATCTATTATAAATGTCTACTAAACTGCTTCTTCCATTTATAGAAGAGGAGGAAGTGGAAATGATACCAGTCCTTAAGGAAGCGAGATTTAGGGCTGTCAAGGGGGAGGAAGGGGGGGGGAGGTAGATGTGATGAAGAAGACAAGAGGAAGGTAGCAAGATGGATATAGGAGATAATAGATGTCATATTTTAAATCTAGTACAGAGCAGAGCTCTAATTGGGGTTTTTTTGCGCGCAGGGTGGGTCTGATGTGACATGTGTGCTGATAAGTCTATTAATGGGAAGCTTGGCTCAGATTTTGCCTTTTGGCCCAGGTGTCTTCAGGCATGACACAGATCTCTCATATCTTATATGTCTGTGAATAAATATTTGCCATTGCTACAAATAGGTCTTTAATGCTTTTATTTTACAATTAAGGTCATTTTTTGGTGTTCCCCAGTCTGCTCACAGCTCACACTCTCCCTAAAGCTGTGTAAATAAAATAAATACCACATTAAATTTTTACTTTCAAGATATGTCCTAATCATATGAATAATTTTATGGATAGTGTCAATCCAGGATGTTCTTAAAAATAAATTTTTATGTTTGGAAATATAGAATTTATAGAATATTTTCTAAACATTATTTGGGGAAGATTCAATTAAGTGCAAGGTCCCGTAAGACCCTTGTGTGATGAGCCTCAGCCAGTGGCGTAAGTTCATCCCAGACGCCCGGAGGCAAGTTATAATTTGGTGCCCCTCCGCTGACACTGTAATGTAGCAATTTGCATGCAGGCAGGCTATAGATAGATGAAGGCAGCAGCTGATGGTCTGACATGGAGCTCTCCACTATTGTATGGTGGCTTCTCAGGTGCCGGGAAGGGGTGCCAGGTATTGGGTGGCCATGACGGTACACTCCGGGTACATAGTTGCAGCCCTACGTGGGGAGAATATGTTGTGGACAATGGAGGAGGTGCCCCTTCAGAGCTGGAGCCCGGCGGCAGGCGCCTCCATTGTCTCCCATAGTTCTGCCCCTAGCCTCAGCACGATATTATTGGCACATATCATGACTTGTGTTTATTCAAAATATATGTTAAATGTATAGTTGTAAATATAAAAAATTAACCTTTATTATTACACATAAAATAATTGAATACAATCCTAGATATAATATCACAAAAAACTCTTATTTTTTTTTTGTAAAAAAACATCCTTGTATGCATAAAAAATCACGTATGCATAGGTGACAATGCACTGGCGAAAATGATAATATATTATGTCTGCACTTTGAAGAATATTATCTTCAATAATCCCTATAACTGGCTTGTTTAGCCTAATAAGTGCTATGGCATAGGTACCGAACAACAGAAAATAATGCACTTCCCTGCTCACTGTATCATACTCGTTTCATACTGCCTATTGTGCTCAAACAAAACAGACATGCATTGTTGAAATCGCATGTGTAGCACTAGATAATCCTAGGTACATACAATTGTATTACTTGCTATTAAATTCAATAATTAGTATTATGGGTGCACTTAAAAATCAACAGGGTATTACTGACAAGATGGCTCCAAATGCACAACAATATATCTTCTTGCCACTCATATTTATTGAAAAAGTGACTCTGAGTCTGCAAAATTGTATTATTTCAAAGGAAATGCTCTGAGTACATTTAAATACTATCCAATATTTTACATATGGTACTAAGACACAACAAACATGCCTTCCTGCAAAAATTGGGTACAATAGTTATTTATTTTTTTAATAAATCCTTTCATGCTGCTAACACTAGGTGGCAGTGAAGAGCTGAAGAAATCTTTGCATGCATGGAAATCTGTAGATGTATGTGAGGTCATCTCTCGGCAGAGCAGGCAAAGGCTCTGCCCTAGACCTCATTTCTGCAACAATCAGCCCTTTTCACTGCTTATTATTATAAGTTGTTTATCTGGGAGTATCTGGAAAACTGGGTTTTGCTCTCTCACAATTTCCTGTATTGTAACTTTTAACTTGTCACGTTCATTACAGAACAGATTTCTAGTAGTATTTATCAGCAATCTGGTGGCTGTGTCATAGATTTTATGATTATATTTTAATCACACAATGCAAAAGACAATAATACAGTGAAATTAGACCTGGGGTGTAAACTGCACAGAACAAAAAATGACTTAGTTATTTGCAAGAAAAAAATTGTATCATGTCACATGGGGAGAACAAGATACATTGCTCTGTTATTTATAGAAACAACACTATGCCCCATTGTATACACACTAGATAAAAATAAATCCATTTACAACACTAACCTTTATTCGCAAATATATACAACTATGGATGCAAAAATTATAGACAATTGCTCAAGTACACGGTATTACATCTTTCATGTTTACATAATACAACAGAGGCACAGGTCCTGGCAATGCCCTTCTTAATTCTGCACGGACACCCGGCAATGGCCACTGCATCTTGGCAGAATTCCTTAATCCATCAAAACAACCTTTGGTGAATAAGACCTATATTGTTAATTGATCTGTGATGAATGTGACCCTGTGTTACATGCTATTGTTTTTGTTAATGTCTATTCATGTTTTGTGAATATGTTTCGGCATGGGATCGCATGTTACTCACCACAGCATCTGCTTCCCCTGATCTCCCAGGCGGTCAGATGCCAGGTGCAGTGGCAAGTGACGCGCTGAAGATTACTCCTAGGGTCCGCTAGAACTTTCGTGGCTTGCGCTGGGACTTGGTTCCTGCGGTTGCCATCATGGATGCAGCCATGACAGTCCGTATCACCTGACTACCTTTGTCCTGTGGTAGCATCGTTAGTTGCCAGCTGACGTGGTCCACCAATGGACTGCTACCGTTGGGTATTTATCCGGGCTCCGTGTACTTCAGTGTTTCTGTGCCTCTCAAGGCCAGAGTGCGGCTCCAAACCCACAAGAGCAGCAACCAAGCCTCCTGGCAGCCTCTCCCCAGCACCCCCTCAAGTCCAGCACCCAGGTCACGTGCCCCCTTAGCCCCCCCCCTATTTGCGGCCCTGCATAATGTGTAAGTTGTCTTACTCTGGCATAATGTAAAAGTGTCCTAACTGTGGCATAATGCGTGGGAATTACTGTGGCATAATGTATATGGGGCATTACTGTGGCATAATGTATATGGAGCATTACTGTGGCATAAATGTATAAGGGGCATTACTGTGGCTTAATGAATAAGGGGCATTACTGTGGCTCAATGTATAAGGGGCATTACTGTCGGATAATGTGTTGTAAGGGGCATTACTGTAGCAGAATGTGTTGTAAGGGGCATTATTGTGTTGCATGATGTGTGATATAATATCCAAATGATAAAAGGAGATATGGTCTCCTAGTGTAAGAAAAAGACTTTGGCTGTATAAGTTCTCAATCGTCCACAGATGGCAAAGTAGAGATATAACCTTTGCATATGCTTATGCTGATAATAGCAACAATATTGGGATCTCACCATACAAATCCAGAGTATACTGATATAACCGCACTGCTGTCTGCTTGTAATTGCGGTCTGTCTCCAGAGACCACAGCGTGATTGAATTAGGCGGCCGCTCTCCCGCTAGGTGATCCTTTAATGTGCAATTAGTCTCTGTATATGATGATGAAGATTTATTCAGCCAAATGTAATGGTTGCATATGCTGGTCCAGGCGTGTATATGATCGGTGTAAATACAGTCACAAGCGAATCTGCCCCCTCTTGTCACACGCCGGACTGGAGACCCCAGAATCAGACCCCGTCGCTTACCTGTGCGGGCGCTGACCCGCGCTGTCTTCCGGCTCCCGCGCTGTACGCTCCTCCCTCTTCTCCCAAGGCAGTCTCCGCTGTTGTCCTCTGGAGGGTCCCGCTGCTGTGCTGCTCCCACGCCGGCTCCTGCTGACCGCTGGTCCCCGCTGACTACCTCCAGGAATTGCTGTCCTCCGGTCCATGGGCGTGGCCATCTTGGATTGCCCATGTGATCCCACTACCACCAATGAGGAGCCTTCTCCTCTCTCAGCCTGTCAGCTCCCAGTGTCCACTATAAAAGGATCCCCAATGCTCACACAAGTTGCCAGTGCAACTAGTTTCTTAGTTTAGCTAAGCAAGCCTTCCCACTGCGCTCCAGCCGCTCCACGTAGCCACTCAGCTACCAACGTCTACCCACGGCTATCCAGCCGCTCCACGTAGCCACTCAGCTACCAACGTCTACCCACGGCTATCCAGCCGCTCCACGTAGCCACTCAGCTACCAACGTCTACCCTCGGCTATCCAGCCGCTCCACGTAGCCACTCAGCTACCAACGTCTACCCACGGCTATCCAGCCGCTCCACGTAGCTTCCTAGCTACCACGTTACTGCCGCATTCCTCAAACTCCTGTCAGTTCGCTGCACCCTCTCATGCGGAAAAACTTCATTCAGCCAAGTCTCCTCCAGCGAGCGTCTGCGCCAAGTAATACAGATCCAAGGCCCAGTCCGGGAACACAGCTCCTAAATTCCACGTTTGTGACAGTTTGCACTGGCCCGATGGACTCGGCAAGTGGTCAAGGATCTGGGGTAGAAGCCTCGCAGGATGTACAATCCCGTCTGGAAAGACAGGAGACCTCTCAGGCTCAGCTGATCCAATTTATCCAAGATATGTCGTCACGCCTGGACAACATTCAGTCCTTACTGGCTCATCCCGCTCCCACTGGCTCCCAAGCCACCTCTCCTCCTGTGGTGGCAGCAGGACCGTTGGCCAATACGTAGTCCAGTTCCAGACTCTGGCTTCAGAACTCAATTGGAACGAGGATGCCCTCATCGCTGCCTTCTGGAGTGGCCTTTCTGAAAGGCTCAAAGACGACCTAGCTTCCCGTGACCTCCCAACCAGTTTGGATGGGTTAATCTCTCTCTGCAACAAGGTGGATCTCCGTCACAGGGAGCGCGCCTTGGAAAGAGGCAGATTTGATCGTGGAAGACCACGTCCAGTTTCCCGCTTACCCTCTCCTCCTCTGGGTGAAGAACCCATGCAGGTCAACAGCTCTCATTTATCGGCTGAGGAGCGGCAGAAAAGGCAGAGGCAGAACCTCAGTATGTACTGCGGATCTCCTCAACATTTAGTTAAAACTTGTCCCATTCGTCCGGGAAACGCCTCCTCCTAACTTATGAAAGAGAGGTTAAGTTAGGAGTTGCCATTGAATCACAAAGGAAGTCTGATTCCACCATCCAGGCTCATTTAAAGTGTCCTCGAGGTTCCAAAGTTGTATTAGCTCTCCTGGATTCCGGAGCGGCAGAGAACTTTGTCACTACTGACTTTGTCCAGAAGCATCAAATCCCCATGGAAGCGTTGCCTCGAGTCATCACTTTAACCGCCATCGATGGTAGTCGCATTTCTAGTGGAACCATCACCCATCGTACAACACCACTTAAACTTACCATTGGGGTGCTCCATTCCGAACAACTATCCTTCCTAGTGATTCCCAAAGCCTCTCATTCTTTAGTCCTCGGATTACCCTGGCTACAGAGACATTCACCACAAATCGATTGGACCACCATGCAAATAACCTCCTGGGGTTCCAATTGCTTCAAAGGCTGCCTTCAGCGGGTAATACCTATCAGATCTTCCGTTGTACAGGATTCTACAGACCTGCCCAAAGCCTACGATGGGTTTCAAGACGTCTTTAGCAAACAGAGCGCAGACCTGTTACCTCCCCATAGTGATTGGGACTGTCCCATAGATCTGATTCCCGGGAAGAATCCTCCTAGAGGCCGAACCTACCCTCTATCTCTCCCTGAGACTCAGGCCATGTCGGAGTACATTACGGAAAACTTAAGTAAAGGCTTCATTCGACCTTCCACATCTCCAGCAGGGGCTGGATTTTTCTTCGTAAAAAAGAAAGATGGTGGCTTGCGCCCGTGTATTGACTACCGGGGTCTTAATGAAATAACTATTAAGAATCGCTACCCTCTTCCTCTCATTACAGAGTTATTTGATAGAGTCAAGGGAGCCACAGTTTTTTCCAAACTCGACCTAAGAGGAGCCTATAATTTAATTCGTATCCGTCCAGGCGATGAATGGAAAACGGCCTTCAACACCAGGGATGGGCACTACGAGTATCTCGTTATGCCCTTCGGCCTCTGTAATGCTCCGGCCGTCTTCCAGTTTTTCGTCAATGAAATCTTCCGGGACCTCTTGTACAAGTGTGTGGTCGTTTACTTAGACGACATTTTGATTTTTTCTCAAGACCTCCAAACTCATCGAGACCAGGTCAAACAAGTCCTTCTGAGGTTGCGGTCCAATCAACTGTTTTGCAAATTAGAGAAGTGTCTGTTTGAGGTCTCAAGTGTACCATTCCTGGGATACATCATCTCCGGAACAGGCCTTCAAATGGATTCGTCAAAACTACAAGCCATTCTCGATTGGTCTCTTCCTTCTTCCTTGAAATCCATACAAAGATTCCTAGGATTTGCCAACTATTATCGCAAGTTTGTAAAAGGTTTCTTGACTCTGGTAGCTCCGATTACAGCCCTCACCCGCAAGGGAGCAGATCCAACTATATGGCCCGTCGAAGCTACCTCTGCATTTCAACTTCTTAAGCAAGCCTTCATCTCCGCTCCCATCTTAAAGCAACCAAACTCCACCCGGCCCTTTATCCTGGAGGTGGACGCATCCTCTGAAGGTGTCGGTGCAGTGCTCTCCCAGCGATTTAAAGATGAAAAACTTCATCCCTGTGGTTTCTTTTCCCGGAAGTTTTTGCCTGCAGAAAAGAACTACACCATTGGAGATCAAGAGTTACTCGCCATGAAACTAGCCCTCGAAGAATGGCGATATCTTCTAGAAGGAGCTCATTACCCCATTACCATTTTTACTGACCATAAGAACCTCCTTTATCTTAAATCTGCAAATTGCTTGAACCCTCGTCAAGCCCGGTGGGCAATGTTTTTCTCCAGATTTAACTTCAAAGTCTCCTATCGCCCCGGTTCACAAAACCTCAAAGCCGACACACTCTCCCGTTCCATGACGAGTGACCCTGATCTACCCATGGAACAGCCCCAACCAATCTTGAATTCAGCTTTCTTCGTCTCTACCCAATTATCTTCTATACCCCCGGTTGGGAAGACTTTCGTTGCTCCGGAACTCCGCAAGAGGTTACTGCATTGGGCTCATGCTTCCCGGTTCTCTGGTCACTTGGGTATGGATAAAACCCTAGAATTTATCCAGCGGTCCTATTGGTGGTCTTCGATGAAAAAGGACGTCAGGTCTTATGTGTCTTCATGCATCAAATGTGTCCAACACAAGATACCTCGGCGGGTTCCACACGGTCAACTCCAACCTCTTGCAATTCCATCTAAGCCATGGACTCACCTATCTATGGATTTCATCTCTGATCTTCCTCCATCTCGGGGCCACAACACAATTTGGGTTATCGTGGATCATTTTTCTAAAATGGCTCATTTCGTACCACTTACTGGGTTTCCGTCTGCACCTCTACTCGCCCAAAGCTTTATAAAAGAGATCTTCAAGCTCCACGGCCTTCTTCAAGAGATCATCTCCGACAGGGGAGTACAGTTCGTAGCGAAGTTCTGGAGGTCACTCTGCTAAGCTCTTCAGGTAAAACTCAAATTTTCTACCGCTTATCATCCCCAGACCAACGGTCAGACCGAAAGGGTCAATCAAGACCTGGAACAGTTCCTGCGCTCTTTTGTCTCATCCTCCCAAGATGACTGGATTGAACTTCTTCCTTGGGCCGAATTTGCCCACAATAATCATTATCACACGTCCACCAGCTCAACTCCTTTTTTTACAGTTTTTGGTCAACATCCTCGAGTGCCAGATTTCCCTCTTCTTCCAACATTAGATGTGCCTGCGGCCAAAATGTCCCTTCAACGGTTCTCCAACATCTGGGAAAAGGTTCGTTCCTATCTGACTAAAACGTCAGCCCGGTACAAGAGATTTGCTGACCGCCAAAGACGAGCGGTTCCAAATTTCCAACCTGGGGATATGGTCTGGCTCTCTACCCGAAACCTAAGACTCCGAGTACCCTCGATGAAATTTGCTCCGCGATTCATTGGTCCATTCCCAATCATCAAAGTCTTGAATCCTGTGGCTTACAAGTTAAAGCTTCCTCCATTTCTTCGCATTCCAAGTTCTTTCCATATTTCTCTTTTAAAACCACTAGTCTTAAACCGATTTCAGAAGGTCCTGCCTAAAGCTTCTAGTGTTCAAACACAGCAGGGAGAGGAGTTCGAAGTTGACAGAATCTTAGATTCCCATTGTCGATACAACCGTCTTCAATACCTCATCGACTGGAAGAATTATGGTCCGGAGGACATATGAAATTTCCTCATAAACCAAGGAAGTGTCCGGTGGCCACTCTTGAAAAAGGGGGTACTGTCACACGCCGGCCTGGAGACCCCAGAATCAGACCCCGTCGCTTACCTGTGCGGGCGCTGACCCGCGCTGTCTTCCGGCTCCCGCGCTGTACGCTCCTTCCTCTTCTCCCAAGGCAGTCTCCGCTGTTGTCCTCTGGAGGGTCCTGCTGCTGTGCTGCTCCCACGCCGGCTCCTGCTGACCGCTGGTCCCTGCTGACTACCTCCAGGAAGCGCTGTCCTCCGGTCCATGGGCGCGGCCATCTTGGATTGCCCATGTGATCCCACTACCACCAATGAGGAGCCTTCTCCTTCTCTCTCAGCCTGTCAGCTCCCAGTGTCCACTATAAAAGGATCCCCAATGCTCACACAAGTTGCCAGTGCAACTAGTTTCTTAGTTTAGCTAAGCAAGCCTTCCCACTGCGCTCCAGCCGCTCCACGTAGCCACTCAGCTACCAACGTCTACCCATGGCTATCCAGCCGCTCCACATAGCCACTCAGCTACCAACGTCTACCCACGGCTATCCAGCCGCTCCACGTAGCCACTCAGCTACCAACGTCTACCCACGGCTATCCAGCCGCTCCACGTAGCCACTCAGCTACCAACGTCTACCCACGGCTATCCAGCCGCTCCACGTAGCCACTCACCTACCAACGTCTACCCACGGCTATCCAGCCGCTCCACGTAGCCACTCAGCTACCAACGTCTACCCACGGCTATCCAGCCGCTCCACGTAGCCACTCAGCTACCAACGTCTACCCACGGCTATCCAGCCGCTCCACGTAGCCACTCAGCTACCAACGTCTACCCACGGCTATCCAGCCGCTCCACGTAACCACTCAGCTACCAAAGTCTACCCACGGCTATCCAGCCGCTCCACGTAGCCACTCAGCTACCAACGTCTACCCACGGCTATCCAGCCGCTCCACGTAGCCACTCAGCTACCAACGTCTACCCACGGCTATCCAGCCGCTCCACGTAGCCACTCAGCTACCAACGTCTACCCACGGCTATCCAGCCGCTCCACGTAGCCACTCAGCTACCAACGTCTACCCACGGCTATCCAGCCGCTCCACGTAGCTTCCTAGCTACCACGTTACTGCCGCATTCCTCAAACTCCTGTCAGTTCACTGCACCCTCTCATGCGGAGAAACTTCATTAAGCCAAGTCTCCTCCAGCGAGCGTCTGCGCCAAGTAATACAGATCCAAGGCCCAGTCCGGGAACACAGCTCCTAAATTCCACGTTTGTGACACCTCTATGTCGACATGTTTTGGTCCTCCAAGGAGCTTTTTCCAAGACTGCTTCAGGTTTATGACACGCGGGGCGAGGGTGGAGGAGGGAGGGGTCAGCCGACTGAGATCCTGGCCTATCCACTCCCCCCCTCCAACAGCTAGCGACACGCCTCCATTTTGGGAAAAGGAGGCCATCATCGCCCCCTCCTTGCCCAAAAACAGCATATGATAAATGGCCCGGTAACCATGCGGAAATGCTATGATATTCAGCAAACTCCGAAAGTTTGAGTTTTCTTCCGAGAACAAGTGCCATCTTCAGACGGCGCTTGTTCTCGGATACCCGCTTCTTCCTATAGGAAGGTGTTCCGGGGATGCGAAGAGGGATCCTCACTACATCCGTAGCCGGGGCGATGGGGAGCAGGTAACGCAGCTACAGAAGTGGCTGCGATACTAACCACGGGGACAACTGATTTTCAGAGCAGCTGCCCCCTCACCGAAGCAATGATGAATTGCTCCAGTGTCACGTTTCCCCTGTTTCAATACTTCATCAATAGGCCCCTCGGTGATTATAAAGATGCAGCCATAGTATTTAGAATAGTATATAAAGTTTTAGAAAAACTGTTCTTCATTTTATTCTGATTGCTTTGGGCTGTGCAATAGAGTAAATCTTCCTCTAGTTTAAGACTTTAGAATCCAGAATTTTACCCTGGGATAGCATGGTAAGAGGAGGTGGTCAGTGTCAAATACACTATAACCAGCGCTATTTGATGCTTGCGTTGAACTTTGGCATATATGAAAGCAGATAACATAGAGAAAAGTCTCACTTTTCTCTACGTTATTGGAAAACCTCTATTGTGTGGCAATGGAAAATCATTCGATAAGCGCACTTTTGTGGCTCATCATTTGGTCACATATGGGCAGAATTACTTACCAGTATGTGCGCTAACCTGTCTGTTTTGTCAGACAGAGCTGGTAGGTGATGTAGTTGACTATAATTCTTCTTAGCCATAATGATTTTTCATATCTTTTATTATACATTTACAGTCACTTCATCCCCATTAGATAAATCACGTTTGCAGTGATTTTGCCACGTCCATTTTGCCGCTGCCATGTCCTGGTAGAAAAACTGGGGCCACTTGATTGCATTTGCCCCCAGACTAAAAGTTGCCAACCAGCCCTTGGGCCCAGCTGCTATATAATATACAAATGCTAGTAACAGCCTTCCCCTGGTGTAGTATCCTGCGCCTGAGTGTGCAAGGACTGAGATGCCCACCATCAGAGCCTCTGCACGCTGTAATACCACCGGTGATTCCTTAGACGCCATCATCGGCGCACCATCGACACGTGCCAGCCCTTTGGCAGGTGCACTTTCTCCATCTGACTGTGGCCACTGCGGCTGTGTGTTTGGCCATGCGGCCGCTGTCACGGACATGCCCACAACGCTCCCATAACACGCCCATGAGTTCGAATTCTTTTGCATTCCCTTCTAGCCACCTCCCAGTTACCGTCCAGGAATGACCATCACTTTGCCGCCCCATTTCTGATACCTTCTATCCCGATCACAACAACATATATGTGCGTAGACTCTGTGAAACACATGGGCCATAGAGGTTTCCTGAATTGTTTCCGCAGGTGCAAATAATCGCTGATCTACATGAACATCGGCAGTGCCTGCGCCTCTGGGTCAGGCCCATAAAGTGTGGATGGAAGAGGCCTGGGAGTGAGCACAAGGTAATAGGGATACATCACACTCTTATTTCTATGTTCTCATCCAGGTGACGATGGCACAGAGGGATTTACATTGTCTGTATTACACATACCAAGGTTACCAGGCTATTCTCACCGCAGGGGGATAACATTTAGCCAGAATGGGAAAAGGCTAATAACCGTAACATGAATAAATAGTATAATGCAAATACTTCATCATGGAAGAGGACACCTAAATATATAAACTATATTGATGATATAAGACAATACACTTCCCTCTCCTTTACATTATGTATGTTTAGCAGCTCTCTTTGTTGATAAAAAATAAGATTTTCTTACATCTAGCACCATCAGTAACTGCAGTTGTTCTTATGAAGTGCACCTTGGTTTTGCACCAGGGCACCTCGATGGTCTGCCCAGTGTACAGCTAGTTACATGTCTTGTCTCTGCACCTGGGAGCGGGTTCCACAAATAAAAGTGCCAGCCTGCAGAGATGCAGAGAGATTGTGACATGCAAAGTGTACAGTCTCCTAACCCTTTAGCAGGGCCGCCATCAGGGGGGACAGTCGGGACTCTAGGCCCAGACACTCAGAGAGAGCGGGGGGGCCCGTCACTGTTCCTACCACCCACCGTGCAACAAGTAGAGGGGGCCCATCCACTCTTTCCGCTCGCTCTCCCGCTCGCAGCGCTAGCTACTACCACCCTCCTGTGCAATGCAGTAAATGCAGTGACAGGGAGGCCCGGCGACCGTGCAATCAAGTTTTTTTTTTTGCCAGCTGGCGCACGCATGGCATCGTGATGCTGAATGGGAGAGTAGCCGCAGTGTGTTGGTCAGAAGAGAAAGGTAAGGTAAGTGTCATGTGGGCTGGCAAAGGCAGAAGGGGGCTGGCTGGCAAAGGCAGAAGGGGGCTGGCTGGCAAAGGCAGAAGGGGGGCTGGCTGGCAAAGGCAGAAGGGGGGCTGGCTGGCAAAGGCAAAAGGGGGGATGGCTGGCAAAGACAAGGGGGGGTGGCTGGCATAGACAGTAAGGGGGCTGGCAGGCAGAGACAGAAGGGGTCTGGCAGGCAAATACAGAAAAGGGTCTGGCAGGCAAATACAGAAGGGGTCTGGCAGGCAAATACAGAAGGGGGGCTGGCAGGCAGAGACAGAAAGGGGGCTGGCAGGCGGAGACAGAAAGGGGGCTGGCAGGCGGAGACAGAACGGGGACTGGCAGGCGGAGACAGAAAGGGGGCTGGCAGGCGGAGACAGAACGGGGACTGGCAGGCGGAGACAGAACGGGGACTGGCAGGTGGAGACAGAACGAGGGCTGGCATGCGGAGACAGAAAGGGGGCTGGCAGGCGGAGACAGAACGGGGACTGGCAGGTGGAGACAGAAAGGGGGCTGGCAGGTGGAGACAGAATGGGGACTGGCAGGTGGAGACAGAAAGGGGGCTGGCAGGTGGAGACAGAATGGGGACTGGCAGGCAGAGACAGAAAGGGGGCTGGCAGGTGGAGACAGAACGGGGACTGGCAGGCAGTGACAGAACGGGGACTGGCAGGCGGAGACAGAAAGGGGGCTGGCAGGCGGAGACAGAACGGGGACTGGCAGGCAGCGACAGAACGGGGACTGGCAGGCGGAGACAGAACGGGGACTTGCAGGCGGAGACAGAACGGGGACTGGCAGGCGGAGACAGAACGGGGGCTGGCATGCGGAGACAGAAAGGGGGCTGGCAGGTGGAGACAGAACGGGGACTGGCAGGCGGAGACAGAAAGGGGGCTGGCAGGTGGAGACAGAATGGGGACTGGCAGGCGGAGACAGAAAGGGGGCTGGCAGGTGGAGACAGAACGGGGACTGGCAGGTGGAGACAGAACGGGGTTTGGCAGGCGGAGACAGAACGGGGACTGACTGGCAGAGACAGAACGGGAACTGGCTGGCAGAGACAGAACGGGGGCTGGATAGTATCTGAAGTTGGATACCCCATTTTTAAGCACCTTGATACCTATTGGGGAATAGCTCTATATAAATAAAATTATTATTATTATTATTATTATCTTAACATTATTTTATACTGTGAATTTCTTACCCTATGTAACAAAGCAAAGACATTGTCAATAATAAATGTAACTTACTAATTAAGTGACAGGGGGACATAGCACTGTCAGGGAGATGTATCAAGCCTTGGAGAGAGATAAAGTAATAATGTGTGGACCCTGTGAGAGTAGCAGTCAGTAAGGAATGGAGACTCTGGCAATGATTACTGTACATCAAACGTTTTTTATAATATGTTAAAAATTAAAATATAAAATATTTTTATTATGCAAAATATTTAACAACAGATATTTGTGAGTTATCCATGAAAAGACACTTCTGGGGGCTACCCACAAATATTAGGCACCCCCTGAATATATATACTGGGGACTGTAACAGATATTACATTGAGTACAAAAGCAGCCACCATAGGTTCCTATAAATTTACCGAGCTCTGGAATGCAAAGCATTCCTGAGCTTGGCCTCGGGGGGTAATGACATTTATAAATCGGGGTATCTATTGTAGTCTATGGGCTACATGGTGCATAACTTCCCAGGATAGGGGTCCTTGGGATCCCTACACATCACTGTCCACTCTCACATACACAGTCTGATAATTGAGCATGTGCAGTAGCGCAGCTGGAGTCTGAACCCAGATGTAAAGTGTTTGAAGTAGCCATGACTTTACTAATTACACATCGCAGGGACAAGCTCCAATCAGAGCCCCTGTTCCTGCATGTGATTGATAGGTGACTGATGGGTGATCATAATGGCATAAAGCCTCATACTAGGGCAACCTCCTGACTCACGAAGAGTCATCCTTCAGCACTCAGGAGAGGAAAAACCCCTGTGGGGGAAACCTTTGGGGAACCATGGCTTCAGGATCACCCTTCCCTCTGGGCATTAAGAGGTGTACTAATAGGTACAGGGAGGGGTTCAATACTTACCAAAGATCAGCAGCTGCTGTGCAGACCAAGAGGAGAAAGAGGAGAAGACGTTGTTAGTGTATGAGCAGGCAGAGTGACAAGCTGTAACCTTGGTGCGGTTGTGAGGAGGGAAAATCTCTCTATATAAATAGGTTAATCTGACTTTCCAACTATTGAGGACATTGAAAATGCCTAAAATAAGAACAATTGACCAAAAGGGCCTATTGTATTCTTCCTAATTTGTGTATTATATAAATAAGTTTCCGTTCTTATAGTAACAAGTGGGAACCTTCTGAAAAGAAATTTGCCCAGTAAATAAAAGCTATACAGTAAATTGCTAACATTTAGGTGTTAAATGCAATAAAATAGTAAAATGTACTGGTGCAATTGTGTGCGATGAGGAACAGGATTCTGGGAAAAAGGTCTATTTCTCACTTAACATAGGCAAAGATAGAAAAATGAAGAATCAGAAAACCTGCGCTGCTCCTTTTGAATTTATTGCTACTGTTGGGAAATCGAGTACTCAGGGTCACCTTAATACAAATGGTAAATATGGCTCCCACCTGGCTACTCCACTGCTCCAGAAGTGTCCAACGTCCTACATGTGTGAAAAGACACACGGCAGATCCTGCCTTCCTCTGCTCCGTGGGTCACTCTAGTCTGCCATCCAGACTACGTCACTGCACAAGAAATGTCCGACCTACTTGTGGAAAGAGACAGGGCCGTAATTAGGGTACAGGGCACCGCAGGGCAGGGGGCACTGTTTGGGCCTGTCAGTTTTCCTGATCATCATCATTCTCACTTCTAGCTTCCTCTTCTTTTATCCTCATCATCTCCTGGCCTCCCCTATCTCTTTACTGGCCCTTCCCCATGAAGCCATGGTACATTTTCAGGTGCACTATCTTATGTCTCTATTTAAAAATGGAGGGGGGGGCGCCAATTCTCTCTCTGGCACAGGGCACTAAAAAGTCTAGTTACGGCTCCCTCCAGTCGCCTGCAGTCCTGACTATACCACTGCTCCAGATGCATCCGGCGGCAGTGGCATATCTATAATGGGTGCAGTGTGTGCAGGGCACACGGGCCCCCGGGTCCAGGGGGGCCCCGCACTGCACACACTGCACCCATATTTTTTTTAAACTTACCTGTCCGACATCCCGCGCCAGGTGTCACTGCTGCACAGAACACTGGAAAAATGGCCACCGCGGCCATTTTCCGATGTTCTGCGCATGCGCAGTAGACTCTGGGCACACTCTAGTGCCTGGAGTCTGGTAATGCTCTGGTGGCTGGCCAGCCGCATTAGTCAGCTGCCAGCCACCAGGGATAAAGGAGGGGGCCCTACACGAGGAGTGCACACGGGCCCCCTCCTCTCTTAAAATGCCCCTGTCCAACGGCCTACATGTGAGAAAAGATACACAGGAAATCCTGCCTTCCTCTGCTCCACTGCTCCCTTCAGTCTCCTGCAGTCCTGACTACGTCACTGTTCCAGAAGCATCTGATGGCCTACATGTGGGAAGACACACTGCAGATCTGCCTTCATTTGCACCGCAGTTCCCTCCAGTATGCTGTTCTGGCTACGCCACTGCTCCAGAAGCATCCGACTGCCTACATGTAAGAAAAGACATATGGGAAATCCTGCCTTCCTCTGCTCCCTCCAGTCATCTGCAGTCCTGACTACGTCACTGTTCCAGAAGCATCCGATGGCCTACATGTGGGAAAAGACACACTGCTGATCCTGCCTGTCTCCACTCCGGGGTTCCCTCCAGTCGTCTGCCATCCTGACTATGCCACTGCTCCGGAAGCATCCAACGCCCTAAATATGGGAAAAGACACACTGCAGATCCTGCCTTCCTACCCTCTGTGGTTCCCTCCAGTTTGCTGTCCTGGCTACGCCACTGCTCCAGATGCGTCCGACGGCCACATGTGAGAAAAGACACACAGAAAATCCTGCCTTCCTCCACTCCACTGCTCCTTCCAGTGCTCTGCCGTCCTGAATATGGCACTGCTCCAGAAGCTTTTGAGCTGAAACACGTTGATCTGTGGGGCTGCCATTACCTAGCTGTCTAGGAGGAACCTGTACCAGAGAGGTGAACTGCTTGTTGGGGTAGCTATAATCACCCCTTATGCTTGTTACTGTGCCTTTCTTAAAAGGTTACCTATGGTACGCTGCCATTTTATTCATTCTGTGATTTTTAATACATTTTGGAAATAAATGTGATAATACTGCACTATGAGAGATCGTATTTTGTGATTTCTTTGAGATGATGTGTAACACTGAAAAGTTTTGTGCGCTAGTGTGTTGAAGATTCCTGTTAAAGAAGAAAAGGAGAAGTTTGTTAACATATTCAACACTTCTATAATTATTTGAGACTTTTTTAAAAGACTTAAGACTTTGTGACATTATTATTGAGTTTTATATATGGATTTTACCTCATGAGGAGGATCGCTTGAGATTTTTGTTTTTCTTACTGCTCCAGAAGCGTCTGACATCCTACAGGCGGGAATTGACACCCTGGAAATTTATTTGCCCAAACCCATCAGTTGATGATCTAACCAATCAGAATTTCTTGGTTAGACATACTATTTAAATAATTGTACTACTACTACATTTTGTGAGCTACTTTCAATCTGTCATTAGCCTTTTTATTTTTTCATAAGCTGGCCATTCACCAGACCAATTTTCCTCCAACCATCCGACTGACCAACCATCCAACATATTTGTCCACACACTAACCAACTTTTCATTAGACCAACTAACCAGCCAACTTTTCCATCAGACCACCCAACTTCTCTCCAGCTTGTGAGGTCACAGAAGTAGGTGGACAGTGTTTGCCCATTTCTGCATGTTTTGAATAAATATTTGTTTTTCAAAAATGTGCATATCTATTTATTTCAATAAAACTGGGCTATTTTTTTTTTCAAAGTGTTTACAGTGAACTACAGGTCTACAACTGTGTTTTACTGAATATGTATTTAAATATAAAAAAATCAAAACAGCCCCAACCTAGTTCATTCTTTTGGGACACTTATTTTGGCACATTTGCAGCTGTTCTCACTCAGGATTTTTTTTTAAATCAGGTTTGTTTTATTTAATTTACACAACACAGCTGTATAAATCCACAACAAAAGAAAAGCTAAATAAAAAGTCAAGACAGACAAGAAAAAAATTAAAATGAACTCATACCTCTACCTAAACTAAATGATTAGGTAGTGCCTATGGGACATATTTATCATTTAATATTTGCGTTTTCAGGGGGTACCCGCAAATGTTAAGCAGCAGATATTTCTGACCACAAATGCAGCCCCATAGGTTTTTATGCATTCCTGAGCTTGTCCCCAATAGCTAATGCCATCTGCAGATGGTATTAGCCTATAGTAGCCGGCGGTCCCAGGTGACACATGCACCGGCCGCACATGCACAGTGTGCACCAAGGACCCAAATCAGTCAGTGTTGTGATAGCGTAAGCTATCACACCGCTTCCAGCTCTTCACCGAGACAGGCTCTTACCGGAGCCGGGCTCACCGGCAGAGCAGAATTGTAAATTCAAGTGAAAATATTAATTTTCATGTTTCATGTTGAAAATGAATGCAAACATAATTAGCACATCCATATTAAACACACAGATTGTGATAAATACCCGGTAAGTTGCTGGAACCCTGCGCTCAACTATTATGTGTTTCAAATTAAATGCATATTTGCCAACTTCTCCTCATTGTCAGGGAGACTCCCTGAAATAGTAGCAATCTCCCTGTCTCCCTGAAGAGTACAGTAATCTCCCTGATTGCATCTTACCCCCATTATAAAGCTGTTATATTAAAAACACAGAGATATATACATTCAAATGGGATTATTAGTTTCATGATATCAATGATCCCTATGGCTACATGCATTTTCTGAGAAGTATCAGTGTGTTTTCATCAACAAATAGATCTTACTATGTAAGTCAGTTTTATAACACGCCCCTCAGATGTAGCAGTACACGCCCACTTTACGTCGTGCTCATAGGTGGTGCTTTCACAATATCCCTGAAATGCTTTTTTAAAAGTAGGCAAGTATGATTATAAGTATAGGGGTCATAGTCATATGTAACAATAGGAGGGGTAGGTGGGGACAAATATGATAAGGAACGGGGGGGGGTCTCTTGCTCACAGCGCATGTGGTGATAAAAATCAGCTTAATCATTGCATTTGGTGCTTAGTTGATAAATACGCCACTAAACTTCTATATGTACAATCATATACTGAGTACATTTATCTACCCCGTCTGTCTCTCATCTCATCACCCTGTCCCTCCTCACAGCCCATGGTATTACTAATGATCCCTCTGCCAGCCCTCCTCACTCTGCACCGTCCTCTGTTACTGTCTCACGTGGACAGTTCTCCTGTCTTATCCTCTTCCATAACCCAAGTCCCTGTTCTTCCAGCCACTGTACTGTATGTGTCATTTCTCTAATACTACATTATCAATTTTTGTTTCTAAATGTGTCATTCTTCCCTTTACTTCTCCTAATTATATGTCCTTCTACATATAGTATTTTGCCTGTTCTATCTATCTTGTCCTGACTTTCACCCTAATACACTGCACTCTGCTTTCCTTACCCACCTCCATCACACCCTGCTATGTAGGACTTACCCACCTCCATCATACCCTGCTATGTAGGACTTACCTTCCTCCTTCCTGGCCAGTAACTGGCAACTGCAGCAACTGTAGATAGAATAGTACAGGATGAAGCACTCTGATGTCACAGGATAGGTGTATGATGTCACAGCAACCATAGAAACCAATACTGCTGAGTTACAGCTATCATACATATACATTTTATACGTCAATTGTAACTGAATTTATATGAACTTGCCATAAAAAAAAGAAATTAAAAAAGAGAATAGTGTAGAAAATAAACTATAAGAAATGTTGTTCAGAGTGCTTCAATATACAGTATAAGTGAATGGAAATGTAAACGATAGGAATATCTCGATTATTATAGTTGATTATAGTTTGTATGTTCTCCCTGTGCTTTTGTGGGTTTCCTCCAAGTACTCCAGTTTCCTCCCACAATCTAAAAATATACTGGTAGGTTAATTGTCTCCTGACAAAAAACATTAACATTAGTGTGTCTGCGTGTGTACATGTGGTAGGAAACATAGGGCCCGATTCAGACCCGCTCGCTAGATGCGTTCGCACGCAGCCAAACTATGCAAATCCCATGATCGCACAGCACAGCATGTCTTGGCGTGTGGTCGTGGTGTGTATTTAGACGCCCACTAGCCTGTCTTAAGACGCCCACTTATGCACATCATCTCCAGGAAGTGTATGCAACCATCGGTAACTTCGAGTACCATCGGATGCGATCGCCGCACTTGTGGTTGACCATACCCTACCGCAAGCACTGCGAGCGCTTCAGAGAGAAATACAACCAAGTGACGTGTACTATGATGCTCCGTGATCAATATGCATGCCTCTGAAACGGCATTAAGACGCTCAGACACGCCTGCGTTCACACCACCACCACACCTCCGTTTTTATCAACCATCCCCTGTCCCCTCACATAAGCACCTTATCCTGTCACTCATTCTAGCGAGCTGGCTATGCACAGTGAGCGAACACTCACCTATTGCATGGACTAGTTCACGCACGTGCACTGCGATGCATGCGCACATTGCGAAATATCGGCAGCTACGAGTGAATGCATCCTAGCGAGCGAGTCTGAATCGGTCCCATAGATTGTAAGCTCCACTGGGGCAGGAACTAATGTAAATGACTCAGAGGCCTATTCATCAAAACATAATTATCACATGTGATAATTATGGTTTGAACTTGCTGCGAGTTCAAACACAGTTTATGAGGCATTCATCATGCCTCCTGCCCTAAACTTTCACTTCCGAAAAACTGCTGTTTCTATGGGGCTTCTATTCATCATTACATAATTATCACAAGTGATAATTATGTTTTAAACTCGCTGCGAGTTTAAAAAATGTTTTGGAGGCATTCATCATGCCCCACTAACAAAAGTATCACTTCCGAAAAACTGCTCCTTTTGCGGAGTCAGTTTTTCGGAAAAGTGATACTTTTGCCCCTTACCACCAAGACATCCATAAGGTTGACCTCACTGCCCAGACCCCCTTCACCCCCATAGCTGCTGGTGTCCATCCTTAACCCCCCTTCTCCACTGCTGCTGCTCTACGTGACCCTGGCCGTGCTGCTGCTTGTATCCATTCTAGCACCCCTTACCTCCGCACCCACCAGTGTCCATAACCCCACGGCTGCCGGTGTTCATCCGTCCCCCGTCTCCTCCCTTCCCGTGAGTGGCTGCTGGTGTCCGTCACCCGCCTCCGCCCTCCGCAGATGTCCTTCACCCCCCCATCACAGCCCCAGGTGTTCACTCCCCAGCGCCCGGCACGTGACCCCCCTTCCCAACGCGGTTATCGGTGTACATAACCTCCCATGCGTGGACGCTGGGGTATGAACACCCATAGCTGCGGGGGAGGCTTAGTTATGGGGTCACCGGTGTTCAACCGTATCCACCCCCTCTGGTGTCCCTCACCCCCCTGCCTCCCCCTTACAATCTTCCTCCAGGTCTCGGCAGCACAAGCTACCCCCCCCCCCCGGCAGAAGAGCACAGGAGGGAGCCAGTGACAGCCAGAGACGTTGGAGGTAAGTAAACAGCCAGAGGGATCTGAATAGATCCCTTTTGCTGCACAAGTTGCCATGCAAACTGCAGCTTGTGCATGTTATCGGATGCTGTACACCATCTCAGAGTGGCGAATAGCATCACTATCAAATTCCGAAAAAAATGCTTTTTCGGAACTTGATAAATTTCATAATTTCCACATCCCCATACTAAATTATGGGGACTGTGAAAATTATCCGGGCAGAATTGTAACCAGGAGATATCAGTGATATATCCTGTGCTACATGCTTAATGAATAGCCCTGAACCTTAATTTTGACAAAAGTATGGGAAAATTTTCAATTTCACCCTCTTTTGTAAGAATTAAGTGATGATGAATAGCAGGGGCATCTTAAGAGTAGAAGGGGCCTGTGTGCACTCACTGTGTGGGGCCCCTTCCTCTCTCCCTGGTGGCTGGCAGCCGACTGACGCGGCTGGCCAGCCACCAGAGCCTTAGTAAACTCCGGGCACTAGAGTGTGCCCGGAGTCTACTGCACATGTGCAGAACACCGGGAAAATGGCTGCGGTGGCCATTTTCCGGTGTTCTGAGCAACGCTGAGGCCCGACGCGGGACCATGGACAAGTGAGTTTAAAAAAAAATGGGTGCAGTGTGTGCGGTGCGGGGCCCTCCTGGACTCGGGGGCCCGTGTGCCCCGCACACATTGCACCCATTATAGATACGCCAGTGATGAATAGGCCCCTAAGAAGCAGTTTTTCATCAGTGAGAAACTTTTCACTGCCAGTCTTTGTCAGCTTGAAGACATGGCAGGTGTACAATCCACCCTCCTGCGGGTGTACGATCTGGACAACCCCCCTACCCACCACGGGTGTTTGACCGCCTCTCCGCTGCGGGTGTACGATCCGGCACCTGCGCTAGGAAAATGGCGGCGGCCATTTTCCCAGTATTTGCGCATGCGTAGAAGAGATGTCCCCGGGAAAGTAGGTGCGGGCGCTATTTCCCCAGAGAACTGCGCATGCACAGTAGATTCTGGCATGAAGGCAGAATCTACTGCGATAAAAGTGTGCTGAGCCGCTGACTGAAAAGAGGGGACCCAAACGGAGGCTGCACACAGCCCCCTCCTCTCTTAAATGCCCCTGTAAAGGATATAATATGAGATATGGTAAGAACTTACCCTTGTTATCTCTATTTCTACGAAGTCCATAGGGTTCCACAGGATACCTTGGGTATAGGTGTGACGTCAGTTGCAGGGCACCAAAGAGTTAAGCTTTCAGCCTCCCAGGATGCACTAGGTCCCCCTCCTATACCCCGCCCCCGAGCCAAGGCATCTCAGTTAGTTTCCAAGCCATAGGCCGGAGGAGGAGAAGGAAGAGAGAGAACAAAGATCTGGACACATACAAGAATCACATTCTCACCAGAGGGAGACGGAAAACCGGTGACCAGAGCAAAGCCCATCGCAGCACAGGTGCGACAGGGCGGAAGTCCTGTGGAACCCTATGGACTTCGTAGAAATAGAGATAACAAGGGTAAGTTCTTACCATATCTCATATTTTCTACTTCAGGGTCCATAGGGTATCCACAGGATACCTTGGGGATGTCCCAAAGCAGTAACCTTTAAGGGTGGGGACGCTCCTGTGCAGAAAGGAGAATCTGCCGCCCGAAGGAAGCATCCTGAGAGGCGAAGGTGTCAAACCTGTAATACCTCACGAAGGTATGGACAGAGGACCACGTAGCAGCCTTGCAGATCTGGACTGCAGAGGCACCACGTCGAGCTGCCCACGAAGGACCCACAGACCTAGTGGAATGAGCCTTCAGAGAAGGAGGAACCGGTAGGGCTTCATGAAGACAAGCTTCAGAAATAGCCATACGGATCCAGGCTGCCAAAGTTTGCTTTGAAGCAGGCCAACCCTTTTTACGGAAGCCATAGAGGACAAAGCGTCCGACTTCCTAAACGAAGAAGTGAGGTCAACATAAGTCCTTAAGGCCCGCACAACATCCAAAGAGGCCTCACCCACGGAAAGACCCGGTGAGTTAAAGGCCGGAACAACGATTTCCTCGTTAACATGAAACTGGGAAACAACTTTGGGAAGAAACTCGGGCCGAGTGCGGAGTACTGCCCTGTTCCCATGAAAAACCAAGAAAGGGGGTCTACAAGAAAGAGCCCCTAACTCAGAAACACGTCTGGCCGAAGCAATAGCCAGAAGGAAAACAGTCTTAGCTGTTAGCCATTTAAGATCCACTGATCCCAGTGGTTCAAACGGCGGTCCTTGGAGAGCCCTCAGGATCACAGCCAAATCCCAAGGCGCCACAGGTGGAACAAAGGGCGGCTGAATGCGGACAACACCTTGCATAAAGGTGCGCACATCCGGGATTGTAGCAATCCTACGATGAAACCAGACAGACAGGGCCGAAACCTGTACCTTCAAAGAAGCAAGGCGAAGCCCATGATCTAGTCCCGCTTGCAGGAAGGCGAGAATCCGAGACAGACGAAACTCCCGCGGTGCATAACCTCTCGGTCGACACCACTGGAAGAACGTATGCCACACGCGATGGTATATCCTCGCGGAAGACGGTTTCCGAGCTCGCAACATGGTACGCACCACAGAGCTGGAAAACCCCCGGGACCTCAGCATGGCCGTCTCAACAGCCACGCCGTCAAAGACAGCCGAGTCAGGTCCGGGTGACGACAAGGACCCTGAGACAGGAGGTCCGGTCGTAGCGGCAACCGCAGAGGACTGTCCATGGACAGACCCTGAAGGTCTGAGAACCAGTGCCGTCTGGGCCACGCGGGAGCTATCAACAGGAGAGTCCCTCCTTCCTGTTTGAATTTCCGGATTACCCGTGGAAGAAGGGAGACCGGAGGGAACAGGTATGCGAACCGGAACTTCCACCGGACGGACAGAGCATCCACCAGAGACGCCCCTTCGTCTCTTGTGCGTGACCCGTACACCGGCAACTTGTTGTTGTGCCGGGAAGCCATGAGGTCGATCTCTGGAAGACCCCATCTGTCCACCAGTAGTTGAAAAATGTCCGGGTGCAGGCACCATTCCCCTGGATGAACGTCCTGGCGACTTAGAAAGTCCGCCTCCCAATTGAGCACTCCCGGGATGAAGACCGCTGATATGGCCGGAAGATTGCGCTCCGCCCAAACCAGGATCCGAGACACCTCTACGAGAGCCGCCCGGCTTCGGGTTCCTCCTTGCCTGTTAATGTAGGCCACGGTGGTAGCGTTGTCCGACTGGACCTGTACCGGGTGACCCTGGAGAAACCGATGTGCCTGCTGGAGAGCATTGAAGACCGCACGGAGTTCCAAGATATTGATTGGAAGCTCCGCTTCTGTCGGCGTCCACCTGCCCTGGAACAGATGTGGACCCGAAACTGCTCCCCAGCCCCGAAGACTGGCGTCCGTTGTCAACAGGACCCAATTTGGAACCCAGAACGGACGTCCCTCGCTGAGGTGGGTCGTCTGTAACCACCAAGCAAGGGACAGGCGAACCTCCGGGGTGAACACAATCATCTGGGACTTCAGAGACTGAGGCAGCCCGTTCCACTTTGACAGGATCAGGTGCTGCAGAGGTCTGGAGTGAAACTGAGCATATTCCACCATGTCGAACACCGACACCATGGAGCCCAGTAACCTCATCGCCGAGTGTAGAGACACCCGGCGGCTGTGCAGACAACTGCGCACCCTTGACTGTAAAGCAGAGATCTTTTCCTCCGTCACGAAGGTCTTTTGCTGTCCCGAGTCCAATAAGGCTCCAAGATGCAGAATCCTCCGAGATGGGATTAGAGTGGACTTCTGCCAGTTGATTAGCCAGCCGTGCCGTTGCAGCAGGGCAATTGTCAGGTCCAAGTGGTGTAACAGGAGCTCTGGAGATCCCGCCACCAATAACAGGTCGTCCAAGTACAGCAACATGCGGACTCCCTGCAGCCGCAGAGAAGCCGCCATGACCGCCATCACCTTGGTGAAAACACGTGGTGCTGTCGCCAGGCCAAAAGGCAATGCCCGAAACTGGAAGTGGTCGCTGCGGGTTGCAAACCTGAGGAACTGTTGATGGCGCAAAAGAGTAGGGACATGCAGGTAAGCGTCCTGTATGTCCAATGACACCATGTAGTCCCCAGGTTCCAGCGCCAGAATGATGGACCGTAGGGTCTCCATCCGAAACTTCGGTACCCGCAAAGACTTGTTGAGTGCTTTGAGGTTGAGAATCGGACGATACGACCCATTGGGTTTCTGTACCAAAAAAAGATTTGAATAGAAACCCTGGCCCCTCTGGGAGAATGGAACAGGCACTATAACTCCAGCCTGGAGCATAGTGTGCAATACCTTCCGCAGCTCCGTAGCCTTGTTCCGGTCTGATGGTAGACCCGTGGTGAAGAATCGAGCCGGGGGTCTGTGCCGGAAGGAGAGGGCGTACCCGTGGGAGACCACCTCCAGAACCCAAGTGTCTGTCGTAGTGACCGACCAACACTGGACGAACTGCAGCAGGCGGCCTCCCACCCTGGGATCCCCCAAAGGGAGGCCCAGACCGTCAGGCCGCAGGCTTGTCATCTGGCTTGGGGGCCGGACGTCTGGTACTCCATGCCTGCTTCCGGGGCTTGACCGATTTCCTAGGGCCAGCCTGACGAGAAAACGACTGTGGTTTGGGCCTGCCCTGGGCCCTAGATGACCGAAAGGACGATGGTCCAGAACCAGAAGGAGCAGCGGCTGACGGGAGACAAGCCGATTTGGCTGCCGCCAGCGTGGCCACAATCTTATCCAGATCCGGACCGAAGATAACTTCTCCGGTAAACGGCAACGCTTCCAGACCCTTCTTGGAATCTGCGTCTGCCTTCCAGGATCGCAGCCACAAGGTGCGACGAGCAGCTACCACTGCTGAAGAAATTCTAGACACCAGAGTACTAATGTCTAGAGCCGCCTCGTTGATGTAGGTGGCCGAATCATGGAGATTGCCAATCAACTCCGCCTGTTCGGCCGGACAGTCGTAATCAAAAGAAGCCTCTAATGAATCCGCCCAGCGCTCCATCACTCTGGCAACCCAGCAAATGGCCATAGCCGGCCGTGCTGCCCCCCCCGCAAGGGAATAAGCGGACTTCAGGCAGATTTCCACCTTGCGGTCCGTAGCATCCTTAAGGGAGGACATGGATGGCATCGGCAATGTGGCACTACGGACAAGACGGGTCACGTGAGAATCCACCTGTGGAGGGGATTCCCACTTAGCAAAATAATTATCCGCGAACGGATAAGCCACCGCCAGGCGTCTCTGCGGCTGGTATCTTTTGCCAGGCTGTTTCCACGCCTCCTCTAAATGGTCCACCAACTGATCCGAAAGAGGAAAGACTGTGGCATCGCCCTTCACGTCTTTGAAAAAGGCATACTTAGACTTAGCCGCTGGGGGAACTTCGTCCTCAATCACCAAGGCTGTGCGGACCGCCCGAATAAGTCCAGGAATATATACTTTGGACTTAGCATCAGCGTCCTTAGTATGGAGAGGTTCCTGATCGTAAGGATCCAGAATCTCCCCATCATCAGACGTCCCTTCGTCATCCTCATAAGGAGCGGACAGAGGCGCCACCGGCCGTTTATGAGGCCGCATCACAGACTCCCCTTGCAACACATCCGACAAGTGCTGTACAGAACTCGTCAGGGAGTTAACCCACGCTGGCTCCTGAGAAACCGGGAGCGGGGAAATAGGGAGACTGTGGGGTACCACCAATTGTCGTGGGAAACCCTGCATGGGTGACGACACCACAGACTGCTGGGACAAACCCATCGGAGTAAACGCGGGCTGCGGAGCTAACTGGCCCACTAAAGCTGTTAGCGCCTGAGCGAAACAAGCCCAGGGCGGCTCCTGTACCGGTGCTGTAACCGTAAGAGGCCGCGCCATGGACAAACACTGCCGGCAAAGGCCCTCCGCGCTACCCTCCCCCTCCGCTAACGGTACTTTACACGTGGTACACTGTAGCCGGAGGGGAAAATCACTTTCAGACATGATGGCACCACGTATGTGACCCCTCTCACCAATTATATATTAAATAGGCGAGAGACCACCCTGCAGCACCGCACCGCAAGGGCTTAGCAGAAAGAACAGGGACAGTAATAAAGCTGACAGTCTTGAGAAGAAAAGTTACAGGCAGCAGCGCTAGAACAGTCACATACAATGCAAAGAAAATCAATTCCTGCACTAACAGCGCTGATCACTCAACTACACAGACACAGGGCCTGGTAGGACACAGCGCTGCATACACAGACCTGACAACAGCGGAGGAGAGGTATGCGGGGGGACCCAGACCACGATGCTTCCAATGCAGGCTTCCAGCAGCGTTCACCATGCTTCTGAAAAGATGGCCGCCGAGGAGCAGAGAGAAGGCTGGCCTGGGGGAGGAGCGCTGACACAGGGCCAGTCAGCACAGCGCAGAGAGGGCTGTGTGCAGCGGGGGAGGCGCCGGCTGTGAGACAGGGAAGGCGCGCTCCCCTGGCATGCATTTAACCCCTGGGACGCCGCAGCGCTACCGGTCTGCTGCGGTCCACTGTCCCAGGGAGTAGTGGAAGCGCAGGTTGGTCGCCTGGCTCCACGCTGCAGCCAGTCCCCAGGGAGCCCCCTGCCTGGGGACTTAGGACCATGTGATCAGCGGGGACCCACCGCGGGACCCCGCTGCTTACCTCTGTCCCCCTTGAATCCGGCCATGGTCCGGAACATATGGGGTCACCGCTAGCTGTGACCCCAGATGCCCACCAGCATCCCTGGATCAGTACCGGCATTCTGGTACCGGCGGGGTGTAGGGAAGACAGCATGGACGTCAGGACTGACTGTCCATGCTGTTCATCCAGATGTGCAGCCACAGCTGCATGAAGAAAAAGCTTCAGGGGCTCTTCTAGCCCCCACTCCAACAGGTGCACCCGACTCCGGCCGGGCACCAAACTAAACTGAGATGCCTTGGCTCGGGGGCGGGGTATAGGAGGGGGACCTAGTGCATCCTGGGAGGCTGAAAGCTTAACTCTTTGGTGCCCTGCGACTGACGTCACACCTATACCCAAGGTATCCTGTGGATACCCTATGGACCCTGAAGTAGAAAATCATATTTGTGTTATATGTGGGTCACTGATGCTCTCTGTATTATATCACATCCACTGCGACACTCTCAGCATTATATGGTGGGCACTGCAGCACTCTGCATTATATGGTGGGTACTACGACACTCTGCATTATATGGTGGGCACTGCGACACTCTCAGCATTATATGGCGGGCACTGCAGCACTCTTTTCATCTCATGGTGGACACTGCAGCACTCTGCATTATATGGTGTGCACTGCAACACTCTGCATGTTGGGCATTGCAACACCCTCTGCATTATATGGTGGGTACTGCGACACTCTGCATTATATGTTGGGCATGGAAACACTCTATGCATTATATGGTGGGCACTGCAACACTGCATTATATGTTGGGCATGGCAACACTCTCTGCATTATATGGTGGGCATTGCGGCACTCTATATTATGTATATGGCGGGCACTGCAACACTTTTTGCATTATATAGTGATTAATGCGACAACTCTATGCATTATATGGTGGGCACTGTGGCACAAAGTGTAGCAGGCACTGGCACCTTAATGGGACTAACAATGGGCTTTTCCCTCACCGTACATACATTTTACTATGCTGATAGCTGTATCCAAGGTAGCCCAAGGTGACTAGAGCTACAGCCTCTAATCCCTATGCCTTCTGTAGACTGGTCATAAAAATTATTACTTACCTAGTTTTAAACTATAACTAGAATACCAGATACAGCGTTATTATTGTTATTGTTTTTATTTTTAATATGGCTCTGGACATGTGCATTTTTCTAAATGTTACTTATGCGCCTCTGCTAGCTAGCCACACCCCTGGCTGGCCACACCCCTTTAGCTTTGCACCGCCTCCCTTCAGTGGGCCCCTACCATTGCATTCCCCCTGTGGGCCCTTCATGTCCCAGTCCGACACTGGTCACGCCTAATTTACCGGTCATTCCCCCATCCCATACACACATGTTGTACCAATTTGGAACAAGCAAAAGTTGTAAGTTATGCTAATGTAAATGACCCAAGTTCTTAGATCAGTAACATTTGTTATACTTTAGGATGGTTTGTAGCATACATGCCTACCCTCCCGGTTTTCACAGGAGGCTCCCAATTTTTCGGGTAACCCCCCGCACCCCCGAAAGGGTAGGCATTTCTCCCACATTCTGCCCACTTCCTAGTGAAGTGGGCAGAATGAGGACAATTCCCATGGCGATCGCGGGTCTCTGTGTAGGGGGCGGGACTTAAGATGTGATTCTACATGAATCACGTCATTTGGCCCCGCCCTCTATGTAAATTGTAGCCATTCGCTGCAATTTTACCACGAGGGGGTGGGGCTTAATGACGTGAAACATCAGGACCCACCCCTGTCGGCTCCCTCCTGCTTCTCTTACCCGGGCTTCTCCCGGGAAGAGATATTAAAAGGTAGGCAAGTATGGCTTGTAGGCTCTAGTGGTTTTGTTTTGTTTGTATTCAGGGCCTGATTCAGAGCCAGACGCTCTGAACGAGCGCCCGCTCTGAATCAGGGCGTTTTTTTTTGCGAGGCGGCCTCTTGGACGCTCGCATAGCTGTGGGTTACCACCCACAGCTTATGCGAGCGTCCATGATGATGGTCGCGATGGTCAAGACGATCGCGACCATCGGGCTTGCGACGAGACCCTTGCGGTAGGGTCTCGTTGCCGCAAGCCCTGGTGTGATTTTGGCTCTATCAAAGCCAAAATCACTCCCACTGACATCACTAGTGATGTCAGTGGGGCCGGACCCAGACGATAGGCGTTCCCATGGGAACGCCTCCGTCTGGGCAGCCACGCCTCCGGCACGCCCACCAAAGGGGGCGTGCTGTCAATCACCATCGACAGCACGCCCCCTTTGGTGCGAGACCCATAACGACGGCTACCCCGTCGTTATTCGGGTCTCGCGCATGCGCACGACGGAGGCGCCTCCGTCGTGCGCATGCTCATTTGGGAAACATTGACCCGCTTGCGAGCGCTCAGCGCTCGCGAGCGGGTCTGAATGAGACCCTCAGTTGTTTGTAGTTTCAACTATCTGACAAGCAGCAGCTATTGTTGTCACAGCCCTTTTTTCCTGTGGGATGTCATGAAGAATTAATTTGCAGGATGTAAACAACCTTCTTAGTGCTTATAGTGTGCATCTGCTCCTCCCCCCTTTCTTTTCTGCTGTAGAACTACATGTCTCAGCATGGTAGCACCTATTATCATATTTAATATTAAGATGTGCAGCCCAACCCCTCCTTTTTCCTATGTGTGTGTATTTAAGGTACATTTGAAGGTGAGACCCCTTCTCTTGGGCTAGCACTCCTCCTACCTGCCCCAGGTGATTTTCATTGTTATGGGTCCTTGCACTGCAGTACACACATCTAATGGGTCCTATGAAAGGCAAGTCCTATATATATTAATTAGTGTGTCAGTATTAGGAATGTTAGGGACCCACCTGTATAAGGTTCACCATGACGTGGTAGGTGGGCAAAAATCTTTGGCCAAACATGTACTAAGAAACCTTACTTTTAAAACCATGTTAATTGTTGCAGTTTATTAAAGACTTTTTGATCATTAGAATTCTTAGTGCTTATAGGACCTGATTCAGACCCGCTCGCAAGATGCGATCGCTGGCTTGCAGAAAGGGGCCGGATATGTAAATTAAGCGCTCAAACTGCGTTGCGGAAGGACGCCCACTGTGTGTTAGCGAGCTACGGCAAAGTGCGCTCGCAAGTGTCTGAAGACGCCCCCTTGCCACTCGCAACACACGTCATCTCAGGGAAATGTATGATCAATCGGGACCATCGTGAGCGTTCGAAGCTGCTCGCAGCCCTTGGGGTGGTCTTTCCCCGCCGCAAGCACTGTGATCAGTGCGGGATGAAATACATGCAGGTGACGTGGACAATGACGCTGCTTTGCTAATTATGCCTGCGTTCGCAACACTACTCCCCCATTCACAAGCGTCCTTACCCTGTTACCACCCGCAAATGGCACTATCTGTCACTCAAAGCAGCGACCTGAGAGTGGATTACGAGCTTCCAAAAGCAGATCGCAACGAATGGCTTGTGCACTCTCACTGCGAGTTATACGCATGCACAGATGGGCGAAAGTCGCTCAGAGCGAGCAATCTCCCCTTAGCGAGCGGGTCTGAATCATGTCCATAGTGTGCACCTGCTCCCCCCCCCTTTCTTTTCTGCTGTAGAACTACAGGTCTCAGCATGGTAGCACCTATTATCATATTTAATATTAGGATGTTCAGCCCAGCCCCCCTCCTTCCTCCTTCTGCCTTTTAGGATGTAAACAATGACCAGCATAACAAAAGCAAACTTCACATTGTTAGGTCATAGCACTATTGCATAACACACTTAATCACAGATATGATTGCCATATGACATATATCAATGGGGATGGGTAAAGGGATCGGCCAGCATCCCGACAGGGTTAGAATACCTACACTTGGTGGTCAGTGTCTGACCATAACCTCCCCATCTAGTGCCTAAGCCTAACCTCCCCCTCCCTGCACCCTAAGCATAACCCTCCCTACTTAGTGCCTAACCTTAACCCTCCCCCTAGTGCCTAACACTAACTGTACTGCTAATCCTCCCCCTAACCCCGCTGGTGTCATCAGTGATTACATTGAGGGCATCAAACCAACCACTGGCGTATCTACCTTAGGTGCAGGGGGTGCAGCTGCTATGGGGCCCAGGGTGTCTTTGGGGCCCAGTCGTCCCCCTGCACCTACGCTGCCAGGCAAGCCGTGGTTGCGTCCTCCTTCAGCAGTTTACTGCGCAGGGCAGGTACATCTGCCATCCCGGTCACTCCGCCTCTGTCTCTCCTCACTGACTGATACTGGGAAAAGGCGTCCCAGCATCTGTCAGTGAGGAGAGACGGAAATGCCTGGGAGAGGAGATGTGCCTGACCTGCCACAGGGAAGGGGATGGAACCACGGTGGACGTAGGGGGAGTCCCATGAAAATTTTGCTATGGAGCAAGATCTAGTTATGTCATTGAAACAACTATCTGAACAACCAATGGTTTGCACCCATCGATGGCCATTCCTGCTGGGGAATACGGTTAGCTGCAGGTCAGTCAGGTTCGTGCAGGGATTAGTAACACAGGGGAAAAAACATCACTGTCAGGCAGCCATCTTTTCCATCGGATGGAAAACATTAATGTTTGATAACCATCAATGGTTGATGGCTATCTCTATTGCAAGAGGATGAGAAGATAGGGGGTAGAGATGGTCATGGGGACAATATTGTGAGGCAAGCAGAGCTGATATGATTGGAGGGAACAAGTGGAAGGGTTAGGTGGAGGGAAAGGAAGGAGTGGGGAAGATAATGTAGACAAGTGGAGAGAGAGCAGGGAGGTGTCTGGGGTGGGGTGTGATGGGATAGTCCAGCTTCAAAAGAAGAGTTTGTGGCAGCTCTTATAAGCCATATGAAGAGTGTATTTTACCCTTTAATTAAGAAGTAAAGTCATGGTCGGTAAGGGAGGGCAGGGGGGAGGAAGAGGCAGTCAGAGCTGGGAGTTCATGGTGGAAAACGGGTGATGGGGTTGTTGGACTGGAAGGAGATAAATAGCAGTCCCCAGAGAAAGCCTAATGCTGGGTACACACCTATACAATCATCGGGCTGTTTAAATTTTTACCCAGTCTTTCGATGTTGCTAGAGTGTGTACCTTCGATCATGTTTTGTCGGATGAAAACTGGTGGAATCGAAGGATCGCATCTTATGTGCAGTTTGATATTCATCTGGGCCAGATCGGATCAAAAGTGCAGTGTATACGCACCTTCAGCCATTCTTGCGTTTCTACACCAGCAGCAGCGCCGCCTCTGTGAGTGGTACAATAATTTTCTTATGGTATTTTGGCAGTCAAGGATCGAAGGTCGCAAGTATGAATGTATAGGTGTGTACGTGTGTATTGACACTGTGGTCTGGACTTCCGATTGGGAGTGAATTTGTTCCAAACATTGCAACCTTTGAGTGATCGCAAAGATGTGTACTCAACGTCAATGGGAGCACTCCTGCAGTTTTGTCTCTTTATTGGCAGACCCCTTATCTTCTATTTTCTTTGCTACAGCATCACTGGACATCACTGGACATCACTGGACATCACTGGACATCACTGGACATCACTGGACATCACTGGACATCAGTGCTAGTGCTGTGGCTTTTTTGGTATACTAATTCTTAAAACATAAAAAAGAAGTTAAGTAATTTCAGAAGTGAATAGAATAAGCTAATGAAGAGTTGCCAAGAGTAGAGAAGCTATTATAGATCAACTTGTTTTCTTAGGTGAATACCGGTACCTTCTTACTGAATACCGGTACCTTCTTACTGAATACCGGTACCTTCTTACTGAATACCGGTACCTTCTTACTGAATACCGGTACCTTCTTACTGAATACCGGTACCTTCTTACTGAATACCGGTACCTTCTTACTGAATACCGGTACCTTCTTACTGAATACCGGTACCTTTTTTTTCATCAAACAATACCATAGAAACTTTGCTTGTCCGGGGTATATGGATGTTATTTTTTTTTTATTTATAGGGTTACTCCCCACTGGATAGCAGAGAAGGGAGGAATGCAGTGTGTGGAGATAACTATCATAGTGTAACATTTGAAAGACCACCAACTCCTTTGACCCAACTAGTCAAATCTTACTGTAGCCTTCATTCACACAAATGTATTAACCCTTCTGGCATTTAATAAGTATGCCAATTAATTTGCCATGGAGAGGCTCACAGTTGCAGTTTACATCATCGACTTACAGAAATGATGGGAAAGGTGTGTCACGTATCTGAGAGGTGAGGGCAGGGGCAGAACTATAGGAGACAATGGAGGCGACGCCGCCGGGCTCCAGCACTGAAGGGGCACCTCCTCCATTACCCTCAATATATTCACCCCACTTTGGGCTGTAACTATGTACCCGGAGTGTACCGTTACAGCCACCCAATACATGGCACCTCTTCCTGGCACCTGAGAAGCCACCATACACTAGTGGAGAGCTCCATGTCAGACCATCAGCTGCTGCTTCCATCTATCTATAGCCTACATCTATACTCATTGGTGTTGCTGCTCCTCAGCAGCTTCTTTTGTCAGTGTGACACGTCCGGCACCCCCTCACCCACAACTCTCTGTCTCCTCCATGGCATGCCTATATTCTGTGTGCAACTGCGGAGTATCTGCTTGCGAACTGCTATATTACAGTGTCAGCGGCTGTGACAGGGGGGCACCAAATTATAACTTGCCTCCAGGCGTCTGATATGAACTTACACCACTGGGTGAGGGGCTGCCTGGGAATGGTAATTTTAAAGAGGCGACTAAAGTTGGAAGGACAGACACTGGTCTGTGCGTGGGGTCACCTAATTTGGACACCATTATTTGAATAACATTAAAATAATTTGAATAACTACGAAAGGAGTCTGGTATCCCTAATGTCCTCTTTATAGCTATTTACTACTAGAACTTGCCCTTGAAAAGCAGTTTGAGGAAACTCTCCTGCCATTCATCCCTCATCCAGTCGTAAAGCTCCTCCGCAGGGTGGGCTCTCATAAAGTCATCTCTATCCTATATACAGATATACTCCATCTATTTTACCTGGACAATCCTCTTCCTTAACGCTAAACAGAAATCTGAATTAAGCTAAATTTCTGATAAGAGTGGGACACAGAGGCTGATTGGCCGTTATTTTCTGCGGGAAGAATCCCGGTGGGCCGATTGGTTGTGGCACCGCTTTTCAATTGAGGCCCCACCCCCGACTCGCGTCCATTGGCGTCATCGAGGGACAAGGGGTGAGGAAGTGGCGCGGGTCTGCGGGTGATTGACGGCGGTGGTTGGCGTGGCCGCGGTGGGTAAGTTGCAAGGCTGGGGGGCCGCTCAGGACAGTCTGTCAGCCCGATTGTCTCCTCTTCACTCCCCCCCCCCCAGGCTGTGAAGTGTTATGTTAATGTCATAGCCTGGAAGGCTCTGAGGGGCCTATTCATGATGTTAATTATCAAACCCCGGTAATGAACATTCTGACTCGCGGCTGCCAAAGCAAATTCATCATTGCTCCTGCGCAGTGACAGCTGATGCTATATTAGTTTTTTTGTTTTTAATTACATTTGGAAAAATCTCAAAAAAACTTTTTACACGTTGTCATTACAGGTTATTGTGTGGAGAATTTTGAGGACAAAAATGAATTTAATCCATTTTGGAATAAGGCTGTAACATAACAAAATGTGGAAAAAGTGAAGCGCTGTGAAAACTTTCCGGATTCACTGTACAACAGATGCAATTATATACTGTATTTTACATAGGATTTACTACAGTCTTCTTCGTACTGGCAAAATAAATATCCAAAATGTGGTATGGGCTCAGGATCTTTCTGTCACCTGTACCAATAAGGTACCCATATTGTGGTCTGCTGTAGTGGGAGGCATAGTAATATTATTATCCTTATTTATATGGCGCCACAAAGGTTCCCAGCGCCTTACACAGTACATAAATGAGCACACAAGAAAAACAGTTAATAGTAATATAAAACAATACAGGACAAGGACATGGTTTATGCACATAGCTGCATAACACAAGCAGCAGGGCCTCAGCAACCAAGTGTTAGGTCCCAATTGGGGAGTTAGGAGTAAAAGAAACTATAAGTAGGGGGAGGAGAAGCACGTGAGGGACGAGGGCCCTGCTCGTGAGAGCTTACATTCTAAAGGGGAGGGGCAGACAGACAGGGGCGACACAGATGGGGTAGATAGTGAGGAAGGAGCTCGGAGCAGTGGGTTAGGAAATGTGCTGCGGAATGTGTGTGTATAAGACGACCTGATGTTATGTCAAACTTAATCTATCCCTATGACAGAAAATAGATTTTGTTTAGGTGTTAGTTTCTTGAGAGATATAAAAATAAAGCTGTAGCGCTTTAATTTTTGTGGGTTCCATTTTAGCATCTACATACATCCTGCTAAAAATGCAGCTATTATGGGACTGTCCCGGCATCCTAATACAGTAGTAATACAGTAGTGAATACTTTAGTCCCAGCTGCTGGGTGCTATGCCATGCTCCTGTGCGTGGGTGCATCTCACATGCTAGACCCACCCACAAATGGGTGCAGCCATGTCCAACATGCTGTGGTCCCACATGATGTTGCCGTATCTGGGCCCAGAATTTCTCTTGGCAGCCCTGGAGGTGACAGGCAGAACCAGGAGGGAATGGGGCTAAATGCTGGGGTAGTAAGGCCATGACAGGAGGGAGGTGGCTGAGAGTGGAGGAACAGGAAAGGTGGGGGAAAGAAGACTGATGAGAGAAAATAGGGGGAATAGCAAGTGGAGGAGACAAGAGGGGAGGATAGGGATGGATAAAGTAGAGGAATATGTGGGCACTGAATAAGGGGGGTGTTTGAAGTAAGGGTGTTCATGCAGGTAATAAGCAAGATGAAAACTAAAGTGGAGGCTGTGTGATGTAGAGACAGTGTGGATAAAAGTTGTTAAATGTTTAAAAATAACGGTAAAAGAACAGTGCTGCTAATGTATGAGCGCAGCTCCAAAAGTGATATATAAAGAGGTGTGTGAGTAGTGGGTGCAGGAATTAGTTATTAAAATAAAGAATGATTAAAGTGGACAGATGCGATGCAACGGAATAAGGCAATACAGTACAAACAGGATGTTCAGTAGTATGAAGGCAAAAATTACAATGTATAGAGCCGATCCAGTCAGAAGTGTTTTGAACAACAAAGATCCATCAACAAGAGCAGCACGCAGATAGGGGAGTAAGGATTTCCTGGATATGTATACAGCAGCTGATGGTGAAGCTGGTAATTCACATAAGTATGTTGCTTGTTGTCGTCCAAAAAGTGTTCTGGTTTTGAGAATGTTTTCCATCAGCTTTCCTCCAGTTTAACTTCGGCGTAACTCCGTCTTAGTTATCAAATTGTAATTACACTTATAATCTAACACAAACGCTATGCAGCCTTATACTGGGCATACACTATACAATTATCTGTCAGATATCTGTCCAATCTGGCTGGTTGGAATAAAAACATGGTAATGTATGGGAGCCAATGACAATGCACTCTTCAGCAGTGCATCTATAGTAATGCCCCTGAGGTAATGCCCCTGTAGTAGTGCCCATATGTTAATGCCCCTGTAGTAGTGCCAATATGGTAATGCCCCTGTAGTAGTACCAATATGATAATGCCCCCATAGTAATGTCCCTGTATTAGTGCCCATATGGTAATCCCCTGTAGTGCCGCTTACAGAGAAAAAAAAAAACATGACTTACTTTAAACGCCGCTCCGCCGTCCGGTCCGCCTGGCTGCTCCTCGGAACTATGGGAGAGACGTCATGATGTTCACGAGAGAACTCCAGCCTCCGGCTACCGCGGCACTGCAGGGAAGGAGCCGGGCACCCGCTGGTAATAAAATCTCAGCGGGCGTCCGACTTGGAGCTTCCCTGCGGCGCCGGGCTGGAGGACACTGGCAGTGTGTGCAGCGGCGCACCACATGCACCTCCAGCTCCCCACTAGTTGAGGCCCTGGTGTAGCCCATAGGCTACAACAGGCTAACACCATCTTCAGGGGGCGCATTCCGGAAGTTGGTAAATCTGGCAGAATCCCATCTTCTATAGACACCTATGGGGACTGCGGCTGCCAGCGGGAATGGAGGGTTCGCAGCAGGTATCAGAGATATCTCCTGTGGTCCCTCCTTCATACATGGGGGTGATTCTAAATATTTGCAGCTAGTTACTCCCTGAAAATTGGTGTTTTCGAGAATAAGCCGCAAATATTTAATTATTAATTGGCCACTGTGTATTGTGACAGCCACTGAGTCTATAACATACATCACATTCATCAAGGGTCGCTAGCTGTGGATCATACATGATCCCTAATTCACATCATCTGAATTGTCCTCAGAAGATCTGCTGAGCTGATATCTCACACGTGTGATTTACAAACCGGCTTCAGGTTTTTTTAAATGGCTGGCTGGGACTTGTAGTTTCACAAACCTCTGGAGCTGCCCAAGCTAACTGTGTCAAACTCTGGTCCTTCCTGGGGCCATGAAAAGTGTATATCCCCGCCGCTCATGGACACACATACAAACTAGGGATCATTTTTTTGTCAGAAGCAAGTTAACCTACCATTATGTTTTGTGAGAGGAAACCGGCACCCATAAACACACAGAGAACATACAAACTCTGCACAGATGATTCATGACTGCGAATTGAACTCATGACCTCAGTAATGCTAACCATTATGCAATTTGTGCTGCCCATGAAAAACATGTTCAGATCCTTCCTAAACTAACACTGGGGAGTTTTATGGGGTTATGCAGTAATTCTCATTACAACTTTTCAGCCGATATAAAAGAACCTTTTGTATGAAAGTGTTTGTTTTAGTAAACTCAAAGAATTACAAGCTACATTAAGCTGCAGGCTGGTACTGATTCTGCCAAGACTAATGCAGTAAACATTAAGCTAATCAGTAATACACATGGAAGAAGTGAAAAGGACATATCTCCCACTTTTCCCTCAAACTGGGACTGTCCCATCTAAAATCAGGGTCATTTGGGAGGAACGATTAAACAGTGAAAAGCCTGTGTAACTCTTTCCTGTCTCTAACACGCTATGGTATTCATATGGTAGTCACAAGGCAGATTGCATGTCATGCATAATTATCTCGTAAGAAAATATGGATGCTAGCTTATCATGAGTTCATTTGATTTTGTGCAATTTGCTTCCCTTAGCAAGGTTTCAGATTTCCATTACCCCCATATTTCCAATTCCCCACATATTCTGCGAAGGACAAATAGGCCTCATCATCTTCATATACGAGGCGTGGCTATTAAATAACGAGACTGATACTATAATTTATGTTTAATTATAATAAGTACATTTTAACTCTGTTCCCCTTCTATGTTCTCCCCTTCTGTATCCACCTACCGCTGCATTCTTATTTTCCATTGGTCAAAGCCGTGCTGTAGCTCATTATTTGTCAGCTGTCTCAACAGCTCCGTCATTTACTTCTATACCTCAGTAACTGATGCAAAACAGGTTCCCCTGAGTACAGATTTGACTTTAGGGAAAAGAAAGAAGTCACACGGTGCTAGGTCTGGCGAGTATGGAGGGCGTTCTAGCACTGCAATCTGTTAATACATTGTCCTAATGGAGGATGAAACTATATTTCTACAACTTTGACCTCTTTGTTCTGATTCTTTCCCGCAAAGTTGCTATAACGTTTTTGTAGTAATGTTGAATCACAGTTGCTCCTTCTGGTACCCAGTCTTCCAAAATAACATCCTTGACATCTACGAAAACAATTATATGGCTTTGAATTTGGATTTGCCTTGACGTGCTTTCTTCATTATTGGTGATGATGGTGTATTCCAGTGTGTGGACTGGCGCTATGTCTCAGGATCGTACAGGAAGATCCATGTTTCATAACAGGTAATAACTTTATTAAAAAAAAATGCGAATCCCCTTGAATTTGTTCCAAAATGTCTGTATAAATTTTCTTTCAAATTTTCTTGCTCGGCAGTGAGAAGCCTTGGATCCATCGTAGCACAAACTTTTGTCATGTTAAGATCTTGATGCAAAACTTGCCTAACACTTTGTCGATGTTACCATTTCTGCTATCATTCGGATGTGGAGTCGATGGTCCATTCAAACAATTATCTAATTTTTTCCCACATTTTTATTTGTTTTTAACATGCAAGGCTTTCCGGGATGTTCATCATCTTCGACATCCTCTCAACCATCATTAAATCTTTTGCACCACTCAAATACACATGCACGTGATATACAATGTGGCCCGTAAGCCTCGGTTAGTATACAGGAAGATTCCATGGGCATTTTGTTCAATTCAACTATAAATTTAGTTAACATGTTGCTCTACTTTTGAACTAAGCATTTTTACGACATACAGAAAAAAGAACTTCTTCAAGCATTGTGTGACAGCAAACTATTGTGTGAGAGGGGTCAAACTTGCAAAACAATTTTTACGATAGTCAAAGGTCAATATTCCCCCACCACCTTTTAACTCATGCAGTATGGTTTATTTTTTACAAGTACAGTCTCTTTATTTTATAGCCACAAATCGTACAATAAGACTGCATAGAATGAGTTCCATTTGATAGGGCCGGCTCTTGAGGTGTTCAACCAGTGCGGTTCAACAGGGGCGCCGCCCCATAGAGGGCACACCCCTCCCAACATCACTATTTCAGCGGGACAGCACTGTCCCACTGTTCCACCCATGGGACATAGTGTCCCGCAGGTGGTTTGGTAGGGGGGTTGGGAACCACCACCGCCGCAGCTGTGTGGCACTGCCGGACCCCAGAGTAGCTGAATGGATGCGGTGCGCATGCGTGCGGCATCCATTCAGTGCCGGGAGATGAAGTGCTGGGCTCTCCCCCAGCCTGACGTTACACGGGAGCCGTGCCATGAAGGCACATCCCCAAATAACGTAACATAAGGGCATGGCCTATAGTAATTAGGTCACGCCCCCATTTTCGCTTGACATCCTTCCGGCACAGGGTGAGACTACCCCTGGAGCCGGCCTTCCCACTTGACCTCCACAGCGATCGAGGCAAAATATATTTTTTGCCCATTTTGGTTACATTTTAATAATATATATTGAATTTTTTCAAAATAAAAGGGGGAAGGATACAGAACAAGAAAAAAGTACACGGAAAGGAAAGAAAATATAGGGGGGTAATGTAGACCAAAAAATCAACATCGTAAAATACAGTAAACAAATGTATACAAAAAAGAGGAAAAATACAAGCTGTAACAATATAATATAAAAGTGAATCAAAACATATTCAGAGAGTATATTAGTCAGAAGAATTGGCTTCAATTAGGCTAAATGGTAAAGGATCTGACAAAGATGGGTTATTAACAAATTGCGCCCCCTCTCAGTCAGTGACATACTCCCGCCACGCCATCCACTGCATTAACGGAGAAGATGGGGAAGAGGAAAAAGGTATATACTATATCTCCATTAAAAAATGGAAATTAACTTTATGAAACACCTTGAGAATAGGGGGGGAATGGTTGTTTCCATTGTTGAGCCAGAGCTGCACGTGACGCTACAAATATATGTCCTAACACATAGCTCTGATAGGACTGTACCACTGGAGGGTAGATATGTAACAAAGCTAACGAAGGGGATGGAGATAAAGTTAACCCAAATACTTTATTAATCCAGGGGAAAAATTCCAAGCAAAACGTACATAGAGCAGGACAGGACCAAAAGATATGAAAAATATGGCCAACTTTTCCACAATTCCACCAGCACAGCTTAGTGCAGGATGGCCACAAGTTATGCAATATTTTAGGAGTGAGGTACAATCTAACATGCATTTAGATTGTAAACAATTTAACATGCATTTCCGTGTGATTCACACATCTTGACATTTTAAAAGACATGATATAAGTTGTTGACCTTTGAGCATCAGAAATAGGGTGACCTAAATACAATTCCTAGCAAAGTTGAGCTGCAGATTTAACAGCAGGACATAATCCCAAAAGAAATTGATACAAAAAGGAAATACTCCCCCTAGCTCCACCTCAGCTAAGCCAAGACCTGGGGCTCCAGTTTCACGGGCAACTCCTCTGCGACCCTCAGATGCACCGGAGGCTGGGCTGATGACCAGCCGATGAACGTAGGATAGGGTAAGTAAAGAGCTAAAGCCAAAGGAGCTCAAACCCAGTACGTCCACTCTCAGTGACGGTTAGGCCAAGCCCCTTATTGGTATTTTATAAAGTCTTAAAAAAAAATTTAAAAAAAGGAATAATTTGTATGTGTACTGCATAAAAAAATCAGTGATATTAATGTTGGAATGGGAATGTCGAATAAATGGACTCGGCACAGGGGTTGATTTACAGGTCCCAGCAAGCCCAAACTGTAAGAGTACACCAGCACTTGAACCCTCAATGTAAAGTAAATATACTAAGTACCCGCTGATTGGCTAAGAGCATTCTGACTCTTAGCTAATCACGTCTGAATGAAGTGCAGGAAACCACTTAGGAAATTACATTTTGGGACGCTGTACTGTAGCATACAGTACATGGTGTCTAGCGTGGATGGAGTACAGGGAAATGCTCTGGACGAGGGTGAGTGTCATGTGAGTCTCTGGCTGCAGACTGGCTGTTAAACCTGGCTAGCTCCAGCTGGTGTTTATTTTCCCGCCTCCCATTCTGCAGCCTCCATAGCAGCTAGGCGTTCTGCAGCCCCCCTTACAGCTTACCGTTCTGCAGCAGCAACCTCAAGTTCTGCAACCTCTAGTTCTGCAGCTGCTTGGAACTCTTGTATCAGCTGCAGGGGTGACACAGTGTCTGTATCCTTCACATATTTGAGGGAAGTTTATAAGTTCCTGTCCAAAGCAGGTTCCTTACCAGAACTAACAGATGTTTCTGACCTCTTTTGTATAGCACAGAGGGTCCTCAAGGCTCCCAAACAGTCCAGGTTTTGGAGATATCCATGGTTGAGCAGAGGCGGTTAAATCAAATTGACTGAGGTACTAATTAAGTCACCTGTGCTCAACCATGGATATCGCTAAAACCTTTACTGTTGGGGAGCCTTGGGAACCTCTGGTATGGCATATTCATATTATCTATAGTTTGCTTTTTTAATGGTTTTTAATTACTAAAACAAGCTAGATTTAGGGGGAGATTTAATAAAGCTTCAGAGAGAGAAACAATTGGAGATAAATAGCACCAAGCAATCAGCACCTAACTGTCATTTTTCAAACACAGCCTGTAAAGTGACAGTTAAGAGCTGATTGGTTGGTGCTATTTATCTCCAGTTTTATCTCTCTCCAAACTTTATTAAATCTTCTCCTTAGGGGCCTATTCATCATCACTTAATTTTCACAAAAGCAGGTGAAAAAGCAAATTTTCACCTGCAATTGTGAAAATTAAGTATTCGGGCCATTCATTAAGAAGGTAAAGCAGGAGATCTCACAGATATCTCCTACTTACCTTCTGTTTGCGGAATGGCCTGCTGTCCCCATACACTTCAATTCATCAAGCTCCAAAAATATATTTTCGGAGCTTGACTGCAGGAGCTTTCGCCATCTTCAGATGGCGAATACCCCCGCCTGTGGATCGCTACCCGCTCTTCCCTATGGGAAGTAGGTCCGTGTTGCGAGAAGGGATCCTTTCGGGTCCCTCCGCCCCTGTCCGGCTTCTTCCGCCGGACATCGGGGCTCTTGTGCGCATGCGTGACCTGTAGGTTGCGTATGCGCACCACCGTCACTGCTCCGATAGAAGCAGTGAAAAGATTCACTGCTCTGAAAGGAGCAGTGAAGCCGCTCGCGGGGGCAGCTGATTTCACATCAGCTGCCACCGCGCCGGAGCAATGCTGAATTGCTCCGGTGGCCGCGGCGAGTTAGAATGCTAATTATCGGGGTCCATTCGGACCATGATAATTAACATCATGAATAGGCCCCTAAGTATTTGAATTTAGCCTTGAAGCCTTGACTAAGAGATCCCAGCTTTTTCCTGCTCTGTTGCTACATTTGTATGTAATAGTTTGTAAGACTTGTTTAAAACGTTTGCTGATATGTTGTTACAGATAAGTATCTCTTTCATTGATTATATAACTGAATGTGCGGCCCTTTTGAAGGTTGGAGGGCCACACATTGCCTTGCCTGTCAGAGATCTAATAATGAACTGTTTGGTCCTGTTGGCTAAAAGTAGCTCTGCAGCAGCTGTTTTTTTATCACCAGTTTTCCCAGCAATATCGCTGCAATTACCACCCTCCTAGAATCACCTATTAGTTGGATTATCACACTGATGGTTTCACTGGTGGAAAAGCAGTGTTTGACAAGGGATGTAGTTAATAGACCGGCGGACTAAATGCCGCCGGTCTATATCCCGACACCAGAAGACCGGCAAGGGAAGAAGATACTGTATACGTCGAAATACCGACGCCTATCTTCATCCCAACGCCGAAGTGCGACTGTCCCTAGCACTTTGCCGTGGGGGGGTTTGGTGTTAGGTTTCAGCAACCCCGGAGGAACTTAGGCTTAGGCACTCCCTGGGGAGGGTTAGGCTAGGGGACGGGGGGATAGGGTTGGGTGCCGCTGGGGGGAGGTTATTGGTTGGCACCCCCCGGGAGGGTTAGGTTTAGGGTGCGGGGGAGGGGGGGTTAGGTTTAGGAATCCCTGGGGGTAGGGACTTAGGGTTAGGCACCACCCCAGGAGCTTAGGGTTAGGCACCCCTAAGGGACGGTTAGGGGGGGAGGGGGGAGGGTTAGGTGACTTACCTGCCACTGTCGGGATTTCCTCCTGTCGGGCTGACGCTGTCGGAATTTGAACCGCCGGCATTTCAATTCCATTCCTTTGACAATGATGATAATTACATAGCTATTCGATTTTATACATAAATGGTTAATGTCAGCTAATGTATTACACTACAGTGTGATATGTATAATAACTTCAATACCTTAGTGCCTAACTTGATCATATATGAATGTAGGGACAAAATGAGTGATTGCAAAACTAGTATCAAATTAGAGTCTATTATCAGAATAAATTCTTAATATAAATTGTGACAAAAGTACTGATAAGGTCATATACTATATATTTGTCCCAGGTTTCTGACCTATATGTATTAAAACCCCAGGAAAATGTCTGTGATTGCAAAACAGACAGGGATGTGCATGCTCCAGAGTTTTGATATAAAAACTGTGTTTTTATTAGGGGTGAGCGGGTTCGGATTTCTGAAATTCGAACCCCCCCGAGCCCCCCGATCCGAGTCAGGCTCGGCTTTTCCCGCCTGACTCAGATCTGAAATTGAGGCAAAACGTCATCATCCCGCCTTCCGGGTCTCGCGGGTTTTGGATCCTATATAAGGTACCCGCGTCGGCGCCATTTTCTCACTCGGCTGTGGACAGTGAAGAGGGAGGGTGGGAGTTAGGGCTGGCTGGGCTGTGTAGTGTTGTAGTGTAGTGTAGTGCAGTGTAGCGTTGTGCTGTGCTGTGCTGTGCTGCTGTTGTCCATAGGGGCTGTGTCCACTACTTCAAAGTCCATAAGGGCTGGCTGGACTGTGTTGTGCAGTCAGTTGTCCATAGGGGCTGTGTCCACTCCAAAGTCCTGTGCAGTGTCCCAGTCCTAAAGGGGTGCTGTAGTGTTGTCCAGGGGGTGCTCTGTCCGTCAGGGGTGCTCCCCCCAAGTGCTAAAAAAAATAAATATTTTTTCTGTGTTTGTGAATTGTGTGCACTGTGGCTGCACGTGCATCAACAAAGGAGCAGCGCCAAGCGTGCGCCTGGGTCCCATAAGTAAAAGGCCCACTGGCTTGTCCGTTAAAGGGTGCTGTAACCCCCAAAGGGCACTCCAAACAAAATAAAAAAATATATTTTTTTGTGTTTATGAATTGTGTGCGCAGTAGCCGCACATGCATCAACAAAGTAGTGCCAAGCGTGCACCTGTGTCCCATAAGTAAAAGGCCGGCTGGCTAGTCCGTTAAAGGGTGCTGTAACCCCCAAAGTACACTCCAAACAAAATAAAAAAATATTTTCTGTGTTTGTGAATTGTGTGCGCAGTAGCCGCACGTGCATCAACAAAGTAGTGCTAAGCGTGCGCCTGTGTCCCATAAATAAAGGGCCGGCTGGATTGACCGCTAAAGGGTGCTGTAACCCCCAAAGGGCACTCCAAACAAAATAAAAAAATATATTTTTTTGTGTTTGTGAATTGTGTGCGCAGTAGCCGCACGTGCATCAACAAAGTAGTGCCAAGCGTGCGCCTGTGTCACATAAAGAAAGGGCCGGCTGGATTGACCGCTAAAGAGTGCTGTAACACCCAAATGGCACTCCAAACAAAATAAAAAAATATTTTCTGTGTTTGTGAATTGTGTCAACGAAGGAGCAGCGCCAAGCGTGCGCCTGTGTCCCATAAGTAAAGGGCCGGCTGGCTCATTTCTTAAAGGGTGGTGTAACCCACAAAGTGCACTAGTCTCCAACAAAAATAAAAAATTATTTTCTGTGTTTGTGTGCGCCTTAGCCGCACGTATATATCAATATAACATAAATGGAGGACCAAACTTTCTCCGAAAAAAATAAAATAGGGAAAGATCAAGAACCACTTCCTCCTAGTGCTGAAGCTGCTGCCACTAGTCATGACATAGACGATAACATGCCATCAACGTCGTCTGCCAAGGCCGATGCCCAATGTCATAGTAGAGGCCACATACAATCCCAAAAGACAAAGTTCAGGAAAATGACCTTGAAAAAAACATTGAAATCATCTGAAGAGAAACGTAAACTTGCAAATATGCCATTTACGACACGGAGTGGCAAGGAACGGCTAAGGTCTTTCCCTATGTTCATGACTAGTGGTTCAGCTTCACATGACGATGGAAGCCCTCCTCCCGCTAAAAAAATCAAACGAGTTTAGCTGGCAAAAGCACAGCAAAGAACTGTGCGTTCTAAGAAGATATCACAAATCCCCAAGGAGAGTCCAAGTGTGGTGGCGGTTGCGATGCCTGACCTTCCCAGCACTGGATGGGAAGAGGTGGCTCTTTCCACCATTTGCACGCCCCCTGCAAGTGCTGAAAGGAGCACCCACAGTCCACTTGCTGATATGCAAATTGAAGATGTCACTGTTGAAGTACAACAGGATGAGGATACTGGTGTAGCTGGCACTGAGGAGGAAGTTGGCGAGGAGGATTCTGATGGTGATGTGGTTTGTTTAAATCAGGCTCCGGGGGAGACAGTTGTTGTCCGTGGGATGAAAAAGCCCATCACGGTCATGCCTGGGCAGAAGACCAAATATTCCACCTCTTTGGTCTGGCAATATTTCTATCCAAATCCGGACAACAACTGTCTTGCCATATGTACCATATGTAAAGGTGAAATAAGTAGGGGTAGGGACGTTAACCACCTAGGAACATCCTCCCTTATACAGCACCTGCAGCGCGTTCATAAAAAGTTACTGTCAAGTTCAGAAACTTTGGCTAAGACCGTAAGCAGTCCAGGGACACCTAATCCCTGTTTCCTGTTTTATCCAAGGAATCGGTGGATGAGGAGGATGAGGATGACATCTTGCCTCCGTAGAGCCAGTTTGTGCAGGGACACATTAATTGCCAGCTTGTTTTGTGGGGGCCCAAACGAACCAATCATTTCAGCCACAGTCATGTGGCAGACCCTGGCGCTGAAATGATTGGTTTGTTAAAGTGTGCATGTCCTATTTATACAACATAATCCCAAGGACAATTCCATCTTGCACCTCTTTTTTTTCTTTGCAGTATGTACTGTTTGGGGCCTAGTTTTCAAACTGCCATCCTGTCTGCCACTGCAGTGTCACTCCTAGATGGGCCACGTGTTTGTGCCGCCCACTCGTGTCGCTTAGCATAGTCATCCAGCTACCTCGGTGCAATTTTTGGCCATAAAAACAATATTGTGAGGTGTTCAGAATAGACTGGAAATGAGTGGAAATGAAGGTTATTGAGGTTAATAATTGCATAGGAGCAGAAAAACCCACAAATTCTGTGATTTAAGCTGTATTTATGCTTTTTTTAAAAAAAAAAATACAGATACAAAACCCAGAACCCAAAACACGGAAAGGGTGGTTTTGACAAAACCAAACCAGATCCAAAACACGAAGAAAGATCCAGATCCAAAACCAAAACACGAAAAGTGGCCGGTGCACACCCCTAGTTTTTATACATGTGTGCCTCCCCAGCCATTGACCTCACCGCATATCACTGGGCTCCTGGGGTTAAAGATGGAGAGTGAGGACGGGCTCAATCCATTAGAACCATTTCAGGTCTTCAGCCTGAGAACTTGGAAATTAGTACTTGCAACTGTAACAGGCTATTAATAGTGTGTCTGTGGTTTTTCAGTGTCTTACTACATGAGGAAAGAGGCAGCAAGCCTGTTAAGAGGCATTATGATTTATGACCAGAAGTACTGTGTGTGGTAGGGGCATTAGGCCTCACCACTGATGAGAGAGGGAACGTCTATGATTAGTTAGAACCCAGATGGGTTAGGATTTTATTTTATGTTTTTCTTTTTCTGTACAATAAACTAGCTTCGGCTAATTTCATGGAAACCTTGGACTGATGTGCTGTTTCCTAGCTGCTGTATGTTTGTAAGTGCCCATCTACCCCAGGAGAGGGCACCCCCGACTTGATCTTATCATAATATGCATAGCATAACACCTAATATAGTTAAATAGAAAAATATTAATCATAGATTGGAGTTGTACAATGTATGCAAATCCTAACCTTTAATATTCTACAAGCAACAAAGTCCAGTAAAAAGACAGTGGTAAATGTATCAAAACCTTTTACTAATATGTTTTTTGGCATACTTACCCGAAAATCGGGTGCCTCTCCCGGCCCCCTGGAAAGGCAGGCAAGCCGACCCTCCAGCCCCCCCCCTTCCCCGCGGTTACAAAAGAAATCCCCACAGCGGGGAAGGCCCATGACGCGATTCATGGGCCTTCTCTCGGTAAGATGCCTGGCCGCACCCCCTATGGTGGGTACGCCCCCTGCTTTGCCGATCTGGTTGCTCCCTACAGGAAGGGCCAGCCATAATGTCAGCAAGCATGGTTCTAGGTTCTGAGGAGAATTTCAGGCCATGTTTGCTATTTTGTCATCTCCTGCAGGCTGCCATCGGTACTACAGGCACTTCACTGTAATCACATCTACTATTAGGGCCGCTTTTAGATCTCTCCCCCCCAAAAAAACCTAAAGAGGACTCTTCTGTGTGTGCTCCCAAAAAGGGGGCGTGGTTTCATGACACGCCCCCTGCTCATCAATCCAGGGGGCATGCCGTATGGAGAGGTAGAGGGTGGCAGGGAGAAGGTGGCAGGGAGAGGTAATGGGTGACAGCGTAAGGCAGTGGGTGACAGCAGAAATCAGAGGGTGACAGAGAGAAGGTGGCAGGGAGAGGCCGTGAGTGACACTAACTACCCAGTCGGTGACTGGGTTGTTAGTGTGTGACAGAGGAAGGTAGAGAATGACAGAGGAAGGCAGAGGGTAATAGGGTGACGGTGACAGGGAAGAGGCAGACAGGGAGAGATAGTGGGTGACTGGGTAATCAGTGGGTGACAGGAAGATGCAGTGGGTGGCAGAGGAAAGTAGAGGGTGACATCCACATTCATGTTAATTAAACCTAATCTCTAACAGTCTCCAAATATGAAACACACTCATCTGTATTAGAGCCATCAGCGCTCTCATTTACTGTCTGCCCCCAATGACCTGCCTTACATGCCTGTATTTCTCAGCATTGAGGACAGCATTAATCCTGACCAAATCCCCAACTCCATTTGCTGAAATGCAGCCCCAAACTTGCAAGGAACCTCCTCCAACTAATTATTGACAGAAGGTTTTGAGAAAGCCTACATTCACAGTTCTGTGGTTAGTTCTCCAGGATGTTTGGAACAACCTCCCAGCCGAGCAGCTTAAAAAACTGTGTGCAAGTGTACCTAGAAGAATTGATGCTGTTTTGAAGGCAAAGGGTGTTCACACCAAATATTGATTTGATTTAGATTTCTTTTCTGTTCATTCGCTTGCATTTTAATTGGTAAAAATACACTTCTATTTTTGAAAGCATTCTTACTTTGCAGCATTTTTTCCACACCTGCCTAAAACTTTTGCACAGTACTGTAACTTCAGTTTGTACAATAAATATCACTTAACACAGAGGGACAAATTAAATGATAATCACCAGGGCCGTTACTAGGGTAGTGCGGCCTGTGCCATGGCACAGGGCACCGCAGGGCAGAGGGCGCTGTTTGGGCCTGTCAATTTTCTGTTTATTATCATTCTCACTTGTAGCTTCCTCTTCTTTTAACCCCAGCATCTCCTGGCTGCCCCACGGCAACCTGGGTTACTGTGCAGTGTGAAATGGGCCAGGTTGAAATAAGCTGGGTTGAGCAACCTGGCATTTTAACCCTGGTAATGAGCAGGATTAAACACGGGTTCAACCTGGCTCGCGATGCAGTGTGAATGGGTAACCTGGGTGGATGTGACCTGGGTCCCGTTCACTGCATAGGAAGAGCAGACGCTGGCAATGATCTCATCTCCAAGTGCCATCTCAGCACATGATGGCGGTGACATCGACCCCACAATAAGCCAGGTAGGGCCGCCAGTCTGAAAGGGGTCTCACCCAGGAAGGACGTGTAAACAAAATCACTGGTGTGACCAAACATTGCAATCTGAAAGGGGCATTAATCAGCCTATTCTTTGGTCTAACCTGTCCACACTGAGCAAAATCAGCTTCTAACATTCCCAGCTCCAACTTGTTTAAATTAGGGATGTGCAGGCTCGGATAGGTTCGAGTTTGCACGTGGAGTTCGGATTTTTCCCTCCAAAAAAACGGAACTCAGAACGAGGCAAAACGTCATCTTACATGGACGAACATCATCATTCCTGGACAAAAGACCAGGAATGATGATGTTCGTCCATGTAAGATGACGTTTTGCCTCGTTCTGAGTTCCGTTTTTTTGGAGGGAAAAATCCGAACTCCACGTGCAAACTCGAACCTATCCGAGCCTGCACATCCCTAGTTTAAATATAAAGAATTTCAGAATGACCCGCCCTTGTCCAACTGACAGAGCAGCTGATTACAATCGCTTTCTGAAACCAGTAATAATCAAAGTAATATCTGCCTGTCAATCAAAAGGTCCCTGTCTGCCCCTACACTAATACTCTTATTTAACACAACCTTAGACTGACATTATACAGTATATGACATACACACAGAATCATAAGACAAGTGGTTGGATATAAAAAGGGTTTATTTTTTATATATTTTTAATAGTAACAACAAGCACTGCATGTAGAAGGTACAGGTACAATAAATACCTATTAGAGAGCTTACAATCTTTTTTGCACCTGAGGCACTGAGAGATACAGTGATTTGCTCAAGGTTGCGCGGTACTGGCCTTCAGTGTTCCACAAAAGATGGATTTTCTAGGTCTCTTCTTCCGAAGGCCAACTCAGTGTTAGACACAGGGGGAAAGAATTGCTCTATTGCTCTTGTGCTCTATTTCCCCCGTGCAGTCACATAACCACTCTGCTTGTAGGAGTTTGGGAACAAATACTGGTGCTTCCCTGTATTACCACTACAAAGAAAAGATCACTAGGTTCTTTGTAACTGTTGTACAAACAGAATGCCGACACCTCTAGCACACACAAAAAAGGAGAAGGATGTTAAACTGCGCAAGTCCCCGACAAATATTGCAGGTAGCCATTTGTAAATTGTACCAATATACAGTCAATGATTCCCCTATAAACCAGTGACATCACCGAGGTGTGAGGTGCACAGTGTCTCATGCCTCAGTTGTATTCCTAATGAATTTATAGGCTACATTCTCATTATTGATATAGGTCCAGATCACACAATGGCTACATCCAATGAGTGCAGGTGACAAGTGAAGGTTGATGTTCTTTCACAAGCTGATCATAGTAATTTGAAGTGTTAATGAAATACTGTTTCTAATTGCAATCAACTTAGTGTAAAAACATTTTCATCTATGGCCAATCAGTACAATAATGTTTGAATTTATGCCAAACATAAAATACTAACAATATATTTAAAGTTTGTGCAACAGGTCACAGATAGACCTGGTCATAAGAATAAATGCCAAACCCTGCCCTGCTCATTTATCTTGCGGTAGGTATATCAGGACAACCTACCAGGTTCACCAGGGGGCTGCATTAGAGTGAGAAAGGTTAATCCCTAGACATGTAAGGGACATGTATGAAAACTGTTCCGCAGGTAACTATGTAGAAAAAGTGATTCAGATTTTGACATCTTTTTCAGCAGTAAAAAAATACGGTTAACACAATAGTTTCTATACCGTTACATGTACGACGGTTTTCACACAAGTCTCCATTATATTTATTTAAAAGGGATAATTTGCCGAAGTCAGAAATAGTGAAAGATACCAGAGATCCAAAAGACACAGAAAATTAAACAAAATGAACAAATGTCGTGGGAGCTGATAACACCTGAATAAGGAAAACCAAAAAAGTAACCGCGATCAGGTGATGGGGGAGAGACGACCGCTAATTAATGTAGGGAATGCAGACACTGCCGTTCTGCTTCATCTGACATCTTTGGTCATCAAGATGCTCAAATATGGATAAAAGAGTTTCTCCAGCTCCCTCAAACAGAAAGCAGTTCACAAACAATATATGTCCAAATATAAAAAATACCTAATCATATCATGCAAGGAACATAAACGGCATATTAATACAAGTCATTTCTACAAAAGAAAAATATTTTTTTTAAACAGACACAGGTATTGCTTAGAACACAGCCTAGAAATCAGCTGCATTGTCACAGGCGCTCTCCATGGCTGGGGGGCTGAGCATCATGGGAGATGTCGTGCAGCAACCACACTTTCCACCAAGGCTTACAAGGTAAGAATCAGCCAGGTCTAAGGACATTATGGCACAACAATTGTATATGCATCACAACAGTTTTATTCTCATAACCTATATATAGAGATATAGGATGGATGCGGCATCCCTTTTAAACTGATATGTCTAATTTTCTCTACTATAACTATATGTGGAGCAGCAAATTCCATTAGTGCAGAGAGAGAGTTCAATGAATGCGAACACATGCTCCATTGTAATGCACCGTGTGCCATGGGCAACGTGCAGCAGGTTAGAACCAAACACCTCGCCTGGCATAGTGACTTTCAGACCAATAGTGATCTGTGTTCATGTTCTCTGCTGCCATGTTTGGCGGTGGTGAGATGCAGCTTTAACTAGATCATGTCAAGAATACTCCTCTGTTTCCAAGAGGAGCCAAGGAGGTACTGGCACAAGAGAGATTATCAGACGTGGCGATCATGCTAGCTAGATCATCATAGAAGTAATGGCGTGTGCAATCGTAAATCCTGCTGTTTCTCTGCTGAGCACTCGGAAAAAATGAATCCAGACAGCAGGGGAGAATCTCCAGCTTATGGCAGGTTAGGGCAGTACACCTCACGTCACCATGAGTTACTGCTGAAACATGCATCCCTTTATCAGAGGAGGAAGAATCTCCAGTTCAATCACTGACATTAACAAAAGTTCACCTCATTCCCTACAACACGTTAAACTTTGGACTTTATTGTAAAAGGAATTAGTGGATTTCTATGACTAAGAGATTCAGCTTCCGTCCAATCACATTTGAAGAGAAGGTTGGTTCACAGGTGGGACGCTGAAAATTGAAATAAGTTCTAAGATGGTGACTTAAGCTGGAGAGATACCTTCCCAGAGTGTGTATGGAAGGAACAATGTGAGGATACAGGCCTAGCATCTGCCTCAGATCATTTAGACGAATGCTTCATGGTCAGGAGTGCCATTTATTTTCAGGTACAGCTTGGAGTCTTCAATCTTCTGTTTCCTCTGCTGTTCCAGACTCCGCTTAAAGAAGATGAGGTAGAGTGGGAGGCAGAAACCGAACATGCTCACTCCCAGTAGTCCCACATTGACCTGTCATTATAGTAAGAGACCAGGATATGGATTAGTATAAGCAAATGACACATAATAATGGGAATAGCACCAGTGAAGATTAAGGGATATTTAATAAACTTACATTTCTCCAAACCTAAATATCGCATAACATCGCATTTTTCTTATCGCCATATTTAAAAGAATTTTGGTGCTGGGACAGGCAAGCGAAAACGGCCTGTCCTGGCAAAATCCTCACGGACGTTATGCGATATTTATCCTCTGCATGAGCTGGTTAGAGCAGGTGCATTGTGGGCCCAGGAGAGGCAGATGATGGCAGATGCCAAGGAGGGTGCCGGCGGAGAGGAGTGTCAGAGCGAGCGCGGTGTCATAAGGTAAGTGTTTGGGCTTACAGTAAGGGTGACACAGGGGAACTTGCTTGGCACAGTGGTTGGCTGCGGGCACCGTGTTCAGTAGTGGCCGCTGAGTAGTACAAGCGGCCGCTGCGGTCCCGGCGTGTCCCAGTGGGCGGGCGGCGATCCTGGAGTATCAGCCTGCCGTTGTTGTGACCGGGGGAAAGCCTATGATGGGGAATCGGAGGAGGATGGGTGACTAGTGGCTGCTGACATAGCGCTGGGGGATCAGATTGTCTGCTGACTGTGTTTGCTTCGGGGGGGGGATCAGATTGGCTGCTGTCTGTGTGCTGCGGGGGGGGGGACATCAGATTGGCTGCTGTCTGTGTAACTGCATCTTTGGACGCAGCTGCGTCATGTCTGCATCTGACTAGCCATCCCCCAGTTACACCCCAAAAATGCCCTCAAAATTGCGCCTCCCTGTGTCCAAATTTGAACCGGTCCACCAGCGGTAATAGTATGCACAGTGCGACTCAGACACACGTGCAGATGTAAAACATCCACTTGCGTCCGAAATCGTTGCTGCATCCACCTCTGAACGAGGCCCATTATATGTGTATGAGAATGTAGGGCTGATAGCTCAGGTACTGAGGGGAAAGGCCACTTATCACCATCTGGTACAGAGGCCATTATATGTGTATGGGAATGTAGTGCTGATAGCTCAGGTACTGAGGGGAAAGGCTACTTATCACCATCTGGTACAGAGGCCATTATATATGTGTATGGGAATGTAGTGCTGATAGCTCAGGTATTGAAGGGGAAAGGCTACTTATCACCATCTGGTACAGAGGCCATTATATGTGTATGGGAATGTAGTGCTGATAGCTCAGGTACTGAGGGGAAAGGCCACTTATCACCATCTGGTACAGAGGCCATTATATGTGTATGGGAATGTAGTGCTGATAGCTCAGGTACTGAAGGGGAAAGGCTACTTATCACCATCTGGTACAGAGGCCCATTATATGTGTATGGGAATGTAGTACTGATAGCTCAGGTACTGAGGGGAAAGGCTACTTATCACCATCTGGTACAGAGGCCATTATATGTGTATGGGAATGTAGTGCTGATAGCTCAGGTACTGAAGGGGAAAGGCTACTTATCACCATCTGGCACAGAGGCCATTATATGTGTATGGGAATGTAGTACTGAAAGCTCAGGTACTGAGGGGAAAGGCTACTTATCACAATCTGGTACAGAGGCCATTATATATGTGTATGGGAATGTAGTGCTGATAGCTCAGGTACTGATGGGGAAAGGCTACTTATCACCATCTGGTACAGAGGCCCATTATATGTGTATGGGAATGTAGTGCTGATAGCTCAGGTACTGAGGGGAAAGGCTACTTATCACCATCTGGTACAGAGGCCCATTATATGTGTATGGGAATGTAGTGCTTATAGCTCAGGTACTGATGGGGAAAGGCTACTTATCACCATCTAGTACAGAGGCCCATTATATGTGTATGGGAATGTAGTGCTGATAGCTCAGACACTGAAGGGGAAAGGCTACTTATCATCATCTGGTACAGAGGCCCATTATATGTGTATGGGAATGTAGTGCTGATAGCTCAGACACTGAAGGGGAAAGGCTACTTATCACCATCTGGTACAGAGGCCATTATATGTGTATGGGAATGTAGTGCTGATAGCTCAGACTCTGAAGGGGAAAGGCTACTTATCACCATCTGGCACAGAGGCCATTATATGTGTATGGGAATGTAGTGCTGATAGCTCAGACACTGAAGGGGAAAGGCTACTTATCACAATCTGGTACAGAGGCCATTATATATGTGTATGGGAATGTAGTGCTGATAGCTCAGGTACTGAGGGGAAAGGCTACTTATCACCATCTGGTACAGAGGCCATTATATGTGTATGGGAATGTAGTGCTGATAGCTCAGGTACTGAGGGGAAAGGCTACTTATCACCATCTGGTACAGAGGCCATTATATGTGTATGGGAATGTAGTGCTGATAGCTCAGGTACTGAAGGGGAAAGGCTACTTTTCACCATCTGGAGATGGTGATAAGTTTGTTTAAAAAAATTAGATATTTATCTCCAAACACCGTTATATAAATATGATCTGGAGAAAAGTCCCATTGGTGACAATGGGAGAAACTGTAATTTCAGTAAACTGTGAAAACTTAAGAGAAAACATAGATTTCTCCATACTTTTCACTGCACTTAAATATGGAGAAAACATAAATAACACATTTTCCAGATTTTATGCTGGAAAAATTAGATAATTATGTTTATTAAACCATGAAGCTGGTAGCACAAACATAGATCAACCTATAGAAACCAATAAGATATGAGCTTTGAAGTTAGATCAATGAAAGGAATGTCTGGTTGTTGTTACTATGGGGTCTATTCATCATCATAATAAAATCATGAGTGATAGTTTAGTTTTGAACTCGCCACGAGTTCGTTGTTAAAGTTAATCCTATTCATCATCCCTCTGGGGTCTATTCAGCATTGATTTTTTTTTAAAAAGAATACGGAAACTATGATTTCCATAATTTTTATGTAGCTCCCCTATTCAGCAATGGGATAATGGAGAAGATAACGCAATTATCTTCTCCATTGATTCCCATCTCACTGAGGGGCCTATTCATCAACACTAAAATAACGTTTTTAAGGACATTTTCCTTAAATAACGTTATTTTGGAATTCATGTAGCCACTTAGCACAGGAGATATCACAGATATCTCCTTGCTAAGTTCCCCTCCGTTAATTTCCACACTCCCCATACATTAGTATGGGGATGTGGAAATTGTGGTATTCATCAAATTCCGAAAATTATAAATTTTCGGAATTTGATGCAGTTACTATTCGCCACTGTGAGGTGGCGAATAGCAGGTGAAACTTACCTGTATCCGCGTGTGCAGGTCCCCCGACGAGTCCCTCCGGCGCTCTGCTCCGTCCTCAGGCCCCGGAGGCTGGTCGGACATGTGTGCTCCCCAGCAGCGCACAAGAAAGTTTAGAAAAAGAAAAAAAAAATGTATTTATTTTTTCTAATCTGTCATGTGGTCTGCTGGGAAACCACATGACAGACCAGCAGGACGGAGCCGGAGGCTGCTGCGCGGACAGGTAAGTCGGGGGGGAGGTGAGCGGAGGGGGGAGGGGGGTGGGGGGGTACACAAACTTAACGCATCTGTAGGCAGTGCTGCGCATGCGCTGGTTTTACAGATGTAACAGCGCATGCGCAGCACTGTTTCCAGATGCGATAAGGTAGTGTAGGTAGGGAAAAGTATCTATTTCCCGAAAAGCTGTCCTCGCAAAAATGACAGCTTTTCGGAATAGATACTTATGGAGAGGTGGAATGATGAATTCCACCTATAATTAGCTAGAACTCCATGAGAGTTCTAAAGCTAATTATCTCAAGAGAATTTTTAAGTTTAATGAATAGGCCCCTGTGTACCGCACTGTAGGGATCAGCCATTGATCTCTACAGTGCTTTAACACTTTATGCTATTCAGCAAAGCAAAAAAATTTTAAATCACTCGATAAATATTTACTTTATATAACGCCATTTCAGAATGGCGTTATATGCAGAAAATACTTACATTTCCCGAAAACTGCAGGGACAGAGGGAACATTTCCCATAAGTCCCTGCAGCATTTTGTAAGCCCGCCCACTCTCCGTCCCTGCTTCCCGGTGATCGGCAGCAGGTAAGTGACTCTAGAGCCTTTTAAACCCCCCGAAATTGATTGATGTGTGTATACAGGCTTCAGAGCCGTAACTCTACTTTTTGGTGCCCTGTGCCAGAAAGAGCATTGGCGCCCCCCTCAATTTTCAAAGGGACATAATGCACCCAAAAAAGGGCCATGGCTTCATGGGGAAGGGCCAGGTAAGAATCAGGAGAGGCCAGGAGATGCTGGGGATGAAATAAGAGGAAGCTACAAGCAAGCAAGAAATTTGACAGGCCCAACAGCGCCCCCTGGCCTGTGGTGCCCTGTGCGATGGCACCGGCCTCACTACCCTAGCTACGGCCCTGACAGGCTTTATACTATCCTGTATACATGTATATTTATGTGCGGTTATATTTAACATTTATATATAAATGTTAAATATAAAAGCTGTACTTACTCCTCCGCGGTCACCGGGAAGCCAGGACGGAGACTGTTCCCGAGCGTATGACTGAGCATGCGCAGGGAACAAACAGAAGGGATTGTTTTCGGAATCCCGATAACAATCCCTTCTGTGACATCGCAGGGACAGCGTGTTACCGCAAGCGTGTTACCGCAACCGCTGTCCCTGCAGAAAATAATGCTGAATAGCTGACATATTTCATCATAATTGATAAAATATCATGACGCTGTTGCCCGATAATATTCTGGGCAACATCGTCACTGTTGCTGAATAGACCCCTAAATGACAAAAGTATCACTTCTGAAAAGATGCTATTTCTGTGAAGACATCTTTTCGGAAATGTGATACTTTTCCCCTGTCAGTGTCTCCTGCCTGCCTGCATCCTGTCCGCACACTGTGCCCTCCCAGCTCCTCTCTATGGTGGCCCACAACCCCAGGTGCCGGCACCTCTGTAATGTGTCCCCGATGTCATTAACTCCCTCCTCCGTGGCCGCTAGTGTCAATTTCCGCTCGACCGCTGCTGCTTCTAAACTCCCCCCGACACCCCTGCAGCACAAGATTCCACCGGCTGAAGAGCACAGGAGGGAGCCGGTGACAGCCAGAGACGCCGGACGTAAGTAACCACAGCAGGAGGGATCTGAATAGATCCCTCTGCTGCAAAGGCTGCCATGTAATCAGCAGCTTGTGCAGGGTATCGGATGCTGTACGCAACCTCAGGGTGGCGAATAGTATCACTCACAAGTTCCGAAAAAAAATGCATTTTCGGAACTTTATGAGTTACACAATTTCCACATCTCCATACTAAAGTATGAGGATTGTGGAAATTATCGAGGCACAATTGTAACCAGGAGATATCTGTGATATCTCCTGCGTTACATGATTGATAAATGGGGCTGACACTTAAATTATACAAAATTAGGTGAAATTTTTATTTTTCACCTGCTTTTGTATAAATTAAGTGATGATGCATAGGCCCCTATGGGGCATATGTATGGAGACGAGAAAAGTGCAAAAATCACTAAAAGGCGTAAAAATCAGACATATCATTTCCAGAAAGAGAAGGGTTTGTGCTAGCTGACTGCAGAGAACATTGTAATAACGCCAATGAATTGAATCTCCATCGAACCAAAACTATCGATGGCATGCAAGCAACAACAATCAATGGCCATCCCTACCGTGATTTCATTATGTTGCTTGGCACAGAGCAGTCATGGAAGGCATGATACTGTAGGCATGAATAAGCTACTTTTGGTACATGGCTTATGTGGTATACCTGCATGTGATGTGGTGAGCAAAGGACTGTATAAGAGGGCATATGACTGGTACTATGCTGGGCATAAGGCTTGAGACAGGTATGATATTCACAGGATATTTATGATTAGCACAGGGCTGGTGGGCATTAGGCTGTTAGGCTGAGTACAGGGTTTTATGTGGGCACCATACATCTGATCTGCACATTCTAGCTTCTAGAACGGACTGTCCAATTCTGATGGAATTGCCAACAAAACGATCCTTCATAATAACATATCTCAATGTATCACTGCGAGATCTTCAGTCATTGTTTTCTATGTATTGTGCTTCATACACATTTGGACCTGTTTAGTAAATCTAAGCATTCTAATGTACATTTTTCTTCCTTTTTACTCTCTGCTTAAACCAATCCTTACCCAAAGTGGATCTCCATTCAAGGGTCCCATCATAGCCAAGAAGAGTGGCTGTTGGAGGAGTGCAAAGAGAGCGCTAATGAGAGACTGCAGTCCAGTCAAACTACCAAAATGCGATGAAGGATATCTGCAAAACAAGACATGAGGTTGTTATATATATATATATATATATATATATATATAGTTTTATATATATATATATATGGGTATATTTGTCAAGAGGAGATAGCCACTTTCTGTAATAAACATACTGTAGGTGTATAAAGGACTACCGCGGGAGACCCCGCTGGCCAAATTATTCAATAGGTTTCTCTAGTGAAAACTTCCATATGGGGGAAGTCTATTTCAGAAGTAAGACGTGTATATGTGCCACAGCAGTCCTCTTATCACTGTCGCCATCTCAGGATGGTAATAGCAAGAGATAATCATAGAAAAAAATGCTTTACTAAAATAAAACTTTTTTATTCTTTTCAGAATGGCGGCAAAGTGTTTTATTTTTGTAATATAATTGGAGATGGAAGCCCAATCACTCATAGCACTGCCTGTCACTACCGCCAGCATCACTCAGCTGCATATTGCAGCAATACAGAATGCAATTTGTCCCATATTTCTCAATCCTGGGATTAAGGGGAGGTTTTCTCCCCCCTGTGGTAACCGGAATCACTGACATTTCTATTATAGGTCTCTTGAGAAGTGATGACCCCTTTTTCTGGGGTTATCTTGGGCAGGAGAAAGGGGTTTTCACTGCTTCGTAAATGTACCTCTTACCGCATAAGGGATTAAACTGGCTCCTAGTGGGAATATAATGGGCCTGATTCAGAGGTGGAAACATCAGTGTAGCAGCTGCGAGTTTTGTCGCAGCCACTACTGCGCCTGTATAGTACTGCAGCGGCCGATGAGCGCCCTACTGAGATGCCCACTGGCTGCAGGTGAATCCGCCAATGTGAACCAATCTGAAACACTATTGAGCATCTCTTAGTATTTAGATGATCTAAGTATTTAAAAAAAAATAATAATAATACAAAAACAAAAAACAAAATGCTAGATTGGTTACTACAGTTACTTACACAGCAGCATAGAGTCCTCCCACCGCAGAATGGATGAACCCCCTCACTATTGTGTGCAAAATAAAAGAGAGGATCTATAAAAGAGGAGAATTATGATATAGTCACAATGTCCTATTGCAGCATTTCACAATAACACAATAGTGATTTGTTATGAAGAGGAGACAAAACAATGAATATAAAATATACAATTAAAACATTACCTGTAATGGCAAGTTAGGGATGAGACATGTGACTCCGAAACCAACCAATAAAAAGTTGGTAAATGCGAAAGCCCTTGTAGCATTTGTGATCTTCTGAATCTGTCGATCTGGTTTCCTCTTTTTCTTTCCACCTCTATAGAAGGCAAAAAAAGACCCTTATGACATAATGTGGATAAATAGGCTTTAGGTAGAATAGAAAATAGAAAAGCTCAGGGGCAAACGCAGGATTTCTAGGAGGGGGACGATTTCCACATGCTTGATTTTAGAGTGAGTGTGGTCAGTCCATGAAAAGGGCATAATTCGCACTTATCCAGCTTTAATATGCATCATACAAAGTGTATTGTGTGTCATAATTCCAGCATATACAGGATCACAGTAAGCCATTAGATGCGTCAGTAGGGCCATCCTGCTGAGCTAAATTATTTTATTTCAAATTTTGGCACCATTCCAGAGCGCTAGAGCAAGTCCGGGAGTCTGGGGGAGCAGCAGAAGAATCTAGCACTGCCCTGGACATATATGTCTTCTTATGCACTGGATAGTGTATTATTATTATACAGTATTAATAATTAATCCTATTGATAGTCAACAGCAGTGCACCCCTAACAGTGCATGTTTTCCAGATCTCCTAGTTGGTGCACAGGGGTATTTATTAATCGCTGACACATTTTAAAAGATACACAGGTGCAGTGTCGGACTTGGACATGATGGGCCCACCAGGGGAATGTATTGGTAGATGCCCATGCTTAAGGGATGTAGCCATTTACCACAGGGGCAAGGCTGGCCCGACCATTACTCAGAGGCGTGTAGGGCGCCAGACAGAAGAGGGTGCCATGCTCCCTGCATAGAGCCGCCTGGCCAGTAACACCCACCGTGTATCCTGCACGGAGCAGCACAGAAAGCACCACCCGCCTGCCCTGGGCTGCTCTGGAGTGAGAAGGGAGGGGCACCCAAGAGATGTGCTGCTTGCCTAATGAAATTAGGTCAGTCCACCCCTGCACAGGGGGTGTGGATATCCCCCACAGAAACTTGGCCAGCTATTAGAGACATGTAACTGACCCTACAGTATCATTTGAGTGCAGTCTAGAACCTGACATTAGAGGATGCAGTAGGGCGCTCAGGCACTGGGGCCCACCAGGGATTTCCCCTGTACCCCTGTGGGCCAGTCCAACCCTGTACAGGTGGTGCTGATAATTACATTTGTGATACTGAGAAGAACGTACAGCACTAGTAAAATTCTATTATATTTCTATATTCTATTGTGGTTATGGTGTGGGCTGTGGAGGGAGGTTTCCAGGCAACCTGCCTATGCCCCTATAGTAATAATCAGAGGAAGCATGGTGGTTTTCATCTCCAATACACTGGATTTACTATTCAGCTACTTGGAAATTCAGAAAATTGTGCAGTTTTTTCAAACCTCTTGAATAAACACAAATTGAGTTCTTACAAGACCACCCTTTAGTAAATTTCCCCCTTAAGTCTACCTTCATGTTATCCCCATAGACACAGCCTGTGCTTCCATGTAATAATAATGTGTATGACAATTAAAGTTGTATTAGTGAAATGAACACGTACTGGTCTGTGTCCTTTTCCTCTCCATCATCACTGCCATCCTCACAATCCTTTAGCCTCCAGTCCATGATGTATCCAATCACAGGGGCTGTCATGAGGCACAGCAGCTGTAATACCCCAAAGATGGATGTGTACAGGCTGACTGCAAAGATACAAAACATGGCTGTCAGCTTCAACTTTACAAACATTGCTAAAAGCTACTAATACTATTACTTCCAGCAACGTAGTCAAGCAAATACAAATTATTTTACAAGTGCAATAGAGCAGTAACTGAGAAATACCATGTCTGTGTAATTATCGTCAATGTATTTATGTGCAAAGTGCAGTGGAAAATCAGCATTGCATAGTAATGACGGAATATGAAACTGGATAATCACTAGTACGGCTAAAGAGTGTGTGCACTTTGTGGTGAGAGGCTCCTGCTCTGTATGTTCTGCTCATCCCCACATATAGCAAATGGGGTTGTCTAGTATCCTCCTCCGCAAGCCCCCTCCCCCATAAATAAACATTACTATAATAATAACCTGTCTCTGGGCCAGGCTATGTGTGTGGAGGCAGCCATTGATCTGTAGGACTCAGTTTGTCCAGTCTTATTCAATAGAGCCGAATATAAAGCTTGTCGAATTAGATCATGTACAGATGTGTCCTCGTACACCTAGCTTTAACACGCCATGCGGCGCGAGACGCCTGACATGAGCGAGCTGCCAGGTCCAGTGTGACTCGGCTTGTTCCAAGCATCCTCCTAACCAGAAAATGCCTTTTAGTGGCAAACTGATATGACAAACCGCTTTCTGAGACTGCACTGATTTATTTGATATGCGATAGAGTCTGTGTGCGATAGAGTCTGTGTGCAAAGCACAGCAGAGCTTGGTGTGGAAAAGGCTGCAGTCGCTGCATCGTAGCACCTCGTATACATATTCAGACTCAGTCGCACACAGATGTACAAGTGTTGCATATGAAATTAATCAGTAGTCTCAGGAAGTGGTTTGTTGCATCCATTTGCAACTAAGTCAATTTTTTCGGGTGAAGAAAAAAATACAAAAAGTTATGCCAGGAAGGGCCGTTTGGCGTGACAGCAGCAATAGTGCATGAGGATACATCTGTTCTGGCAGTACAAAAACAGAGGTCGGACTGTCTAACAGTGGAAAAGCTTTTACCCAAATTAAGCATTAAAGGAACAGTCAGTATACACTGCCCCTGGCTTTGGTCAGGTAGAACAGAAAAACAGGCCAAACATTGAAGACCATCACTGGATGTGAGCTATAGCCTGTGCGACCGCACCACTCACACACCCCTAGCTACTGCCCTGGTTATAGATCCACGTTTTGCTGTGATGTATTATTGCGGTCTGAAGCCTGAATGGCAGGATCACCACAATTTAGATAATGTGGTCAAATTCCTGGTTGGTATTTTAGCTAAATGGTTGTAACATGTGGGATTAGCTATTGTGGTGAAGAAGTGTCACAATAAGGGAGAGTAGAAGTGAATTGAGTTGAGGTTTAGGCAATGTACACTGCCCTGGGTAATTCGCAGCATTAGAGGTAATGGAGTATCCTTGTTAAATGAACATTAGCATTGTTGCCATTAGATAAATGTACTTGAACTATGTAGAAATAAAAAGTATTAAACAATTGTTCTTGTCTGTGGATTTCATAGCAATCCCAGCTTACCCGTGTGCATCACTGAGTGCAGGAAGTGAGGCAGCATGTGACAGCAAAGGGAGAAAGACAAGAAGACAGTTAGATCACAGTAATGGACGTCAGCTATCACCTATGGGAAACTGCGTCACACTGGCACAGAGGATGTGCAATAAGACTGGATCTAGCCTCCCAGAGCAAGCAGAAGCCCCTACATTACAGGCATGTCTCGTGCTTGATGAGTGTGTTCTGCCCAGTCAGCATCTTGTACAGACATGGGAAGTGAAACACATAAAATATCCACTGTCAGCATAATGACTGCGCATCTGGAAATAGGGAAGTTATTGTAAAAATGGAAAATCCCATTACATGGCCCAATATTAATCTGTCTATCCCTAGGTGAACTCACTCACTACTAACCCTTATTTTGTGGATAGTGCTGGTACAATGCAGTAGCACAAACATATTCACACTACGAAGTCTCCCAGAGAACTGACATAAGGTAACTGAATACACAATATATATACGGTATGCGGTCAGGAAGCCGGCGGTCAAAATGCCGACCACCGGCTTCCCGATTGTCAAATCCCAGCATGGGACTAATGATAGGTGTCGAAATGCTGATGCCTGTCATTATCCACCCGCCGAAATCCCGACACCCGGCATACCGAACAAAGGTAAGCCTGGCATCTGGAGCAGGCAGGTGTAGGTTTAGGGGCCCCCAGGGGGAAGTTAGGGTTAGACACCCCCGGGGAGGGTTAGGGTGCTGGGAGGGGGTGTTAGGTTTAGGCACCCCTGGGGGGAGGTTAGTGTTAGGCACCCCTAAGGGAGGGATGGGGGGGGGGAGTTAGGGATAGTTAGTAACTTACCTTGTTGGCAACTTCACTGTTCTGTCTTCCGGCGTCGGTATAACATCCGCCGGGCTCACGTCCGGCGATATGTCATACCGATTCCATATATACTTGTGTCTCTATTCTTTCAATGAACACATGGAAGGTGTTTTGGAAACTCACTATTTGTACTGCTCAGGAAGGGGGTTGTTGTGAAATAAAGTACAGACTGGCTCAGTTAGATGTTTGCCAAGTGATGCTGGCACAGACAGTCACAGGGTAGGTATTTAATAACAGGTAGTTGAGCAATATAAGCTGCATATTAACTGAATGTATAAACAACAAGGCATGTGAACCTAGACTCCCTGCAAATGGTAGCAGATACTGGGCATTGTAGTTAGAGAGCTGATATGCTACCACTGTGGGATAAGGTACCAGCCAGCACAATAACAGCATCTGTTTATTACTAGCATCAAATCCAGAATTACGATATACTTATATAGATGTAGCGATATCAAAGGTTTTCTATTGTGGCTTATTGTGGAGACAGAAAATCACGCATAGCTACAATTTACTGGTAAAATGCTGGCCGGGGAAAACTGTGCAGTACTCGGCTGGCCAGCAATACTGGCTGGCAGTGTTAAGCTGAATGACATCGCTTTGCCAGCCAGTATCTGCATGCGTCGCGCATACCCAGTGAATTGAGCACTGACTTGGCCTCCAGTTCAACTTTAAAAAAAATAAATTATTTGTTTTAAAAAATAAATAAATACTTTATTAAAATAAATAAACCATTTTCTCTATGGGTGCTATCACCATCCTGAGATAATTGCAACGTTTACAATCTTTCTTAAACAGGCTTCTGCTTTAACTGGCGGAACCTGGCTAATAGTGGCTAATAGTGTACCTGCGGGGGTAACCCCTAACTTATCTCCCATTAATAAATAGACCGTTTTACCTAACTAATGATAAACAGAAAACGTATCAACAATTTACTACAGTTCCAATGACACCAACACTATAATTAGGTTGCTCTACTTTAGCTATATGTTCTTTACCTGCAGCCTCGTTGCTAATACCCCCTCTACTTTTATACCAACATTCTCCTGATCCAGCTCGATCTAGTATATATTCTCCTTATATTGCCAAGCAGTCAAATAAAGAATTTCCTATATTAAACCATCTCCTCTGGTTCTACCATCACAGTCTATGTCCAAACCAAAGCTTAAGCAGTTTGTGGAACTGCAAGTACCAAGAGATGTAGCTCCACAATAGCTGCAGGGACATATGGCTATATTTACAATTTGTTACTAAAAGCAAAACCACCAAAATATAAACCCTCCATAAAATAGATGTACTGTAGTTGTGACTGGCGAGACTGCTTAAACAATATGTGGTTTGAGCTATGCAGCCAATCAAAAGGTGCGGATATAATGAATGCCTTCATTAAAAGTGTATTGGAGTCCTGGAATGGGATTGAAATGCCGGCAGCTGTTTAGCCGCCGGTTCAAATTCCGACAGTGTCTGCCCGAAGGGAGGAAGTCCCAACAGCGGCAGGTAAGTAACCTAACCCTCCCCTCTCCCCCCTAACCCTCTCTTAGGGGTGCCTAATCCTAACCTCCCCCCCAGTGCCTAACCCTAACCTCTCCCCAGGGGTGCCGTAACCCAACCCCCCCTTCCTGCACCCTAAACCTAACCCCCCCCTTCCCCGGGGGTTGCCTAACTCTAAGTTCCCACAGGGTGTCCTAGACCTAACCCTCCCCCCCTGCGGCTAAGAGGACGGGCGCCCCGGAGTTACCTCGTTCGGCCCGCGTCGTCCTGGATTCCGGCGTCGGGATTATGATAGGCGTCGTTATCTCGACGCCTATCGTATATCCCTAGCTGGCATTCTGCCGTCAGGATTGTGACCGGCGGCTGCACCATAACTACATACCGGAGTCCTCACTTTGTGACTGACATATAGATGCAGTGGTTTTGCGGCAGGTTTTCCAGCAGTTTTAAGAAAACCTCCTGCAGTTTGGTCATTTTAAAAACGCTGCCCACTTTCAGCAGGTTTAAAAGCACCATCCAAACCAGCGATTGTCAACTCTGGCGGTTTGGAGGCGATGGACAGTGTGTTGTATCTGAAAGCCAGTCTTAAGTACATGTCTGACTTATTAAATGTGTTTGTAAACGTATACTGCCCGTCTCTATACAGAGCTCTTGTGAAAGTGACAATGTTTCTCTGTAAAACAAAGTCTCACTACTATAGTTTATCAGCAATACTATACATTTATCTGGGTAATTTATTTTAATTAAATATTTTACTTGATGTAAAAAATAAACAGCTGTAATTTAGATCTATGTAAATACATATTAAAGGAACTTGTTTATTAGCACTGTGCAATATATTATCAGGTATATTCCAGTTGATAACCTGAGTGCCTGTGTACAATCTTCTAAATGTTTGTTTTCCTCGCTCTGTTCCAGTGCGCGGATCCATGCTTGTATTTTTGTGTGTCTGCAAGCCTGTCTCCTAACATGACTTTCAGCTCATGCTTTCATCCTTCTCGATAGAGCAGGTTTTAACTGGATTACCCACATTGAACTTCTGCCACAAACAATTTCGCAATCCAGGATGAGTAACGGAGGTGAGCAGCACATGATAAATATAGTTTCTCCATCAGGGGGCATTGTAGACTCATGGACATAGCTCTTAGGTAGAGAACCTGCTGTGCCTTACATTACCACCGACAGATGGGGAAAAAATACGTAATGCCATCTCATCTTGAAACAAGCTTTTATATGAAATGACTTTGGGCATATCACGTAACGGCTCGTGAATGTGCCTTCCTGTTATGAACTGGGCAAGATGACCATTTCTATCAAATAACAATTTTCTCCAAATCACCCTTATAGCTAATGGAAAAATATAGCAACATACAAATGTCATTACGATTTCACAGCAGATTAAATGTAAAATGAATACCATGCAGTAATGCTTTGTACATTCGGGAAAATCTGTTCAGCGAACGATATCGCTGAACGATTCCCTTGAAATTCCTGGTGTGCTGTGCGAACGATATTGTTCATCCACACACCAAAGATATCACCAACGATGAATGACCAATGATCGCAAACCCTTATGGAAAATGAACGATATCGTCCAGATTGGCCTGCATGCATGCCCGATGGACGTTATCGTACAGCGGGAGTGCGCATCGTTGGTCGTTCGTTGCATGTACACACGGAACGATATATCAGTGAATGATATCATTATCGTTCATATTGTTAAGATATATCGTATAAGAGGTTTCAGCAAAACAAGAACAGAACAAGCTGATCGTATCACCAGGTAATCCTTATACCTAGGTGTGTTTAGTCTTCGATGATTGTTATGTATTCTGTCATAGAACATGTTTATAATGAGTCAAGTAGCTAAATGACACAAGTGGGTAAGGCATGTTTACAGATACATATGACAGATGACATGGATATTTATGAAAACTGTGCTTGGAAAATAGGCAATGTAATCCGTAATAGCCAATCAAACATTTGCATTTATTTTATAGACTATACTAGAAAAGTGCCAGGTAGAATGTGATTGGTTGTTATAGCATCACAAAGGTGTCTTTTTGACAATGGCAAAACACACCTAAAAACAAGAGTTTTCAATCAACAATCTTTATTGTACAACTGGACATGTACAATCCTTAGGTAATAAACATGCTTTTTTTGCATTTCGCAATAAGAGCAATGTTTTGAAGAATATTTTCAGGCCATTAATGCATTAAAGTATTTTTCACCACAAGTGTTATATTGGTTCTTTTCTGATTGATGTACTAATGTTCAAGTACTCAGTAGTGTCCAGCTAACGGCAGCAAGCCACTTACCAGTCTCCAAGTTCCCCTCCACCAGGAATTCCAGTATGTTGTTCATGGCTCCCATGTAGAAGATGAGACGGAGCTGGGTAACGCACATAGTAATAAGGCTGAGGAGCAAGATGGGACTGAACACGCTTTTCATGAAGGATGGAGTTGCTGTAAAAGCACAAACATCATTGCATTAACAATGTCATTTCACAACATAGCAATAAATCAGTACGTACGTGATGATCAGTGTATTATATTACATTATATAGGGTACACAACACTACACCACAAAATAAAATTTGGGCAATAGGTCACATGTATGTTATAAATGTATGTAGATGCTTAAAAAATGTTATATGAAGAAACGTGGGGACAATAACATTGATAATTGGACAACTCTTAACTAGTGTGCAGGACTCATGTAGACAAAGATGGTGGTTATCTGGTATAGCAAGAGTACATTCAATGAATTACAGGACTCAGTAAATATATTGACAGAAATATTTCACATATTGCCAAAATGGAACTAAACAGAATTTTGTGGGGTTTGTGTACTAAGGCCCTCATTCAGAGCCGTACGCTCTGAGCAGAGCGCACGCTCTGAATGAGGGCCGGGCTCCATTTTCATGGAGCGTCCTCCTGGACGCTCGTATAGCTGTGGGTCACCACCCACAGGCTATACGAGCGTGCATTGTGATGGCCGCGATGGTCGAGACCATCGCGACCATCGAAATTGCGAGCCGGAGCCTGCGGTTGAGGTTTTCAACCGCAAGCTCCGGAGTGATTTTGGCTCTATCAGAGCCAAAATCACTCCCACTGACATCACTAGTGATGTCAGTGGGCCGGCTTCTGACGGGAGGCGTTCCCGTGGGAACGCCCCCGTCAGGGAGGCACGCCCACCAAAGGGGGCGTGCTGTCAATCAACATTGACAGCACGCCCCCTTTGATCGGACACAACGAGCGAAGGACTTTCCTTCGCTCGTCGCGTTTGGCGCATGCGCACGACGGAGCTCCCTCCGTCGTGCGCATGCTCAGTCCATAACATCGACCCACTTGCGAGCGGACAGCCGCTCGCGAGTGGGTCTGAATCAGGCCCTAAGGTCCTATAGCTTTCTCTGTCATATTGCGCGGCCATCTGCTAGGGGTAATACTCTAACCTCCAACATGACCCGTTCCATTAGGTACACAATGCTCTGGTTCTGGACTTCCCACCTAATGTATGATTGCAGCCACCTGTGCTGAGCCAGGTAATACATGAGACAGGTGTTTCACCACAGGTGGCTGCAATCATCAATTAAAAGGGAAGTCCAGGAGTAGAGCATGTTGTACCTAATGGAATGGGTCATGTTGGAGGGTCTGTAATACGCGAATACTAGGGGCAATACTCGGAAGTCAAAGCAAGTAAAAACTCAACTGTAAAGCGTAATGGAATATACTGGTGCAATATAAGTAAATGTTAATAAACAAATAAACCTCATTATCAGTCATTGTGTGCAGTGCTAGCTCCCCTCTGTGCTGCAAACTCCCTTCCCACATACAGAGGTGGAGGAGGTCGGCTCTGCACTGGTTTGGAAGCAGAGCTGCATGACATATTAGAAAGAAGTCTTACATTTGCTCTGCTGTAAGAATGGAGCACTGTACCGGGCTCAGTGTGTGCAGAGATATCATTTACCTATGTCATCATACACGGAGCATAAAACATCAGGACAGGAAATGACTGAATGGATTGTAACAGAAAGCTGAGATCACTCCAAACAGAAAAGTAAATGTCTAACCATAAAGTATAATTCTGGAAAGATGACAGGTCATGCATTCCCTCTTACCATTACCATCTTATTATATGTGCACAGCAGTAAATGTATAACGGATAGTCTGGTATATCCCTGGCCTGATCCTGTACGCACTGCGCTGGGGAAAATATTAACATTTTACAACCACCTAGCTTTGTATTGAGACACTTAGTGACTGCTACGCAAGTCTGCCGCTTGCGTAAGAGAACGCAACCATGGAACACACATCAGTCGACCATCTGAACAACCCTATGGTCAAGTAGAACGGCCATGGGAACTGAGACACCAGAGCCATTTTTACTACATAAGGGATCGCAATCTGCCACCCCCCCCCCCAAAACAATGCAACACGTCCACATTTCAGTCGCCACGCCCCCGTTACCCATCAACAAATGCGCCTTGTCAACAATACTGCATACAAATCCTTACTGCGACTGCTGTTGGTAATGAAGCTTGATGCAAGAGCAGTGCGAATCCTTCACATCTGCAGATCATAGATAATCGTTCAACTAGGAAAGCATCTTCATTGCGTCCACCTCTGGATCAGGCCCATGACCTTACCTGCGCATACCTTTCTATCTGAGCGGAGGTGAGTCTACATTATTTAGAAGTGTGATTAGCAATAAACCTCTATGATCAGTTGGGGGATGTACCTGCATTGTCTGCTTCGCATTTCACCTCCAGATCTACTGTAGACAGGCACAGCTTATTCCCTTCCTGTAGTGCTGACAGCTCTTTGGGGTTTTTCATGGAGCTTCCTACACTGAGTCGTCGCCCCACTGTGGTCACTTGTTTATAGAACTGCTTTCCTGTGATCTTGTGGTCAAAGCCCAGCCAGCTGAACTTTATTTTCACACTACCGAGAAGGGAAAATGTTAGTATCATGGTGCACAGTTTTATACATGGCAGCACTGAACTGTTATATGCGTGATGCCCTTACGTGTAGTCCATGTCCTCCGGGCCAGGGAACGGCTCAAGGGGCCAGTTGAAGAAGCAGTTGAACAAGACGAGACAAGCACAAGCCGCCCATACAATCAGGATAGTGATAAAACTCACTCCCAGATCATAAATAACCTGCACACCAAAACAGATACCATTCTGTTAGTTCTAGTTACTCTCTAATATTTCTACAGCGGTGGTAGATCCTCCTTGAAGCTCAGAGACCTGCAGCAAAGCCGACACTACACCCGCTGCTGGCACAGTATGCGAGGTTACATATATACATTTGCCAGAAATCAGATATCTCTGTGGAGTCAATTTTCCTAACAAATCCTAAAAGGCCACAATGTTTTTTAAGGACCCAGATAGTCCAGAATAATTAATCAATGTCCCATGTTTCAGATTTGAACACATTGGGCCGAATCAGGAGTCACAAAGCTCCAGAGTCACACGCAGCTTTGTGTGTGGCCGTATGTAGCGAATTCAGCAAGCTGCGTATACGCTGTAACAAACATATGCGGACTTGGGATTTCTGTATCATCATCGGCTCTTGGGTGTGTTTCTCTGTGTTCGTGAAATGGACGTTTTAGGGTGTCAACAGGGTGTATGCACATGGCAATCTCGTGGATGTGTCATGGGAGTGTCCTGGGCATGTAGCCAGATTTTCATCCTATTCTGATCCATGCAAATGCCCAGGAGACACATATTTCAGATGGATCTCTTGCACCCAGCATAGGGTAGGTGTAAGTGTCAATATAGTGATGGTGGCTGCGTTAGCAGACAGAAAACAGTGGGACGCGCGATGCATATGCATGAAGGTGCATAGTCACAATAGCATTCTATTAGCAAAATATCCACATTCTGAATTTGGCTGCATACGGGCCTGCATGCAACGCAGACCTGTTATTCTGAATGCGGCTGTATACAGGCCTGCATGCAACTCAGACCTGTTATTCTGAATGTGGCTGTATACAGGCCTGCATGCAACTCAGACCTGTTATTCTGAATGTGGCGGTATACAGGCCTGCATGCAACTCAGACCTGTTATTCTGAATGCGGCTGTATACAGGCCTGCATGCAACTCAGACCTGTTATTCTGAATGCGGCTGTGTACGGGCCTGCATGCAACTCAGACCTGTTATTCTGAATGCGGCTGTATACAGGCCTGCATGCAACTCAGACCTGTTATTCTGAATGCGGCTGTGTACGGGCCTGCATGCAACTCAGACCTGTTATTCTGAATGCGGCTGTATACGGGCCTGCATGCAACTCAGACCTGTTATTCTGAATGTGGCTGTATACAGGCCTGCATGCAACTCAGACCTGTTATTCTGAATGTGGCTGTATACAGGCCTGCATGCAACTCAGGCTCAGACCTGTTATTATGAATGCTACAAGTAATTTTTCTGAACAACAAAAGTTATTACTTGACTGAGTCTAAAAATGGGCGCTGTAATTACGGGAAGGCGTGGAAGCCAGGTTTACTACCTTATGATAATGCGGGAAGCCGCACCGCCCACTATTTTCCCATACACAGCCGAAACCGTCATCATTAATATTGGCGCTTGCACCTGCCCCATGCCGGGTACAAGAGATCTGCCAGAAGCAGGCTTCCGTTAGCTGTACGCGCGCCTCAGAATAGCACGGAACTCTGGCTACACACCCCCAAGGGAAGTTTTGTGTACAAATGCAACATTGCTACCCATAAACACCCATTTCGTGCAAGAAGAAATCTAGCCAGGATCCTCCATCTCCATATTGCCCAGAGATACCCAAAAACGCGAAAATTTGCTTCTGCGCAGTTTGCCAAAACTCGCTACTTGCGGCTATATACAGAGCTGTGTCCGAGGCCCTTAATGTATATAGGGAAAGTGTAACTAAGTAGGACATCAGCCACCGGATACAAAATGATGCAATACATTATGGGCAGTAAGCAGGCATTCCCAATCTCACACTACAAGAATCAGCCACAGGTACAGTAACCAGAGAGATAGATCTTCAACGTAAACACAATTTGGCTTGTATCCTCCAAACAAAATAAATAGCGACTAGAGTTACAGAGTAGGTAGACGACAACCCCTTAGGACCTTGGCAACGAGGCTAATTTTGTGTCAGCAACGAAATTAAAATGTTTTGCACTAACAACCTTACTATGAAAGAGATACAGTAAGCTACATGGCCAGCAACTATGTAGCAGTAATAGGTTTGTTTGATTAAATCCTATAATTAGCGAGCCCTTTAACTCCTTGCTAACCAGAGAGATCGATTTAAAAGCCCAGGATTCTCAGCAGGTTGTAATGAGAGGATAAGTACTCACCTTGATGAAGGGGAATGTGACAGCGGATGAAGCATAAGACCCGATCATCAGTGCAATAAAAGTTGAGCGCAGGTCACCAAACATATTGGGCAGCTGTAATAAAGAGTGAGACGGAGGAGTTACTGACAGAATTAGCACTTTTATATATTCATAAGGAACAGTACACAATGGCTTCACATAGCTCTGGTATAGAAGTATAGGATCTTATCTAAGGTTTGAGCCATAACGGAAATTAAAAGATGTAATCAGCTTCTATCTGACGGTGATTATACAGCACAGTCTTATGACAGATGTTTATTGTTTAGCCAGGTTTCTCCTGTAAATTGTGCAGCGTGATTCTGCAATGTTATAATGAGATATACCACTGTTATTTCCTGTCAATGAAGAAGGCCGCTGGCTTTTCTAGATACAAGGTTTTTCTTTTAATCACAAGATACATACAGTATAACATTATTACTATCACCGTTTATGGTGCCACATGATGCCACAGCGCTGTACGACGGGGAAATGGAGCACAAAGACAAACAGGTAATACACAAAACAAGCAAAGATGAAATACAAGTCATGTAAGAGGCACACGTGCATTGATGTCATTCCTTATAACATGCCCTATTTTAGCCCAGAAACAGCTGTCTATCCCATGTGTAATCTAACCAGTTACCCCGTGCAGCAGCTTGTGACTGGCTCATTGTCGCTGCAGTTTATACAAGACAATTACAATCCATCTACTCCTCTTCAATAGAGCACTTAAAAAGAGGACTGGGTGGATTAAGTTCTCCAGTGATGCCCCAGTTTTCACTAAAGCCGCATACACACTTATACCTCTTTTCTACCAAAAACCCGGGTCACACCTGGGTTTTGAGACATGGCTCCAACCCAGGTCAGACACTGTTTACACAGCACCATCGATCTGGGTTATATTCAGGTTCGCCCCGTTCACACTAAACCTGGGTCTGCCCTGCTAAACTTGTGAGGTCATAAAAATTGGGAGGTGACTGCTCCACAACCACCAATCAGTTCATTTTAGGCATGACCCAGGTCGAATAACCCAGGTTGTGCCGTTTACACTGCACCATTACCCAGGTCCATCCTGGGTCAGACCCTGGTAGCTACCTGGGTTGGATTGCCAGGTAACTTGACCAGGGTTATTTTCAGGGACCCTTTTACACTGAGCTGCGACCCTGGTAGACCCAGCAAAAACACAGGTTTTTGCTCAGGTGTAAAATGGGTATGAATGACATGCTCCATGAGCGATATCGTTAAGTGTTTCCCACGCACTGCTGGGCTCAATGTCGTTAACGACATTAAGCATACACACTGAACGATATCGTTAACGATATCGTTCAGTGACGGCACCCTCCTTCATCCACGTACTTGTTGAACCTGATGATATCGTCAGGTTGCCCTGCAAGTACGGGCGAGGAAAGACATCATTAACGATCCGGGGAGCGCACATCGTTAACGATGTCTTGCATACACACTGGACGATATTGAAGACGATGAATGATAACGATATAATTATCGTTCATATCGTCCAACTTATTGTCTAGTGTGTATGCGGCATTAGGCAGAGGTTGCCAAACGCGGTCCTCAAAGCACTCCAACAGTTTAGGTTTTAGAGATAACCATGGTTGAGCACAGGTGGTTGAATCAAATTGACTGAGGTAATAATTAAGACACCTGTGGTCAGGCATGGATATCCTTAAAACCTGGACTGTCAGGGTCCTTGAGGACCGAGTTTGGGAACCTCTGCACTAAGGGATCTCAGGTGGGGACTAAACCCCCATTTGCTACACAGGGAAGGGAGAGGATATATATTAAGTGTGGCTACCTGAAAACAGAAAACGCCTTTAAATGAATTCAGGAAGTTAAACTGTTATTGTAAAATGAGAGGGAACAGGCAATTGTGTAGCATGTGATCCTGCTGTAAGATATGGGCTGTGCTGGTATTAGCTCACATATAAACGGTGCTAATGTGTAACCATGATTATTTTAGGTGCACCTAGGCAAAAATGACATTCATTTTATGCGGTTACTGCTATACATAAAATGGCTGCAGGTCAGAAGGGCCCCGGCCTCTTATCTAACACACATGGCTATTGATTGCTTTCATAAAACTTTCCTGAAGGAGATCATTTTCCAGCAAGAGCAAAGAAAATAATTGCTGTTTGCATTATTGAGTATACATGGGCCGCAATGACCTGATCGCCTGCAATGTGGGTGAGGCTGTTATATGCTCAGGAGATATGTAATCGGCTCTCCCCATAACTAATCCTCTGATCATGCACTGATGTCTCACCTAGTTTATTTTAAGCACTAGAGGAATTCCTTCATTGTGTCTATGGACAGGAACAAGTCCCTAACATAACACATTGAACCTGCTTATGCCCAAAGCAGACAGATTAAAACACCAGCATTTCCCAGCTGAAAAGTAACTGCAGGAGTGTAATGTAAGCAGCTACAATACACAGAAATAGCGCAATAGGTTTGCTGGTCAGAAAATTGTGCTTATCTAATATGCCCATCTAACATTGTCCTTAATCTGTGGAACCAGACAGCAACAAAATAATAAACATATTGTAGGTTAATGAAACTGTTTAGGTGCACACACTTTCATGCAAGGGAATGGAGGAGCTTTTAAAAATATAGATACAGTGGTGTGAAAAAGTTTTTGCCCCCTTCCTGATTGCTTCTATTTTTGCATCTTTCAAAATTGAATATAAGGCAAAGACAACCTGAGTGAACACAACATACAGTTTTTAAATGATTGTTTCATTTATTGAAGGTAAAAAGTTATCCAACACCTACATCACCCATGTGAAAAATGAATTGCTGTTATCAGGCTTTAACACACAGAACCCGGGAAAAGTTCGAACATATGTATTAACCCACTGTTTTCACCTGATAGGCTAATTATTGCGTATATAACTTTTCGGGTCTGAGCAGAAATATACGTTAAGTGCAGTGCTGGAGGCTGACTTAAGGTGCCCATACAAGGTGCGATTTTGTACACAATATGGCCGTTTTCGATCGATCGTAACGACCAATCGTCTAAAAACTGGCGTTTTCTGGATGATTATGATGCCAATACGCTTCCCCGGCGTCGTGTATCTGCCCCGTAGATCAAATGAACCTGCAGTAAAATTTCGACCTCGTGTGCGATGTGACACACATCGTACGGTGTTTGTGCACATCATGCACGATTGAGATGCTTGTAGCACGGACCAGGGAAATCCGTGCTACAAGCATCTGTGTCATTTAAATATACAATAGCATAGACGGGTCTCACTGACACAGGTGCATGTAGCACGGATCTCTCTCGTCCGTGCTACATGCATCTGTGTCATATAGCACTCGATCTAATGATTATGCAAATCATTAGATCGTGTACGATAGATTGGGTGAACATCGTGCAGCTTTTGCTACACATCGTTCACTTCAGATGCTGGAGAGAGTTCAAGGGCGATCGCATACGAGATCGCATCGTATGCAAATCGCACCGTATGGGCACCTTTAGGGGCTAGTTCGATAGCCCCAGGGGATCAATTAGCCGGCAGTAAATTACTGCAGCTAATTGAATTTCCCCCCTATATGTGATAAAGGGGCCTATGTAATAATAATCATGGAACTGCTGTGATTATTAAGGATCTTGATAATAATGGGGACTGCGATATGCAGTGCTAATTACCATTCTGCAGGAGATATCTGTAAAATCTTCTGCATTAGGATATTAGTACATAGCAACAAACCATACAAGTACCGGTATGCAGAGCCTGCAGTTTCTAAGTAATTTTATGATAAAAAAAAAACTTGATAAATCGGCCCAAAGTGTTTTTAAAGTAAAATGTGTCAATTATCCTTATATGGTAGCAGAACCCATCGCTATCCTCATAGGTAGACTTACCATACTATCCCTTTAAACCGGGACACTCATGAATTACACAGGTTCTGTGACTGGCTGACTCCAAGTCTGCATTTCTCCTGGTTTTAATCAGCCACAGAACCTGTGTAATTCATGAGTGTCCCAGTTTAAAGAGGTAGTATGGCAAGCCTACTTATATATTGCATTTGTTGTTCTGAATACAATACCATAATTAATATTCAGTTATATAGCGCCACCTTATTACGCAGTACTTTACAGAGATAAACCTACAAGTTTGTTTATGGAGTGTGGGGAGGACATACAAACTCCACATACTGTGCCCTGGTTGGAAGCAAACTCATGACTACAGAGCATTAAGACAGAAGTGCCAACCACTGTGCCACCATGCTGCCACCATCTATGCAACTTTCCTTATTTTAAATAGTCACATATATTTTACTGAAAATGATGTATGGAATAATTTGAGTAAAAGTTGCACTGTTGCTGAGCAACCTATAGGCTTGGAGGGCTTTAATTCTCATTACACCCAAAAACTGAATAAGACAGATGACTGCTGTGGACAGAATTGAAAACAGCAACTCTGTCTTTTGTGTATGTGTAATTGATATGGTAACTAATAAGAGCATATCACTTCCCAGCAGAACTCATCAGAATAAAGTCAAATGTCTACTGATGCTCACAAAATGAGGAAAAGGTTACCAGATTATTGTTATCACTTTACAATGTTCCATCATAAAACCAACCCGGTGTCACTGGCCTTGTACAATGCGTTTGTTCTACTTTCCTTTCCCCTCGACTGGGAGACACTTATCAGCTCTCCCTGACCTGTCTTTGGCAACAAAACCCCTTCTAAATGGGCCCATTCTTTGAGTCATTCCTAAATCTCCCTGGCTTTGCCTTTACAATAATACAGAGGTATATTCTGTCTGATCTCCTAAAACTGAGGACATCGAGTAGGTATTCTTCCTCCCCCGCAACCAACAGCAGGTAAAAGGACCAGCTCCCTATGTGCACAATACGTTAACAATAAAGGCCGAGATTCAGCTGCGTGTTCTGTAGAGAATATATCATAACCATGACTATCAGTAATCTTATACCTTCTGCCATCAGCTTACACCCTATCATTGGAGTGCACCATGGCAACCTCTACTGACATAAAAAAAGAAATAAAAAAATTAAATTTATTTTTTCATAAATAAAAAATAATATTTTGTTATGCTGTCAGGTATAAAGGACATAAGATGAAGAAACAAAGCAGCGCCAACTGCCCCGGGATCTGGCCTATGTGTACTCACTACTGTATATAATACAGTTCTGCTTTCTATGAGAAAACCTGATTGTTAGTGCAGCTGTGGTATATACGGGGAGTGGGCAATGTCAGACACATTAAGTACAGTGCCACCTGTAATCACTGCCAAGTCTTCCAGGTCAGAGTCCTGCCAGGGTACGGAGTAGTACTGCCCAAGAGTAGCCGAGGTTTATCTTGGGACTCCGCTTCCTGTCTGTTAGTTGAGAACTAATATTGTTTTCTGTTTTGATATGAAAAGTTCAGGAAATGAATATGGAAGTCTCCCTTGTGTGCTCTCTCACCAGTGCTATTCTACTGGATGTTTGAAAAAACACATTTCGGTAACACTAACAGGAAATATATATAGAGAGGACACAAAAGGAAAATGAAATTCCTTTTCACTAAACCCAATCATGATGGTTTACTGTTCCGTGTATATAATGTCAGCCGTGTTACATTCATTCTTATGCAGAGTACCAGGTCACACGTTACGTGTATATTAGCAGTGGCACAGGGGGAGGAATCATAGCAGTTGTAATAACAACCTGGCTTTACTACCCAGATGGTAAAGATGGCAGCCTCCAATAAGTGAGGCGTGTCACCAGCACACTGACCAAGCAGAAGTTTGTATCATTGCTGGCAGTAACACGGACACAGCCAGGCTGCCTGAGTTAGTGCCTATTCAACTTGTGACCTCACATCATAAATCCAAGAGAGACTTTGTACATGTCAGGATCCCAGCTGTTGCCACAAGGGGAATAAACCAGAGATTAATTTTTAGGTTATACAGGGTGTAATCCATCAAGCACTGAGACCCCAGCATCCATCATGCACCGAGACCCCAGCATCACAGAGAATGCAGCCACTATTCTGACAAGATGCACAAAACAAAAAGAGAACATTGGGTTAAAGATGTATGAACCCATTAACATAGCAGCTATTTCCAGCCATTTGAAGTAGTGCTTATTGATCCATGTTATTTCAGTGGCTGGAATAGATGAAACACTGTACGCTTATGGCTTTTATGATGCAGATAAGAGATGCATGTACTGAAGACATGATCGAGTCAGTAGCTTTTAGCTTTGCTATACTTTTTATCCACATTTTTACTTCTAATGGTAGATTAACTTTTAAGGGGTTATTTGCTATGTGCCTTCGGAACAGCGTGGGAACACTGGTAATGGCGTACATCGTGATCGCAACGCTGCTCATTTTACCATAGAGGAGCGCAATAAAACAAGCAATGGTGTGCTAACGGAAGTATTAGCGATGTACGCATTAGCCCTGATAAGACCGTTTTTCTGGTCTATTTAACAAAAAAAATACAAAATTAGCTGGGAAAGCCGAGTGATGCTTAACTGCCCGGTGATACATTGCCGGGTGACACATTCCCACTGCAATGGAAGTTTGGTCTTGGGCTTCCAGTTGCAGATTCTGCTGTCCCTGGTAAATATGAGACCCAGCAATGCCAGGTCATGGCCAGCACCGGCTATGAGGCTTGAGAAATACGTAAAAACCCCTTTTCCCAAGAAAATAAAAAGTAGCCCTTTCAGAGGTGAATAGTTTGTACAGTAACTGAAGAACCTGGGAGGTAGCTCCATGTACACTTATCACCATATGTTCATGTGATGGAAGTGACAGCTAGTCAGTTATCGCATTCTCTTCTGTAACAGAACATGCAATGTGTTATTATCTGGCTGGCACCTCCTGGTTCCTGCACGCAAGCAATTAGAATTTAGAGGCACATTACGTGAACTTGCCTAAACTTTCCAGATAACAGTTTATAAGGTCTTGTAAGTACGAGTACACGGAGTAACCCTATCTTGTATTGCACACATATCTGTTTACTTACAGGATATAAGACTGAAAATTAAATTTATTGTGGAATAGCCTTATTAACCCAGTACCCAAAGGCATACTTGCCTACTCTCCCGAATCCCGGGTTGCTCTCCTGGACGCTCAGTAAAGTGGGCAAGTCTCCGGCAGGCTGCTTGCAGCTGCCGTCTTCCTGAGAGAAAAGAGGGCGGTCTGGGAAGATGGATGGCGTAATTCATTGCCCCACCCCTGGTTTATGCCAGTAATCATGTGACTGGAGGGTGAGCAACATGCTGCCCATGGGACAGTGGTGGAGTGAAAGGAACAATGGCAGCTAGATGTCAGGGGATCCACCTGGGAAGCGATATGAAATACCGCCGGCCGCATGGCCGGCAGTTCGATTCCCGGCAGCGTGAGGCAGACAGCTTGAGAGATCCCGGCAGCGGCAGCCCGACAGCGCTGGAAATCCTGATCGCCCCTAGGTAAATACTTACTAACCTAACCTAACCCCCCTAACCCTAACCCTCCGTAGGGGTGCCTAACCCTAACCTCCCCCCCTGCGCCTAACCCTAAAACCCCCTCTAAGTGCCTAACCCTAACCCACCCTCTCCCTAGCCTAACCCTCCCGGGGGGGTGCCTAACCCTAAGTCCCCCCCGGGGAGCCCTAAACCTAACCCTCCCCCCCCTGCAGCTGTCCACACGCAGCGCCCGGCATCCCTTCGATCGGGATGCCGGGCACCGATCTCCCGGCGTCGGAAAAATGACAGGCGTCTAGATTTAAACACCTGTCATTTAACCCTTGCCGGGATAAAGCAGTCGGGACGACAGCATTAACTGACTGCGAATGTGTCACAGCGACTGAATTGTGAATACGTTAGCCCAGAGTATTTATTAGCAAGTGACTGACAGGCAGGGGCTGTTTTGTGAGATTTATTGGGAGTGGGGAGAAAAACGCGGGCGCGACGTGTAGTTTTGGTGGTGTACCAGCCGTCGTTTGCGATCCTGTACGCAGGAAACAGGGCTCCGGCATCTCATTTACGGTGACCATCCAGAGTGACCATAGACTCATTGAGGAAGTCGATGTTTGCATGATCTGCATCCGATGCTGCGTATGAGTACACAGTTAGGGACCGCTGCGATGGCTCCGGTGGGCGCCTCAGTACACGTCCCGGCCGCTGTTGCATTAGGCTATTTCCGCAAACCCATAGCTGCGGCAGCATCAGCGATCCACTCTGGATCAGGACTATAGATACTCTACAGACTCTACATGTAGCACCAATTATCTGTGAGTCCAAACATAATGTGATACTGAGCATGCTGGCGTTATATAAACAAATGTTTTTAAATGAATGAAGTAATTCTGCTGTGAAAAAGCCGACACATCACATTAGCCTCACTTTCTGCAAGTGCTCCAGCAGCTCTATAAATGGCTGCACAGCAGCTTTTCTTCATATGTTAATTATAATGCTGGTATAAGGGGGAGATTCAGGCATCTGTGATCCTCCCTGGGCCTGCATATGCCATGACTGATGTTCTCCACATTGTCGTGAGAAATAAACACCAAAAGACCTCCCCCACACACACATATTATATATATATATATATATATATATATATATATAGTTTAAGCAAAGAACAACCAAGACTTCCTTTTCTCGTTTAGTGATACTGTATGTTATTCAGGAACTCAGTAACAGTCAACAGCAGAAGTAGAGCTAGTTAACATTCTTTTGCCTAAAAGACGACAGCATTACCTGTTTGCTAGAAGAGTGAAGTACCCAGAGGGGGGCGATTCAATTGTTTTTCCGGCGGCTATTTTTTTAAGGTGCCCAACGGAGCAATTCAATTGCTGCTCCGTTTGGTTGTGATAGCCGGCGGCAAGCAGTGACATAGTGTATATTACGGCTAACACCAATATGGTGGTGAAGATATTGTTCTTAATGATGCAGAAAGAAAATAAATATGTGCAATAATTGAACCTATGGTGATAAAACGGAAATATATAAATGTACAAGGCCTTTTTTTTGAATTGAAGAAATCTATTTTTCTTGCTTGGCTAGTAATTGTAACTAATCATATTAATCCCGGTTAAGTGAAAGCAATCACAGCAAAATACAGACACAATGCGGAAATTAAAACAAACTGGGAATCAATGCCCTAAAGGGATTATTGCTTAGTGTTACATAAACAAACACTTATATAAAGAAAATACTGGGCACTGAAAAGCAAACGAGGATCATACACATGATCTAACCCATTTACTAATTAGGGCAATGACACAGAAGAGACATTATGGCAGTGTGTGTGCTTTACCTACTGCCATCCCTAAGCAACAAGACTTGTTAGTTGTGCAGACCAAGCTCAGTTTTCCATCTGATCAAACAGTGTCCTAGTCCCATCAAGCTGGTATAAAGTTATAAATAGTTATTATGTAATCACTGATGTTCCTGCATGTATGGGGATGGATGAATAAGCATGTCTGCAGTGACCATCGTAGAAATGCTTAATTTCTGTCATTTTAGAACAAGATGGATGGAAATCTCCCCACAGTTCATTGCAAGAAAAGTTGACTGGGTCACAAAGGATTTTTATAGGGCCGGGCTGTACATCCTGTCACCTTATGGAGTCTGAGAAGTCTTTAGGATACAGGAAACCTTGTGTCCTTCTGATCCCTCTGATAAACCATTGAATGGACATTTAAATATAACTAGCTGGAGTACCCGGCGTTGCCTGTGATTTTAAGAATCTTTGTTTACACATCATCCTCCAACAAACCTCTCCTTAGGCAGGCCTCACAAAGTGTGACAAACTTCCCCATCAACAGCCCTAAGGTCTTTGAAGGAAGTAGGACCTGTAACGGTGTAAAGCAAACTTCGGAGATAGAAGCATTCAAAATTTGTTGGATGTACAGTGTAAACACGGCCAAGAGCTTCTGTTGCTCTGATACCAGGATGACCATCTACAGCGACTCCCTGTTTTCTGCGCAGAAAAAGTTTTCGAGAAGCATTCCATGCGTAATATTTTGGCAGCTCACAGTACAGCAGGGTCCTTGCAAAGTCATCATTTTGACACAGTTCAAGGAAGTAGATGTTGTTGCGTAATTTGGTATAGTCAGAGAGCTGAGAATTCTGGCAAAGCCTGCTAAAGCTCTCTTCGATAATAAACATTAAGATCATGACAAAACATGACAATACAAAACGCTTGCTCCGAGGCCCTACCCATATGCCTTGAGGCCCCACAATGAGTGTACAGCAAAAATAGTGTTTTTTAATTAATTAAAAATGAACAGTAATTAATTTCGATTTAAAATTTTTTAAGTTGCCTCCGCCGTGTTTTAATTAGGGGTGTGCACCGGACACTTTTCGTGTTTTGTGTTTTGGTTTTGGATCTGGATCTTTCTTCGTGTTTTGGATCTGGATTGGTTTTGCCAAAACCACCCTTCCGTGTTTTGGGTTCTGGGTTTTGTGTTTTGGATCTGGATTTTTTCTTAAAAAATAAAAAAAAAACGCTAAAATCACATAAATGGGCCTTTTTTTGTTCCTACGCTATTAATAACCCCAATAACATTAATTTCCACTCATTTCCACTCTATTCTGAACACCTCACACCTCACAATATTGTTTTTAGGCCAAAAGGTTGTACCGAGGAAGCTGGATGACTATGCTAAGCGACACAAGGGGGCGGCACAAACACGTGGCCCATCTAGGAGTGGCACTGCAGTGGCAGACAGGAAGCCAATCAGCGTTATGGTGCCCATTTGCATGTAGCACGAACCCGGGAGATCCGTGCTACATGCATCTGTGTGATTGGCACAGAGCAATGACAGGTCCGTGAGACCCGTCTGTGCTGCTGTGGTAAAAAAAAAAAAAAAAAACCTGTGTAAAAAAAGAAAAAAATGGCGTGCACCCCCCCAAAAAAGAGCAACCAGCCCCGGGCATTAGTAACCCAGTGCTGGGTGTGCTTAAATACAGGGGACAAACGACGTAGGGGTCCCCTGTACTTAAGCACAACCAGCACCGGGCTAGTCAGAACCAGCGCTGGTTGCCAAAATACGGGGGACAAACGACGTAGGGGTCCCCTGTATTCTGCGCAACCAGCTCTGGGCTCTGATCCGGTCCTGGTTCTGGAAATATAGGGGACAAAAAATGAGTAGGGTTCCCCTGTATGTTCCAGAACCAGCACTGGACTTTTTCTAGCGGGGGGCTGATGCCACAGCCAGGGGAGCCCTTTCACCGGGCCCCCCAGCCGCAGCATCAACCCTGACCGCTAGTCAGCCCAGGCCGGGGATCCCTGGAGAGCTGGGGACCCCCCCAATAAAGGGGTCACCCTCTCCAGGGCACCCCAGGCCCAGGCTGATAGCCCGGGGCTATCCCCGCCACCCCTGGTGGCGGTGGGTGGCGGGTTGATTGTGTGGTGTGGTGTAAATAAAGAATATCAAACATTGTCTTTACAAGTAGAACTGCAAGTCCCAGCTAGCCTGCCCCGCATGCTGGTACTTGGAGAACCACAAGTACCAGCATGCAGGGCATTAAGGGCCCACTAGTACCTGTAGTTCACCTGTAAAAAAAATGTTTAAAAAAACACAGGACACACACACCGTGACAGTATAAGTTTATTAAACATACATACACACACACACATGTACACATACTCACCTATGTAACCTGTAGCATCGGTCCACTTGTCCGGTAAAGTATCCCTAGGGGACCTGTGAAAAAAAACATACTCACCATCTCCTATGCGAGGTTCTGTCCTCTTCGTTCCAAAGTAGGCATCCCCGGACTTGGCAAAAAAAAAAAACGAAAACGCGATCCACGAACTTAGTACCGTTCTATAGAACGGTACTTCCCGAATGAGAGCTTAGCGGCGGGGTATCACCATGGAAACCCCGCTGCTAAGCGTTCATTGGCTGAGAGAGGTCATCTCCCGTCTCTCAGCCAATGAACGGCTCCCTCCATTGTAGTCAATGGTGGGAACCGCAGGGTAAACTTTAATAACCTTGCGGCTCCCAGCATTGACTACAATGGAGGGAGCCGTTCATTGGCTGAGAGACGGGAGATGGCCTCTCTCAGCCAATGAACGCTTAGCAGCGGGGTTTCCATGGTGATACCCCGCCGCTAAGCTCTCATTCGGGAAGTACCGTTCTATAGAACGGTACTAAGTTCGTGGATCGCGTTTTCGTTTTTTTTTTTTGCCAAGTCCGGGGATGCCTACTTTGGAACGAAGAGGACAGAACCTCGCATAGGAGATGGTGAGTATGTTTTTTTTCACAGGTCCCCTATGGATACTTTACCGGACAAGTGGACCGATGCTACAGGGTTACATAGGTGAGTATGTGTACATGTGTGTGTGTGTGTGTGTGTGTGTATGTATGTTTAATAAACTTATACTGTCACGGTGTGTGTGTCCTGTGTTTTTTTTAAACATTTTTTTACAGGTGAACTACAGGTACTAGTGGGCCCTTAATGCCCTGCATGCTGGTACTTGTGGTTCTCCAAGTACCAGCATGCGGGGCAGGCTTGCTGGGACTTGCAGTTCTACTTGTAAAGACAATGTTTGATATTCTTTATTTACACCACACCACACAATCAACCCGCCACCCACCGCCACCAGGGGTGGCGGGGATAGCCCCGGGCTATCAGCCTGGGCCTGGGGTGCCCTGGAGAGGGTGACCCCTTTATTGGGGGGGTCCCCAGCTCTCCAGGGATCCCCGGCCTGGGCTGACTAGCGGTCAGGGCTGATGCTGCGGCTGGGGGGCCCGGTGAAAGGGCTCCCCTGGCTGTGGCATCAGCCCCCCGCTAGAAAAAGTCCAGTGCTGGTTCTGGAACATACAGGGGAACCCTACTCATTTTTTTCCCCTGTATTTCCAGAACCAGGACCGGATCAGAGCCCAGAGCTGGTTGCACAGAATACGGGGGACCCCTACGTCGTTTGTCCCCCGTATTTTGGCAACCAGCTCTGGTTCTGACTAGCCCGGTGCTGGTTGTGTTTAAGTACAGGGGACCCCTATGTCGTTTGTCCCCTGTATTTAAGCACACCCAGCACTGGGTCACTAATGCCCGGGGCTGGTTGCTCTTTTTTTGGGGGGGGGGCACGCCATTTTTTTCTCTTTTTACACAGGTTTTTTTTTTTTTATTTACCACAGCAGCACAGACGGGTCTCACGGACCCGTTAGTGCTCTGTGTCAATGACACAGATGCAAGTAGCACGGATCTCCTGGTCCGTGCGTGCATCTGTGTCATTGAAATACACAGCAGCACAGACGGGTCTCACTGACCCATCTGTGCTCTGTGTCACTGTCAATCACACAGATGCATGTAGCACGGATCTCACGAGTCCGTGCTACATGCAAATGAGCACCATAATGCTGATTGGCTGAGAGCCGTGACAGACGGCTCTGTCAGCCAATCAGCACTTTGCCCATTAAAGGCAAAGGCATTTTTTTTTAAATGGCCGCTCGAGGCAAAACCTCGAGATCCGACAGCAGATCTCGAGGTTTTGCCTCGGGAGAGGGATCCGGGGCAGACAGGGAGATCCGAGCTTGGGCTCGGATCGCCCCGGATCCCCGAAGTTCGGGTGGGTTCGGTTCTCAGGGAACCGAACCCGCTCATCCCTAGTTTTAATACGCTCGTATGTAAAATGTCACGATCTTCGCTTGTAAACTGTGGATTTTTGTATAGAAAGACAGAAGGACAAATTTTCACTTTTATATAGTAGATATTTAGCAGTCCACATGTTTAGCAAATTTGGCCAGGGGACAATTAGAGGATTATGTTGTATGAACGAATCACAGCATGTGTGGACACCTGACTCAAACGTAGATGTGAGCATTAGCCTCACAGAACAATCGGATGATCAGCATTAGGCAGCTCACAGTTAATCACCTCATATACACAGTAACATCTATTAGCATATATGGAGAGGTGCCGTCAGACTTACTGTAAGAGAAGTGAAAGTCATGCACATCCCTCCGAAGCCGTTCAGACACAAGGCTACGAAAATCAGTACAGACAGAGCTGTCAATGACATAAAAGACGGGTGATTATTATCTGAGATTTCAGTCTGACATCAGTACCAGACATCTAACATGGAACGTATATATAAACATCCTGAGGGCAGTACAATAATCTTCATAATTCGCTATTTCCAGGTGTCACAAGAAAAACAGGGCCCGATTCAGAGGCGGACGCAGTGTCGATGTCTGACGCAGGCGGACAATGTTTTCAGTCTGCGCATATGTCTGAGTCACACTGAGCACGCGTCCCGATAGTTACCACCAGAATGTAGAATGAATTTGGACGTAGAGAGAGGCAATTTTGGTGGGTCACCCTAGGTGGTAGAAGGGGGTGGCTAGCTAGACGCGGGTGTGTTTCGGTAACTACTTTGTTTTTTCTGCAGTTGCACTGAATTCAGCGGCCATGTTCAGCTAGATAATCTGTGCCTCCATACAGCTGGTGCAATGTTCAATGGTGCAACGAATATGAGGCCAAAAATGCATCTTAATGTGCAAAGCAGCTGATTAATGGCACAGCCGGTGGGCATCTCTGTACGAATTCCATTGGCCGTTCTATTAGCATAAAGATGCAGTCGCGCTGTGGAAAAAGATGCAGTTGCGGCAGCATTATCGCGCATCTCTGAATCAGGCCCATTGTATTAACTGAGATTAACTGAAATTCTTGTCGCACAATTGCAAACGGGTTATTATATGTATTAGCCCCACAATTCAAAGCAAGTATTTGGAAAAGGTGCCAGTGTACCACACAAACCTGTGCAATCAGTATAAACCCCCGAGCACATAAGCCATATTTCTGATGTCAGAGAAAGGCTAATGTGCTGCTGTGTTATAATCTCTGCCATTCAGATGTAGATGAATCCATCGGGCCTGAGTTGCACTGTGTGAGTTCATTAATGTTTGCTAGATGGTCTGGTCTCTATAAGGCGGGACCTGATGCTGAGATGAACACAAGTCGGCTGTAACTGCTCCCTTTGCTTGCATGGAAAAAACTGTATAAAGTATATTCTCCTGTATTAAGTTGTACAAATTGTTGCTGTGTAGCTGCCACCAATCTGTAATCTATAGTTTGATACTAGTTATCATCATGGGTGTACACTGGCACCAATCAATGTACTTGGGGCCTGATTCAGCAGAGGATGGAATTGCAAAGCCGCACCCTAGCAGCTTTGCAATACTGTCCTTGCTAATATGGAATTGCAGCACGAGGTGCCTGACACTCGCTGCTGCATCTGCGATACCAGCGCTGCGACTGAAGTCGCAGTCTGGAATCACAATCACGACCATCAGTTGCGATGTTGGACATCGCCGGCTAGCTGAGTAAGCCTCAGTGTATGCAGCCTGGCCAGCATGCGAGGCCAGGAATCCTTTACCGGGAACTCAGGCCATGCCCAAACCCCCTCCCCCTTCCCCCGTAAACACCTCTGCCTGTCAATCAGGCAGACGCATATGGGGGCCATGCGCAGAACGGGTCCTGCACACAAGCAAATTCCCGATAGTAGCATCAGGCCCTTGGTGCAAATAATACACTGGGAAACAGGTGCATTTACACATCTGTTCAGCTCTGCATAGCCCACAATATTGTCATCACCATGGTCATGGTCATGGTGTAATAGCTAGCATTACTGCCTCACAGCACTGAGGTCGTGGGTTCAACTCCCACTACGGCCCTAACTGTGTGGAGTTTGTATATTCTCCCTGCCTGAGTGGGTTTCCTCCGGGTACTCCGGTTTCCTCCCACACTCCAAAAATATACTGGTAGGTTAACTGGCACCCAGCAAAAATTAACCCTAGTGTGTATGTGTGCGTAGATGTGGTAGGGAATATAGATAGTAAGCTCCACTGGGGAAGGGACTGATGTGAATGGCCAAATATTCTCTGTAAAGCGCTGCGGAATATGTGTGCGCTATATAATAACTGCCAATAATAATAATCACGCCCTATCTGAGCTTTGTCTATGTGAGGGCTACTCAGTTACTCCCTTTCAGCTGCAAGTGTAGTTTACCTTGAATGCATACGGCTCTGCATCGCCCATATTTTTATATACTTGGTTCCTGAGCACGTACAGCGCAAAGTCATGCAAGATACGCTCCGCAAATAGGTGTAAATGCAACTCGGCATCAGGCCCAAAATGTGTCCTTATAAGACAAGCAGTTTAACGTTCTATCTAATTGGCCTTGGAGAGATTAGAGCAGGAAAGTCTGCTGGCCTTCTGGTGGGCTCCACAACAATTTTGTCAGCAGCCCTGAACATACTGTGACATAAAACTGAGTAGGTGTAGAGTATAGGTTATTTCCTTTACAGTGTACAGCTTGTAACGAGGATGATTACACTGCCTTAGTGTATTACTTACAGTTGGGATTACTTGATCCATATGCAATCAACAGACAAGAAACCCCAAAACTGGCACTGTAAATCAGAAGACATCAAAATAACTTGTTATTTATCATAGAAACTAAAATCACCATGACCACAACGTGTTCCAAGTTTACACACCTTCCACTTAGCCTTAGCTTGCGTGGCCCGTACTTGTCCATGATGATACCCAGGGGTAGGGAGATGGCACTGAGTAGGAAGGATCCCACCGTAAAGGCCAAATTTAACATCTCATCTTGTTCCTTACACACCAGCCAACCATTCAGCTCGATGATTTGTTCTTTGTCTGTCTCATTCCAAAACAGGGAACTGCTGTTGGTGATGTTGTTTGATGTTATGTTGTCTAAACAGGACAGAAAGCTACAGTTAGACATGATAAAAGCAGTATACAGGCAGCATATCGTGAAATAACTAGCAGGACAGTGCATATTACCAACACGTCTAGGTTACAGTAACATACAACATTCAGTTTAATAAATTCTGAGTAAAAATGAAACCCTAAGTAATTATATCAAGTACTCAATTCAACACTATAATTGTTAATTAATATATATATATATATATACACTGGAACCACAGCAAATCCTAGCTGTATGCTTTGCTAGCCTGCCATCAATCTTGTCCTGTATATAGCACGCAAAAGCAATAATTTAAAACAAAGCAGATCTGGAAATTAAGGTAAAATAAAAATCGTATCAATAAAAGAAAAAATATATATTTCAGTCCCTACTTTTTAACATAGAATTAGGTGCAATCAGTAGCAAACACAGGATTTCTAGAGGGGGGTTTCCCAAAAGCTTGATTATAGTGTGAGTGTGGCCAGTCCATGAAGAGGGCAGAATTAGTAATTAACCAGCTTTAATATGTGTCATACAAAGTGTATTATGTCATAATTCCAGCATATACAGGACCAGCGATCACAGTAACCAATTATATGCGTCATACATAGTGTATTGTGTCACAATTCCAGCATATACAGGACCAGCGATCACAGTAAGCCATTATATGCCTCATACTTAGTGTATTGTGTCATAATTCCAGCATATACAGGACCAGCGATCACAGTAACCCATTATATGCCTCATACTTAGTGTATTGTGTCATAATTCCAGCATATACAGGACCAGTGATCACAGTAACCCATTATATGCCTCATACTTAGTGTATTGTGTCACAATTCCAGCATACACAGGACCAGAGATCACAGTAAGTTTAATGTTTTTATTTTAGATGTGGGCACCATTCCAGAGCATGGGAGCAAGTCTGGGAGCCTGGAGGAGTAGCAGAAGAACCTAGCACTGCCCTGGACATATATGTACATATTGGGCTCTATAGCAGTGCATCCCTAACAGTGCATGATCTCCTAGTTGGTGCACAGGTTATTTATTACTGGCTGATACATGTTAAAAGATCCACAGTTGGTGCTAATTATTTCATTTGTGATACAGAGAAGAACATGCAGCACTAGTAAAATACTATTTCTATTGTGGTCATGATGAGGGTTGGGGAGGGGGGTTTCCAGGTAGCCAGAAACCCCCCCCCCCCCCCCCTGCGTTTGCCTATGGGTGCTACAGTCACTAAATTGAATGCAAAACTGTGAACAATCCTACATTGTAATAAGAGACAACCTCATATCATTTCCTCCCCACACCCATATATTATTGCTTTAAGGATTAACTTTTAAACATTTTTTATGTATGTATTTCTAATTTTCTAGGAACTAGATCTATGTTGAAACTGAAAACTTCACTTTGTTTATAGTCTTTTTTTCCCTGAAGTGTGCTGGCACTAGAATGGTTATGTGCTGCCAGAGACTATTCAGAACTTTAGAGAGAGTCTTGGCTGCCTTCAGGAACTCTGTGTTACCCCCAAAACCAGATGTTCAGCCTCACTGGTGTTTACAACTGGTATAGACACTGAATTTGTTTAATTTGTAGGGGTTTAACGGAAACTACAGTATACTCATATTGTGGTTATTTATCAAGCATAAATCATGTAGAAAAGGGGCAAAGTAATTTTACTTTAGTGGGACAAAATGCGAAGGATCTCAAGGAAGATTCAAACAAGCAAGAGCTGCTGCACATTTTCCAGCCACTTATGATATGATAGCCGATTTCTGGTAGTACCTCCATAGACTGCAAGCAGAAATCAGCGACTCGAGTAGGCAGTAGAACATGTTCCACCCCCGGCAACAGCGCTTAATTGAAACGGACCCTTAAATAGACCAGCCAGGTAGGCCAGAGATCTGCATTTAATGGTTAATAGCCAATAGCTTTATATTGACTTTATGTACAACTGACCCACTCTTTCTTACCTTAAAAACAGATATGTTATAGTCAAGGATGAACCAGACTGTATTTTTATTTTCTTTTGTACAGTTATCTCTGATAATCATTCAGGAGTTGTTCAGTGAGTCCTGCCATATTGCAGACTACTTACTTGGATCACTATATAAACACTGCACCTATATGTTGAATTGAATGACAATTACAGCAAACATTTCTGCTATAGAATTTTTTTTTTGGGGGGGGGGAAGTTTGCTGCCAAAAACAACACCACGATCTAAAATTCTGTTGAGACATGTCTCAATCTTGAACACAAGTAGTGCGTGTTTTTCTATTGTCTCTCTGTCCCTTGGAGTTCTGCATGTATGAATAGAAGGCTATTACGTTTTAGAAGAAGTGTTTTATTTGTGCAGTGGCTTGTTCCTGAAGGGCGCAGCGAGTAACGCCAGGCTGTTGTTTCTCTTCTCTCAGAGCCTTCACAGAGAATTCTATTGTCTTTCTTAGATGTGCTTATATAGGGACACACAAAGCCATCTTATAAAGGTTATTTCAAAGGTCAGCAAATCAATAAATACTAACTACAAAAATTGATTTTGCCAACACGTCCTGTAATGACCACACTACAGTTATGTTAATAATTGTACAGGCTATGGTAAAGATGCAGGCCGAAGGTGCAAACATTTACTACAGTATCTATACCATTTCCTTCCATCCCCCATTAGTTGTCTCTGTGTGTCTAGTGACTTTAGCAAAACAAGGATAAGGTAACAGGAAACAGATGTGGGTGAAAGGTCAGTCAGATAAGCAATGGCATAAACTCATGTACAAGAGTAATGCTAGGTACACACTAGACGATATGTCGTCTGATCCCACGGATCAAAATGACATATCGGGTACATCATCTAGTGTGTACCCATGATATGGGCGCTCCCTCGGGTCTTTAGTGACATCGCCCATCGGCCCTACTGCATGTCGCCAGCACGATGTCATGCTGTAGAGTGCAGCATGACACATTCCTCGCTCCCATCGGACCCGGCATCGGCAAGTGTGTATGCACTTGCTGCATGCCGGGTCGTGATGCCGTCCATGTCGCGCTGGGTACATATCATGTAATGTGTACCCAGCTTAAGATAATTAAATATGGTGGCTCTCTCAGCTTCCTGACCGAGTTGTGCGCTTCTGCGCTGCTTTTCCCTACGGCCGCGCATTGTATTCACTTTCATATGTTAATGCGACAATCGTCTGATTTGAGTCGCAAATCTGAAATTGCAAGTCTATCCTGCCCACTGTTCTATCATCCGCAGACGCAGCCATCATCATTAATCATACTTACCTATGCTTGCGGAAGTTGTGGGAGGCTCCCTAAATTTTGGGTAGCACCCCCGGAAGAGTGTCCCGATCTCCCGCATCCCGCTTACTTCCTAGTGAAGTGGGCAGGGTGGGGAGATAATTGTCGGTAATTGAGGCTTCGTATGGAGGAGGCGGGGCTAATTGTGAATTCAGCTAATTTAGCCCCGCCCCTTACATCAGTCCCACGATTCACAGCAGTTTGCCATGATGGGGAGAGGCCTAACCACCTAGGAGGCTGGCCCTGCCCCCGAAGTGGCCAAATGGGTCTCCTCTCCGGACTTCTCCCAGGCAGAAGATATTTAAAGTTGGCAAGTATGTAATTAGTATTGGCACTTGCACTAGCCCCATGCTAGCTGCAAGTGATCCATCAGAAACAGCCGTCTCTTCCCCATATGTTCAACTCGAATGGCACGGACCTGTACATACACGCCCACAACACTCCCCGCCCTTGATACTCCCCGCCCAGAAACGCCTACTTCATGCTGGTCTCTGTTCGACTAAAATGTAGCACGCATGCACCTACCTGCGACTTGGGACACATCGCGGGCGATCCAATAATTTAGCCAAATGCTATTTTTTTAAGGCGCCCGATGGAGTAATTAAATTGTTGCTCTGAGCGCAATAGCCACTGGCACCGGCATTTCTTCTCGCACCCTGATGAAGATGCAAGCAAAGATGTGCGAGAAACCCGCGGTTAGGGTGCCCTAGCCAGGACTTTAGACGGGTTTAGCCGTTTTACATGGCTAAGTCCAGTCTAATAGGACGATAATTAATGAGCACCCAGAACAATTAAATTGCAAAACTGGGGGCTCATTAACTATCGCAGCCCATGCAACAATTGAGACGACCCCATCATGAGGCGCACGTGAAGACTGTGTTTTGCAATTTAGACGCTTGAGAATTCAGTTTGAATTACAGGAGATGCATCCATTTTCCCAGATGGGTCCATATGAGGCCCAAAGCCAGTTCTGATATTGGTTATTGGTAATAAGTAGACAGCCTTAAGACATGGCAGTGGGTATAACATATCAGTAAACAAGTCTGTTTTAGCTCTGGAATGGAACAGGCTGTCTGCAGTAAGGTCTTACCCAGTGTCCTCGGCACGGAGACTGTTTTGAAGGATTCTGGCTCAGTTCCCAAGACAGAAAAGGGTTTGTTTGTATTACAAGACATTATAATTAATGTCTATCTGGAAAACACTGGGGGACATTAACTCTTTACTGCAGGCTTTGTAACCTATTGCACTGTAACCAAATTAAGTCTGTAAATCAGGTTTGTTGTTTGTTAATTTACTAAAATAATTTCTTCATTATATAATATTGTCCAAAAACACGCACCCAGGTAATGTTACAAAAATAAACCATGAACCAATTGCCATCTTTAATTTTCTGAATGTCCGGGAGAATACCGGAATATTTATGTTACTGAACATTTACATGTGACTAGTCATATATGCATATTGGTGGGAAGAATTTGAAGGTATAGATATAGACACACTTACATTGCAGCACAGTAAATCAGTTGCTGGGAATAGTGTAAAATCCTAAAATTTCCTAAGCCCTGGCATGGAGGTGATCCAGTGTCATGGCGCAATGTAATATATGGTTATGGACAATTTCATTTCACATAACAAAAAGGACAAAGTGTCCTCTAGGCCCTGTGGTTTCAATTGTTTATTGTGAGCAGTGATATATTCCCTTGTTTTTACAAATCATGTACATAGGTAAAATGAAGCTGGACAGACGTGTCCTCATACACCTAGCCTGAATATGCCATGCGGCACAGACGCCTGTCGCGAGTGAGCCACCAGGTCCCGTGCGACTCAGTTTTTTTGTCTTTTTTTGTCCAAATATGCGTCTTAGTCGCAATTGGGTGCGAGAAACAGCTTCATGAGACTGCACTGATTAATATGATATGCACATCGGAACTTGGCATGTAAAAAAGCTGCGACCGCTGCATCGTGGTGCTTTGTATGGGATGTTGTTACTTTACTGACGATCGAGATGCCGGCCACAACACCGGCGCCAGAATCCCGAAATCGGGTGAGATGCTGACGCCGGAATCCCAACAGCTGGCATTCCGATCGTAAGTATAGCAGAGGAGGGTTGGGTTTAGGCACCACCTAAAGGGGGGAGGGTTAGGCTGCTGGGGTGGGAGGGTAGGATTAGGCACCCCTGGGGGAGGATTAAGTTTAGGGGGGTTAGGGTTAGGCACTAAGGGGGGACGGTTAGGTTTAGGGTGCAGGGAGGGGGAGGTTAGATTTAGGCACTGGGGGGGTTAGGTTCAGGCACCAGGGAGGGAGGGTTAGGGTAGGGAGAGGGGGAAGGTTAGGATACCTACCGACAGGTGTCGGTATGCTAACAACTTTGGGATGCCGGCATCTGGATTCTGAACGCCGGGATCCTGAGCGCCGGCATCCCATACCCATCCCACTGGGGGGAGGCTGCTAATTTCACATTGCCCCATGGACCCGCCCCTGTCTGACACTCACAGTGTGTGTGAACTTTTATGTCATACACCAACCATATGTTAGAGATATAGGTATTGAGAAAAATATACTTCCACCTATTAGAACATTTTACCATTTAATAGCTGCCAAAACACCAAATGTTGGACAAACTGATGATATTCACACTATTTGGAGTACTACAGTCATGTTCTCTACCACAAAATATCATCACAGATGAAAGAAGGCACATAAATTACCTGATTAGTAAATTTGCTGAGAATTTAGTTGAGTATCTATATGTTGGTCATATTTCTGAAATGACAAATGCTATATTGCCCCACCTGACAGAGCTCCCTGATGGAATGCACGGAACAAGGGAAATGACGGGTCTATCCCAACATCCCTGAAACTGAATTGGTTGGAAGTAACATGACATTCCTGTACTTCACTGGTTTGGCCGAAACTGAACTTGAGAATGTGAGCTCTGGATCCTGCATCATTCCAGCCCCTTACTTACATAATTATAAGTCATGGCTTTCTGTGGTGGCTAACATTTAGTATTACATTTTGGTTAATCTGTAACCACAGTTAGTTTTATGGCTGTAAAAAGAAATATTTTAGAATGTGACCTCTGTAGTCACAAAAAGCTATTAAATGTACACTTACAAGTATAACAAAAGGAGAATGAATGCGAAATAGTAAAGGCAGATTTAAAAGTAAGAGCCGTATTCAATTTGAGCCGAGCCGCGATACTTTTTCGCGGCCCGGACTTTCCGCCTACTTCGCCTGTTTTGTAGGCGGAAAAGTATTGCGGCCGTGCCGGCTTTACCCCGTATTCAATTTGAGTGTACGCGAAAACGGGACCCGACGAAACTTGAACAAGCGGAAAGTACTGTCAGATTTTGGGAAATCAGCCTGACACCCCCCAAAAGATGCTCTGACATGGGGGTTCCCTATGGTACCCCCCGATTTGGCTTGCTGAAAATATTTGGTGTTTTTAAACAGGTTCAATAGCTGCTAAATAACGTTTTTCTATACGTGATGCAGAATAGTATTCAGGAGTATTTTTTACAGAAAATAACTTATCCCAGCAAATTTGGGGTACTTGAAAATGGGGGTCAGCAAATTTAAAAGTTGGTAAAGTGAAGTTGAAAAAAACGTGAAAAATCCACCTGCCGCAAGCACCTGCAATCAAAAAAACACTTGGGGCATACTAGGGTCAAGTTCGCTAGTTTTTAACTTTGCACCCCAACATTTTTTTTTTCGCCCTTTTTTCAAAGTAATTTTTTTTGGGTGTCCTTAAGTGTTTTTTTTTTTAATTTTGACACAGTTAACCTTTGGGGGACTGTCTGAAGGCTGCAGGGGGCACCCCAAAACCCCAATTCTGCACTTGTTTCCGCCTCCCATTAATAGGTGAAACTTTTCCGCCTAATACGTTGCATTGACTTTCCTCCTAGGCGGAAAGTCTTTCAAATTGAATACGGGGTAAAAGCAAAACAGGCGAAAATGATGTCATCAGTGAAAAAGTATCGCGGATCCGGACTTTTCGCCTCAAATTGAATACGGGCCTAAGTTGGATATTCGACCATCACATAAAAAGTGTGTTCCTACACATTCAGTTACAAATTTGGGTAGTCTAATGAATGTGCTACCGCACTAACTGGCAAATGGTTACTTCTTCTCTGCACAAGGATGTTGCTCAGAGACAAAAATGCCACAGGCCCCTAGGCACACGTACAGTGGCGTAACTATGGAGGGTGCAGGGGGTGCGGTTGCTATGGGGCCCGGCGGCTTAAGGGGCCCGCCGGCCCAGCGATCGCACCCCCTGCACTTTCCATATGCCGGGCGCCCGCTGAGATTGTGTTACCAGCGGACGCCCGACTCCTACTCAAACCCCCGGCGGCAGCCGGAGGACGGAGCTCACTCCATCTTCCGGGTCCCGCAATGCACTATGGGAGTGACGTCATGACGTCACTCCCATAGTGCCGAGGAGCGGACGCCGGGGACGGAGTTCAGGAATGAGCTCCGTCTTCCGGGTCCCGCAGTGCACTATGGGGGTGACGTCATGACGTCACTCTCATAGTGCCGAGGAGCGGGCGACGGGGCGGTCGGCGGCTTCACAGGAGCGGGGATAAGGTAAGTTTTTTTTTGTTTGCTTTCTGTGTGCGCACGCGCCCGCGCGCGTGGGGGGAAGTTACTGGGATCTCACTACTGGGGGCATTACAGAGGGCTCACTACAGGGGGCAGCTACTGGGGGCATTACAGGGGGCTCACTATTGGGGGAAGCTACAGGGGGTCACTACTGGGGGCAGCTACAGGGCTTCACTACTGGGGCAGCTACTGGGGTCTCACTACTGGGGGCAGCTACAGGGGCTCACTACTGGGGGAAGCTACAGGGGGTCACTACTGGGGGCTCATTACTGGGGTCACTACAGGGGGCTCACTACTGGGGCAGTTACTGGGATCTCGCTACAGGGGGTCACTACTGGGGGCAGCTACAGGGGGGCAGCTACAGGGGGGCAGCTACAGGAGGTCACTACTGGGGGCAGCTACAGGGGGCTCACTACTGGGGGCAGCTACACAGGGCTCACTACTGGGGGCAGCTACAAGGGGCTCACTATTGGGGGCATTACAGGGGGCTCACTACTGGGGGCAATTACAAGGGGCTCTCTACTGGGGGCATTACAGGGGGCTCACTACTGGGGGCATTACAGGGGGCTCATTACTGGGGGCAACTACAGGGGGCTCACTACTGGGGGCACTGCGTAAGGGGCACCATTACAGTGGGCATTGCATAAGGGGCACCATTACAGTGGGCATTTAATGTTTTAGGGGAACTACTGTGGTTATTGTGTAAGACCTAAGTTAGGGGGGGCCCTTAAAAATGTTGCTATGGGGCCCAAAAAGTTCTAGTTACGCCCCTGCACACGTACCTAACAATAGCAGCTAAATTATATTATTGCTTCTAAAAATAGGCCCACTGCATCCACATAGCATCAAGAAGAATATAAAAAATGGCAATAAAAGTCCATAAAAAGAGGTTACAGTTTAAATCTAAAATGTATCTAACACTAAACACAATCGCCTTATACATAAACTGTGACATTAATACAGAGGGGGAATCCAATTAGCCATGGTGTTTATCTTATGCGTTAAATCAGGGGTTAATGCGCGGAAACCCACTGATTCCGCGTAAACTGCACAAATCAATGGGTTTCCCCTGCGTTAAACCCCCAATGGTGTCTTTTTTTCGCTGACTTTTCCTCGCAGCTACTGAAGCTGTGAGGAAAAGCCACCGAGGAGAATTACAAACTCCCTGAATGTCGGGGAAACTCCCTGAAACTGCAATCTCCCTGATGGGTGTAGCAATATCCCTGATGGGTGTAGTAATCTCCCTGATGGGTGTAGCAATCTCCCTGATTGCACCCCTATTATGTAGCTGTTATATACTTAGAAAAAAAAGAATGAACATTAGTGGAGATGCCAATGCCGGGATCCCGACAGCCGGCATCCCGATCGCAAGTACAGCGGGTGACCTTAGTTGTTAGCCGTGGGGGGGTTAGGTTTAAGCACTGACCGGGAGGGTTAGGATGCGGGGTAGGGATGGTTAGGGGGTGAAGGGGGGAGGGATAGCATACTTGCTTATCCCGTCAGGATCCCCAGCATCGGGATGCCGCTGTCTGTGTTTTGACAGCCGGCATCCTCAGTGCCGGGATTCCATATACCCAACCCAAACAAACATGCCCATCATTATCCAAACTGACAGTTGCAGGATCCACTCAAGTCTCTCACTATGCTTGGTTCCATGAGGATTATACGAGTATATGAATCGTCTGTATGCCAGTAACATTCATGCTACTATATTACACTCGTGTACCAGTCACAAGTGAGCATCAAGCACCAGATTTGTGTAGGCTTCTAGGAACACACTTCCATATTACACATCAGTCCTGTATTGTGTTCATAAGTTCCTTCCAGCTATTTCCTGTTTCCTCTCCTAATTAATTCCCTTCTACCTCAAACTGGCTTAGTTTTGCTAGTACTTTCATACTGTTATTATTATTATTATTATTACCAGTTATTTATATAGCGCACACATATTCCGCAGTGCTTTACAGAGAATATTTGGCCATTCACATCATTCCCTGCCCCAATGGAGCTTACAATCTATTTTCTCTACCACATGCTCACACACATACACACTAGGGTTAGTTTTCGTTGGGAGCCAATTAACCTACCAGTATATTTTTGGAGTGTGGGAGGAAACCGGAGTACCCGGAGGAAACCCACGCAAGCACAGGGAGTATATACAAACTCCAAACAGTTAAGGCCGTATTGGGTATCGAACCCACGACCTCATATATTTATACCTCCATATTTACATGTACAGTGTTAAGGCCACATAAGCCTAGGGTTGAAAATGCTGACGGGCCAGTACAGAGAAGGGGAGGAGCTGTGACCAGTGCGGTGTGGGTGTTTCCAGAGCCACGTGGGTGTGTACATCCCCTCTACATTATCAGCCCCACTGTCTTACTACAGAAACATAGAAAATTGCATAATCTTGTGAGAAAACTAGAAATGCAATTTTAATACTTATTATGTATGAACATTGTGTGGCCATAAAGACAGCTGGTCATCGTCAGCTGCCATGATAATGGGCCTATTTTTATGTGGAGGCTTAGAGCTGTAGATCCATCCGCCCCATTATTAATCTGGCCCCTGAGTGTTAGGAGTACATTTAATGGTAATTTGGAATACTGGGGAAAGCATCTGTCAAGTCTACAAGACAGCATCATGACCAAACAGAGTTGACATTTTAAATCAACATATTTATTATGTTTGGATGGGAAGAGACTTGCAGTAGGAAACGTCCTGCAGTGCAGGATACTACAATAGACTGCCAAAAGTGTAAAATCACACCATAAAGGAGCTCATTGTCCAGCAGCTACTGAAACAACCTTTTACTAGCCTCACAGTAAGTAATGAGAAGCCTGCCCCAGGAAATCCATGTCCAGGGACACATGGGTTACCAGTTCCCTTTGATACGTGCGATACAATAAATGTATACAAAAATGATTTACTCTCATTACCATGCAGGTTTTAGTGTGTAAATATAAACAGTGGTGACCTATTAGGGCCAATCTAGATGTCCGAGGATCTGTAAATGATTGGAATAATATCCAGAGGTTATCTTAAGCTGGGTACACACTGAGACGATGTCGACACGATATGGAGATTCCGGTCCAATCGAAACAACACATTGGCCGCATCGCACAATGTTTATGGCCAATATGCGTGCTCCTGCGGCCACTTGCGACATCGTCCGGTTGGCTGTGCTGCACATCCAACCGGACGATATTGCAAGCGGCCCCGTTGCAGGTAATGAATGACGGAATGATGTATCGTTCCGTCGTTCATTACCTCATTCTGATGTGTACCCAGGATCCGATGTCAGATCGTCCGGCCGACATATATCAGTTGGGTACACATTGCTCAGTGCTTAAAGGTCTCTACCCTGTACTGTAGCGATTAATATTGAGTAGTTCTAGTACATGATCTAAATTTCTCACATTTTGCTTTAGATCGGTGGTTCTCAAACTCGGCCCTCAGGACCCCACACAGGTCATATTTTCCTGGTCACCCAGCAGGTGCACAGGTGTATTCATTACTCACTGACACATTTTAAAAGATCCACAGGTGGAGCTAATTATTTCACTTGCGATTCTGTGAGGAGACCTGGAAAACATGCACTGTTTGGGGTCCTGAGGCCCAAGTTTGAGAACCTGTGCTTTAAATAATAAATGTATTATTATTATGTTCTAAAACTTTTAACAATAGGAAATAAAATGCAATATGTACAGTGTTAGCATTTGTGATGGTAACATTATAATTTTTGTTACTTCCGTGTGTTGGCAGTGTATTGGGTCATTAGCCTTGGAGTATGTGGTGCTTTGTATTTTATAACCCGTATATTTATCAGGGAATTGTAGGAGCAAATTCCACTAACGTACCATAACCTTAACCCCCACCTGACCACAAAGACTTGTGCATACTATATGCAAACTATATGCAATTGTTAGTACTTATCCTTTACACTATATTGCTACTAGTGTACTGTAAACCACCAATCAGATACATATTTAATATGTAATAAATAAATATATCTATATTTAACCACACAGGTGTACTCCTACATCACAAAGGGAGATCAAGAAACTATAGGCAGTCAGACCCTTAAAGCATTTCCTGATTTTACTTTCCCAGGTTAGACACTTTTTTGTACATAACCTTTTCATGTATTTTAATCTAGAGAAAAATATCCAAAAGCAGTGTTTTGTGCTGTCTTATTCCTCTGCAAATAGACTAGGGGTCTCAAAGCAGACCCGGTCGCAACCGGGTCGATGGTCCCCACAGAGCATGCGCACGACGGAGCCGGCTCCGTCGTGCGCATGCGCGAGACTCGGCTAGCGACGGGCGCTCTGTCACTAGGGGCCTCGTAGCAGACGGGGTGAGCTGTCGATGTTGAGTGACAGCTCGCCCCATTTGCTGGGCGGGCCGGGGGCATGCCCGGCCAAACGGAGGCGTTCCAGTCGGGACGCTTGCCGTTTGGGGGCGGCCCCACTGACATCATTGATGATGTCAGTGGGGAACTTCCTGCTCAAACAGAGCAGGAAGTTCCCTGGGGCTTACGAGTGCTCAGAACCAACCTTAGGGTATGGTCGTAAGCCCCGATGGTCGTGATGGTGATGACCATCGCGACCATCACCCTGATTGCAAGCTAAGCTGTGGGTGGTAACCCACAGCTTAGCTTGCGACCTGGAGGCAGCACTTCAAAACAAGAAGTGCCCGCCCTCATTCAGAGTGAGCGATCGCTTCTTGCGATCGACTCTGAACGAGGGCCTAGGTCTTGGTAATTATACGGACACCACTTTATCAACGCTGCATGTGCATTTCATCTGTCCATCAGTTTATACATTCAGTAGCTCAGAAAAAAGCCAGGTCAGTAGTGTGGTCGGGTTTACGGACAGCCATGCAACAGGATTGGGTTTAGTGACAGACAGGAAATAGGATAGGATTTAATGAGTCAAACATTGGGTTTAGCAATGGCCTTGTAGCTGGATCGGGTTTAATGAGGCTGGTCTGTGCAGCGGGAGATTTTAAATCAGCACTAAGGAATGCACAAGCATTGCTGAGCTAAGTGCCCTTATAATTAACAAGTACTGTTTTGTTTTTTTTTCATCACAAAATTGTAAAATTCAACAGTTATACCTCTTTTCCACCAAAAACCCAGGTCCGACCTGGGTTTTTGGACATGGTTCCAACCCTGGTCAGACCCATTTACACTGCACATTCGACCTGGGTTACTCCCAGTTCAGCCCTGTTCACACTGAACTCAGGTCTGCCCTGCTAAACCTGTGAGGTCATAAAAAGTGGGAGGTGACTGCTCCACCACCAATCAGCTCATTTTAGGCATGACCCAGGTCAGATAACACGGGTTGCACCTTTTACACTGCACCATTACCCGGGTGCATCCCTGGTCCAACCCTGGTAGCTACCTGGGTTGAATTGCTGGGTCACTTGACCTGGGTTATTTTTCAGGGATCCTTTTACACTGAGCTGCGACCCAGGTAGACCCAGCAAAAACCCAGGTTTTTCCTCTTGTGTAAAAGGGGTATAAGTGAATATACTGAAACAAGTCACTTGAAGAGATGGCGTTCTTTGTGCTCTACACCGTGGAAATATCAGTGTTTGATTTCAATGCAGTGAGGCATTTTGTATTTGAATGAGTCCATCGTTTTCAGTATTTTACATCCCAACAGAGAAGCATTAACCTTTGAAAGGTATACAGTTTCTGAAATGCACAATGCAAGAGAACAAGAGAGACCACCAGTTAATTTGCTATCATTGTCCATTCAGCCTGAGCTGCATTCAGCTAAATGGTCATTTAGAATAAATAGCAGTAATTGCATAGGGGATGATCTGATAATGAGTTGGATGGACTGGTTGGACTTTGCGCAGTGTAAAATATACCTACGTCACTAAGCAGTTCTGGCCATATCTTACACTTGGGGTTCCTTATGACTGGAGAGGCGGGACAGGGGAGGAGATGCATACGAGGTGTGGCTATTAAATAACAACTGATGCTATAATTTATGTTTGATTATATTAAGTACATTTTAACTCTGTTCCTCTTCTATGTACTCCCCTTCTGCATCCACCTACCGCTGCATTTTTATTTTCCATTGGTCAAAGCCGTGCTGTAGCTCATTATTTGTCAGCTGTCTCAACAGCTGTCGTTTTCTTCTTTACCTCAGTAACTGATCCTTTGAGTACAGATTAGACTTTAGAGAAAAGAAAGAAGTCACACGGTGCTAGGTCTGGCGAGTACGGAGTGTGTTCTAGCACTGCATTCTGTTTCTCGACCAAATACTGCTTCACAGAGAGAGCTGTGTGGACTGGTACGTTGTCCTGATGGAGGAGAAGCCTTGGAACCATCTTAGCACAAACTTTTGTCATGTTTAGATGCAAAACTTGCCTAACAATTTTTTTGTAGATGTTTACTATTTCTGCTATCATTCGGATGCTGAGTTGACAGTCAAGTCGATCAATTTTCAAATTTTTTTCCACATCTTTATTTGTTTTTGACGTGCAAGTCTTTCATCATCTGCGACATCATCAAGAACATCACTAAATCTTTTGAACAGTTCAAACACATGTGCACGTGACATACAATCTGCCCCGTAAGCCTCGGTTATGGTTAGAATATGGAAAGATTCGGTGGGCGTTTTGTTCAATATAACAAAAAAGTTTAAGTTAACACGTTGCTCTACTTTTGAACTAAGCATTTTTACAACGCACAGGAAAAACATGACTTATTTGAACGATGTGTGACAGCAAACTATCTGTGCGAAAGGGGTGAAACTTGCAAAACCGTTTTGAGACAGTCCAAGTCACCGTTCCTTGTTTCCCTTTTAGCAGTATGATTTATTTTTAGTACAGTCTCATTATTTAATAGCCACACCTCGTATATACCACTTATGGGTACCACAGTGATGATAATGATGACCATTGCCAGCACTTCCAAGGCACCTCTGATAGCGCATTCATCTCTGAAACGGATAGGTGCTTCCTTCATTCATCATGTCTATATTATAGGATTTTGTTGGCATAGTTTACTTTTATTTTATTTATACATGAGAAGTAAGATTATACTTGCTCTACTGTAGATTGCTATTTTTATTACATTTAAACCTATTAAAACAAATGTTAAATAAAATGTTGTGCTTATGACTTATTCTGTTCCAGTATTTAATTTAAAAGGCACAGGAACTGTGTACTCATTCTTTATAGCGGTAAATTATACCTACTGTAAATAATGCAACAGCTGCTTTCAACATGTAGTACGGCTTGTCTAATCAATGAATATTCTTATGAAAACACATTGCCCAAATATACCAGTACTGTAAATATTCACCAGTTTACTGAACTACTTAGATTAACATAATGCGCACTAATTATTACAGCTCTATCTTTATCATTTAGTAATAATGAATGCAGGAATGGGTGTGGTATGGGGATGTAGTCAGCTTAGGATCCCGACGGTCAGAATACCGGTTCCGAAATCCAGACGGTCATCAGAATACCGGCTCCGGAATCCCAACAGTAAGTATTAGGTTTAGGTTTTGAGTTAGGCTGTGGGAGGGCATGGTTAGACTGCAGTAAGGGTCGGTTAGGGTTAGACTGCGGTAAGGGTCGGTTAGGGTTAAGCTGCGGGGAGGGATGGTTAGGCTGTGGAAGGGCATGGTTAGACTGCGGTAAGGGTCGGTTAGGGTTAGACTGCGGTAAGGGTCGGTTAGGGTTAGACTGCGGTAAGGGTCGGTTAGGGTTAGACTGCGGTAAGGGTCGGTTAGGGTTAGACAGCGGTAAGGGACGGTTAGGGTTAAGCTGCAGGTAGGGATGGTTAGGGTTAAGTTGCGGGGAGGGATGGTTAGGCTGTGGAAGGGCATGGTTAGACTGCGGTAAGGGTCGGTTAGGGTTAGACTGCAGTAAGGGACGGTTAGGGTTAGACTGCGGTAAGGGTCGGTTAGGGTTAAGCTGCAGGTAGGGATGGTTAGGGTTAAGCTGCGGGGAGGGATGGTTAGGCTGTGGAAGGGCATGGTTAGACTGCGGTAAGGGTCGGTTAGGGTTAGACTGCGGTAAGGGTCGGTTAGGGTTAGACTGCGGTAAGGGTCGGTTAGGGTTAGACAGCGGTAAGGGTCGGTTAGGGTTAGACAGCGGTAAGGGACGGTTAGGGTTAAGCTGCGGGGAGGGATGGTTAGGCTATGGAAGGGGTGGGTTAGGGTTACAATACTCACCAACATGTCTCGGGATGTTGACCATTGGGATTCTGGAGCCGGCATTGTCAACATCACGTTTCTGACTGCTGGGATCCTGTACCCAACCCATGGTATGATAAGTTGACATTGATATAATGTCGACACCAGACTGCTGACATGCCGACAACCTATACGTCAAACATTCAAAAATTATGACATGGTTAAAATGTCGACCTGTTCATAATGTCTACATTTAACATGCCATGCCGAAACACAAGCACATTGAGATACTTTTTGCCTTAGATTAGCCTAAACCTAACCTTAAGCTAAACCTAACTGTAAATATACGCAAAAAATCTATCGACATTCTGGTGTTGACATGTTAAATGTCAACATTATGAACATGTTTACATTTTAACCATGACAAAAAATTTTAATATGTCGCCCTAAAGTCCATGTCAACATTCAGAACCTGTCGACTTTCTGGTGTCGAAATTCCAAATGTGGTCATTCTGACCGCAGAAACAACAAGAAAATATTAAATAGGCAGCGAAAAGACTGAAGGAAGTAATATAAAGAAAGGGACTTGGCATCATGGGAATAGTATCAGTGTTTGATTACAATGCAGCACTTAGGTGCCTTTTTTATGCGAATGGGTCCATCATTTTCAACAGTTTACATTCAAACAGAGAAACATTAACCTTTGAAAGGTATAGTGTTACTGAAATGCGCAATGGAAGAGGACACATCTCTTTCAATCACACAGTGAGATCAATGAACATTGTGTAGAGAGAAGCTTACTGCTAGCATACAGTATACATGGACTGTCCTCCTGACATGGCAGCTTCCACTGAGATAACACTAAACGGTGCTCTTACCTTTATGGTACACTGTATACCTCAAATACAGGGCAAAGATAACACACAATTACCACAAAAATGGCTCTGAGCAAATATTGATATCAATAGAGTAAAAAACAACCTACATTATATGCCCTTTATCAACTATGAGGAATCTACCATCTCTTTCCAATGTACATAAAGAAACACACAAAAAAGTTGCGTTCGGGATAGTAGCTGCAATAACTGATTATCTATGAGCACACATATTGTAGAAAAAAACACATCTTGTTTTGGCATGTGGGAAGAAATCGGAGAGTTACACAAATGCAGGGAGAACATACAAACTCCACACATATAGTGCTTTGGTCAGGAACTGAACTCAATATAGTGCTTAAGCACAATATATTAATTGTATGTGGAATAAAGAAGTGGTTGAAGCCTGTCCACATGGATGAGGATAAAAATTACTTCCTCTGCTCTAAAATGACTAATTTGTTTCATCTGTCATAAATGCTGACAAACAAAAGCAGTTTCAGTTGAGATCAGACTTTTAGGTGAACTATTACCCCAGCTGATTAGGACAAAGAGCATACATTTTGCTGAAGACACACTACAGAAGCCTAAAACAGAATAATATGACATGTAGCAGCTCTAAGTCCTATCAGGCCCTTCTTGCTCACATCTCTCTTATCTGGCTCCATAAACAAGGATAAATACTTAGCAGCAATTATTACACTGTAAAGCTATGTAATAAAATAAGCTTTGCTCATTAAACAAATTTCAGTACTCTTCAGGAATATATTTTTCATCTATATGCCCAGAACATACTAATAATGCACATGGTAATCTCAGACTGCTGTTTGTACAGCCATCTCTACACAAAGGAAATGAACATAATAATATTGAATGAAATAATCCACAACAGAGGCATTCTTGGAAGGAGGAAAAGATCATTTGTTACACACAGAGCCGTAACTAGACATTTTGGTGCCCTGTGAGAGCATTGCCTGCCCCCCATTTTTTAAATAGGGACATCAGACAGTGTATCTGAAAAAGGGCCATGGCCTCATGGGGAAGAGCCAGGGAAGAGATAGGGGAGGCCAGGAGATACTGGGGATAAAAGAAGAGGAAGCTACAAGTAAGAATGACAATAAACATGAAAATTGCCAGGCCCAAACAGCGCCCCCTGCCCTGCGTTGCCCTGGCACTGGTCGCAGAGGCAAACGCAGGGGGGATTACGTCTGCCTGGAAACCCCCCTCCCCAGCACACACATGACCACAGTAGAAGTAGTAATATAATAGAATTTTGCTGGTGTTGCATGTTCTTCTCAGAATCACAAATGAAATAATTAGCATCACCTGTGGATCTTTTAACATGTATTAGACAGTAATAAATAACCTGTGCACCAACTAGGAGATCTGGAAAACATGCACTATTAGGGATGCACTGCTATAGAGCCCAATATGTACATATATGTCCAGGGCAGTGCTAGGTATTTCTGCTGCTCCTCCAGGCTCCCGGAATTTCTCCAATAGTCTGGAATGGTGCCCACATCTAAAATAAATACATTCAGCTCAGGCAGGAAGGCCCTACTGCCACATCTAATGGCTTACTGTGATCTCTGGTCCTCTATATGCTGGAATTATGACACACAATACACTTTGTATGACGCATATTAAAACTGGTTGAGTACTAATTCTACCCTCTTCATGGACTGGCAACACTCACTCTAAAATCAAAAGCATTTGGAAACTCCCCTCTAGAAATCCTGCGTTTGCCACTGCTGGTCGCACTACACTAGTTACGCCCCTGGTTACACAAGTACAGAATTCTGCTAATTAGTAATAAGTAAAACAGTGTTATTTTATCCATTACTTTGCAAAGAGCTGTCCCAAAATGATCTGTGTCCTGTACAAATATCACATAACACATTTAAATGTTGTAATGTTGTGTTAATAGTGACTCTTAAGCTGGCCACACATCTAAAGATTATCTGTCCAACCAGCCAACTAGTTGGCTGGTTGGATGTAAGTTGGTCTAGTGTGTGGCCAGCTTAAGTCTCTTTACCCACCCTGATGCAGAGATGAACGGAGGGCCTGATTCAGGCCCGCTCGAGAGCGATGAGCGCTCGCAAGCGGGTCGATGGTGGCCCAGTGCGCATCCGCACAACGGAGCCGGCTCCGTCGTGCGCATGCGCGAGACCCGGATAGCGACGGGCAAACCGTCGCTCCGGGTCTTGTACCAAAGGGGGCGTGCTGTCGATGTTGAGTGACAGCACGTCCCCTTTGGTGGGCGTGCCGGGGGCGTGGCCGCCCAGACGGAGGCGTTCCCATGGGAACGCCTACCTGCTGGGGCCGGCCCCACTGACTTCACAAGTGATGTCAGTGGGAGTGCTTTCAGTGGGAGTATAGCTGAGGTCACCCACAGCTATACGAGCGGCCAGGAGGCCGCCTACAAATCAAGGACGGCCCTGATTCAGAGAGAGCGCTTTGTCAGAGCGTCCGGCTCTGAATCAGGGCCAGAAATCGATCGTACATGCTCCCCCATTGCGAGCATGGATATAAATGTGTGCACTCAGGGCCATAACTTGGGGTGAGCAAGCCCTGAGGGAGGTACCGTCGCTGTCCCTCAGCACCTGTTTTTGCCTCTGGGGCTGTGTCTATTAGCCTGTATGCATCTTGTGGTGTGCTTGCCTCCTGCCCGTACATATGCTTTGATAACCGCCCACATCATCATTAGTGCGCACTTGCTCCAGCCTGTACTTGGACAAATTATACGCCTGCAAACAGGTGTATTTATGCTTAGGTCCGATGTAATCTGCAGGTCCATAGACTTGTCCTCACAGAACTTTGCCTATGTGACAATGCACTGTAACAGCCCATTTATGCCTCCTCAGTTGTAAGTGGAGATGAAACGGATATGCACATCGCCTATATTGTGTATTATGGCTCCAGAGCATGGGCAGTGCACAAAACATACTTTATATGCTCCATCAACCGGTATACGTTCAGCTCTGCATCAGCTCATCTACCTGCTAAGTGTTTTTATGTTTTTAGGTATGAGAATGGAACCCCATGGCTCCAATGACCCCACACATACTAGCATCTGTACGTGTGATTGGAAGCGCTCGCAATGTGGCACTTGCTCATTTTACTTGTATTCATTATAAGTGAATGCACTGGGTCAGTATAGTGTCCACCATTAACCTCCACCCCTCGACCACAAGTGCTCATTACCACCGCATGTCAAACGTGTGGTGTCTCTAGTGTTTAAGGCAACGTCTGTAGGCAATCAGCCACTACTTGCTCATTATTTAAAATGATTAACATTTTCAAATTATACCTAACAGCTGCTTTTTACATTTCAGATCAGAATTTTTTCAACATGTCTGCCTTCAGACTACAACATCTATGTAATGGTAAAAATACATGTAGGCATTACAGAACTTACATGGACATTATTCTGGGAATCTGCAGTATTCTAACCAAAAATAAACATGAAACATGTACAGTACTGTATATGGCTTTTAACTGTTGGGTTCTGAATGGCCTTGGATAACCATCAGACCTTCTTCTAATTTTATATGTAGCAAATAGGATACACTATATCTGAAGGACAAACTTTGGCAATCATGGTAACTTTCTGCATTATTTATAATGTGTTATGCTATATTTACTAATGTGTTCAATACGGACTTATTAAACATTCATAGCTGCATCATTGTGTTTACATTGGCTCCAAATTACATACTATCCAGGACAACCCCGATTTCCTAGGAGAGCAGTCTAGTCGGGGTATATTTATTAAAGTGTGTTTTTAGAACTGGAGATGTTGCCCATAGCAACCAATCAGATCCTATTCAACACCTTCTAGAAGATAACAGCTAGAATCTTATTGGTTGCTATGGGCAACATCTCCACTCCTAAAAACCCACATTTTAGTAAATATACCCTGTCCTTATCAAATCCCACCCACTTCCACAGTGAAGTAGGATGTCAGGCCACTTTATGACAAGAGTCACGGCAAATTGCCCCTTGCTGTACAATGGCATAAATCACAGAACTGCACAGTGTAAGGTGGGTCACAGAGATGCAATTTGGATCACTGTGCCACGGGATATCCTGCTAGGATCTCGCCTCTGGCAGAAGATTTTGGAAAGTATGTTCCAGAATCATGTATAAGGTGATTCAAGTACCTATAATGTAGGGCATTTAATTTTAAACTGTATGATTTCAGCATAGCTGGCGCCATAGAAACAAGTGTGGCATGAATACTGCAACATTGTGTAATTTGTTAATGGCATCAGGAGACCATGCAGGCCTAATGAGCCGATTCATGTTTCCACACACTGATCATCTCAAAGATTTAGACCAGGCTGAATGCTCTTCTGCAGCCAAAGTTCAGAGGAACACTCAGCAGTTCTGGGAGACCAGATTTACTTAGCAGTCCAAAGGGCAGCTCCTGGAGTGCTGAGATGCTGTTTCTGGCCAGATTAAAGATAGCAGAAGTACATGCAGATGTGATCAGAGTCCTTCTTTCATATCTCATTTTTTATGCTACATCTACTCAATTTCATGCCTGTCGCAGCAGCTTTTTAGAGAACATTATGGTAGAGGCGTTGCCTGAATTACTTAACTGGATTGCTAAAGTACGGGAAAAGTTCTTGTTCTTTGCCCTTGTGGTAAAGTCAAATGCTAATGAAATTATTTGATGACGGGACAGTGTGTAAGAGTCTCCAACCTGCATAGGGCATATACACCTGCTGGCAGTTCTAAATGTCATGTGAACTATTAGCAGGGAATGCTACTTTCAATGCATCCACATTAATTGCACTTACTTATCCTGGGCCGAGGAACACTGTTATATTTACTTTCAACACAACACAGTTGTTTTAGCATTAAACCTCTACAATTAGCTGTTCCAACACTAGTTATAGAAAAACCAAAAATAGTAAAATCTTTGAAAGAGAAGAGATTTTAATTATGAGGTTCACAACTCTATACAGTTTAGAATAACTGGTTTGGTATAACCACACTGAACAATAATTTATTCACATGTGTTTTTTACTGACAGGAAATTTACTAAATTGAAAAGTAATTTTTCTACATGACACTCAGCAAAGCCAAGTTAAATGTATACATTACTAATTCTGAGAACATTCTAAATAAATGTAAAAGACTGTACACACAAAATATCTTATTTGGCTAAACTACATCAAGAGGGTGGTCATATGGTCCAATCCAGAAATAACTGCACACGCTCATTTAATGCGAACTTCTAAGATCGATAGAACTGATCAACATCAATGTTGTGTTTCTGGGGATAAATCACACATTTACTAACAGACAATTTTTTATTTATTTTTCTAAGTATTAGGAAATGTGTGTTTTAGTCTCAGAAACACAACATCGATGTTGGCCGATTATTATAGATTTAAAATCAATATTGACCTTTAGTAAATATACCCCTAAGTGTTTGCACCTGTCTATAAGTAAATAGCTAGATGGAACGTCTCCTTTGTGTGTGTGCAAGTGAATGAATCTATGGGCCTGATTCAGGTTGGTTCGCAAGGCACCCTGCTCGCTGCTAAAATATGCTAATGAATGCAATTGCAGCACTATACCAAGACGCCCATCACTGTATAAAGCCTGCCCACTTCCCAAGACATGCATCCATAAGTCAACGGAAACATCGGTACCATCGAGTAACATCGGAACCATCCGCACAGTTGTGGTTGACCTGACCCTACTGCAGAAACTGCTAAACTTCCCGTCGCCATCTAGACTTCTTTCAGCGTATGATATCGCAGGAGCTTAATTATGCACGCCCCTGTAACGGCGTTTACACGCACAGATAATCCTGCGTTTGTCTGACGACCCCCGTCACCACCCTCAAACGGTCACTTCCTGTCAATCACTGTGTGAAGACTCTGGGCCTGATTCAGACCCACTCGCGAGCGGCTGTCCGCTCGCAAGTGGGTCGATGGTCTGCACTGCGCATGCGCACGACGGAGGGAGCTCCATCATGCGCATGCGAGAGACGCGACGAGCGAAGGACTTTCCTTCGCTCGTAGTGTCTGATCAAAGGGGGCGTGCTGTCGATGTTGATTGACAGCACGCCCCCTTTGGTGGGCGTGCCGGGGGCGTGCCTGCCAGACGGAGGCGTTCCCAAGGGAATGCCTACCGTCAGAAGCCGGCCCCACTGACATCACTAGTGATGTCAGTGGCAGTGATTTTGGCTCTGATAGAGCCAAAATCACTCCTGGCCTTGCGGTTGAGAAACTCAACCGCAGGCTTATGCTCACAGTGGCGATGGTCGCGATGGTCAAGACCATCGCGACCATCATCCTGCACGCTCGTATATACTGTGGGTGGTGACCCACAGCTATACGAGCATCCAGGAGGACGCTCCATATTTATGGAGGTGGGCCCTGATTCAGAGCGAGCGCTCTGGTCAGAGCGTCCGGCTCTGAATCAGTCCCTCTGCCTGCTCACTGCGATCACTTCACGATCGCTGTGGCCGGTTCACGCATACACACTGCGTCTTATACGCATGCGCAGAATGCAAACATCGACTGTGCGTGCGAACGCAGCCTTGCGAACCAACCTGAATCGGGCCCTAGGTCCACTGTGAAGTAACACAAGGCAATCACTAATATGTACATTTGGAGAGGTGGCTACAACAAAGCAGTGACTGTTGCCTTAGGTCCTCTGATGACTTAAGACAATGACTGTGTTGAAATATTTTTCTGAGCTGGAGACTTGGAGAGGAAGGATACTGAGCCCCATAAACTTCGTCTTTCACATCACTCGTTTCACACCAGCTCATCTACTATAAGTGACTGACTCACCAGGCGCCAGTCTCCTGACTGAATCTATTAGCACGCAGTGTCTGCAGGAGCCATATTATTACCCAGCCTACTTTGAAATTACATAAGTGCTTATGCATCCAACTGACTTAGGGCCTGATTCAGCAAGAATCGCAACTGCTAAAGCATACGCACGATTGTTTGTCACTGCGCATGCGTATGCATCGCAGAGCGCATGTGTGAAGGCACCACTGCGATCAAATCTGCGATCGCAGTGACTAAGCAGACCCATTGCAGAGTGATTGATAGAAAACACCATTTGGGGGGGGGGCGACGTGGGGAGGGTCGCAGAAACGCAGGCGTGCCAGTGCGTTTGAACGCCGTTGCAGGGGCGTGCATAAATTAGCCACTGTGATGACATACACAGCTTGAGCTCTCACTGCGTGCAGGAATGTTAGCAATTTAGTTGTAGGGTCAGGCCTGCCTCAAATGTGCGAGTGGCTCCGATGTACTTTGATGTTACCGATGTTATGGCTGTATTGCAAGGTATTACGGATGTGCGAAAGGGGAAGTCTGCATGTTGTCCGTGCAAGTGCTTTGCGATTGCAATTATTAGCATTCTTTCGCAGCAGAACTGCGCGCGCAATTGCTACCGTGATCGCAGTAGCGATCCTTGCTGAATCAGGCCTTTAGCTTCATCTAAGTTTGCTGTCCCTGCTTTATGAATATCAGTATAAATAAAAAATAATATAAATAGTACTGGCATATTAAGAACAAGGGAACATAAAAGTGAGCCACCTTTATGTAAGTGGGGATCGCGCTCTGCTGAGGACTATGGCCCTCATTCAGAGCCGTACACTCTGAGCAGAGCGCACGCTCTGAATGAGGGCCGGGCTCCATTTTCATGGAGCGTCCTCCTGGACGCTCGTATAGCTGTGGGTCACCACCCACAGGCAATACGAGCGTGCACTGTGATGGTCGCGATGGTCGAGACCATCGCGACCATCGAATTTGCGAGCCGGAGCCTGCGGTTGAGGTTTTCAACCGCAAGCTCCGGAGTGATTTTGGCTCTATCAGAGCCAAAATCACTCCCACTGACATCACTAGTGATGTCAGTGGGCCGGCTTCTGACGGGAGGCGTTCCCGTGGGAACGCCCCCCTCAGGGAGGCACGCCCCCGGCACGCCCACCAAAGGCGCGTGCTGTCAATCAACATTGACAGCACGCCCCCTTTGATCGGACACAACGAGCGAAGGACTTTCCTTCGCTCGTCGCGTCTGGCGCATGCGCACGACGGAGCTCCCTCCGTCGTGTGCATGCTCAGTCCATAACATCGACCCACTTGCGAGCGGACAGCCGCTCGCGAGTGGGTCTGAATCAGGCCCTATATGTAAGAGAATTCCAGTAATGTATAAAGGACCCAAATTATGTTTGAAACCATGCTAACTGCAAAGAATAGGGCAAGTACCATGTGAAGTTCAAGACACTCCCTTGAAATATGAACAATTAATGATTCCAAAGACCAGTGTAAGTAAAATAAACTCTATTTTAATTGGAAAATGTACTGTTAATGATTACTGAATGGGTAGACCTAGAGGGTACAAATATTGCACGTGTAATATAAACTAGATGGGTGTAAGAGCAGGTAACAGAAGGGGGGGAGAGGGGGGGAAAGGAGCAATGGGGTGTGTAGCTGGGGGAATGGTCCTGAACAAGTCAGTGACGTGGATAAATGGATGCAGAGGGAGGGCGTCCCACACCCGCTGCACTGCCTCTACTGGTGTTCAGAGTCAATGGGGACAGGACCTGGGGGAGGGGTAAATAGTCAATGTCCACAAAGTCTTGGTGAGGCCTCACCTTGTTTTCTTCTTTTAGTCTCCGTTCCTGGTCGCGTCTTCTGGCGGTCTTTGGCCGCTACCGATGTCCAGACCACGATTCAGCAGACCGCTGGCTGGGTCTCCGCTGTGTGCCGGTGTCGAAATCTCGTCCGGTCCCACGATCTCGCGAGATCTCGCGGGCCGGAAGGGAAGATAGACACGGACTCCTGCGCGCTCAACTCTCTCGGGGAGGAGACTTGTGGCAAGCTAGGGGGCAAAGTGGAGGTTAATGATGTGTGGTGATCTCCTACGAGTGTCGGCTCTCAAATGGCCTTCCTCAGGCAGTAATGAGTAACTCCAACATGGAGTGGGATTATATAGTCTTGTGGGTGGGGAATCTGTGATGACCTATACACGTCACCTGTGTCAAGGAGTTGCCATGGTGATTTGATAAGTCTTGTCTCAAACAAATCCACGTCACTAAGTAGCAAGGGGTTGTTGTAGAAACCAAGACTTTGCGGACATTGACTATTTACCCCTCCCCCAGGTTCTGTCCCCATTGACTCTGAACACCAGTACAGGCAGTGCAGCGGGTGTGGGACGCCCTCCCTCTGCATCCATTTATCCACGTCACTGACTTGTTCAGGATAATTCCCCCAGCTACACACCCCATTACTCCTTCCCCCCCCCCTTCTGTTACCTGCTCTTACACCCATCTAGTTTATATTGCACATGCAATATTTGTACCCTCTAGGTCTACCCATTTAGTAATCATTAACAGTACATTTTCCAATTAAAATAGAGTTTATTTTACTTACACTGGTCTTTGGAATCATTAATTGTTCATATTTCAAGGGAGTGTCTTGAACTTCACATGGTACTTGCCCTATTCTTTGCAGTTAGCACGGTTTCAAACATAATTTGAATATTATACATTACTGGGATTCTCTTACATATAGTCCTCAGCAGAGCGCGATCCCCACTTACATAAAGGTGGCTCACTTTAATGTTCCCTTGTTCTTAATGTGTTTGTAGATTTGGGGAATCTATATATAGGGATCAGCAGCACTAGTAACTACCCCATTATATCATTAGTGAGCGCGGAGGCACAGATCCACGTGATCCTTCTCTTTCAGTACTGGCATATGCCTTGATAATATACAAAGCTATAGGCTAATGTTCTAGACTTTATAGACTTTAGATCATGTGCAACTATATTCGGTTCCCAAAACAGTACCTTTCCAGCGATGCAGTACTTCTCTAATGAAATGTTAGATAATCATAGTATAATTTGTTTTCCTTTATTTTCCAATAAATATTCAATAAAACTTTTTTCTATTTTTCGTTGTGAATTTTACTTTTCACTTTCAAATTTCGATTGCATATTCCTGCATAAAAATAGAGTATTTTCCATAGACTTCAATGGGACAAAACAATGGTGCTCCCAATGGACACAATGTTATGATTTGGGGTGGACATAAAGCACAGTCCGTAACCTTTGAACAGTATATTTGACAGAACCTTCTTTTACTGACCTAGAAAAGATCTAAAGAAACATCTATTAATGTCATACTTACAAGCAGACTTATAGAGCAATGTTCCCAGCACGTTTTTAAATTGATTAGACTAAGCAATATGATTGGCTCCTAACTATGACCAGTTGAAATGGTTCATTGCGTGTTATTCCTAGTCATACATTCAGCCTGGTGGTCACTATGGATGGAAATCTCTGGTATGTACAACACAGAGCAATTATAACTAGAGAGGCTCAGTGAGAATATGAGCTTCACTTGATAAACAGAGCCATGCAAAGCTCAAGGATAGATTAAGCCTTGTACTATCCCTTGGAGCAAACAATATCCATCTGGCTTCTCCTGCATCAAATGACTAGCGCAGCTTCAAGAAAAGTGGCTGCAAACAGTTCCCACACAAAATATATACTTAGGAATTACTAGAAGATAAAGAGGAAGAAAACATTATGTAACACCAACATGTGTTATATTTGCTTAATCCCATCTAACAAAATTGACATCTAAGTGGAACTACAACTGAGTTTTTTTTATTTTAATTATTATTTATTCTTCACTCTTAGCTCTCCTTGTGTTGTGGGGCCACACATTACCATTGTGCAGCAGCATCACATTAGGAGCACAGAGCAGTGTTCACACAGACCCAAATGTAGGTTAACCTATGGTGGGATAGTCGAGCTGGTGAGAACCGTCCAGTCACACACTAACAGGCACCTGATTTTCGGAAGCCTCCCTGCCATTCTGGGAGAGTAGGCAGGTATACATTACACATTGAAACACCTTCTTGCAACAAGATTTGTCACACAAGTGAACTTGGATGCAGGAATTCAGCTACCAGCAATGGACAACAAAATTAAACTGGAATGCTTACATAGCCTAAACGGGGACTAGCATAGAGCCTCATATATGGCAAAAGCATAAGAACTTAGGGCCTGATTCAGACCCGGGCGCTAAGCCGTGAACGCTTGCTATGGGCGATTGTCGCCCTTCTGCGCATGCAGTCACTGCGATCGGGAATCGTGCACTCGTAGCACAAAGACTGAGCGCTACTTTGAGTGACAGATAGCGCCATTTGTGGGTGTTAACAGGGGAAGGTGCTTGTGAACGGGGGAGTGGTGCTGCGAATGCAGGCGTGTCTGGGCGTCAAAACAGAGATTTATGGGTGTGCATAATTAGCATGGAAGCGTCATTGTACACATGGTTGTATTTCAGCCTGCAGTGATCGCAGTGCTTGCGGTGGGGTAGAGTCTACCTCAAGCGCTGCGTGCAGCTCCGATGGCTCTCGATGGTTCTGATTAATCATACCCTTCCTGGAGATGACGTGTGCTAAGAAAGAAAAGTGGTCGTCTTTATACCGGCGTGCACTCACTCTGCCGTCGCTCTCTAAGACATAGAGGGTGTCCTTACACCAGACAGTGCGATCGCGGAAGTTGCATACACGGCCCGTTTTGGATGCGAGCGATCACGGCTTAGCGTCCGGGTCTGAATCGACCCCTTAGTCTGTAAACCTATACTGTAAGCGCTCATGAGCAGGGCCCTCCATCCCCTCCCACTCAATGTATTTGATCCTTTCTGTCTGCTACTCCAGGGCACAAGGTCATTGAGTGATACTGTTATTAATGTCACACACTTTGTGGTCTTATTATTTCACTATTTAATGTATCCCCTTGTGTGGTCTGTTTGTACTTTTTTACAATGAATTGTTTGTGTTTCAATTTCATTTTTTCCCTATATGGAGCTACAGACATTTAGTGCGGCCATATAGATAAAAATAATAATATAAAAGTGGGTTATTTTTTATAAGCAGCATCTTAAGGACTTTTCCACTAGCTATTGATCATATCACGTTATAAAGTGCATGGTTTGCTTATTACTAATCTGTGTTACGCCCTAAAGGAACACATCTACCACTTTATTACATCTAATGCAATTTTATTTTGCCAGCGGATGAGGCTGCTCAATCTGTGCCAACTTCATTTCCTACCTGGATAGTGACACAAGTAAGAGTAGAACCCTTCAGACTTCAGCATGATGAGCAGGGACCCCCAGCCCAGAAGCACCGCAGAAAAGAAAAGGTTCTCCACCACAGCCGTGCATGCCATCCACCACCTGCGCCGATGCGCCGTAGCCAGTGTCGGAGCCATGTTTCTTATTTCTCTTTAGTCAATGTAAGTCTGCAAAACATGATGTTAAAGATGACATGAAGGCTTCACACAGAAATTAGAACTTTTTGGGGTCAGGAGTTGTTTGTTTTTGTCCTCGTTTATCTATGTAAGTCCATATAATTGTCCCTCCATTCTTGAATTATTTTACTGTACTACAACTGTTGGCAGACTATTCAGTGGATTCAGGGGTACTAGACAATTGTGGGCCTCATAGCAAAAGGAAGCAGATCATTTCCCTGCTTACTGAAGCCCGCAACAACAAATTACAGGTTTCCTTTTGGTTACTAGGACAGGTTCCCTTCAGTATACCAGGAGCAGAACCTCCTTACTTGGGTCGAGGTCTTACTAGTGACCTATAATGTGACCCTGCTATAACCGCGCTCTGCCCGCTACTAATAGCTCTTTCTATATAAACAAGTATTGTACGACCATTTCTCACTGCTTGACTACATTCATACAGATTGTAGGGTGGCAAGCAGGGCACCTGATCTTGTTTGTTCACAATCTTGACGATCACTGAACAGTTTTCTTGAAGCCTAATAAAATGATTGCTTAGATACAACTATAACTATACTACCTATTAGTACCTATGTTCTGTTGTTCTAGACATTACACACTTTTGTCTGTTCCTCTATTATCTCTAAAACAGCAGGATGTGCCACTAAGCATCACCGTACACCATACACGGCACAATGAACATCGATGGTTTTCCTGTGTACCGCTGCGATGTTGCTGGCTGCGATTTGCCATTTGTGGCCAACGTGCTGAAATGAATCGCCCCCTAGTACTCAACATTTGTTTTTCTATAAAACGGTTCCAATATTATTAATATACATGACATGCTCTCGCTGTAAATTACTTTGATGTTAATTTCTGCCTCCGCATGTCCAGTGTACTAATATAATGCTAACACCTCCAGGCCATAAGCACCCACCTGTGACTGTCTCAATTGCTTTAAGGTAGCTATGTATACCTAATGGGCACCTGTGTTTATACAATAGCATGTTCACAAATCAGCATGTTCACAAAGAGGCCACAGAGCACTGATATGGAAACAGTTAAGAAGTGCAGGAATAAGTCACTGGGTTCAGTCTTATCATCTGTGTGATGTTATGAGGGCAAAGATCTAATGGTTTTATTCCATGGTAAAGATTCAAGATTGTTGGGAAGGAGAAACTGACAAACAGATCACTAAACAGTTTACTTGTCAGCCAATTGCTTCCCATCCTGATCTCTGTTTATTGCTATACAAACATCAGATAAGCAAAGTGACAAACACTTCAATCTTCTTACCAATCCATTAACACCCGCGCTC